>RXPK01000114.1:532812-1732812 GCA_004143645.1 Protaetia brevitarsis
GCTTTTGGTGTGGGAGAACGTTTAGTGGTAATATTAAAATTTTTGGTTTCCGGTAAAAACGTTTTTAAAACCATGAAAATATCCATATGGTACATGTGCGTATATAAACTAGAGTTGCCACTTTTTACATGTATCTCGCGGAGGGCAGTCTGGGGAGCGCTAAAATTAAGTTCGTATGGCTAATCGAACGATTTTCTCTGCATAAATGAGCCCTTGTGAGGATTTCTCTTCTCAAAAGAGGACAGTATCAAAACGAGGGCAATCCGCGCGGGGCGAGAACGTGTGGCAACCCTATTATACACACATACAGTTTATTCCTATTTATTAAAATAGGTAATATTCGTTTTAGGAGCTTCTGTCTTTCTATCTAAATCTATCTAAATCAAAGATTTTATTTTCTCTACAGATCAAATGTGTGACGTCATTGCTCTAGCTATAAATTTCGCGCAGATTCGAAATTCGCGACACCTGAGGCAGACACTCTGAAAGTCCTGTCTTCACGGCAGTGACACGGACACTCAGCGATATCGCCACAATATCTGCAACTCGGTGTCGCGGCGGTAGACACACGTAGACACTCGATGTATACATTGACTGTCTAGTGTCTAGTGTCGTCGTGTATCCTTACCTTAAGACCTGGTGCACATTGGATGCGTGTTTATGCGACTTACATTTCCGAGCGTTATTTTTCAGACCGCACATTGGTTGCGTTTATTTGCGTTTCTGCTGTCAACAAATAACCTAGATAATCGTTCAATTAGGGTGAATTTCTCTACCTACTGTCTGGTTTAATTTAGAATAATGTCTATGAGCCGACTGTACCTCCTAGAAAGTTCATCCATCACACGCACGAATCCCAACTTGATCGGATACATCCGCAAGTCGCAGTTGTTTGTACATATGTGTGAGTCAGTATGCGATCAATCATTTAATATTATAGGTTGGGATTGTCCGGACGTATACGAACATACCCGTGCGGATTACAAATCGCACAAAGACGCATCCAGTGTGTGCCAGGCATGGGTATGAAAAGTTAATACGTGTTATTGGAAACAAACGAACATAGCCACGAGGCCGCCGCTTCTTAGCACGGGCACCAACTATTGGTATGAAAGAAGTTCAACTTCAGTTCATTGAATGAATGTTGGCAATTATTGTTTCATAAACAACAAGCAAATTTGCCTAACTCTAACCTTAACCACTTGTAATTCTAAATATGATGCAAGTAGGAGTTTTATGAAAATTTCCCGTTGTTTTTAATAAGTTTTTCATAAATTCCCACTTTCTCTCCGCTGTAATGACGAAATTAAAACCCCGTCATCTGTGCTCTTCAAAACGTAAGTAATAAATTTTGTTTTTTATATGAATTTACTAGATTTGATTCAAAATTTTCGTTATGTAATTATAGATATGCCCAACATCCTCAGAAATTACAAGTTTCCTGGATGTCGAAGAACTGGTAGGGTTAAAGAATCAATTCATATAATTTTGTAAAAATTTTTTGAATATGCTCAAGAGTCTTTGATAGTTTAGATTAAAATAATCATTATTTAAAGATGTACTTTAACCCGTAACTGCTATTAGCAGTTTGTCAGACTGGCACGGCTAGTTACAGGTTAAGTGTGATGGTATTGTTCCTGCAATAATGTTAATGTTGAATTATCTCCATGAGAATTAATCAGGTAATTTACTTCCTTTAAAACAAGATAGTAACAATTTAATTTCGAATTTATATCTTTTATCAATTTATCTTGATTATTGTTTACAATTTCATTTTTAAACAATGACTTATTTTTTGCCTCTTTTCTGTCACATACTCAACGTAAAGAGCTCTTCGTTAATCAGTTTCAAATTTGCTTAAACATTCTCCTCAGCTTGGTTTCATTTAGAACTGCCTTTGGCTATGTATCTATGAAAACATACAAGGGAGTTTCCTTAAAAAAAATAAAATCCAAAAACTGTTTCAATACAATTCAATCTATTTTTTTCTAATGCTCAATTAAAATTTTTAATATATAGTGTTCAGAATTGAGAAAACCAAATTTAAGACAGGTACAGGTGACATTCTTTTCAGAGTTTATTGATTGCTTGTTAGAGTATATTTTCGTTTTCGAATTTTCAGAATTTATGTTTTTCTGCTTTTATGTTCATTTGCTATTTAAATTTTCATTATATTTTTATATTAATACAAGCAACATGTGTTATTCTCATGTGTAAGTTTATAGTGATTTTGTTTCTAACCTAACTACTAGTCAACGTTATTTTTTATTTGAATTAGATATGTCTGTGATTTCTGCAAGCATATTGATCAATATTTACACCTACATTTTAATTTAACAATGCTATAACATAATTTTTAATCTTAAATTGTGATTATTCATAACAGATACGTTACGAAAATTTACAATCTCAAAAATGATTAAAAAATGAATTAAAGATGTAATCATGACATTGCTAAATTAAATGTAAGCTGTTAATGCTACCTCTTATTAGCAGACGTATCACACTGATAAGATTAAGGAAAATCGAAACATATCTAATTTTTAAAATCTGGCGCCATATTTCGTAAGCACGGCTCCGCTGGCCGCTTTCTATGGCGTATCATGACGTCATGTGTTTCCAACGAAATGTACAGGACCTGCGTTTCTCTTTATTGCTATTCTGTGCTGCCAGACCTTAAGTTCGGTGGTAGTTCCCCCGCACTACTATACGTTGCACGATGCCGGAAGTTTCTGTCGCGCAGTGCACCATACTATTTCGCATTACGCCCGCTTCGCACATTATATTCTAATTTGTATATGTTCCGTACATGAATGATTAAAAGTAAAATAATTCTACAAAATGTCTTAACAGTACGTGCATTTTTGACGAAATTTTAAGCTCCCTTCCCATTTTGGGGCGAAATTAATACCTATACATAAAAGCTTGATTTCGCTAATTCTTTGGTTATATCAACAATTAGCAACTGTCTATTTTTAACAGTTCAAGAACTTCTAATAGACGAACTAGGAATAATATTGCATTGTAATGAAAAAAAAAGGAATAGATATTATCAATGACCTGTTTTCAACAACGGTTCCAATGAAGTGTAAAGACGAAACGGAGAAATAAGGATTGTAATAGAACTGTAATATCCGAAAACGTTTGGCAAAAGTTTGAAATTTTTGAGCTATGTCGCAGATTTTCACGGAAGGTGCTTATATTTATTTATTTCAAGTTTTCCAGGTCATAATTTTAGTTCAGTAGGTGAAATAAATAAAATAAAGAACTAAGGGTTAAAGTCAAATTGACACCTTAAACCCAACTCAAAAAAATTTGAAACTTGAAAAGGGAATTGCGTGTACGGAATTAAATTATTTTATTGTTACAATATGCTTTACAACTACTAGGGCGTAAGCATATATACAAATAATCCTGGAATTAATCAATGAATAATTATGTTAAACCTAAAATAACCAAAAACAAATTAGGCTTAACAAAATCATTCAGAGATTTTATTTTTTATTTACAGGTTCTACAACACAGAAAAAAAATAAAACAATATATATTAAACTTAAATGTATACAGTCTAATATAACAAAAAACCAAGTTGGCACTTTAAACCAAACTCAAAAAACCACCCCTCAAAAGCGGAAAATAGTGATAACTTTGAACTGAGTGAATGGAATTAGTTCTTGATTTTTTATAGAATGCCCATAATCAGTGTTTACTTATATAATTTTTTTGAAAGCGGTAGCTTAAGTAATTCCTGAGAAAAACAAATTTGAAATTTTTCTACCCTTATATCTCGAATGGAGTGCCATCGATTGAGCTAATTTTTGGTATTCACAGTATGTGTGATAGTAGTACTCATTTGATTTAGTTTCAGCCCGATAGCTTTAGAGGCACTTTCCACTAGCTTATCGGAGTAGAGCCTTTACATACAAACATTTAAGAGGCACATTAAGAATTATAAATTTACAAAATATTTAGAGTTCGTTTAACTCTATTCTATCATTCTATAATTATATCCATTCTGCTACTTCTCGACTGTATACCTACGTAGCTCTGTTTTTTTTTAATGATATTTAGATTAATAAAAACAGCAATTCAAGCTGCAGAAAAAAAAAGTTATGATATGAAAGGAGCCTAAGGGCAATTTTCCACTAGAGAGAATATTGATGAATTGATAATTAAAAGTATGCTCATATAAAAACCAAAACTTTTTTAGAAATCTTTTTAAGACTCCAGTATTCGGCGACTGTGTTTGTTTTGTTTTTAGTGTGCCAAGGGATAGCGGTCAATCAAAAGGTTTCAAAATGTTCATGAACTCAAGTTTGTCTAGTGGAAATGTTTTTGTTGTGTTTGTGTAGTTTGCCTCTTTTTCTCTCTTCTTTTTTTTTTAGAAAAAAAGAGATATGATACAATATTCGTGGTGACGCTTCTTTCTTCTTCTAAAGCAGTAATAATCAAGAGCAGTAATACTCCTATTATTATTAAAATATCAAGAGACAAATATCTATACTCTTATATTTTCCGAAGGGACCACAGTATAAACTAATGTATGCATAATTATTTCAATTGCATGACATCAAGAGTATGGAAAAAATGATCGAAAACAGCATGAATGAATTTGTTTTGCTCTTTTTCTTTAATAATCACAAAAACAAAATAAACAAAATTTTGTTACAGATACCGTTTGTATTAAATTGTAACGTTGTGCATTTTTTTTGTCTATACTAATTAAATAATATATGTAATGTGCTTAAGTATATGATTACCCCTGTAATTTAAATTAATTATTTTCTCTCTAATTTAATTGAAATTTAGTTACACTTAAATTTTAATTGTAGTTTATACCAGATGTTAGGATCGAAATTTTATGTGCTTGAAAGTTATTCATTGTCAAAGAGAAAACTAAAAAAATAACAAACGCAAATGGCTTTGAGGTATATACCAGTACTATCTTGGCACTTTAAGAGTAGGTTTACCAATGCACGGATAAAATAGTAACAGAAAGATAAATAATGTAAACCGTTTATCATGTGCAATTATCTGCTAAATAACGGTTATATGGAAGTTTGTCCAGCACTTTATTTGAAAGGTAATGTAGATATCCATCAGATGCTTGATGATCACATGATCATCGGTGATCATAATCTCCTACAAATGCAAGCAGTTAAGCAATTACAAGACAAATATTTGAAAACTTTACACAAAATTCATAATAAAGGAATTATTTTTTTTTGTATACTTTTTATTTATGAGACTAGTAATTTTATTTTTGTTATTTAGTTATTTACAGGATCTCAATTTAGTTTAAAATATCATATTGCTTACATTTTGGTTTATAAAATTGTTTGTTAAAATAAAATAAAGAAGGCATTTTGGAATCTGTTGTTTATATACAGAAAGAAATATATATGTATGTGTGTATAAAAGTAATAATTCCGATCACCTTTTTTTATAATTCTTGCTGACATTACAGAAATCACCACATCAGAATAAAAATGTACCAGTGGCATTTCTTAATGTAATTAGTATAGGTGATAAAATAGGTCTTATATAATGATTCCTAAAATCATATCCATAGTATTGTCTTTTCTTTTCGTTTACATTTTTTACATGTCAGTTGCAAATTTTAAGCGGTGTTCGATTTTTTTTTCCAGTAACAAAAGTGTTGTCTCTTTCCTTAACCGAAGACGAGTTACAAATTCGCAAACATCCCACTTTTCAAAATTGTCAATTCTCGGTCTCACTATGTAGGGCCGTTGTTCGTGTCTTAATAAGTGTGCCACGTTTTCGTGTTCATCACTACTTATAAATAATCCACGATATATTCCATGATAAAATAAGCGCGATATCAGGCATCACAGGACAAATGTCAAACGCCTGAGGCGCCAGTCTATTTTCTGCTAACCAATCGTAGCGCATTATTTGCTCGTAAGTGTTACAAATTATTAATAATCTTGTAGACACTAAACTTAAAGTTAAAAATATAATGATGAACAGGTACAAAACTTTACCTGTCAGTTTACGATATCTGTCAGTTGCATACCTTGCACTTTTACCTTTGCATTGATAAACTCAGCCTAAGTAGTTTAATATCCTAGTAGATTATTTGAGTATTGATAATTAATATCACAACATACAATTGTAAGATAATCTGCATATTTCCAGTTACTATATCATAGTAATCTAATACAATTAGTAGTTAATTGTTAATTTATACTGTAGCTACATTTCTTAGAAGTCGGCATAATTTTCATGGCATTTCTTAGCCGAAACCATATTTCTTTTTGGAAAAATTGTTGAGGATGTACTTTTGTAGCAGAAAATACCATGATATAGTTTATTTGTCTAGGTACCTAAATACACTGTACTAGAGATATTATCGTAGAGATGGCGTTGTCGCTTATTTCAGTATCTTTCCAATGCGTTTTCGATATAAATGATTTTAGGCAAACACTGTTAAATTATGTTGGTGTGGTAGCTAAGATGGTGGGGTCCGGTATCGAAAATATTATTTTGGTCCGGCCTGAAAAAAAGTCGGCCTAATGTTTAATGTAAATAGAATATATTTTTTTTCGAGATTTCAATGTGTGTGTCATTTATAACCTGAAGTTATATGGATCTTATATTGAAATCTATTTCTACAAATTGTTCTTGTTTTGAATCATTAGTCGCATTCACTATTTTTTCAACTTTGTTTTATAGCGACTCTAAGTGATTAAATAAATTAATAAAATAAAC
Source organism: Protaetia brevitarsis (assembly GCA_004143645.1). Taxonomy (NCBI): domain Eukaryota; kingdom Metazoa; phylum Arthropoda; class Insecta; order Coleoptera; family Scarabaeidae; genus Protaetia; species Protaetia brevitarsis. The sequence goes on from RXPK01000114.1 coordinate 539,545, forward strand.
TAGAGTAGATATTAAGTAGGTACATAATGTATTAGCAATGTAACATACATTCGCATTCGCAACAAGTATGCTAATTCTTTTGGGAATATTATGAACACAAAAATCATGAAAATCTACCACTATCTTTTATACTAAACAAGAAAAAGAACAAAGTGACGTTCTTCTTTTGGTTCTGAATTAATAATCTTAAGTAAGGTTAAAATGGCGTGTCATGCTTCGCTTTTCCACGGTCTTTCTGAAGTTCAGACTGCTCTTCGACGTCTGTTAATAGAGACAGCTGCAGTTTAGTTTAATGAATTATTTTTACTATTTCGTAATCGTTTATTTTTTATTTAAAAGTTTACTTTTAACATTTTTTAATTAACGTACTTTTACGAACAACACATTTGATAACGTTGCAGCAAAATGAGTTTGCACTTCATAGTAACTCAATCAGAAAATCATTATTCTCGAATTTTCACATTTACTTATGTATGTACCTACTTAATTCGACTAACGTGTTTAATTTTGTGTAAACCAGTGGCGGCTGACACTAAAGAGCACAAGGGCACGTACTCACCCAACCACCAAGATAAACACAGAAAGAAATTCACATGTAATTCAGTGCATTCTTTTATTTTATTATTTTTACGTATTTTAATAGTGATGGTATCAAAGTTTCCTTCCACACCACAGACACTAGCGCATATGCGAACGCTCAAAACTACTCCGGGCCACTGTCTCCGATGTACCTATTTCGAATATGAATCGGATGGCTCCGTTTATCTTCGCCACGTGCGCTTATACGGTCGCTTTGGGGCACGCAATTTCGTGTCTCCAGTTAACGTCTTGCATTCATTGCAACTGCATCGTTTCCAACGCGTACCGCGCATGTGTGTTTTCAAAGGCTTGAAGTGACGTTTATGTTGTACAGCGTAAAATTGAAAAGTGAACTTTCAGTAAATTATGAGCGCGATGATATGTGTGACATAGGTGTAGGTGGCGTTCTGCCACTTTTAGTGTTCCTAACAGACAACAACCTAAAAAAAAATTGACGGAAACATACAAACTGTTGGATATTATCTGTACAACCCCATGTCGACAGCAGAATATGAACGATGTTTTTCCACCCTCAAACGCATTAAAACTTTTCTGAGAAGCACAATGTCAGATAATCGACTGAAAGCATTTTTACAACAAAGTCATAGACGTATTTTCCAGCATGAAAAATAGGAGAATGGATTTTATGTACAAAAAAATAGGCAAGTTCTTATTTTGTGCCCACCCTCTTTCATAACTCACGAGCCGCCACTGGTGTAAATCCTGCTTTCTTCTTGGTTGTTTGTATTGTTTTGATTAGTTGTTATACTTCTGTGCTTTATCCTTTGTAATATTTTATTCTTTCAGAATGGACTTTCTATTTAATGAATATGCCGATATGTATATACGTAGTACGTACATAAATGGTCTAGGGTTTTATTACGGTATCTACCATTATAAAAGATCTGCAATAATATAATACAAGTGGAGCAAAACTAGGTTATCCCATTTTAAAATTATCTTGTGGTTGATTGACATTTTTAGTCTTGGCTTTTGTTTTAGGATCAATTAAAAAGTCGGAGTTTTGAAATGGAGCGATATTTATTCGCAGAAACGCACGCAATTGTTATAAGTTATTTCGAACATTGAAGAAGTATTATTGCCACTCAGCGACAATTTTGACGAATTTTTCATGTTAGAGATGCTGCTTTAAAGAACACAATATGCAAGTTGGTATTGGAAATTGATTCAGTTGGTGATGCAAGACCAGACTAAGAGCGTAAGATCCGTTGAAATCATCCTATGTTAGGGATACGTGTTCGATAAGCTTTAGAACTAACAACAGCGACTCAGTTCTGCTCAACTAGGGCCCAAACAGAGGATCTCTACAACGTATTTATAAGCAAGATCTTTACTGCACCACAAATCCAGCTAGTACAAGAACTGAACCCAAATGATTTCCAGCTACGATAGAATTCAGTGTGCGTTCTTAAGTCTTTCCAATGTACACGAAAATTTTGTAGGAAAATATGGCTGTTTTACGAGGTCCATTTTCATTTCACTGGGTTTATTAATAAAAAAAATGCTCGTTATTGCGGAACTAACAATCACCAATTAATCCGAAGGTCATTCATTGTCTGAAAGTGGTCAGTGCGGTGGTCAGTGTCCGCAGCAAAGAGTTGTTGATCTTTCTTTTTCCAAAATGAACAAGAGACAAGCAACAAACTAATAAATGTCGGAACGTTTATAGTACATACTCCAACCAACTTTCTCTTGCACAATTAGCTAACGCTGAGGGCTAATTGAATTCGGCAGGATGGTGCTACAGCCCATATGGCAAGGGCCTTCCCCCAAGGGGGATCCCGCTTTTACGGGAACGTTTCCACAATCGATTAGTCTCTAAAAATGAAAATTTGAGGTGGCTCTCGAAATCGCCAGATCTCACTACCTTTGACTTTTTCCTTTGAGGTTACCTCAAAGATAAAGTTTGCGTAAATGAGCCGCGAACACTTGATCAGCTTAGGGACAATATTTGCGTAGCAATGGAGAGAATATCAGCAGAAACATTGAGTAAGGTGATCGAAGAGGTGGCATGACGGGTAGTAAGGTTTGTATACGGGCAAATGGCTATCACTTAATAGACATTATTTTCCGGCATTAACCAAATAAAAGCTCCAGAAACTATACTTTCAACTGCAGTTTATATTAACAAGTGCACCTGAAAAAACGAATATATTTAATCTAATCAAATATATTTTGTTAAGCATATTTTCTTTGCAACAAACATGACAAAGGGCAAGCTTATGTGTTTCAAATATAAGCAAATATACACTATTGACTGAAACAAAATATTCGGTTAGAAAGTTTAATATATTCAAACAAGTAATTTAGTTCAGTATGGTCTTAAGACAATAATATAGTTCAACATTGTAAAAATGCTGGATTGCTTCAATTACTTTCACATTGTTGAGACGTATATCTCGATAGATGTCACTATAGTAACTGTCGGTTATAGAATGGCGTACCACCATTGTAGCAAATTATATTACAATTTTTTCCTCTATGTATGCAGTCCAATAATAAAAAAATTAAAGTTTGCTGCTTAAAAAACTTTGGGTCAATACGCCGTTTCTCTTTGGCCGATAGAATCTAAAATTTTAGGACTGTTTGATACATGATATCATGAAAACAAAACGGTTGCGTGCTGTATTAAATATGTGAATCTTTATTTTTGTGGACCACCTTATTCCATATACCTTAATTTTCTTCGAGTACTGGCCACTATACTGATACTAAATGTTTTGTTTATTTACATTTCGGCGAATATATATTATATATCTCTTGAAAGACAAGGATTGGTAAAATGATATTCGTCCAGTAAACTCTAATCTATTTGCAATTCGATATTATTTGCCGTCCGGTTATCCAATCCATAGTAATTATGTTGATGTCGATTGAAATACGAGAATAGATTGGTAGCACTGCAAAAGTCTTATTCAACCAATCGTGATGAATTACGTAAAGAAAATCAGCCTGAAAAATAAAGCGCATTCAATGAGCGCTGACAATCAAAAAAAGCTTTCGGTGAAAATGAGAAAATATAAGGGTTTAGACGCAAAAAGAAGAAAAATGTATATCTGAAAATCGTAGAGCTTTTAATGACGAGGTTACTTCTTAATTAGGAATTTGGCATTTTGTTTTTGAGAAGTAAGTTTTGAGAATACTATGAGTGATGCTGGTGAATAATTACTTACTATTTCGCTTTAAATTAATAGGCTACAATAAATAAATATTAACTAATAATGAATAATCATACATGGATGTATGGAAAGTGTAAAATAAATTTAATTCAATAACGAAAAATAATAAAAATGGTTTGCCATTTCTAATTAGTTGCGAAGATATACAATTCATATCATTCATCCAATATTCTTTTTTGCGTTATATTGGAGCTAGATTTTATAAAACTTTCACATTTCTATGCATGATGATACCTATAGTCCTGTAGATTGGATAATTACTAGGTGTATAAATGAAATTAAATAATTGTTCGTTCCAATCTGATTTATTTTCAAATTATATTTCTTCTTTTGCAAAAAAATATAACGAACAATTGTTTAATTTCAACAATTTCTATGTATGTGCCGTGGTTTATAACTTATTAACCCAATAACATTTTAAGTCAATAGATATATAGTTGTACGACTGCGTTGGCGTGTGTTAGAGGTAATCCGGGCGACGAATGAGGGTATGGTTACTTCTTAATTTCAGCAAGGTCTTTGACACAGTGAATCTTTCTCTTTTAACTCTCATATTAAAACACATTGGTTTCGGTTCCTGTGCTCTGGCCTTGCTGGTGAACTATCTTGGCAGGCAGTGCCAGAAAATTGCATTTAGCAGCGAGGTTTCGGGAAGCTTACCGGTTACTTTGGGCGTACCGCAGGGACCAGTTTTATTTTCCATGTATCCGGCATTTTCAATCATGGACTAAAATTCTGTAAACTCCACATTTATGCTGATAATGTTCAAGTATATAGATCATTGCCCCTGGCGATTGGCTGCAGTCTATGAAACAAATAAATGAAGATCTGAATGCTATGTACTCAATGGCAAACAAATATTTCCTAAGATTTAATCCAGATACATCCTCAGTGCTGTTGTTTGGCAGCAAGAGTGCATATGCTGATCTAGAAAACAAAATTAAACTTGAAATCAATAATCGAACCATTCCCATAGTTAACAGCGCAGTAAGATTGAGCCTTTCCTTATGTAATAGTTTTCGATATCGAACTTAGATTTCTTCGTTTCAGAGGTCCTTCTCTTATCACATTTACAAGTCTTATAACGATTTGGACGATAATCTAAAAAATATGAATCCAACTTTGTTCAGGGCTTCGTACAGGCGCTATCTACTTGCGGGTCAGGGGATAGCATAGTGATTAATACGTTAGGCATGCTGTGGAGAGCACATCGCAGAATAAACTGTAGCTGTAGGCGTTGTATATGTACACTTTTTTCAATCATATGTATATTAACTTCTATTTAGAATTAAGGTTACCCAACACATATTTTTTTTCTTTTTTGTCTTATATTAATCAAGGTTTAGATGGTAGAGCAGGGGAGTCTCGTCTTTTTTTGTGACCGCCCACTGAATCTTGCCTTGCGATTGTAGTAAGCAGTATAATAATTTAACAGAGACTTTTGTTTAGCATGTGTTGTACTCTCACGCATTTCTTTTCTTTTTTTTCTGCCTTTATATTAATTATAACTTTATATTAGTTATGTTCTCTTTGCATGTTACCTTTGCTTTGCTGCAATAAAGACATTTATTATTATTATTTTTTATTAATTATATTATATGGAAGAAACGTCCGACTGCATACAGTTTGTGGGCTTCCAGCTTCTCCATTTGACAGAAACTATAAGCGACGAGATCAGAAGGACAAAGATCACTGTGGTTGTGCTCTTAGACATCGAGAAAGTCTTCGATTTAAAGTGGCATCACTCAACAAGATGGTTGCGATTGATTTGAATCACCAACTGCTTAATCTGGTTGATATATTCGTCATACTTGCCGGGTGTGACAAAACAAGAAGTTATTGTATAAATCGAGAGTATTACAATATTTTTTATAATAAGTTACTTTATATAACAAATATTGTAATACTGTCCATTTATACAATAGCTTTGGTTATATTACAAGATTATTTATTGAGTGTCAAAATTGGTACGCGCGATCGCTAAAGTGTAAAGTTAGAGATTCTAGTGAACCATTTAGATGATTACTTGAGTGGAAATGGAACACCTTTCATCAGTGAACACTTAAATTAAGTGTCGTGTGTATCCTATAATTAAGTACCAATTTTGATACTCAATAGGACTATTGTAATAGGCTATATTCCGAGGCCCAGTCGCCAGTGTTAATTTTGCAGCGGCTTGGTGTCTAAATTATACGTGTCACTTCTAGCCCTACATTACTTGCCCAATTTTTGTTTTTATTATGCTGCTCATAACGCTTATGTAAAGCTGTTTGGATAGATATTTATACTCTTTATTTTTATCTTTGCCGAGAAGAATTATTTCATTCAACTGTGGGTGCATGGTTCAAATCCTGCTTGTTGTGTGCTGAAATTTGTTACAGTAAATCAGTTTTCCTATTTGTCCGACTAGTCCGCGACATCAGCATGTAGTTGGCAAGTACTTGCCTTTTCCATTTTTTCTTAGGGTGCTTACTCTTATTTTTTTTTTATGCCAATCCTTTGTTAATGGTTTTCTTTGGACTACTGTATTTTTCCCCTTTGTTACAGAGTTTAGATTTTATAAACTTCTAAGCAAATTAAATTATCTTTGCTATCGAGTCTTTTGTGCTTTCTATATAACATTTAACAGATATTAGAGAATGAGTCGATCGAATGGTGGGAATTTTTTAGTAATGTTGCTAAAGAATTAGATAGGCTAGGGCATGATATTTAGATAGTTAGTAGGGTAGCACGCTTATAAATGAATATTCTATGGTCTTTAGTGGTCGGAATTGGTGTTAAACTACAAATATTTAAAATATAAATCTTTATTTAATTACTCTAGGTTAGAATAATTAGGATTAAGTTATTTATTAAGTATTAGAATAGGTACTAGGTGGTGTTTGGTTTGTTTTTAGGTCATCATCGTTCCTGTTTCAACTTCGAATGGTGTGAAAAGGGAGCAGCTACGCGAGAACGGCAAGGCTGTCGAATTTGAGGAGAAGCGGAAGCTGCTTCTTGCACTCACTCAGAAGGAAATATAATTGCGACTATCAGTAATAAGTCTGGGACTATCTTCCCAGATCCTCCCAGAGTAAGGTTTTTGCCATGGTTTTCCCTTACTTCCGTGGCCATGGATTTTATATCATGGTATATTATATATAATCAGTGTCCTTGGCGAATGCTGGGACATAACGAAAGTCGTCCATGGGCGCGTTAAATAAAGTAACTGATAGCTGACTGATTTAAAGTAGATCCTCGCGATTATGTGAACTAATCATATTTCCACATATTTTAATCGATTTCTCAAAAAGTAGTATTCATATGGTCGCAGGCTACTGTATTATATTTTTGTTATTAAGAATCATAGGAAATTATTTAGTTAGAGTAGGATCATTTCATTGTTATGGGGAACCCATATAGTACTTAGAATAGGTAGCCTCGTGTAGTACCTTGTTTAGGTGGAGCACGGGGTTGGGATATGATTTGTAATAATTGAGTTTTCCATAATATAAAGTGTATAACATTTAAATATACGTACCCTTGCTGAATTGCTTGATATATATAATATTATTTAACTACGCTTTATAATATCGTATCACATACTAAACACTTGTCAATTTTTATTAAGTCCTTAATATATTGTATATATTATATCAGACTTTTTGCTAATAATATTTTTCTAACTTCTTGTTCTGCAAGTGATATACTGTCTCAGGTCACCTAATATTTAGTATTTTTCACAAACAAAAGATACATAGCGCCCAAAACATATCTTAAATTGTATTACTTATACCATCATTCAACATGGCTAGGGAGAGTCTCCATTCTCAATAACTTTGCCCTCAAGATAAGACATCTAGTGATGATGTATAAGATTTGTTTTAAAAGGCCACAACTGGATTTCTTGTTATAGTGTATAATAAAACATCCTTTGCTAAAACGATATTTGAAACATCAAAGAAAATTGCAAAAATGCAAATAATATAATAATATTATTTGCATTCTATTGAAATACGGAAAACAGCACCTAAACTAAAGCGTATCGAAACCGATTTGCTCAAATTTATAGGTGCAACCTTCAATCAAGTTTGATTTAACTTTTTTCAATTGGGTTACTATAATGGTTAAGCAAGCGCTACTTTTATTATTGCTATTTTTTTAAACAATAACACAGTGAGGTTTCCTCCTATCCTTCTATTCAACGATTTATGTGCGCAATATCCCAAAACATTCTTTGTAACTCGATAGTATTCACCCGATGACTCCGGTTTAAATCTATACATTGCTGTAGACATGTTACAAGTAAATTAAAAAAAAAGCGTTGAGCGGGGTATAGGTATTTGCCAACCATGATCCCACAGGAAGATTATTCCTAAATTGAACAATGACAGGACGAAGAATATACAATACCTTATCAAAGAAAGGAGAAATTGTGGTATCAAGGAATGATTGACTCTCTACGACATTGCAAAGATATGAGTGGAACATTTCAAATAGATGTATCAAGATAAGGAGAAATAAAAAGTAATGGCAACCACCCCTTAAGAGAAGAATTGTTGAAAATAAACATTAACTAAATAGTAACAATTAATTAATACATTTTGAGCAAATTATATGATACCAAAAGGCTTAAAGGAAGAGATTGCGATTAAACTACTAATTAGAGGGCATCATTTGCAATTGCGATAACTAGAGACCAAGTATTCGAATACAGCTAGAGATGGAAAAAAGCTTCTGGAGATCAAGTATATCTCCTGATCGAATCGAATAATCCATTGAATAGAAAGATAGGATGTGATCTGTTGGATAAATATATAAGAATGTGGAAGATACCTTTTAATGGCACAACGCCCAGAATTTTTCTCCACACAAAGTTCATAAAATTCATCAAGTATGGAGAAAAAAGCGCAAAAAGGATACCTATTTTTAGCGCTAGTGACTTATTACAGTGATAGACGCGAATATTAAAGAGACTGCAACTATTGGCAGGCATTTGAGTATCTTTAATCAATTGGGAGATCTTAAATGCGTAGATGATATTTACCAGTTGGTATTTAAATGGTAATTGGCAAGAGAAATGGGAACAGGAAAAACAGATGCTAAAATCAACCATTTACTAGCAGAAGGGGTGCTTCATGGATACAAGAAGAAAAACAGATAAAGATATGAGAATCTATACAAACAAAGCTTAAACAACATTTTACAGTCTATTCAGAATAGGAAGCAAGTAAAACTTCTGAAGGTATAAAGCAAGATTGTATGTATGTATGTAATAGAAGGGTGGTGTTACACTGCGACCTAAAAGATCTATTGTGTCCCCTATTCTTGCTGCTTTACAGCTGGCCTTCCAATCCTATTCCTTTTAGAAAGTGTAGGATGTCAGAGGGCCCCAGTCTAGGTAAGTCCCCCTCTTCGATTTCACATGCACCCAGGTACAATGCCCTCGGGTTGCACAGTGCTACGCAGTTTGAGAAGAGGTGGATGGATGTTTCATCCTGTTCCCCAAAAAGTAAGATTACTCTTAATGCAAATGTGGAAGGTGCTCCATTGTGTGGCTCATACATTAATAAATTTCCAATAAAAATATTTAGAATTCTTAAGCAAATGAAGAGCACATAACAGAGTTGTCTAATCAATCAAATAAAATCCAAAGAAAACGGATTGTGCTATACAGTGAAAAAAAAAATCCTGCCACAACTATTTTAAAAATAATAATTTTACATGACTAGAAGAGTTCCACTATATAGGCTTTTGGCCACGTAAAAATGAATACACAGACAAAAAAAAACTGTTAAATCAATGAAATATTCCTTGACTCAAATAGGTGACTTGTCAAAGGTAAGTCAGGTAAGTGTGTAGTAAAAATTGCATAGTGTGAAGAAAAAGTAACACTGCTCACATAATAAGACATTTTGATAAGTTTTACACATAGAAGTAAGTAATAGATGCCCAGTTGTAAGCCTTCAATAGATACGCCTTTTATAATTATCAACGGTTTACTAGAAAAAAATGAAATTTTAAACAGTGTCAATACTACACACTTACCCAGCAAAATGGGGCAAGTGTGTAATCGTTCCGCATATTATTATATTAATAGCATTATCCTTTAGTTCGGCTAAGTGTGTAATACTATACTGATGCCTTTTTAATAAGGTATGATAAATTTACAAGATATCTAAGTTATTACACGTTAGCAGATGTGAATTTTTATTTGTAAAACTAGTTTGAAGTTTAGTACATTAGTAATATAACAGAGCCAATCTACACACTTGCCCCGGTTACACACTTACCTGACTTTACCTTATATGTGGGCAAACAAATATTTATCTCTTTTAAATAATTTACTTTATCAGTACCAGATGTTCGATTCAAATGTGTATAATACTTCATGACGTGAAATGCTTGACGATGGATTACTAGAATATGAGTTGATATTTTAGGCTGCTTCCATCGTCTGTTGGATTGTTTAAATCCAACGTTTCGGCAGCACAGTCTGTATCAGGGTTGTTCTGAAGGCGGCAGTAGATACGCTGCCAAAACGTCGGATTTTCAAAATTTAACAGACGATGGCAATAGCGCACACTAGGACATGCTATACTAATCCATCGATAAGAATTTCACGTCATGCATTCTTATTCTATTTGTCTAATGTTGGACCCTTTTTTTTGGCTTATTAAATTGTATCTTTTAGCTTGTCTGAAGATGTGCAATACACCAGATGGGCAGCAAAAAACTTTTTTAGATATAAAAAATTTCGGAAGAAAAAATATCAACAACTTCCTACCTTCCTTATATTGATCGTTATAGGGTGTCAACATGGATCTTTCATAATAATATACGTACAGTATATCGTCAACTACGAAACATTATGGGAAGAATACCTACATATGCCAAAAACAAAAGCTTCACACAAAGTCTGTTGCATAAAAGAAAGGTTCACTCCGTTAAATGCATCGCTGGTGTTTGGTTGGAATTTAAATGACGTTATTTCATGCCACATGTGTATGTGGTTATAATTAGTGGGTATGTTGAGGTGTAGTTAATCTGTTTCATGTCGTTTTAATTGATATCATATATTTCATCAATAGAATGCATTATTCATGTAATTGCCAGAAACAGAGTTGTTGGTTTTATAATATTAGAGTTCTAAACGAGAATTTTTTTTGTAAATCAGCATACAATAGTGTATATGAAAATGGGCATCCATTTAAGGTCAATTTTTAAAAAAAGGTTAACACGATGTATTTTCTCATGATTTGTAAATGACCATAAACGACAAAAATTATATACACATTTAGAAGTAGAACTTCGTATAATTCAAAATATACCTACTCTATTCTTTTAATTTTTACAATGTAATTTCTATTAGGGTCACATACGATTATATTTCATACGTTATATCAAAATTCTTCTTTCTTCGCTAGTAGCAATAACATTTTTATTTATTTATATTTATTTTGTATGTGCAGCAGGCACTGAAACCATACATAGAGCTCGCTGTTATATAAAAAAAATAAAAATTGAAAAATGTGAAGGAAATAGTAAATTACTCCACACGATACAATCATAGGCTACATATAATTTTCCACATGCAATTTTATACGTTACTTTTATATAACCTGCAGCGACGTGGATGTTAGACCGTTCAATAAAAGTGGATGGTCGAATAGCATTGGAATTTTATACTTTTATGATGTAATGTCCAATATTATAAGTACAGTGGTCAACTTTCGTCTGCGCGCCAGGTCAGTATTAAGTTTCATATATGCGACATTAACGTTTAACACAAGTATACAATACCGTGTCGGAAGAAAGCAAAATTATTTATCTATAAATGTCGCCGTACAGTAGAATGCGCCTTTGGAGTACTAGCAAACAAATGGAGAGTTTTTCATACCACTATTATGGTCAATCCGGACTTCGTTGACATCATAAAGGCTTGTTCCGTACTGTATAATTTTGTTCCAAAAAGAGACGGTATCAATTTTGATAAGGGTGAAAGTCTCTCTTTTTGGGATATAAGTGATACCGGCTACACTCCTCGTGATCAAGGAGTACAGAAGCAAGACACTTCTTTGCTAATTATTTTCTAGGTGTCGGAGCTGTTTCCTTTCAAGATCGTTATGCATTTCAGTATATAGACATTATACATCACCACTATGATTATTAATTCTATTATATATAAATGTTACAATTAATGTATCAAATAAGAAAGGTTATTACTTGTTTAGTACTTACTAAGCTTCTACCGTTTTTTTTTTCATTCAGTTTCTCCCAACAAGTGTCTACTGTTCTACCTATCTCCATCCAGCAGGCATCCTTTTTTATGTTGTTTTTATAATCAAAAGCACCTTTGTGCCACAGACAGGGTCGTTTTTCTACCTCAGATATTAATAAATCTGGATCCATTTTGCATAAAAAATCAACAATATAGATATCCGCTAAACAAAACGCAGCTGAAAACCCGCTGTGTATGTCAGGTTATATTTGTTGACATGCGCGTTCACCTTACAATGATCCGCCCTGCACAGCGTTTTCCCGCGTTGTCGCATCTAGCGGACCTGAAGCGGGCGATAAAAACGCTCAGCTCTTCACCCGCTATGTGTACCGCGCCCAATCTGAGAACACAAGTTGGCGCAACATGCGCCCGCTCTACTCGCTCCGCGCTCGCTATGTGCGCCGCTACACTTTTTGGCCAAAAGTCGAAAAATAAATGAATGTCATTGCACACATATATTTATAGAGGGACCTCTTTTATTTGAAACAAAAATCGGCAAATTACATAAACCAAAAAATGCTTCATGTTTAGTTATTTCGACGGTTGAATTCCATAAGCGTATTGCAGTCAGTAATAATTTTTTAAATACAATTATATATATGGAATTAGTAATACGCTATAAAATGTGTTCTTTCCAATCCCTTATTTTAAAAATCACTGTCGACCGGTTTCGGCTTATGCCATCTTCTGGACACACTAATATGAGATTACAGAATTATAGTATGTTAACTAATTAGAGAATTAAAAGTTTTATAAATTAAATAATGATATCATATACAGAATATTCGCATACAATAATATTTCCAACAAATTAACTAAATTTTTTAAACCATACAATATAATACCCACATTTAAATCTAATAACAACCTAATGAAGATAATACAAAATAGAAATACAAACATACTACAAAAGAACGGTGTTTATACTATAAAATTCGATAACTTTAATGCGATATATATTGGAGAAACAGGAAGAAGATTAGAAATAAGAAACAGAAAACAACAAAATCCAATTTCTATCAGCATCTGGCCAACAATGGACACACAGGGAATAATGAAAAAAATATAAAATTGATTTATGCTTGTGATAAAAGTCTAAAATTAAAATTACTTGAAGCATACACGTTAGAAAAATGTAAGGAAAACAATAATGTAATATTATTAAACGAACAATTAGAGTATAGTACGCCACCTATCTTCACATATCTAAATAAACACAACAACACACATACATGCACAAACACAACAATCATTTAATGTTAATTTTCGTCATAAAAAACAACTTATTAAACAAAATCCATACATACTTTACCTTAGATTTTATCATGCTCATTACATTAAAATATTTCAAAATAAATTCATATCCTATTTTAACAAATACGTACATTTTCAATAAACACACACATACATTTTAAAACATTCACGTATACATAATGCACACACACTCAAACAAAACAAAAAATTATTTACATTAAAAATTGTACAAAACTGAACACAAAATTTATTCTAGTCCGTTTTCATATGCAATACGAATGTCATAATTTAATAAATTTTAACGTGTTTTCTATTTTATTATGTGCTTTGTCTTTGTTTTATTTAAACTGTTTTATTATAATGTTAATTATATCTGCTGTATGTGACGTAGCTTCTAGTTCTTTTGAGACGTACGTAAGTATATAAAAAAATTAATTCTCTAATTAGTTAACATACTATAATTCTGTAATCTGTAATCTCATATCACTTAGACAGTGATTTTTAAAATAAAGGATTGGAAAGAACACATTTTATAGCGCATTACTAATTCCATATATACCACCAATCTAAAAACTTAATAGTAAAATGTGGGGGCTAAAGCCTGAAATGGTACACTGGATGTACGCGATGGTTACAGTACCCTCTATAACTTACGCTTCGCTAGTCTGGTGGCATAAAGCAAATCTAGGCTATCCTATAAGTATATTTAGTAATGGAGACCATTCTTTCACCGGTTGGTGTTGTGGTTTGAAGTAACCCCCTCGGGCTTACAGAGCAAAATGTAGTGGATACAAGGGCGTCTTCCGCAAAGTCGGAGATCACACCAGCATCTTCAACTACATCCAACAGATAGTACCATTGTCCGCACAGGCGGATAAGATCTCGCCCGTTTTTAGCTTCACTGGGAGATACAGCGTAGATATCTCCAGTAGGGAAACTACAATAGCGTACATCCGCAAACCAAAACGGGGCCCATGCCTCGAAAACGCGTAATGGCACGGGCACTGGAACCTGGGAGGACGGAGAGCGGGACTGCGAAGTTTTTAGCCTAGGGGTCCCTCCCACCATTTTCCAGGCCGAAATTATTGCCATCCAGACTTATGCTGAGGGCATCTTAAACTGCCCACCCAAGAATAGAAGGGTAGAAATCATCTCCGACAGCCGCCCTTAAAGCTTTGCGACCTGTCAGATTTCACTCTGAGGTGGTACTGGGGTGCCACAGAAAACTTAACCAGCTGGCGGAACATCTAAGTGTTACATTGAGATGGGTGCCAGGCAACTCTGGGATTAGAGGCAATGAAATAGCTGACGCGTTAGCAAGGAACGCCAGCGAGCGGGCACTGCGCAATAAATAAACACATGGATCGCATGGGCTTAGTAAAATTCCCCCCGTGCAGAAAATGTGGGAGGAGGAAACTCCTGCTCATCTTCTTGTCAACTGCCCGGCAGTGGACGGGGAGAGGCAGACGCACTTTGGGCTCGATCGATTGGACGAACTCAGAGTCAGATTGTGAACTTTTTTGATAGGATGCAACCTGACTGACAGGGCTAAATTGATATAAGGACACAATAGGTCGTTCTGGTCGAGTTGCCTTCTTCGGGTTACACCCGCCCACGGAAAAAAAAATACTATTTCGAAAGGGTACTTTTCCAGGATATTTAAGAAAGTCTAAATTTGTGCCGATATTATAGAATGGGGATAGAAGTCTTTCCAGTAACTACAGGTCAAACTCTGGTTCCTGTTTAGTCTAAAATTATTGAAGGACGTTTTAAAGTGTGTTGAATGGATTGTTTAGGGAAGAAAGACATTAAGAGCAATATTCTCAGGATATATTAGCCATTGACAGTATACAATTTCTATTAAAATTGTTACGTTCTCAATCGAAATACTTTGATACAAATTGTATACATAAATATATAAATTGTATGTTGATTCTGTGAGAATGCTTTAATATCTCAATAAAGTAACTTATTTGAGTCTGTAATTTATATTCCCAGGTATATTTGTTAACATGAATAATACATTAACACTGTAATTAAAAAGCTTTTTCTGACAACTATTAGAGTAAATTTTTTGATACACTGTATTTAATTCGGACAAACACAATCAGTGTTTAAAAGATATTTGTCAGACCCATAAATTCTCTAAATTAAACAAAGTTCTGGATTATCAGTATATGTTGTAGATGTCAGATGTCAGATATATGTTGTATACTAGAAATTGTAATTTAACCAATCCAATTTAAACTTAAACACTGTCGCATGATATATGCATATATGCCGAGTACTATTTTATCACCGTGAACAGTAAAACGTGGAATTGTATTGATTTGGTCAATATTCACTGGAGGTTTCCAAATTTAGGGAAGCCTTTTCCTCCCGTTTTTTATGTAAAAATATGTGTTTGTAGCAATTGTTGTAGATCTAAGGATTGTAAGTCATATTTGCAATTTTTACTTACCTAACGGTTTGTTTGCATACTGTTGTACACACTATGGATTATTATGAATGTGTGCACACTTGTCATTGTAGCTATACAGCATGTCCCGCCAAACTGGCTCATTAGCTTTCTTCGAGTTTTAGTAGGAATTTAATTTTAAAGCTTGCAGAGCAGTTATGACCCATTGTGATCTATTTAAGGAAAATAATTTCAATTTTATAGCGTTTTCAGTATATAGGCTGTTCATATCAACTTTCTTATTTTAAACAGACTGATGCGATTTTTATCGGTCTTGTGAACTTATAGATCATTTAGAATTTATTCGTATTAGAGTCCTTCATCCCTAAACTCAAATCGTTATTGAAATATTTGCAATTTTGCTGTTTTTTTGACGTTTGCACTCTTTCCAATGAAAGTGAAAAGATCATGCAGTATTAGATATCTAGTGATTATACTAATGCCAATATAAGTACAAGGACGTAGGTACAAAATGTTATAGCTATAGTCACTGAATCACATAGGTATAGGGTTCTCAAAAATGCATCTCGAATGTGGATACCTTTAAACTAACATTTTTTCTCGAATACATAGTATGTTTTACTACAGCATTGAATGCAACGTAAAATTCTGTATCAACTGATGTTAGGGTTTCGTATATCTATTCTAGCTAGTTTTTTCAAATATCGGCATTTCTTGCGTTGAAATTGCTGAAATATGCCTAAATTCTAAGTTTTAAGGAAACAAAATATTTTTTCCCTAAAAACACTGTTATCTGCGCAAGCCAGAATTTCATAATTCCATTTCTCCACTAGATCATCGATGTATATATTGAAAAGTAATGGTCCCAAATTCGAGCCATGTGCCACACTTGAAGACATTTTGGAGATATCCGATGTAGGTAACTTAACCAAGATGCTCGTTTAAGTAGAAAGATATTAATGTACAAAGTGTTGGGCGAAAGCATAAAAAAAAACATTTCAGAAAATGCGTGTTCAAACAAAATGCATTTCTAGACTTCGAGCTGTACCTATACCTAAATATTTCATGATATTAAATCTTCTAACAGTTATTAAATTATAGAATATATATTATTCTAAGAAAAGTTTTTATTTTCGAACTCAATTTGAGTGGAATCAATCCTTTCGTGTTTACAAGCGAACTTCGTGTTCGAATATGGTGTCTGACGGTTTTGTAATTTCCGAGAGCGCATTATATTATAAGGTTACATTGGTCGACGCTCGCTTCTCTTCAATCCCTTTATTCCCCATGTCTTTTTTCCGTTTAGCTGGCCAATATTGTAACGTAATTTGATTCTGTTTATTCCACTGTCCATAATATTTTGTACTATTGCGATCCCCTTTTACCATTTCAACTTCGGTTTGGAATGTTTCCAGACTTCTATTATTTACTTTTGCCTTACAGAATGAGTTGTTTGTTGTATTTTGGCTATTATAATTAATATATTAAGAATTCATAACTCCTTTATTGTGTCGTAGAGTTTACACTCTCGAGACTAAACGTCTTTGAATGTACACTAGCGACACTTTCTAATTGTACGACCTACAGGTAAAATAGAGCCCATATCTTTAGCGTGGATAGTAAACGGATTTATACAGTAACTGGCCGCTTCGAAATATGTAAACACAGATGTGCGGTCTCTTGGTCGGTTAATTTAAAAAAGCTCAGACTGGATTTATTAATGTGCGAAGTTGAATGCATCTCTTATGTATTTATTATTTTTGCGTTGGAATAAATTTATTTGATGTTTGAAGTATTTTGAATAGCTGTAGTGTTATTAAATGGTTTTAAAAGGTATTTTCATTTTACAGTTGAACTACGACTAGGAACTAAACCAAGGGCATGTTAATTATACAATAAATATCAAGCATGAAGACATTTAGTATAGTATTTAGCTATACTGAAATCAGTAAAGCATATCTTCGTTATGAATGAAACACTTTTTTCAATATTACTGAACACATTAACTAAATTGCGACAGCTCCTATGCAAGATATTAAACAATATAGTAATAAGGATTATTACTACTGCCATTTTTCCTGAAGTGGGTGTTGCGCCAATTAATTGATTAAATGCAGAGAAATTTGTAGTAATTTCGTTATTGGCAGAAATGCATGTTTTGTTTTCCCTGCAGCGTTACCCAAATATGCTTATATTTTTTTAATCTAATTAATGTCTGATGATTCATATCATTTCTTTTTAATTCGCTTCGGCTTCCTTCTTTAACATTAAATAATAAAGCAGATATGGCGAGGATGCATTCAAAACCATGATTTTTATATCAGATATTAGAACGAAAAGCTCTACACTCGTCAGAAATATTTTTTATTAGTTATAGTAATGGCATGTTTCCATTAATATTATAATAACAAGATAAAATAATATTTCGATTATAAATTCCCTAGTTTCAAAGATTTTACCTCAAAAGTCTCACAATATTTTTCAAAAGAAATACAAAATTTGAATTAGTGCTAAATTGAACAGTAGTGATAGCTTTAAATACAAAATGCAGGTTTAAATTAATAATTAATGATTAGTTTATATAAATATTAATTCTTGATTATGTTAATATCGAAAAAACAATCATTATGAATCAATTGGATTAAAAACACAAACATATTTGGTAAAGCTGTAGGGATGTGTAAAGAAAACAAAACATCTGTTTGTATACAATATTATATTTAAGGTAAGTAAAGTAATTGAAAAAATTCGAATTGTGCTAACCGAGGTAAGTCGGCAGGCATAAGTATGCGCCTTTGATGTATTTAATTCTCTCTATTTTATAAGATCAATGTTTTTTCTATGTTTATTTACTGCATTCTTCCTTACATTTAAAGTAGATTTACTACAAAAAACACCGAGACCGCACATCTGTGTTTACATATTTCGAAGACGGCAGTGAATGCATAAGTCGTCTACTACCCATGCTACACTTTTAGGCTCTATTTTATGCTGTAGGTCGTACAATTAGAAAGTGTCGCTGGTGTACATATTTCATTCACTATTGTTCATCGCTCCCCGAAGCGTCCTGATTTTTTTACACTGATTGTAAGTGCCCTTGTATTTTATTTCTAATGACTACTGGATTTTTACAAATGTCGAAGCTATTCTTCTGTAGCTTCCACATACATAATTTAAAAATTTCGTTAATTATTTGTTTCGCTTCTTATGTATTATGTAAATACACATTTTCTTCTTCATCTTCCCCCATGTTCATAGTACTTACTTGTACTTTGTATTATTGTTTTTTCCCTTAACATTTTTTTAAAACAGTCTTTCTACATTTTGAGTATTTCCTTATTGTTATCGAGTAATTTACTATAAAATCATATTTTGGATTCCGTTTCTATTGACGTTATCTACCTCTTGATGAAAGTAAAACTATAGTATGTATTTATACGTTTAATTATTTCAAGGAAGGCCAGAAACATTAACACAACATCTAATTAATTCTATCACCATACAATAGGGAAGAATAAAAGTACCCTGTTCTTTAATCTTACCCCTACGTATCTTTAAATAATTTCCTAAATGAATAGCCCAACCAGAGAGAACATACTTAAATTAAATATTAATGGCAACAACGCCAAATAATCTTGAGTACGCGTATTTATCTTCATTCCACATTATGAGTTTGGCGGAGGAGCTCAGCTTTTTTTACTATTAACACTTTAATGTTTTTATTTTGTGTTTTATATTGAAAAGTTTTGAATTTTAGAGTACGCGTACAAGCGTTACTGTGTATTTGATAATTTTATATATTAAATGCTATTAAGTATTAATTTAAAAGTTAACCATTTTGGCACACACAATAGATTATCTTTTTTGCCATGTTACGATGTTCCCAGCGGTTAGTCTCGTTTCTTGTGGTGATATAAACGATGATAGCACTATAAATCGGCAGATGCGTAGCGGAATTTTTGGGATCGCTGATAATATATTTTCTCCTATCTGTGTATATATCGCTGGTGCACTCACAAAAAGAAATACATCGATTTAACAAAACGTGTTTTGTTATTTATTTTGGTTGAATCAAACACATGCTCAGCAATTTGGCATTTAGGTAATATGTGGCGCGATTGCATTAACTCATTGCGTTGACTACTGCGGTTCTAGCATGGGGCATGGGGTGGGGACTAAAATACGTCGAAGTATTTACGAATGTCAGCGCCATCTAGTGAACGGACCGGTACTAAACCAATATTCTGTCGGTAATGTAGAGCAAAAATTATACCGATAGCGAAGAAGCGAAGTAGCTTGAATTGTCATTTGTCACCATCTTGTCACTTTCCGTTTGGCTGTATCTGAGCGTTGGGCTGTATTGAAAGTGATAGCTGACTGATTTACAGTAGACTCGCGATTACGTGAACTAATCACATTTTACATTTTTTATCGTTTCTCAAAAGTAGTATTCATATGGTCGCGAGGCTACTGTATTATATTTGTGTTATTAAAAATCATAGGGAAGTTATTTAGTTAGAGTAGGATCATTTCAATTGTTATGGAACCCATATAGTACTTAGAATAGGTAGCCTCGTGTAGTACCTTTTCAGGTGGAGCACGGGGTTAGGATGATTTGTAATAATTTAGTTTTCATAAATAAAGTGTATTGAAAGTGTTGAGCGTTGTTTTTCACTGTTTCGGCTTGCCATCAAATATTAAAAATCAGTTCTTTTCAGAACTCTTTTGAAGATTTAGTGATTACTAAGGGTAAATATTTTCAATATAAATTCGTGTCTGTTTAGTAATTTTTATTAATTCAAACAATTCCGTAGCATTTCAGAGTATTTTACATTGTATTGTAAGCAGGGATTAGAGACTTTTGTCTTAATCCTGCCGCAACAGGCAAATTGCACAGCAGTGTGGATGTTTATTATTTTCGGAACTGCATCATGCCTGTTTACCAAAAGAAGTGTTGCGTGGAAGGGTGTGAAGATGTATCATCATCAAGGTGATATACATTGATATATTTATGCTTCGATTTCCAGTGAAAAATAAAGTATATGGCTAGCTAGAATCGGAAATTTGAGCATTAAGCGATATGCCTATTTACGCACACTAACCATATTTATGTTCAATAAAAGCTTATATAAGAGATTCAGTTTTTTTGAAACATCCATATTTCAAGCTTACCTATACAAATATAGAATACCGTCGTTGGGATTCGAAGAGTGCGTATCTTGAACACTGATACCCTTGAGGAGACGTAAGCTATAAAAAGATGTAATAGTGTTTTATATTTGCATTTTTGTGCTGTTCATACATAAATTGCTAACATATCTGGAACTTTAAACAGTATTCACAATATTTATGTTTTTTTTTCGTCTCTTCAAAAGTAATAGTATTAAAGAGACGCACTTGCCCAGTCCCAACGATTAATTAATTTTTTTTTTTTTTTTAAATATTAAAGGGATTTTAACCGGCGCATTTTGTTCAGTACCGGTCCAACAACTAGAGGCGCTCTTTGAAACCAGTTGCGATTCTAGTAGAGTGTTCTGTGGGTTCTAGCGTCCAAGCGTTCAAGCTTCAGTTCAATCGGTACGAAGGTAACCCATGCCCAATGGAATATATGGCGCAATTGTGTTAACTCATTGCATTGATATACCAATGTGCGCTTGAGTTATAATGTCAACGCATAGAAATTTAGTGCGTTACCCATGACTAGTATCTTTCCATATCTAATCACGCCTGATGAAGACAAATAATTGTCGAAACTAATAGCTGTGGCGATCTCAGTAAACAAATAAACCAAATTAGAAAGTACTAATTTTTATTCTTATTACCTAAATATAAATATATTCTCAAATAATTGAAAATATTTATAATTTTGATCTATTTTTCTTTTTTTTTATTTCTCCTTTGAATGTGATGATGTTAGTGTTTTTTGATAACAAATTTTCTTCCACACTAAGAAAAAGAATTGATTGCAATATTCGATAATAAATAATAATAGTAATATCTCTATATCTATAGATATCTTTATCTAGATATAGCTAATATAGAAAAATAAAACTTCTATTTTAGTGCATTTAAATGAAAGTAAGTTTTTCCGCGTAAGTTATATCAAGGAGGAGAGATGGAGGTAGAGAGCTCACGAGGCAGAGAAAAATGATTTAACGATTTCAAGGCAAGAATTGCCCGTAAAATGCAGCGAGCTAGCGCCTAGATGAAAAAATAGGTGGTAAATTATGATTTCGTATGATGTGATCTCTAGTATTGAGAAAATAACTTACGAACGCAAAGACCCGGGCATTCCCCGGACGCCTACATGAAATACGTAAGTGATAATTGGAAATTGTATGAGTAGGAGAATTGTTTCTTTGATTGTTTATGAATCGACTCACAAAATATGAACAAGGATTATCAATTATCAATATATTTTTGCGTTAAATCATAAAAATCTAAACGACTAACTTGGTTTTCAGAATATTTTTATTCCATTCGTTTGTATAGACATTGCAAGACGTGTATTTTTATTATTTTTTTTATTTGCATTATCTTCTTGTTTTGTCCTCTTTATTAGTCAGACGATTTGAAATATGTAATTTATCTGTCTAGATAATATTCTTTTTATACAATCGACATATAAAGGCAATATTTCGATTGTCATTATAGTTTCAAAATGATACACTTTTAGGCACTAGTGCGGTAAAGTATGTCACTTTACCGCACATGTGCCTAAGAGTAATCTGATTTGGTTGTATAAATTGTAATCCTGTCAATTTGACAAATTTTTGACACTGTCACATATCCAATTTATTATAAATTTTTTTGGCGATTGTAGAAAAAATCATATATGTGACTCGTTACGAAAGAAGTACTTTAGGCACTTGACGTGTTGACTTGTTAATTTCATGTTACGTGCCTAAACACCTCAATTTCGTGACTTGCCACATAAATAGCTATTATGCACGTTTTTTATTTGCAAACTATTTATTCTGCTGATAAGGAATAGTTTGGCAAATAAGTAAATAAAGGAACTAGTACTGTATTTTCGTTCATATAATCCACAATGATTTTACGTTCCTGGAAGAGGCATTTTATTCAAGGGTGCGGCTTCTAAAAAATGCAACAGAATGAGCGCTTTACTATATTTTTATTTACATATAATATACATACAAGCCATAGGTTATATATTATATGGATTTATACTTTATAAAGAAATTTGAAGCTTATGGAAGTGTATGTTATAAATAAAAGAAATCTGTTAATAAATGAAAATGAGAAGACGCAGATGTGTAATAATTTGTATTAGTAACGACTAACATTAAGTAATTTTATGTATTTAAATGTATTAAATCAGAGGAAGTACTTACTTGAATTTAAGATTCATTTCTTACATCTTTCTACGTCACGAATTGGAAAACTGTACATTTTTAAACCAGGTGTATTATATCTGGCTTTTCTACAATTTACATACGCACACTTACTACCCGACATTGCAATAAATTAGTAATCAATATCAGTTACAGGAGATTCCGATTCTTTATATATGTAATTAATGTATTAACTAACGGAAAAAGAAACTTTATTATGATTACACCATGGGTATGTTAATTTTTTTCTGGATACGGTAAAAAAACATGAATCTTTTGTAAAATCTAACTTCCTCTATCTATATGCATAAAGAATTCTCTTAGAACAGAACGTTTTTGGCGTATTTTTATATGAACACCTATGGATGATTCATCACCGGTAGATGATGCATTTTACTTTTTACACAGCTCTGTTTAGATATTTATGAGAATAAAATCTCCTATTTTAGCAATTTCTTCCCTGCATTATCAATACGAAAGTCAATGATATAGTGAAATTAAAACAAAGACAATCGACAATGGATGAATTAATTAACAGTTAGATTATTCTATGTAGGTACCTTATTTTGTTTTATTTTTTATATTCATTATTATGAATTACTTTTTAGTTTAAATAAATATTGTTTGTTATTTTATTATACTTGGTTAATTAATAATTTACTACTATTAAAAACTGTAAGTTGATCTAAAATTAAAAACAGAACAAAACAACAAAGGCTTGGTCAATATATCTAATTCGACTACTAAGCGGCTTCTACTGTATATGTATGTGTATATTTATGAACGAGAATGTTTATTTAGAATATTCGAAATACAAAAAAAAAAATAGTTATTTTATTTTTGTTAAAACCTTACAAACGTTCATGCTGTTGAAGCCGCCTTGGAATAGATATATTTTCCATTGCAGGTGAAGCCAGTACTTCCCCTGCATATTCTAGTCTCCTTTCGCTTAAAATCCTCGGTTGTTAAAAATACTTATTGTTAGTATTGTTGTTTTGATTTAACAAACGAGATAGCTACAACACTTTATACTTGTTCATTTATTTATTGAATACATAAACTACACAATACATGTTCAATACAACTTAACAACAACCATACAACAACGTGCACACAACGTATATCTCGTGTGTGTTTCGCGCCTATTTCATTCGCAGTACACGTAGTCACGTACACAGTTATATTGTAGGTACCCACTTAAGGAAAAATAATATAATAAAATCTTGATCAGATATGACACACCAACAATTATAAGCTTAAAAATAGCGTTATATTGCTTAAATTAATGTCTTCCATTTTAGTTTGACACTTGCCACGTTGAAGCTCACTTTATTACATAAAAAAAATATTTAACGATAAACATCATAATAAATAATTTATTCAGAGAAATCTAGCTGGACGAGGAAGAAACCTAGCGACACTAGCGCTTGAGCTTCGCGACGAGACCGCTCTGCTACTCTCGCCAAAAATTTATTGTCAATTTTTAACATTGGGCTCTCTATATACCGCAAGAGTTTTCGTTGTCACCCGATGTTATAGAAACTACCGCATGTAAGCGAATGTTAGATATATTAAGCTAGCAGGCACGACTTTGTGGCTTCGCTCTCGCATTGCGTTAGGTGACCATTGGACGCTCCCACAATCTCTATACATACTCATAGGAATATTATATGAGACAGCGCTCTCCCCTTTTGTAGTTATCAATATTTTTAACATAATTTAGGTCGTGCTATTATTGAATCTATCTAATTACTCAACCTACGCTTTTTTCAGTATTTCCCGTTTGCTGGAAATAAGATTCAATTTTGAATTGTGTTTATGTATTTTTGGAGACTCCAATTTTTTTAAATAAATAGCATTTCTAACTTCTGTTTTCTTGTTTACTATACCTTCTGGTTTTTAATCTTACCTATTAGGTAAAAGCTTTACGAGTCAACAAAATAAAATTAGATACTCATATCAAACGATAATCAAATTTAATTTTAATTCCCTTTATCTCAAATATCAAATTAACATCTGTGTGTTATAAAAAGGAATTATACGATCCCTCATGTTTTCGTTATCGTTTGCCCTAAATCGGAACGTTAATTTAATTTTATTATATTTGTTCGCATCGTTCCTCGCCGTTTCGTTTTCCGAAAGCTACTTCCGGTTGGCCTCCACTGTCGTTAATTTAGCAAATTAAAAATCTGATATATCCTGAATTCTACCTTTGTATGTGTAAATGGGTGCCTATATCCTTTGAGGCTATCTACTTAATTGCTTTGTTCCGAGTGTGCAAAATTGCCGTTTTGGCCTAATTTTATCCCCAGCTTTGAGCTTTCGAAACTGAAAGCGACACATAAGCTCCGTCGGCTGTGCTTTCTAGTGTGTCCGCCGCGACCTCACCAGACCTGTTGCGCTATCGCCAGTGCGCTGTAGTACCTCACAGACAGACGCATACATACAGCAACAGTTGATTCTGGCGCGTGTTCAAGGTCACACCGGGTAAAATTGATTTTACGCACGGTGTTGAAATGCATCGCGTGGAGAGGGGATTGTTGTCGGCGAACTAACCTGGCTATCGTAACCGAAAACCAAACAAGCACGCTATCATAATTGCTAAATGTACGTTTGCTTATTAATTGTAAAAGTTAGGCTAAAGGTCTTAATTTTGGAAAGATAATAATTGTAAATATTGTTTTGAGTCTATAATTGATTATCGCCTCATAATACTTTTCTTTTTAAGGAAATCAGTGCAATATGGATAATTTTTTTACTAAATACATATTTTTAGTCGTAAATTGATAGTTCATTGTTAGGAAGATTTTTGTACCATTTAAGTAAAGTAGTGAAGCTTTATGTAGGTGGCATCGTGTGCTTGAAAATGAATAATGATAATCATCATCATTATCATCATCTTCTTTTGTCCAAGGGTACTATCCTGTTCTTAAATTAGTTAGCTTCAGCGGCGGTCTCTGACGAATTTTCCTGCTTCTTCCAATCTTTTCCTCTACGTTATAGTATTCCCACTACACTGTTGTTCCAGGTAGTTCTGGGTCGTCTTTTTATATTTTTGTCTGTTTTCCTAGCTTCCCAAACTTTCTTTGCCTACCTTACGTTGTACATACGGATTAGATGCCCTGCTCTCTATTCTATTTTAAAGTTTAGTGAAAACTGGTATATAAATTGTGTTATGTTCCTTTGTTTTTGTTTCCTTTGATATGTCTTTATTTTCCATTATATGGGGTCATATGTCCTTGTTGCTGCTTTAATTATATTTCTATTTCGTTTTCTCGTGTTCCTCTACTAATTTACAATTATTTCCAAAATATTTCAATTCATCTACTTGTTCGAGTATTTCTTCTTTAAGTCTGACGTCTACCTTCTTTTTTTAATGGGAGATAACAATCAACAAGAAGAATAAAAATAAAAATAAAGGTAGTGGTTTAGTTATATCTTTTAGTACATCTACACGTTAATATTTTTTCAAGATCTTTTCCACCGTTTGCTATCAACACCACCCTTATTACAAATTGTGGTATTCTATTGTGCACTCTGTTGTTTGGTTTCGGAATATTTTCTTTATTTAATTTCAACTATGAGGTTTAAAAACAGTATTAACAGTATTAAGGGACAGCAGAGGACGACAAGGAGGAGTATTACCTAACTTCTCCTTGTCGTGTTCCACACTTATTTTAAATTTTTCTACTGTTTCGTCTTTGGATTTCATTATTTGTTATTTTATATAGACTTGTGTATAGACTGTATCTAGGCATCAGGAATTACTCCTTTATTTTATAATCTGTTCTACATTCTCTCTCTCATTATTATGTCAAATGCCTTCTATGATTTCTAAATAGAAATGCTTATATGCATGGTAACATATGGTACTCTTTGATATAATAATTTGAAGAAAAAAAACGATAAGAATTGACAGAAGAAAATTTAGGAATTTGCGTTGGTTTTTTCAATACAATTTATGTTTGTGTGATATAAAAGATTCCAAATAACGATGACAAAATTTAGGGGACTGTGTACGTGATACGCGCTTTTTAGACTCGAAACAGATTTGAAGGGTTTTGTAAAACGAATAAGAAAATCTAGTACTCTGTATGCTGTTTCGACACATTTATTAGAACGTGAATCAAAAGCGAACCTAGAGTCCATTATGAACAGCCAGATCTTTA
Source organism: Protaetia brevitarsis (assembly GCA_004143645.1). Classification (NCBI taxonomy): domain Eukaryota; kingdom Metazoa; phylum Arthropoda; class Insecta; order Coleoptera; family Scarabaeidae; genus Protaetia; species Protaetia brevitarsis. The sequence goes on from RXPK01000114.1 coordinate 566,781, forward strand.
ACTTCCTCCACTCGCTTTAGTACATTATTATCTATTTTATAGTTATCGTGATTTGTTTTCCAGTGAAAATGATTCGAGAATACTTGTTTAGATTTATGAATAATTGATTTGCTTCGTAATATGATGCCAATCTATACAGATTACTTTGATGTCGCTCACAGTCACCGACAGAAGAAATGGCATTATAAATTTTTAAATCGTCTGTAAAAAGCTGAAAATTATGAAAACACTTTGCTATAACATTAATATTAACTACAAAGATAGGGGTACTAAGAGTAATTACCTGCTTAAGACAAGTGCTGATAAACGACAGACACCAGCAGCTAAGGCACTAAAAAAGCGAACAGAATTAAAATTTCTATTCAGAATAAATAAATATCGGTCGTTACGTTATGTTGTAGTTTGCCGCAAAAATAATCTTTTTTCACGCAATTTACATTCAAATTTAGAGTTATTATATGGTTATATTATAAAATTTCAACTTACTATGCAGATTTATATGATTGTTTTTAATTGTTCTCACATTTTTATCACATCATATTGCTATGGTTTTGAACTCCGTAAACCATACAACCCTTTTATCACTGAGGTGTATTTTAAGTTGCATATTTTGGTTGTTGTGATTTATTTGTCTGTACAGCTGATTTTCAATTTACCGAGAATATTCACAATTTTGTTTTGTTTTGAATAAGTTCAGTTTAAGAGTTTATTGTTTGATTTTATTTATGTAGTGTTAAGATTTTTTTTAATTAATCCAGTCATTCTAATGTCTATTGTTCGCTTGTGCTGATTTTATGTGTATTCTATTTAATATTGTCGTTGTAATGTTCTACGTCTGCGTTGTACGAGTTTTGAGAGAGGGATTTTTGTAAGAAAAACAATTGTAAGCTTTTGTTAAGGACTTCCTTGTTCGACTATTGACGTGAGTAGACGTAAGTAATTCTTTAGTCATTGTCGCCATTTTGTTATTTTTTTTTTGTATTGAAAAATTTAATTGTATTTTCCTTTATATATATTCAATCAAGGAATTTTTATTGTTATAATTATTAATGTATTAAAGTGTGCACTTTGTAGATATATCAATTATTATTTTTTGTTTAGGAAGATTTATTTTAGTTTTTTTCTCTCGTTTATATTTAAAGAGTTAATTTTTCTATCACCTCGTTTGGGTGAGTACAAGCATTATTCTTTTATTTAGCTTTTTCATTTTTGTATATTTTTAGCATTTGTCCACGCTTAGATTTTAAATTGCGAAACCACGTGGATAGAAGTTCAAAGATATTGAATAATCTTCCTGAACAAATGAAAGCCTTTCTTTTTTTGATTTGTATAGGAAATAGCATTGTCCTATTTTAAATTAGAGTCTAGTGCAGTTTTTACTTTAGACCAGAACCTTCAGTTCAGGGTTTTTTTCTGCACAATTGTAATTTAACCCGTTGTGTAAAAATAAATTGATTGATTATTTTATTTTAAACCTTTACAATTTTTCGCGTAATTGAGAAAGGCTGATTTCATTCACTCACAATTTACTTTTCGTGGTTAGATTAAAGTTTAATTCGCGAGGGTAACTCTGAGATTAGTAGTTCTTTTGTGTTCATTAAAATCATTTCCGTTGAGCTAGCTAATATCTTTTCTTTTTCATTTTTAAAAATCAGTTTAGTATTCTTATTTACTTCAATTAATACACAACAGTTATAAACATACGTCTATGTACGTATAGTATTTATATATTTGAAGTTAGAACAGAAACAGATTGTTGTGTCATTTGTATTAATCAAATTTGGAATATATAATGACGTGTTCAATACCTATCACTCAAATATACTGAGAAAAATGTTTTCGTTCAAAATAGATAGCAATCCTATCACCGTTTCTCTTGTGTGCAAACCTATTGATGGATGTAATAGTATTGCACGTTAGATTAAAATATTCGGATGTATTCTTACACCAGGAGACATAATTTGAAATTGTAGTGTTATAAATGGCGTACAGTAATACACTGCAAACTTATACCAAAAAATATATGTTTGATACTTTGTAGTTGTTAGAAAATAGTTAAACATATATAATAATAAAAACTGTTCTCCTTATAAACTAGTAATAAAAAGATATAAAAGAGGCAGAATTGTTTCCTATAGCAAGGTAGCCAAAAAAATTAAATAAATGAAACGCCAGGTCAAAACTAGTGCTGTCGGTATCCGATAAAATTGAGATCCGGGTATTCGGATCCACTATCCGGTTCTCAGATCTGGATCTTCCAGCCGGTTCTCGGATCCGGATCCACTATCCGGATCTCAGATTCAGATCTATTATCCGGTTTTCGGATCCAATTCTACTATCCGGTTTTCAGGTTCGGATGTGGAAAAAGGTATAAAATAACGACCACTCAATATTAATACACGTGCTACATATGTACACATTCATTTCGTATTACATAGGTGTTCAATAAATCTTGGTGATTACTGCACCAGGTACGAGGTTTCGGATAGCAGATCTGAGGTTGGATAGCGAATCCGGATAGTAAATTATGCGGATTCGAATAACAGCACCAGACAAAACACACTGAAAAATAAATTTCTGTGATAATACCAAAATTTGCGTTTGAGTTAAATAAGGGCAAATAAATATTTGGTTACCTGAATCAAATTATTTGTTTATTTAAGATAAATTTATTTCAAATGACCAAGTATGTTGTCGTAAATAAATCGGTTTTTCACTGCCGAGCATAATAAATTAAAATACTCTTGCTTATAGTGATTTTGGTAAAACTACAAACTAAAATTTTACTAGATAACTACATACATATTTTAAGAGCGCTCTCAACTCGTCGAGCCTTTCGTTTGAGTGCTAAATTAAATAATAATGTCGGCGACTGTACCTGACAGCGGGCGTTTGTCTTTTCTTTTAAATTATTTGTTTGTCATTTAAAGTTATCATTGGAACTTCAGTATTTTTGAAAGAGAGTAAAGAGTATTAAAATATTAAACCGATTAAATCGAAAAAAAATAGTGTGATTTAATGATTCATAATTCTGGTGGCTACGCTCAAATTCTTCTGTTCAAGAGCAAGTACAGTGCTTTACAAGGAAGAAGAATCTAAATTGAAGTGGTGATCTTACGTTTATAATTAGGTATATTCTATATATAGTTTAGATAAGTAAAAATAATACATTCTTTAATTAACCCCTACGCTAGTGGTTTGAGCATGATATGCCTTTCTCAGGAGTTTAATCTGAATTAGATAAATGCAATATTCATCAAGAAAACTAAAAATTGATGGATTCAGCTTTAAATATTTGGATCATCTGCTTAATCAATTTTTAGTTTTCCTGGTGACTGTTGCATCTATTTAATTCAGATTAAGCGCCTGAGGAATGTATATCATGTGGAAACCGGTAGTGCAGGAGGTTATTAAAGAATGCAGTAAATAAAAATTACCCTATCAAATTATAATTGGGAAGTATTTATTTTTACCTAGTTAAATCTAAATTCACTTTTAAATGTAAATATTTTAAGAATGCTTAGCAAAATTAAATTAAGTTTGTTTATAGAAGTAGCGAATTTCTAACAAAGTAAAATGAGATTATATAGAAGGTTGGACTTTCGCGTGTTGTTATGTAACCTCGTGGTTACTACCCTATACAGCCTTTCTGTTATGTCTTACATGTCTGTCTTTTAATATATAATCGTTCCTTGCCATTGTGTTTACAAAAGTTTTCATTTATACAATTCCTTATTCTGAGGGATGTTTTGTTGAGCCACATGATTAAAGCTTGAGCGGCGTATTTCTAGCATTAGGTACTTGCTAGCTAGGTCTTGCTTTCTGGAACTTCCTGTTGATTGAAGTTTTCTCCCTCTATTGAAATTTACTCGGGCTTATTTTAAAACATATTTATAGGCAATCAGGTACCAAATTAATTATGAAAAAATACAGTGGATATAAAGGGATTCCATTAACTATTTTACTATGTACCTACTTATATATTTAATTTTTATCTTTTCTATATTTATGAAACATCCTGCAGTTTTAGTTGTTATAATAATATAAAGAATATTTTAGGAATAAATCAATTAGAATCTGGATTATGTTGCTATCAAGGCAAATACGGGACGGGGCATTATCACGTATTAGTAGATTCATATATCTACTCCGTAAAAGAAGGATTATGTGTTCTAAAAACAGACAACTATCAATTGCTCATGTTAATAAATAAGCTCTGATGATATCGCTTGTAATTATTGGAAATGTAAATATATTTTGCTAGCCTCATCAACTGTAAACACAGCATTACCCGTCAGCCAATAAACCAGTAGGTTTATTTTACGATCTTAATGCGGTAAAGCGCACGGCATTTTTTCTCCTCAATTACTTCTAATCTAAAACATGCATAATATCCTTTAATTTAATTAAAACTGAAAAACATGTTCACTGGTATTTTTTACTGTTGTTTTAATTGTTATTGACGAAAAATGAAAAAAAAATCTTATGACAAAGAATCTACTTTGACATAGACTTAAAACGGAGTTGAGTTGTCAAAACCCAGCGGTACCAATTCATGATTAAATCAGATTTTCCATACATGTTTCTGGGCGTTCGGTCATTTATAGCGGTTGAACTCATCATAAGCTTTAAAGCTGACTTCCCACACTGTCAATGACACGCACCGCACTCTAATATAAATAACTATTGTTTTACTTCTTATGGAAATTGATGTATAGGTAGATACATACATACATGAGTTAATATGGTTGTATAAAGCATATACACACAGTAAATATTGAATAATTAGAAGACAAATTAGAGACGCAAGTTTATCTAGGATATGTGCTTATTATTACCGTAAGTATTAAGCAAGTGCTTTACCTTAGCGATTTTAGTAACCGCATTAAAACAAAGTATATTTAATTAATTAAACTACATTTAGTCGATGGTCTTCGTTGGGTTCCATTAGATTAATTAATTTTATACCCTTCCATTGCGTCTCGAATCGATTTCCTTCTAATTGGGTTATGCATATTGTTTTCACGTTGGTGAAGGATAATCTTTTATATGAAAACAAATAGATATATATGTATAGTAGGGTACAGTAGACTGAATTTAATTAATAAAAATAATCAAACTACTATTATCACTCACTTACTATTCTTTTCTGGAGATCTTTAATGTCACAAGATTTTTAATACCAAAAACTTCATCCGGAAAAAATTTAAAAATATTTTCACCTCTCGAAAATGTTTCGTTATCCCGAAAGCAATTTTCTTATTTTAAATGACAGCCTCGTTTACTTACTTTGAGCAATTCCAAACAAAATTTAAAACGGCAATTTGCGCTAGAGTTGTTTATAGTAAAATTCAACGGTTTTTGGTATATTTTAGTAAAAGTTCCACATTTATATATACAATTTGACGCTCAAATTATGAACAGTCTTAGAGGGAATACGACTTCCGTTTTGTGGGAATTAGACAGATAGGACATTTTTCGTTGCGTTATAGCAAAATCACGTCGTTATTTCTGAGGGCTTGTAAAATGTGCAACGAATATGATCCGTATTTTATTTTTAAATTTTATATCCAATTTAATAGCTCAATTTATTGAACACAATCAAAATACATCATTACCTCTGAGGGCCTGTAAAATACATAACGAAAATGCTCAGGCCCTCGGAGATAATGACGTGATTTTGCTGTGGTTCAACAAAGAAGTCATACCTGTCAAATTCTGTCTAAACAACAACTATATTTCATATATGGTGTTCATAAACTGACCACCAAATTAGGTACCTTAAATTTAGAAAAAAATATTTTGATTAAATAGAACATTGGTTTTTGATTACGGCATTTAAAGTAAAGATAAATCTTCTATCGCGACACATTACTACGATTATTATGATTTATGATACAGTTGTTTATTTTATTTATTTATTTGTCTTGTACAGATGGACTCAATTTTCATTATTTTTGTTGTGTTATTGTTGTTTTTATGAGTTATTTTAATGAAATAAGGCTTTCCGTATTAGAACTAATCGTTTTTAGATAAGTTAAGTATACATAAGGAACTGATATGTATTTTATATTATTAGTAGGCTTTGGGATATTAAATGTTTTACTATTGTATAGTTTATGTAAACGTCATATAGCACTTTTATTAAAGAAATTTTAGGGGTAATTGTCAATTGCTAAATTGGCAATGTAATGGGCCCTGAAACAATGAAAGAAGTCATTGTTCACATGAAATAATGCATCAAAATTGGTTCAAGGAACGAGTTCATGAAATCAATGAAAAAGATTTCGTTAAAAGGCGACGGAATTTATTCAGTAATAAATCATTCATTGTATTAATGAAACCACAATAATTGAAAATGAAATGGTAGCTGAATTGGTTCAATGAAATACGTTATTGTTGTAATGAACATCAGTTTTGTTTTAATAACTTTATTTGGTTTACCGAATGACCGCGAGTTATCAGTTTTATGTATGAACCCCAGTAGAGAATGAAGAAAGGCATCAATATAATGCATATTATACTCGTTGATATGCTAATCGCAAGTGGTTGACTTAATATATGTTATTCATAATCCTAATCAATTTTAAGATATTGTTCTAGAGTAAACTTGATTCATTGATGCAATAATCGTATTTCATTCACTCAAATGAGTAATCGACGTAGGTCGACAGTTTAGTCGCTGCTGTACATCTTTCGTTAAGGTATGTTACCTGTTCGTTCTTGCAATTAATTGCAAACCGTTGAACTAACGAAGAAGGTATCATTCAATACTTTATTGCGTTCATATGGTGAATAATTTTGTGAAAATTGTTAGCAAAACTAACAATGTATATTCGTTTATATTCATATTATTAACAAAATTATTTATTGAACGTATGAAAATATAGTTACCATAATAAATGTTATCCATGAACTAATGTACAATAATTTATTATAATAATGAAAACTAATTTATTCACTAATGAATTTAGTCATGAACCCCAGTAGAGAATGAAGAAAGGCATCAATACAACGATTATTATAGTCGTTGATATGCTAATCGCAAGTGGTTGACTTAATACATGTTATTCATAATCCTAATCAATTTTAAGATATTGTTCTAGAGTCAACTTGATTCATTGATGCAATAATCGTATGTTATTCACTCAAATGAGTAATCGACGTAGGTCGACAGTTTAGTCGCTGCTGTACATCTTTCGTTAAGATATGTTACCTGTTCGTTCTTGCAATTAATTGCAAACCGTTGAACTAACGAAGAAGGTATCATTCAATACTTTATTGCGTTCATATGGTGAATAATTTTGTGAAAATTGTTAGTAAAACTAACAATGTATATTCGTTTATATTCATATTATTAACAAAATTATTTATTGAACTTATGAAAATATAGTTACCATAATAAATGTTATCCATGAACTAATGTACAATAATTTATTATAATAATGAAAACTAATTTATTCACTAATGAATTTAGTCATTAGTCTTAATCAAAGACTGTAAATAATATTTTATCATAATAGTGACACATTTCGTACTATGGAGAAAAATAAACTCAATGAATGTAGATTACTGATATCACGTCCAGTATTTTTTCAGTGTGAAACGAGTTCCTTATGTTATTCTTTGTAATTTGCGTACCTATTAATCGCTCTTTTTCAACTTAAGATATTTTAGTAAAGGCGCTTTATAAACCTATTAACACACTATTGCGTATATAACTTATAAACGCACTCCATGTGTAGTATTTATGGCTCTATTGTGTCATCAAATTACAAAAAGCTATTTTGCGCTCCCAAAGTTTGAATAAAGCGTTACGATACACATTGTATGTACATCGCTTCGGGCATGAAATATATTAATGGTATATGGAAGAGTACAACTTTTGTTTGTTTTTCCTTAAAAAGAGCATCCCAAAGCAGATTATAAACTTTAATTACTTTTTTTTCTATAAGTATATTGCTAGATATGACCCACACTGACTGTTTTTGTTTGAGGTGGCAGGAAAGTAATTTCCGATTTGACATATGTCAAGTTGACAGTACGTTCCGCTAATCACATCATTCTCGTGTTGGTACAGGACAGCTGTGTTGAAGGGACTATACACCTACACATCCTACACATTCCACATGAAAGCGTACAGCGTAACCACTACATGATAGATGTAGATTAGGTACCCACGATTATTACTGCTCCTACAAATATGTTGACTAACGAATTTTGTAACGCGCTTTTAAGAAGATTTAGAATTTAGCATCTTAACTAAAATTTTTAAAGATAATTAAACTGTGATACAGTAATGAGAAGTTTATTGCACCTACATTTTAATTTTGAGACTCACTTCATTAGCAGTATAATATATTTGAATAAACATTCAAGGTCATAAAAGCACAAGTTCGTTTAACTGTGCATATCGTTCACTAATTTCAAGTTAGTCAAATTATTGAAATTTTTATATATAATTATTGGCATATACTACAATATTACATAACTCGTTATATTCTCGGAATCTACAAAAAAAAGTTTCATAAGACCTACAGCGCTCATTTATGAAAAAAAAAAAATATGAATAAGGTGATACTAACAATAAGCATAAACCAATGTTAAAACGGTTATTTAATGTTTACTATAAATTATTTTATTTGTAACTGCAGCTTAATTATAAACAAAACACAAATTTGCACAAGAGCTTTGATACTACCTGATTTGATCTTTTCCAATAGCTGTAAAAAAATTATATATACTTATGTTATTTTAATTTAATCAGGTATATTACAACGTAACAGTTACCTCTACTGCTTTTTACATTATTATATCTATACTATTTGCAGTATAATTGTTAATAAGATGTTAGATTTATTTTAACAGCGTAAGTCAGTTAAAATATATATGACAGTTATAAACATTTTAAAATTTTAAACAGCTTTTCTTTAGATATCTAAATTAGTTCCATATTGAAACTACATTAAATTGAAATAGTGTATAAAAGTCTTAATAATATAAAATACTTTCGCTGATTTAAAATCCAGTTTCTTTATTAAAAATTCTCATATAATATATTTAATCTCCGGTAACAATCGTAAATCAAGCAATATTCGATAAACCGAATTCAAAGTCACAAATCATTTGCTAATTTGGTCCTTCTAAAAAAATGAAGAAAATGAATTTAACAAGTGTCCAAAATTCTTTGCTGGAATCTTTTAACTTACCCCCTTATTTTATTTGATCTTACAAATGTTAAAATTAAAACTCCAGTTTACGATTTTGTTAAAAATAGATGTTCGTATTTGTTAACATGCCTAAGATATTGAAAAATAAGCTGTTTAAAATCATTCAGATTCACTGTTTTTTCGTCCCTTTTACACCCATTTTTAAATATTTGTGCCGGTCATGTATATTTTAACATTTTTAACTATTATGCTGTTAAAATTTAGTATCTTATTGACAAGTACATTACAAACAGTATTATGTAAAAGACTAAAAATAATCATTGTATTGTAGTATAACTAAACTAAAATAATATTAAATTTGATTTCCTTCCGGTATTTGGAAAAGAAAAAATGCTGTGGAAACGTTTTGCAATTTAACTTATGCTTTATTTATAATTAAGCCACAGTTTCAAATAAAATCATTTATGGAAAGTAACATTTGAATGTTGGCTAAACAAAATAAACTAATTTAGGAATTTAATGTTTACGTGTTTATTATACTGTAAGGTAACTTACCAAGATATTGAAAAATTATTTTTTTTACAAATGTAAATTGCCAAGCTCTTTGTTCAATAATTTTAAATATACGAATGTTACTTCAATTTTCTTATTTTGACATGTTTCATACCGTTTGCATTTTATGAAACAAAGTGATCTACTAACTGACGGCGCGAACATCCTATCGTTTATCATCGGACACGAAATATTGCTTATAACACTTATTGTATTCGCTTTACGAAAGATGCTAAAAGCACACTCTTATCACCCATTTTTTTAACATTAGCTATCAAGTTAGTTTCCTTTAGGTTGTTTCCTTTTTCCTTTTAGAGAAATTGTATTGTCAAGTGATGAAGAAAAGAAGATGTTATTAGCATTTGCTGTGAGTTAATGTGAGAATTGGTCTTTCAGTTTTATATATATAATAAATGTTTTGGAAACAGCTTATCATCTAATGTGCCGTCATATTTCTACCTTTCATTCTATTTTGGAAAGAAAGGTATCATTATCGCCTCCTTAAGAGTTAAGTGTGTAATTTTTTTGGTAAGATATAGATTGGTAAAAAAGCAGAGTAACCTCAGTTTTCAGGGTTTAGCTGTGTAGAAAATTTAAAAAATCAAATATACAAACATAACAACTGTTATAGAGGGTGGAAATTGCTTAGATTATACTGGGAGATCAAAGATATATTGACAAACAATTTTCTAATAAAGACACTAATTACTATAAATTAAACGGTAAATTGTTGTAACTGTCTGCCATCCAAGAAAAAGTATTGTTAATAAAAGCTAGAATACACTGAAGTATTTTGTTTGTTTTGTTAACTTATCGAGCACTGATGACACTGGACATTTACTAGTTACTTAGAATGTCAAATTATACAAAGATAACAATGATGTAAGTTTATGCTAAAATTTCATGTTAAATTCATAAAGAAATGAAATATCCAGATTGAAATACGATCAAAAATCTTGGTTCGCACCAATATTGTGAAATATCTGTTCATATACGCGGCAGACAGTATGTAGTAGTGAAATATGTAATCTATGTTCGATATGAGATCACGGACAACGTACGGATACTTTTTTTTTTACTAAATCAATCAATTTCCATACTCCATTCTTTTTAGAGTTATGTTGATAGGACTCCTTACACATTATTACCTTCCTTGGGAATTTATAAGAAAGATTCATAAAGAACTTTATTTGTTTTTCTTTAAATAGCCTAGATATATCGTACAAAACTAAAGTATATACTAAGCCAGTTTTACATCATTAATAATTGATAGTGTGAAACAGAAAATATTTTCAAGGTCAGATCTATAACCATAAAATTAGCATATTTTCTGTGTGTGATTATGTCACAATAATTTTATAATTTATAATTCCAACCAGAATTATAACCATAATTATTAATACTGTAAAACGGATTTAAATAAATAGAACCATAGGAAGTACCTATCATGTATCGAACCTGAACTACAAATTTCAAAATCATGTTAAACCACGAACTACACCTCACAACGTAAATATTGTTTGTTTGTATATGATTAAATATTAATATACAAATACTTTCGAAGCATGCGCACTTCTTATTTGAATTTGCTATAATAAATTGAGCGAGTTGCTGTCCGTTGTTTCAGAAAATAATACTATACAAATAAGGATATGGAAACAAATACTCCAAATTTATTATATATTGTTAAGTTCCAAATATCGTATAGATGATATATGTATATGAACTATATATAAACTGTATGCCGAAGGTAACAAAAGTTGACACGTGAATAATCATTTAATCTGGGGATTTTCATGACTAAAACTTTTATTAAATTTGTATCTCCAGCGCTAGATCAAACTTCTAGATCCTAGTATTAAATATGTCTATGTAATATTATGAAAGATGAGCTTTTGTATGTATTTTAATGTATAGAGATATATTTTATACATATATAAACTCGATTTTAAGATATAACATATATCTGCAACTTAAACAAGAAGAAAGATACCTTTTTTGATTGAGTTTCAGCTTTTGTGTTAACAAAAATTTAGTTGCGCCTAACTTTTAAACTTTGAAAGAAGTTTTGTAATTAAGTTAAAAAAGGTCTATTTGATACTTATAATACATAAGAGTATGTCTGAAACACTCAAAATGGAACAACATCGAACTCACTGTTTTGTCCTGCAATATCGGAATGATTGGCTTCTTCACTAGGAAGGACTGCTGGTGCTGGACTTCTCACTAGGCCCATGGTCGGTAGATAAGTGACTGTATACAGAAGAACGCTGCAGGCTGAACTTGGCGGCTACAGCCGTACGCACCCCTGACGTCAGGTCCGACCTAGCGTTGGATTGGTCGGGGCCAATGTCGGGTCTAGGTTAAGGGTAGTCGCGGCAAGGTAGGACCCGGATACCGCTCGTTCTCTCTTTGTTTTCCCGCTCGCTTCTGTATTTTCCCCTAATATTTCTCCGGTCCTGTGCATATGTATACACACATGTAAAGGTATGTGCAACAGTTTACTTTCTACGATGTCTACGATTCTTGGAGTGTCTTGGCAATTATGCACAAACGTTAAGAGAAAAGGCGGGTGAGCGCTGCTAGTTTATTTGAGGCGCAACATGTGTGTTGTCTGGAAGTTTTTACGGGAATGCCCTTATTGATTTTGCATTTATTCACTCTCTGTGCATACTTAACGGTGTATTTTCCATAAAGTGGCAGCATACGCTTAAAATTTTATTAGAGTATGAATGGTACTAATGTACAAACCGGAACCTGTGTTGCGATATTGCTTGTGCTTTTACAAACATTGAAAAAAGAGCACTAAATTAGAAATTTATATGGGAAACATTTTGCAAAGTTATTTTTTTTTTATTAGAGTGCTAGATAGCACGGTTTTTTTTAATATTCTGTATACAATGATTTAATAAAAGAACTATTTCTCATATGTTAAGAAAAATGAATTGTTTGAATAAAATGCGCAAATGTTATCATTTATAAGTTTAACCAGTTACCACATTCTATTCACCTAACATTTTCCTACACCAGAGCTATAGAATCTATAGGGTTAATAATACCTAGATAATTATAGATCTTTAATGATAGAGTAATTAATATTTGTAATTACTTGTAGTAATGTTTATTAAGAAATAATGCATTTCATTAAAATGAGTTTTAATTAAACGCACATTCTTTAGTTTGTTGGTAAATTAAAGATAATTTACCACTTATAACTAGTTTTCGAACTTATTTATTTGTGCATTGGTTTCTGTCGATACCTGTTTGTAATGTCAATGCTTTTTTATTTCCATTTTATGGCAAATAAGCGCGACTTTCTGTGTTTGTAATCTCTTCTTTGTGACTCTGATGGTGCTCTTTTTGAATTCGCTCGTGGTAAAATAACTTGCAAATTTTGCATACACAGTTCGAAATTTGGGTTGTGTAAAAAAAAATAGTGGTAAATATTACAGGAGTTAAAAAATCTGGTGTAGATTTTACTCGAACATTTACACTAATTATTGATTTACTGTATTTTACACGCTAAATAAGTACAACCATAATTGTCCGCAAAAACTACTCGCAATAGTGTGAAAAATTTTCAAGAAACAGTGTAAATTTTCCCTATTCGACTAATTTTCGAGAAGATCGCAAATATTACGCGTCGGTTTTTCATTTTATTTGGTTATGTTCAGAAGTTAAGTGATGTCGTTGATGTTGTTCTGGCTATGGTAAGTTGTATTTAGATGCGAAGAGCGAGAAGATAACATGACCGTTGAGGTAATTAATTTACTTCCTACAATGTAGCTTGGCATTATAGAAATTATAAATTCCGCCAGAAAATATTATAGACATTCTAAACATTCAACGCTTTGTTATATATAACGGTAGGTATAAATTGCTTTAAAAATAATAAATGTAATAAGAAAATAGAGAAGAACAACAATTGCTAGATTTACTATTTTAAGTCTCTAACTGCAATTGCGTATAAATATAAAAATACTGTGTGTTCTGTAAGATGATGAATTGTGTTTAACAAAGACCAAAAAGATATGTCGTTTTCAGCAAAATAGGGAAACTCTTTTTTTATTTTAGGAAGGGAGTGTCAGTTTATACATTGTTATTTCTATTTATACGTTAGAATGTTTTTCTTTATAACCGAACTTTTGTACATTCACATTTATTTTATAACTTCAGATTTAATTAGAACATGTAGCTTCATTTTGCCAAGATTTACGGATTTTGGAATATACAAAACAAGGCAACTCACATACTCATTTCTATATTATTAACATTTTCATCAATATTGTTTGTGTTTTAGTTTAAATGCGCCTGTGTACAAATGACGATAGATATAGATACTACTTAACCTATTAGGCATGGCTCGCTAGTTACTAGTTTATTCAGGTTATATGCCTAATAAATATGAAATAAACTTTTAAATGTTATTTGTATTTAATTGGATAATGAGTTTCCTGAAATTGAGGCATACCGATACATTCTATCACACTAGCCAAAGTAGATGATAAATGGAATTATCAAGTCATCTTTCGTAAAGTCGTATAGGTACAGCGTGTTTATATATTTTTTTTAATCTATTTCGATCCCTTTTTATACATTTTTCGTCTTCTTTTCTTCTGGAGGGTTCTTAACCTCCATGCTATATGTAAACGAGATCTCGATATTTTCTAGAATTTCATTTATTTTCAAAATGTGTTTTGAGAGGTTAATTCTTTGGATGGTCTATTCTATCAGTTTTTTAGTTTTCTTGGTGACTATTGCATTTATTAATGCAGTTTAAAGAACTTGAAGAAGGCATATTCGCCGAAACCGATAGTGCAGAATAATTGTAAAACTCAGTAAATGAAAAATTAATTTTATAACGCCATCTGTGTTTCAAGGAATTAGTTTCGCTAGGATAGAAAACTGCACAAGCAAATATTTGATTTATTGCTATAAGAAACGATTGAATATTTTAATTCTATTCTACAATAACTGTTGCGGTAAATTAACCTCAGCAAAATAGAAACACTATTACAAGTTTAACAAACTATTGGGTGATGATCTATGGAAAATCATCGACAAGATCAGCTACGAGCCCTCATAATATCACTTCAACACAGTAACGAAGACACATATGAAGAAATTCAAGATAAGCTTAAACTCAGAAACGTTGCAACGAAGATCAAATCGCCTTACGAGTTGGTAAAGTTAACTTAACTGTAGTAATGGATCACGAAGATTACAGCACAATGATATCGACGCTGCTGATTCCACACAGCTACAAAAAACTTAACAAGAATCCGACCGCGAAGATGGAAAAGCAAACTGAGAGTGCCGTTAAGCAATCATCAATCCCGAAAGAACAACAAGGGAGGCTATTGACATCAGAGAGCCGACCACCACGACCGTATGAACCTCCAAAGATACACAAACCTGGAAATCCTATGAAATCGAATGTTTGTAGAAGTAGTTCTCGCAAAAAAAAACAACTTGCACAATAATACGGAAAAACCAATAGTACGTGAAAAATTCGAGAATTTTGTTGGGATCCTGCAGAAACACGAAATGACTAAGGAAGACTTGTTAGTATCTTTGATGTGAAATCACTATTCATCAATGTATAAGTAGAAGATACGCTAGTCCAAAGTCATTGGACATCATTGGACAACAACTTGTACTAAAAGGTCTACAACTAGATATGATTGATTTAGTAAGACATTGTCTAACCTTGACGTCTCATGGAACGCAGAATTTTATTCACAAAATGCGGCGCTGCTATAGGATCCCTTCTGTCGCGTATCATCGTCAACATCTTTATGGAAGCTTTCGCATCTAGTAGAATGAAACCAAGATGCTGGCACATATACACTGTTGACACTTTCGCAATATGGCTCCAGGGAACACAAGCATTCAAAGAATTTCTGCTCCATATCAGTAGTCAACACGACAACATCAAATTCACAACAGAGATCGAAGAGAATTGCGTTCCAGACGTGCTAGTAAAACGCATCGGCAAAATCAGACTGGGTAATAATATATAACGTAAGAAGATAGATAATGATAAGATCAAGGCCTTCATGCAACATCTCACCATCAGAAGAGAACTCTTATCTACACGTTGTTAGAAACAGCAGACAATTCACAACGAATCTCACAAACCTATAACTAAGAGCGTATAAGGATATTTAGAACCCGCCCAAATAGAAAAAGGAAGAAGACCAACAACAGCCAATAGTATGCGCATACCTACCATGCATAGCTGGAGTTACCTACAGTTACCCTGGGGGGAATTCGGGAAAACATCAGCACACTATTCAACACAGTGACTAAGATAGAGCGACTATTATCTACTAACAAAGACCTACAGACAACAATTTTAATCACAAAGAAGGGTACACTGGAAACTGGTACTTCCGAGTTATCATACCACAAACGATGCGATTTATCGGACTAGAACAGATCTGGAGCAGCGAAGCTGAACATGAATGGGGTATAGTAAAAGGAACAACAGGGAATAACATCAGTCTTTAGAAAGCTTCTGAAGAGGCTGACAATATGAGCAGCGAATCGTCAAGCCAAAAAGTTACAAGGGGACAACATTCGAAAGACATATTTACTATATGTTCTTAAAAGGAAACTTGCAACTGCTAGGATGTTCAGCGATGACAAGGTTAGTATCATAGCGGATTTATATAATAGTCTACAGGAGTTTCTATATCTTTGTTGAGATATTTCTCTAAGCCAATTGTTTTTGTAAAATAAAAATTCTATGAGCGAAAGATGACACCACAACAGAGGCCGGATTAAATACAGACGAATCATATGCTTAGTACTTTCTCTACACTCACACTGTGTACTCTGAAACTGTAACATAGGTCGCTTATAGTTTTTGCCAAATTTGAGTGTGTGGTTCTCACGTTATGTCGGAGTCAGTGGTAGGTAACACCAAGAAAACACAATCTATTAACACTGGTAAGTATTTTATTATTATGTTCGCTAGCTAGCTTCTCCGGAGGCAGTTCAAATGAAAAAATGTTTTCTTAGAGTTCAGGATAAGGCTGTTCAATATGCAAATGTTCATGCACACACATAAAAATTAAAATAATCGGAGTTAGTGATTTTAATGTCAGAAAGTGTTCGGTATGAATTCAAAACTGAAATGTTTATCCCATTTATATGAAAACCAACGAAGCTTTAGTAATTTGGTTTTACAAGGAAATTCAGAAAATTAAATATACTGTATATTACCAGAATGCAACAAATAAATAAGTGTAAAGTCACACTTGTAGGACATTTATTTTCATTTTTATGGATTGATCGGTGTTATCTCTCTCCATTATAGATAAAGTATTTAACTGTTTTGTGTAACTTAACTATTTCTGCTTCTTTTGTTTAATTTCGTCAATTTATCTTTTCTTCTTGGTAATTTATTGCGCGTTTCCGTTTACACTTATTTTAAAAGTAATGTTTGATTAAAACTGATAGTTTTTCATGTAGTTCTTCATTTAATACGTAACAACAATCGCACGGACAAGATTTTTCATAAAAATAAAAAATACGTGTGTAAAAATATGTTTGTTAAAGTTTTAAATACATTGAGAAAAAAAAACCGTTCATTCAACAAAATATTGATTGATCCTCCCAACTGACATGTTCGTATATGAGCAGACAAATATTTTTTTCCAAACCAATCATTCTGTGACAACTAGGTATTTGCGTGAAACATTTGTTTTAATAAAATAGAACATTTATATATTTCAGAGAGTTAGATTAATGGTATTTACCTGTGCTTTTCATCCAATTGATCGTCCATTGTTTTTGAGATATGTAGTCAAAGCAAAAAAAAATGTTCGTTTGATTAAAATTATTTTTAGTTATCTGAATCAAATCTTCACATTATGTTACAATTTTATTTTATTTATAACTAACCAATGTTTGCTTGAATTAAATGGTTTTACGGACAAAATTTTCATTATATAGTTACATAAACAATGGGATAAGTTAAATAAATACTAGTCACTTGTTTAAAATACTTCCACCAAAATAATCACACGATAATAGCATGTATGAATAGTAGAGTCATATTTTTGGTAGAACTCAGATAGTTTGATTCGATCCAGCATATCCTCTGGGCTGCCGATATCATGTTGGTACTGCAAGGAACAGTATTAAGTCCTATACTCTTCAGTTTAAACTTCAAGTCTTTGGCAAAATCGAAAATGAATTGTACGCAGATGGGTTAACAAGGACAACTCCATCGTAAGATCTATTCCACTAAAGCATAATTTTGTTTGGGCTCAATAAGGTAGGCTCTCGCGTCAAATTTGTAGGTCCTCCTAACTTCCCGCATTTTAAAACCACAGGATTTCTTAACCAACTGGGGTATCTACATAGATCCTGAATTACGATGCAAAAAGTAAAGGAAATTTGTGATACAGAAGACACTATTAGGATCAACTTATTCAATCTTTGTTGTGTGAGGGATTCGTATTATCTCGTTCCAATTATATATACTACTGCCACATGCTCCATATATCTGTAGATAATAGGTCTGTTCATTGGTGTTACGTTTCTGTATTGGTCCGTAACTGAAATAGTATAGGAGATTCCTTCTTTACATATCTGAAAAAGATAATGCATAAGAGAAAACATGCGCTAGTGTAATTGGTGATCTAGTTTCCGAAAAAGCCAATATATGACTGTATTATACACTAGTGTTATACCTGAGAGATATACTTCCATCGCCTAATTATGGAATTGGCAATCCACTCCTTCTCAGTGCTACCCTAATAACGGCGGTCGAAACATCGGTTTTAAACAATTCAACAGACGATGGAACCATCATAAACACTAACTCATTTTCTATTTTTTTAATGATTTTTTGATTTTTATTTCTCTAAACTAGTTTTATAGTCCCAGCTTGCGGCTTTTAAATATATTTAGCAGCGGCGGCTGGTGTTTACGTTTTACAAGGGCCATTACAATGATCTAATTTCTTCGTATGTTCGTAATATTTTCGTATTTCGGATGATAACATACGAATTTCAATCATTGTAATGGCTCCGCCGGTGACATATGCACCAACTGCCACAGATATTTAGTCGTTAATTTTTTATTTCCAAAGTGATTAGATTTCTCTCTCCTTTACTCCTTCGCATTGTATTTTGATTCAGTACAAGACTCTTCGAATGCAAATATGTTCAGTAACATTGCAATTACGATTAACGTAATGAAAAATAAAATGAGGCAATTCCACTATAACCTGATGTATGTACATGTATGTCAAATGAGAATGCCGCCAACATATAAGAAATATTTATAGATCTGGTATTAAAAGAAGGTGAAGCTGATCAAATAGACAACTACCTGTAGTTCGATATCAATTTTCTGCAATTTTTCTAAGATGTTTAGCTCACCGCTCTACAAACATATGCCAACAAAAAGCGAAACGATCATCTTAATTATGGGAGTTAGGAATATATATACCTGAGTTATTCTCCTAGATATTGCTGTCTAAATGTAGATCCCTTTTAAGGATGGAACTATCACAGAACTGTCTTTAGTGCAAATGCCTTAGGTTCTTCATCAATGAATACTTCACGTCTTTACTAGTATTTTAATTGTTGGTGTATGTACTTCTTATTACTGTGAAATATATTTTATTATTACTTTGGGTACAATAAAATTCAGTCAGTTGTTACTATTCCCTGATGTCGGTTCCTAAATTATAATATTTTTAAATAAAATAACTCTGGCTTAAAGTAAATTTTTGTTATCTGAGATAAAACCTCGGCAGATCTGAAATTTAAATTCAACCATGTACATGAATAATAAACATGTTCTAGTCAGCGAATTAGTTATAAGTCGGTATATCTCCCCTAAAAGAAAATATGAGTTGGCGGATTACTGTCACGGTTGAATGATTATGTGTTCCATATATTCTCAGCACTGTCCCTGCTTCGTTTTATTGTTTAATTCCTCATTTCGGGCAATTTCGCTTCAGTTACTTTCACGCGCAGCCTCCCTTAACACTTTTTGCGTTCTTCTTTATGTTTACTTCCTTACTGACTTTCACCAACAGAGGCTTTGTTGAAGATATTGTGATCTTATATATTTGATATACTTATCATTTATTATAATTTATATACTTATCATGTGGATATAAAGTTTTTAAATTTGCGTCAAAAGTTCTACGATGTATGATGTCCTATTTTCATTTCTTGTTTGTATGTTATGACTGTAATACTAACAATAAGCGCAATATTTTCCAAAATATTTTTTGATACAAACATTTTCTGGTTAAAAAAGTCTCCATAAAACATACACAATCCATTCTATTAACTGAAGAAATGTTAAATATTAGGAATACTGTGGAGGCCTTGCGAATTGCATCTACTTACGACAACGAATATAAAACAACATTTACTAAATATAAACTTATATATGACAATGCAATGATCACTCAAAAAAGAAATTAGTATAACAACTAACTAACAAATTACTAAATTTGAACAATAAAAGCAAAGATATGTGGCATATAATTAATAATCATATGGGTAGATGCAACCCAGCTAGCCTTCCCTTGGTAGAGGACTTGGAATCTCTTGCGGATGGTTTTAATCAGTTGTTTTCCTACCTCCACTTGCAATGGCAAATATTATTAATGAACTAAATGTAAAAACTAATCCTCATTCATTTTATTTCTTTCCTGTGTGTGAGAAGAAGGTTCGAGGTTGTCTCCCTGAGGGGTTCCGGGTCTCGGGTACGGATGGCATCCCCATATCATTTATCAAACAATGTATAAATACTGACTTGCAATCTCTGACGCACGTTGCAAATAGTTCGTTTACAACTGGATGTCTTCCAGACAGCCTTAAACATGCAAAAGTTGTCCCTCATTACAAAAAAGGTTGCCCCGACGATCTTAATAATTATCGACCTATAAATTTCTTACTAAGTTTCTCGAAGTTCTTTGAGAAAATTGCTTACAAGACTCCTCCACTTTATAGTTAAATACATTCTCTTAAGCCGGTTTCAGCATGGCTTTGTCAAAGGCAGACGTACGGAGACTGCACTTTCTGAACTTACGGAAAAGATTATTTCAGCATTGGGGAAAACAACGATTCCTTGTGGCACAAAAACTTGAGTGTTATGGAGTTAGACGAACTGCCCTGTAAAGTCATATCTATTATGTAGGAAACGTGGACTCCGTAACTAGAGCTGTCTCAGACTCTCTAGAATGCATTGAAAAATGGTTATATGATAACAAATTGCAAATTAATCGTGCAAAGTCAGAATTAATATTGTTTAAAACAAAAAATCAAAATTATGCTACTTAGTTAATATTAAACAATAACTCCCATCCTGTTAGTGGACGATCACTTAAAATGAAAAAAAAACATATCGTTGTATTAGCTAAAAGCTTAACCCTCCAGCACCCGTTTGAAATTTTATGACCAAGTACCCGTTTCGGTCTTTGGGACCGATAAAGTAAATTAAAACTAATATTCTTCCTGTTGATAAATTGTTAGTAAAATAAAGGATATGACACACTTAACTTAGTTAGCTGCATTTATTTAAAGAATAACGCGCATATAAATTTACAACAACAAATTTAATTAGATGTAAATGTTAACAAACTCTGCAAAACATTATATGCAACCATCGCTGGTGATCTGATAAACTCAACATATGTAGCTCATGAAACAAGAAATGTAATATATTATTGATATTATATGAATTGTGGTAGCACAAATCGCATACAACGGTAATGTGTTCCAACACATAATTTTTTACATTTGCAACAGAAGTAACGAGTTTTTCGGTTTTTCTTACTATCGCAGTAGCAACATCTTCCCTTTTCGGGCATTGGTTCTGTATTTTCAGGATTTACTGCGTCTTCTATGTTACATATTTCACGAATGCGAAGTTTCATTGGCCTAGGAAGTCTTTGTAAAGTTGAACGCTGAGTAAGTGGGGACGTACCATTTCCCATTGCAAGTTGTTTGAGAAATTGTCTGCGTAGCATTGAACTGTTAGAATTATTTGACATATATACCACGTAGGAATTAATTGCCGCAACGTTTAGACTGGAATAAAAGACCACCATTGGCCATCTTTGAGTACTTCGGGCGCAATTATATGTGGAACACAGCTGGTCAACCATGTCAACTCCACTTTCGTATGATTGTACATTACTATTATTTCCGGTTTATCTGTTTCCGGGTCCATAGTATCATCGTGATGCATACTAGATATTAATATGACATTCTTGTTTCTTTTAGGTATGTACGAAACTAATGTACAGTCTTTGGTAAAACCAAACATACTTGTCTTACAATTAGCCGGACATTTTACTGGATTCGAAAACTCTTTTGGTAGTTCGACTTTATTCTTTCTTACCGTGCCGACAGTTGTAAGTTTTTTATCTAACAGTTTGTTTACTAAACTCATACTGGTAAACCGGTTGTCTAACGTTACGTTACGACCTGTATTATATATAGGTTCGCAAAGCCTCATTACGATGTCAGCCGAAGCATTGCTTGTTTGAAATGGCCCATTTGGTTGTTTTCCTACATATACTTCGAGGTTAGCAGTATAGTACGTTTTTGCATCCGATAAAGCAAAAATCTTGATTTCATACTTATTCGGCTTTTATGGTATGTATTGTCTAAAGCCGCAACAACCGCGAAAAGCCTCCAGCTTCTCACCTACCGTAACAAATTCGGACAAACTGTAGCCAATTTTGCAGTTGTCGACAAATTTGTTGAAAAATTCTCTAATCGGGGATAATTTATCTAGTTCTTTCCTCTGGGCGCGAGTATTTTTATCATCGAACCGTAACGCACTAAGAAGAAAGCGAAATCGATTCAGTGACATCGTCAGACGGAATATTTCGACACTCGACCCATCAGTCAGACCCATAGCTCTGTAGTATTCAGGTGGTTAGCTTTCAAAATGCCAGCGTAGTACAATAACCCCAATAGAGCTAGAATTTCTAGTTTGTCAGTGGACCTAGCGTCGCTTGAACGTGAATAATTTTTGGCTATTGACGCTATAAACTTGTTCGTATTTTCTACGATCAGGTCTAGCATTTGATCATTGATAAAATATTTCCATATATCTAGTGGTTCTCTTAGTGATTGTGTAGCTAATTTGGATATAAGAAACCGAGTCACTTTATTTTCTGATCTTACCCTGACATTTTTTCTTGGAACCAGTTTTGACCATTTACTAATGCCATCCTTACCGTAAAAAACGTCTCCAGTCATTTCTTCTTCAATGTCATCGTTTCCATGATCAGAAATTTCTTGTTCACTCTCTGAATCAGTTTCCCTCTCTTCTAAATTATCTTCTTCTGAATCCGAAAGCAAGTCGTCGAATTCTGGTTCATTATCATTGTCTATTTTGTTTAGGACTTCTTGCATTAGTTTTTCAAGACGTACTTGGTCTCTTTCATAATCACCCATGACTAAAATCAACAACAAATCAAGCCTACTTGAATATTATTTGTATATTACACTACTACATGCAACGCAGAAGAGCGTATTTACCTTCAAAACAGTATTTCTCCTAAGTTGATTTTGGACAACGTAAATGCCCGTTTCGGTCTCACGGACCGAAAATGTGTCTATAAAATAAACTTCACAAATCTAGTTCACGTGGCATAGTGAAGCCAAATACGTCAATTTGAGAAGGTACATAAAAACCGAAAGATGGAGTGAATTAGCTTGCTTAGAAAAAAATCATTTAATACTCGGTCGGTCTCATAGACCGGAAACGGGTACTGGAGGGTTAATAGTGTATTTTTGCAAACGACAATTGCGAGATCTCGTGAACGCGCACACCCTTCGAGTAATATATTACGTTTGCTGTTATTCTTACTTAAAATACAGAATTATCCTGTGGGGTGGAGAGGGGGGGGGAGGATGAGGCAGGAGGAGAGGGGGTAGCAGTGATACTTTTCGAATACTTGTAGTTCAAAAAAAAATATTACGTACTTACTTTATATAAACTTAATTACAAAAATCATGCAGAGGCCTTTCAAAAAAACTAAAATCCTGACTCTATATGGAATCTATATCTTTTAGTCATTAATACTTCTCTTTAAAAATAATCATCTATTATAATAATCATCATTATTTCAACCCGCCCCTTCGCACACGAAGTACTGGTGAACAAACAACAATGGAGAACGCACAGAATGTACAGAGAACACCCCCCCACAAGACTAAAGCAGAGACCTGATACTCCTCAGGTTCTGGTGAATCCGGTTCTTCCGGCTATCAGCGGGGATAGCAACCGTGAAAAGAACTACGCCAAAGCTCTTGGCATCCCAGAGCAAAGCGAGAGTCGGAGCGACGCCGGAGACCGTCTTAAACAGCAGCTGAGCTCGAGTGCCACGCTCGAGTTCATCTTGAAGATGAGAGCCGAGGAGGACAGAGAACTTGCGAAATGCAAGGATACCCTAGCTCGAATGAAGGCGGCGACGGAGCGCCATAACCTTCTGCAGGGCCAGCTGGAAGAAAGCGGAACAAGACGCCCAGGCCGCGGCTCTGGAGAAACCACGGGTCGTCCAATATGTCCCTAGAAAACGTATGTCAACGTCGCCTGTAAAAACGGAGACGGACAAGAGGAAAAAGGGTGCCTTGGATGTGGCACTAGCTCAAGCTGAAGTCTCAAAAAAGAAAGTAGTTGAGCAGAAAAACGATGATCAACCCGACGAACAATGGAGGAAAGATCGTCGTAAGAGAAGAAGAGATAGGCGAAAAGAGCCCAATAAGAACATAAACGTTAAGAAAACGTTGTTCTTAACGGTAACCGAACGTTTCCTAACGTTCATAAACAACGTCGAAGCGACATATCTATGTCCCGACAAAACTTGGGCTGGATATCTAAGCTCGGGCATGGAAAAATTTCTAATGGGCAGTGTGGGGCAAGTTAGGGGAAGCGATTAATTTTCTACTAGTTTATACATACTCGTTTTTTGTTGGCTCTCGGAAAACTGCTGGCCATTTCTACTGCCCACTCATCAAGCGAATAAACACGAGTTTACCTAGTCGCTGTAGAAATTTGGAATCAATACTATAGTATTTAACCCATTGCTGTTCGATGTGTATTCAACACCATAGTTTTAAATCAATTTAAAGTGTATGAAAGGAGTGGTGATATCTTTATATTAATAATTAATAACTAACATTTTATTTTTATATTTTTATATTTACAATTTGCGGGATCCCCTTGGCTTTATGTGTAGTTCATTGCCAACTTTTACTATTTCATAAAATATCATGATATGTATATTTGTTATTCTACAAATATTGGATCTTTTCAGATTTTGTGGTTTTGCAGTTTGATGCTTAATTCAAGATTTTTGTCTTCCTAGTTTTTTTTTGCCGACTATTTTTTCGAATGAATTTTGTTCTCCTTTAAAATACTTACACGCAATGCTTCATAGAACATGGTCGGATGATGTAAGGTAGGTAATTACGAAGCTGTTCCTTTAAATAAAGGATGTTCATTTTTTATTCTACGTATTCTTGAGATATATCCATCACAATCGAAGATTTGAGTGTTCTTTTTAAATCGCACTTTGAACACTAAGATTTTCTTACCAAGTTGGCAAAAAAGTTTACTGTTCAAATTTTTGTTGATCAACATTTTTTTCCATAGATAAAGTGGTCATGGCAAATCTGACACTTCAAGCAGTTTTTTGACAATATTTACAGTTGCATTTATTTTTAGTAACAATATTTTGTCTTTTTGTTCTAATTTTGTTTATCTTGTTTTAAGGGTTTAATTACGCCTAGAATATGGTAATGTTTAAGCGACCACCTGTTCCAAAATTGACAGAGACTGAATTGTGATTGTCGTTTTTTCGCATATACTGGAAGTACTCCGGCTTGAATTGCTAGTTAGCTGGAAGAACATATCCTAAGAGGACATCGGCCACCTGCTGGAATCAATACTGCGTAGTGTGAAATCAATAAGGGCGGCCTAAAACGTTGTTAATAAGAAAAGAAATACTTTGTTAATCTTTTGTTCATTCTCTTTGAACTTTTGGTCAATTTTTATCTTTAATAGCTAAACGTTTCTGCCAAGTTTAATAAAAAAATCACATTGCTTCTTGATTTTACGATTTCCAGGCCCTTTAAAGTCTTGACTCGGGATTTAAAGAGAGAATAATTTAAACTATAGGTATTTTTAACTTTAACAATGTGGAAATTATTGAACAGGAAAATAATTATCATAAATGTGTAATAAAAGGTAAAAATTCAATAAACTACAGAGGAGATCAATGTAAGTAATATCTAGATACTACAGTACACAGTTGGGATCCCGGCCGGCAAAGTGACCATTAAATACTCAAGACTAAAAAATATTTACAAATCTTGGATTAGCTTGACAACAAAAAAAAATGTATTTGTGTGGTGAAGCAGTTTTAACATTCTTATTTACAAACATAGTAATAATTAGCTGATGACTGATATCAAAAACTCGGGGGCACGCTGCTGTAGAGTCAGCTGCTATCGGAAATGATACATTCACATATGATCCTTACTCAATCGTGAATAGATTTCGCGTGTAGAGTCTGATGTAAAAATACATAATTTCTAGTGTGAAACTATAGTGATGTTATTTTTTTCTGTTGTTTTTTTTTTGTCATGGTAAATTTTATTTCTTTGGTGCTTTTGGTATTGTAGAATATCAGTAATTAAAGTTTCGACAATGTTTACATTGACTCTTTCAAAGAACTGTAATATTAAAGTTATGGTCTACAATAAATAAAAGCTTTTAAAAATAGAATAAAATGAAATAAGTACAAAACCACGTGTCATAACCTCAACAGCTTGTGTGTGCTATTGTTATCGACGTTCGTTAGTCCTTAGACTTTTAATTTATTTTACCGAATTTTATCGCGAGCGCTCAAAATTATAATTTTGGTTTTACGCTTTTCATGTTCTCTTTTGATTTTCTATTGTCTGCTTCATGATAACTTTATATAGAATCTCTGAAGATATTAATAAATTTAAGGGAGCCCTAGATTTAAGAAAAGAAGTTTGTACTTATTTCGGCAGCTCTTCTTAGAAACTTTTATTTTGAACCTTAGCGAGTATCCTCCCGACCTTTTACGGCATTATTTTTTTTCCATTTGGACGAGTTGTAGAATTTTTTTTTGGTTTATATTTTCTTTTTTTAAGTAATATTTTTTTTATTCAATATGTGCACATATCTTTAAGTTTCCTATAAAGAAAATTAAGTTTATTATCGTTTTGGCGTGCAACTTCTATGTTGTATCAGATAAGAATTGTATGTATTTATTCTGAGATTTATTGCCGTATATAATTACGTTCAGGATTACTTATTTCTTCTTGTGTAAATTGATTGTGTTATTGATAGAAATAATATGTACAGGTCTAGTTTTTATTAATGCTTTATATTAATGGTTTCGGATGATTATTTAAATTTAACGTCTGCTTGGGGTGTGAAAGTATTTTTGATTTATATATGTAGCTAGCTCAGTGGACAGCTTTGCTTCCCTTTTAGTTATATGTTGCGGATTGTTTTTTTACTTAGCTTCAGCAGCAAACATGTAAGTTTGATTTTTTTTTATTTGTTTAATTACAATGATTGAAAAATATAATGTTTTTTGTTTGAACGCAGAAATATTGTTCTGAAATTCAATATTTAAATGATGATTAGTGACATATATGTAATATTATGGTATTTAAAAATTTGGGACATAAATCCATTCCATCACATTTTAATATGAAAAAAAACTGTTATATTATATTCTAGTAATTTATTCACAATTCTTTATATATAACATTTCAATTGACAAATTAACATCTTTTTTTTTTTAAACAGAAACAGTTAACAATAATCTTGATTATGTGAGTTCACTTATTAGATAGGAATACATATCAAGTTGTCAAAATTAATCCTGACATTTATTCATGTCAAATAGGCCAATTATTTCTCCTATTTCCTAAAGATTACCGAAAAATCTTACAAAATTTTATCTTACAAAAAATGTTTCTTAACTTGTTCTAGTCGCACCTTATTTGAGATTTTCAATTTCCAATTCGAATTCTTCATAGTTTTCAACATCTTCACTATTAACACTTGTCTCTTCATTGTTTTTACTTCCATTTTCTTCAGAAACCATAGCTTCCCCATTTAACTGTACCTCCATATTAACAACGCTCATGTCTTCCTTTTTGTAGGATAATATAATTTTACACTCAGAATTACATGCAAAACTATCATCAAAATCATGCAAAAAAATGCTTATCATAATATTCTTCATTTAGTTTATTTTTCGCCGTAAAACCGAGCATGTTTCCATATCTTTCCTTTTCTGAAGTTTCTAATTTTTCTTCCTCTTCCTTTGCAATTTCGTTTTCTCTTCTTGATTCATAAGATAGAATTCTGTAGCTTTAAAACGTGTTTCAATTCGTATTCTAATATCTTTTACTTCTGCCAACAATTGAGCGATTTGCTCCCTTTCTTCCTATCTATCTTTCATATGCATTGCAAAAAATTCCTTTAATGACTTGTTTACTTCCTTCTGTTCTATCTCCATCGTTTTTATAAATCACTTTATTTTGCTCTATGATGTCAAAATATCTAGCATATAGTTTGCCCTGCGTTACATGCGACAAACATGTTATAATTCATTCATTCATTAAGTTAGAGTTGAGCTCCTATAGTGCAGGCACTTGAGGTAGGTGCTCATTGTACCGTTCCTATTCAATTTCTTACTTCCACTAGAGCAGCTTAGTGCTCTCTATAAAGCCCAATGGAAACTTGAGAACCTTTGAGGGCTCCAATAGATCCTTTCCGAAATATTTCTGCCTGAGTACCTTCAATTCCTCACATGTGCAGATTACATGTAAACTCGTTTCTTCCTGTAGTTCGCATCTTCTGCACCACGGTTCGCTTACTCGATCTGTGTTGTATAGATGCTTTTTCAGGGGACAGTGTGCAGTTGCCAGACCAGTAATGATTTTAGCTTCTTTTTTACTGCGTCTAAGTAGGTTATCAGAGACCATCCCCATCCCTTATTAGCGCTTTAATATGGAGTTGATCTCCATTTCTTTGTACTTTCTTTATCTAACCAGGTCTAGATCACCCTCCTTGCAGAGTCCTTGGGCTCTGGACCTATAAAGTGTCTTTTAGAGCCCTCTTTGACTAGTTATAAAATCGTGAAGAGTTTTGTGGGTCTAACTATTTATTTTGTTTGTATTTTGTCTGCGTTTACTGCAAAGTCATCAATCATCAGGTATTAAGACTCACATGGTTCTTAGATGGCTTATACCCTACTCTTCCTACTTATGCCTCTGCTTAAATTTGAATCGATATTTTGAAGGGTATAGCAAATGGAAGAAATATACTACATCTGGAAATTACAACATCAAGAAGGGGTGCGATTCTTTTGATTAAACTTGGCAGAAATATTTGGCTATAATAATAATATGTTGGGCCACCTCATGTCTCCGTTTAAATTTGAGTCGACACTTTTGGGGCGCATAGTACATATTCCATGCGCAATTCGCCTGGAGTTGTTAGCATTATATGTTAATTCGTTTGAAATGCTTCATAGACAAGGTGTTGTATCTTTATACCCCTGGAAAATTTGTGTGCCTACGTATACGTTTATAGCTGATATTTACCGGTTTGATTTGAATCATATTTTTTATTTGAATATAGAGAGTAAATATTTCTATTGTACCTAATTGAAATTTTTTTTACCCTACTCTCTTTAAAATATATTTTTTTTTATTATTCACTATTCACATTATATTGTATACATCCTGTCACATATATTCCTATTTCCGAGATAATAGATCAGCTAACAATATGACTCGATAAATTGAATAAATCTTGCGGCATGTTGGTTGATTGACAAGCGGAGTAAAAAATAAAGAAAAAAGTAAAGTAAATGATTCTGTATTTGTCGACATACATTAATGAAGAAAACGTGATGAAAAGAGAAACATTTTCTAGAAAGGCGAACAATAAATTTAACACGTGTCAGTTCAAATCCCATTTTTTTTGCCTAAATCTATGAAGAATTAGGACGTGATTCAAAATCAAAGGAAGAGCACTATATGGTGGCAAATATTTTTAAATGTAAATTTTTGTATAATTACCAATATGGTGGGTTTATTATTATATATTTCCTATTGGGCGTTAATATTAAAAAAGCTGCAAAGTACATTTCATAGACTTTATTTGTATTTAATGAAGATTACATTTTTATACAACTTAAACTATGTGTCTACATTCTTCTAATTTACTAAACGCTGATAAAAGATATCTGTAAAGATGCTGAATATATACTAAACTAATTTACACTAGCATTGCACTGAAAATACCGTCATAACTAAATACTGTAATTAAAAGGCCGTATGGATATGTATAGGTATAAAACATTCCAAGAAGGTTGAGGTTGCTATTGTGATTAAGAGTGTATATAGGATGTATTTCACCCTCTTAGAAGATGATGATTTTTAGTATATAATGCGGATTTGACCTTGTAGAAATAATCACATAAATTATATATCTCTGATAAAATCTGTACTGTCAACTGGACGTGAATGATCTTACACTTATATTTACTATTTGCTCTTGATGCTTCAGCGTACAGTTTATTCATAACTCAATTTCTAGCAGGATTTTTGAATAATACACATTGGCGCATAATAAAAGTAACATTTAATCCATTTATAATTTAAAAACGAGGGCAAAAGGAAAACTTACTCTTAAACTGAAAATGCTGACTAAATTTTTATAAGTTAAGTAGATCTAAACTATTATAAATATCTAATACAAAATC
The DNA here is from genome assembly GCA_004143645.1 of Protaetia brevitarsis. NCBI lineage: Eukaryota > Metazoa > Arthropoda > Insecta > Coleoptera > Scarabaeidae > Protaetia > Protaetia brevitarsis. The sequence continues at coordinate 597,327 of RXPK01000114.1, forward strand.
GAAATTATTGAGCGTTTAATAATAGACTATTTACAATTGGTTTTTATGCTATAATAATGAGTACTCTATTCAGACGTCTTAATATTGCAATGGAGAGTAGACTCCAAAGAAAGATAATTTATTTAGATGGAGGTTTTGCATGTTAAAAAGTATTACATACATATCTATATGCATTGGATAACAATACTTAATTAACAATAATTACAATGAAGGGATATTTTAGTAATTTTGAGGGGTCGTTCTATACCCCAGTCATAAATTATTAACATTAACTTGAAATTCAAAAGCAGACCATATCTAATGATTTTTAGGTATAAATCTTAGTTGTTAATATTCATATATTTAATACAATTAGAATATATGGCTTTGCAATATACTTTTTTTCATATTGTGGCAATATAAAACGATATTAATATATGTGCAATTGTACACACTCCTGTAATTAAATTTATTTTAAATATCTAATATTTATACCGATAAAACTTAAATGCATATATTTTATAAGAAATCAATTGACAAACTAAAAACGGTTTTGTTATTGGCTATAACATTCTAGAGTTAATTAGGTGAATTAAAACCTATTTTTTCTGGTTCTTAAAAAATATTTATTATTTATTCAAGTGAAACAAACAATGGCGATTTCCGTTGTTTAATTAAAAAAATCCTTGCATTACCACAGTAACTTAGCTTTGAGCATTAATTTTAATAATTAGTGCTACATCTGTCATACTGAGTGTCCCAGTCCGTAGGTCGTGGTTTACAAATTTTCTATTAACTGATACTTTTTAACGAAATTCCAGATTCATTGGAAACATATGATTTGTTAATTTTCTTTTCCGCGGTTACCATATTGAGTTTTTATTTTCCAATCTGGAATGTCAGCAGTTTCATATCTTTTACAGCTGTCAACATACCACTAGGAAATTATCAAAACTACGCTTTTTGGGTTGCCATGCGTATTGAAATTCGGCAGAATATACTTGGACAGTTTTTTCTTTTTTTTATATAAAAATTGACTTCTTTCGGGTTATTTGAGTTCATTTCCAACAGGTTGCCGAGTCAAGTTAAAAGTTGTTGTCTATAAATTAAAATTTTGATTATATCGGTAAATACAATAAATATGTATTAAACGTGTATTTCTATGCAAAATTAGAAAGAGAAGTAATCTCTTATTAGTTTAAATCAAAACTGTTAATTATAATACCAAGCGAAATATTAGAATTAAACACCTAAATAAGGTATAAATAATAACTTCCTCAATTCACAATAACGTGTAATATATTACAAAATCAATATATGTATATACTTCCGCAAACGTTTATTTTATAACGCTGAACGAAAGTAGGGAACCGGTATGATACTAAATGAATATTAATAGCAAATCACAAACAAGTGTTGTAAAATTTTCAAATGAGGCAACAGAGAAACTCATAATAAAGAATCACAGCGTAAAGTGACGCTATTACTTAATCATCTGTACCACAACTGGATATTAAAATGGAAGTGTGCATGGTTGGTCGATAGCTACTGTTTTATGCTACCAAGACCTACTTATTATTTATAACATTACATAATAACATACCTTCTGTTACGTTTTAATATTCCCAACAATCAGTTTTATTTAAAAGTTGCATGTTTCTTCTTCAAGTCAACATTTAAGAAAAACAAGAGCTTCTATGGAAAACCATCAACGCATATTTTATGGCATTCTACTATGCTTAGAAAAACTTAAGGCGAAATTTTTTATTTCTTAGCACCCTGTTTACAATTAGGAAGATTTTCTGTTTATTCGTGGCGCTCTAGATTGAAAAATAAAAATGCCAATTTTTGGCAATCAAGAAAATGAAAACTAACGAGTGCTTCTGGATGACGTAGAATCCAAAAAATTCTAAAACTAACGGCATGTTGTAAAATTTTAGGTAATATCGCTAACAAAAAAAATTATAAATTATTTTTTTTCTTGTCAAGGTTAAATAATTGCATTAAACAGTAAATATTACATTTTGAAATTGATTTTGGGACTCCCAATATAATAAGTAAAATATTAAAATATGCAACGGGTATAAATAAAGGCAAGTACAGCGTGGACATGTAGATTTGGGCGAAAATTTAGTAATTATATATGAAATATACCTACATCTTCGTAGTAAATCCGTCTAAGCAAAGACGTAGGTACTTATCCACATAACAAAAATAGTAATAGTATAGATCAAGAATTTATTATGTACAATGTAATATTTTAATTAGAAAGTCACTGACTATTTAATAAAATTGTAAAATACATGAAGCCAATGCACTACTTTGCAATTCCAACTCGTTGTTTAGCGCAGACTTCTAAGATAAATAAGATTCTAAAATACATTTCGACACGGGTTTCCTAATAATAAAATATGACTTAATGATATCGTATATAATCTGACCGCTATTGAAAATTACAAGTCCTGAATCGCGGGAGCTTCATTCGCCTGGCCATTTGTTCAGCAGGAGGTGCATCTGACGAGTCCTACTTCATCACAATTCATACACTTTAACGCTACGAATTCTGTAGTAAAGTGATTCCTGTGTACGGATTTCTTGCTACCGTTACAGACTGGACATGGCAATAGACGGAATCCTCCGCAAATTTTGCACGTTGTACAAACGTCCATGCTCTGAAACAGACGCAAATTAATATGAAAAAGTAAATTAATCGAATCACAACAAATCTTTCTGGATAGGTATCCATGTTCAAATGCGTAACACCGTAGTTCTTCTTTAATATTAGTCATATTTTCTTCTCTATTGGATATGTTATGTATGGCTACAATCAATTTATAGCAGCAAGCACCTATACTTATTTCGTACTATACAGTAAAGAAAAAAAACTCTTCAGTTTGCTTACAATAATTGTTTATTTATCATTATTATTTTTTGTTTATTGATGTTTTTCGTCTAGAAATCCGATTGTTGTGCAGAAGAGAAGTTAAGCTATGAGAAATCTGACATGTAGTATTTCTCCTGATGGATTTTTATAACAAGAATGCGGCTTTATTATTCATTTTACGTTGTTGAACCTATTTGACCTATTTGTCTGTAGTTTCTTGTATCATTTTTCTTTTGCGTTTAAGGTCGGATAGATTCACTAAAAAAAAATAAGTTCTAATTTGCATTTTATTTCTTATTTCTACTACGATCGTTTCGTCATATTTCGTAATAACTTTTTCAATCAGTTATTGTGTGAAATATCTGTAAAAACAAGGACTATCAGCGATTACTTATTGAATTTGTATCTATTTACAATTTTACCTAATCATAATCTTTAACTTTACGATGTGTAACAATTGTTTTTTTTTGTGTTCCATTTGGAATAGTGTCAAGATAATTATATATTTTATGAAATTCAGTAAATTAAAAATAAAACTAATTATTAAAAAAAACATATTAAAACAAACAAATGCATATGGACATTAACATGAATACAAACAAACAAATACTTCAGACGATACGTTTAACTACAAGTGTATTATGTGTATTCATTTTTTTTTCTGTTCTTATCCTTTATATTGTTTTAGATTGGTAAACACTTTGAAATAAATAGTATAGTCGAACATTTTTGGTATAGAACTGAAAGTGTGTTGTTATTAGTACATGTCGGAATAATTTAACACATTTAATAGATATAACAAGTAATTTGTTTATTTGTACATAAAATTCCTAATATCTGAACATGATGAAAATGAAATTGTGGAGAAATTTAATTCATTTCATGCGAAATTTCCATGACAATTCACTGTAGAAAGGAATATGACAAAAATAGTATAAATTTTTTGACATTAAACTTACAAGAGAAAATCAAACTATACACACAAACTGATTCTCCAAATATACACATTCTGAAAGATATCTTAACTTTAACTCATTAGCTCCCATTAAATATAAAATTAGTGTTATAAATAGCTTAATCGACCGTTGCTGCGCATTCTCAGAAACTCGTAATTTAGAAGAAAACTTAAAAATTAAAACCATGTTAAAAAAAAATATCTCACAAATTTCATTAGCAAACATAAAAAAAGAATATATAAAATTAATAACGTAAAAGAAACAAATGGAATAGAACTCAACACCGGACCACCAAAAACTTATGTATCGTTATATTACACATCAAAGCTATTGGAACAAATTGAAAAAACTTTAAAACCTTATTACTTAATAGTCGCACCTCCAAATATTTCACACCTTTTGAGTACTTTATGTGCGAACAAGCTTTGAGAATCATTTCTCACCCCTATGACGTCCCAGATGATATTAAGTCTCTTGCTATAACCTTTTTCTTTATACATATTTTTTAATACAATCCGAAATGTTGTATCTACTGAAAATTTTCAATTCTTTAATATTTTCTTATCTTATCATTTCCGATTTCTGAAAATTGAGAAAAGAAATTACATAATATTTATGTTACTTTAGGTTTATTTTTAAAGAACTATTCAGGTACAAATTATTTTACTGTAAAACTGCATTAAAGATGTATTTTTGCATGTCAACAGTGTAATTTTAAATAGAAATCTTATTTACAAGATTCACTTTATTGCAACATTTTCCTCAAACATAATTGCAGACTTGAATGTATTCTTCCTTTAAAATATGTAATTTTACTGTATAAACAAAAGTAAAGTTACAGCACATGGGTAAGGTTATTGTACTTATCGATGGGAACCGTTGGCCGCCGATACGTATAGTAATTTTACACATGTGTCGTAATTTTAGTTTCTTTAAGGGAATTTGACAAGATATATATAAAATTTACATTATGGCAGTATTTTTCCTAAAAAATGTGAAATTACACATTTAATGTACTTTTTTGTATCATAATTTTACTTTGCTTATACAATAAAAATACCTGCTTTGAGGAAAAAATACATTAAAATGTGTAATTTCACTTATTTTTTCCTCTAAGTAGGTATTTTTATTGTATAAGCAAAGTAAAATTATGACACAAATTATACTTATTGGTAGCCGGTACCGATAAGTATAATAACTTTACACATGTGTCATAATATTACTTTGCTTATACAATAAAACTATCTACTTTGAGGGAAAAATACATTCAAATGTGTAATTTCACTTGTTTTTCAGGAAAAATATTGTCATAATGTAAATTTTATGTATATGATTTCGACAATCATACACTGTTGAAAATTTTAACACTTTTTTGACTAATTTAATAGTCAGGAGAGGTCCACACTGTTTTCGTGTTATTTTGTCGAGAACTATAGAAGTTTAAATTTCACGAACAAAGATAGTCATGTATTGTCTATTGCTAAGGGGTTATTTTGTCCAACTAACACGTGGAATTATGATATACTTCTAGTCACATTTTATTTGAGCTAGACTAGACAAATTTACTAGCTGTTTAACTAAATGAATGCGATCTATTGGATGATTTAACACCGTTTTCTAAACACAACGTCTTTTTAATATAAACGTGATTATTGCTTACCTGTTTCTAGATATTTTTTCAGGTATAAGTGGACAAATTGACAACTATTAACAGCCACAGTTTACAATGTGTCTAGGTATATGTACTGTCCTTGCAGCTAATTTAATACGAAGTTTTATATGATTTTCACAACTCTTTTATTTCTTAGTGCTATAATATTCTCTCTTTAAGACGTTTTCTCAATTATAAATATGCAAAACTACTCATTCACAAGTTTTGGTTTCAACTAAACGTACCAATTTTAAAATGATTTTTTGAGAACCATTATAAAACTAAGTGAATGTTTATGCTATTTGATTCAAGTCTAAACTAATTGCGTAAATAGATGTTCCCAATACATCTTTAAGATGTTGAAATTTTTTATGCCCACTGGAAACGTTTAATAACACGAGGTTACACTTTGCAAGTCAGTCACATTTGGTGGTTTGTTTGGATATGTTAATGCGGAGAATCAAACACGAAAACAGATATACGTGCAATGCAGGTGGTGCGTATAATGCAATACTGTATTAGATTAGGTGGGGTTTCTATATTTCTATCCGAGGGAAAAATTCTGATTGGTTGATGCTTCTGAATGTCTAGAGAAAATAATAAATCCTCATAAACAATGAACAAAGAATTCACACCAAATTCTAGTAAACACATGTAGTCAATTCGTCTGGCAAAGTTTGTAAAAATCAACACCAAAATATTTGACTAGCGCAAAATTAACGCCAACACCGTAATATTTTCAACAGTGTATGATTTGTTACTTTAGTTTCCATGGTTCTCAAAATTTTTATTATTTACCTTTTAATTTGAGTCCCACGACTTCGCTAAAAATTCCCTAAATGTCAACATAACATTCTAGAAATATTAAAAAATCGAATTTTTAGGAAAAAACTGTGAAAATGTACTTTGTGGCGTTTTAGCTGACATAGAAAATAAAAGAATGCTTGTGCTATGTTGCCACTTAGGAAGATTTTTAGCAAAATCGTGGCGCTTTAAATTGAAGAATAAAAAATAAAATTTTGGTAACCATGGGAACGAAAAGTAACATCATGTTTTCGCACTCAGAAAGTCACGTAGATTCCAAATAAACAAAAAAATATTTAAAATGTAATGAAGTCTGAAATGAAAAACAAAAAAATATGAAAATATATGTTAAAGAATTTTCAGTAGATATTGCACTTTGGATTTTATTAAACAATGGTCCAGTCTGACCGACTTGACCCACCCCTTCGCCATTTTATGAACGCCCAAGTCGTAGCGTCTTCAGATCCTTTAGCGTAGACATTTTTTTTTACCGATTTACACATGCTAAACGGAGCACGCCACTGTAGTTGTTAGAAAGAGAGGGAAGTATCAAACTTTATATAATGTAATATGCAAAAATAACAAAGTGGTGCGTCAGGATCTATGAGCCGAGACACCCGCTGTATGTCTGCATCCATGAGTGTTGCTCAAATGTGCGAGTAGGCACAATGTGGAATGCGAAGTATTGAATTTCTAGTTTTATATCCGTCTACGTCTTACTGGTAGTTTCCGGTTTTATTGTTGTATTTCGTCAGGGAAGAAAATGATATTACTTGCCTTGTAAGGTTTTAGTAGTCTTCTCAGCTCCCCGGTCTCGTTTAGCCTTTCTATGGTCTCAGCATCCTGCAACAAGATAACTCTGTATTAGACAAATAGTTCTGTGACGTTTCGGTTTAACGGATTACGAATATGAGCTGCGTTTTGGGAAGGATTCTAACTTGATTTAACTTTAACCATTATACTAATACCTGCACATCGTTGCGATATTCCGCAACATTACTACAAAACTAAACGCACATTAGTGCTAGGTATGTTGTTTGATGAAAGTTTTATGTGCTTTTATTAATTTTCAGATAGGAGTAGTTTTAAACGTTTAATGTTACTTTCATAATACGTTTTCCTAAGTTTGCTTGTATAGATTAGCGTCTATATTATATATTATATTCTAATATGTCAACTCTGCGTTAATTTCTGCAAAAATACTTTCTACGCAAATTGAACAGCATATGCAATGTAAAAGGTTACTTTAAGTTAAGGGTTTTTTAATTAAACAATTTTTCCCATTTATTTAATTTAATGGATATATCTATTAACGCCGAATTACTAACGTTTCAAAAATGTTCAAATAACCACTTCATTCCCTTAGTATGCAGTCTGAACAGCCACGAGTGGTCTTTCCCTACAATAAAGAACAAAAGAAAGGCATATATGGTTTCCGTTTGTTAGAAAAGGAAGACGCACACACTATTCTATTGTGCCATTGCCGACAAACATTTTGACTTGTTCCATCTTTATCCCTAAAACCCATCGCAAATGATTCTTTTTCAAATCGAATTTTTCCGGACATATTTAAACAAGCTGTGGTTGTTCAACTTTATAAATCCGGCGATGTAGACAATTTGAAAAACTACAGGCGCACTAAGTTTTTCTAAATTATTTGAAGAAGTACCATACAACCGATTCTTGGGGTTTCTTGATAAGTTTCCTATCATAAACAAATGTCCGCATAGTTTCATTAAGGGTAAGAATACAGAAACTGCACTTTTCGAACTAACAAGGAAGATTTTAAACGCTTTGGAAAATAAACAAATAACTTATGCTTACTTATTAGATCTTTCAAAAGTGTTCCATAGTATACGTATAGACCATTTTATAATTTTACTCTGGTATAACAGGTAATGCTTTAACTTAGTTTTCCTCCTGTTTAAATGAGTACTTACTGCATGTTAGAAATGTTATAGCCGTGTTCTTTCAGGTAACATGGCTATAACAAAAAGCGTGCTACAGGGTAGCATACTAGGTCCTTTACTATTTATTGTTTATTTTAATGACTTCCGGGCACGATGCTTTACCTGGATTTTTAATCCGTGACTGCGCATCCATATTTTGTGAACCACTGAGTTATTTATTTAATCTAGCCCTTAAAAAAGGTGAGCAGTCTGATATTGCCAATTACAGACCGGTAAATATACTATGCAAAATTTTTTGAGCAATTACATGAACAACTGTTTTACAGTACAAAGCCTTATCTGTCCATATATCAGCATGGCTTCATTACGGGAAGATCTACCTCAACTAATCTGGCGACAGTTGTGCAATATATCAGCGAGCACATCGATAATCGACGACAAATGGATGTGGTGTATACGGATTTTACAAAAGCATTTGATACTCTGGACCACTCAATACTTCTATCAAAGTTGCGTTGTGTTGGTTTGTCTGAAGGTGTTATGCAACTGATTTCATCATATCTAAGTAACAGGACCTGCTTTGCGATTGTCTCGTATTCAAGATGTGGAAATGTAGTATATTATCCTTATCTCATACCATATTCCTGTGCCCAGATTATCCCAAATTAAGGACTTAGGAGTACTTTTTGACTCGCATTTGACTTTCAGCAATCACGTGCTGGAGATTTATAGTTCTGCCTCCAAGGCTTCGGGATTTCTGATACGCACATGCAGAGAATTTAAGGAGACACAAACGTTAATTACACTACTACACCCTGGTTAGACCAAAACTAGAATACGCATGCATAATATGGTACTCCTACTACCTTTATCAACAACTCTCACTTGAGAGAGTACCGAGGCGTTTTTTAAAGTTCCTCTTCTACAAACTGTACGGACTTTATCCCCCACGAGCATCTGATTATGAAGAACTTCTATTAAGACGTAATTTTAATTCGTTCAGAGAGGAAAACAGCGCAAATTTTTTAATTAAAATTGTGACTAATCGCATCGACTCTCCTCAGTTGTTAACACAAATCAATTTTAATGTGCCTACTTACGCAGCTCGTTCAGTTGATACTTTTGCTATACCTGTGTGTAAAATAAACGTCTTGCGAAAAGCTCCCTTAACGCATATGGATTCATTTATTTTTAAACACAAGTAATGCGTGCACTTCTTTTAACTATCGTAATATCTTTCACCTCATTTTTGTATTTTCATTTATTATACTAGACTTATTGATTTTTTTTCTTTCTCTATTTTTGTTAATGGTATTAGTTTTGAATTAGGTTTCCTTATTCATGTTAGACTGAGATTTACGTTAAGTGAATTTATTTCTATTTAATTTGTTATTTATACATTGTACATTTCTTTTGGTATTCTTCTGTTAATGGTTTTTTTTCTGCTGGACAATAAACGGTATTATTATTATTATTAATGATATTTTGACATGATTTTAACCCCACCCCTGTTATAAGAACTTTTTAACCATAAATTATGCGGACGATACTACTTATAACTACTACTAATAACTGGTAGTATACTAGGTGGAGCTATCGATCTAGACAGCATTTATTTAAATGTAATTGAGAAATGGTTAACTATGAACAATCTTAAAATTAACCACGATAAATCAAATGCCATTTTCTTCAAGTGTAACAAATTTCAAACTTTTCCAGAGGCTTGAATATTCATAATTGCGAATATCCCCTGCACTTAAAATGCTGGATGTTACAGTCGACGAAACCCTAGAATGGAAAGATCTCGTTAATGTATTTTGCAAAAAACTATCTAGCTATTACTTCACAATTCCTCGGCTTAGAGATACAGTTAGTTTGCATGTGCTTCGTGTTATATATTCGGGTTGTGTTGCTATTCAAACTTAAAATATGGGATCATTGTTTGGGGTGGACGTGGTGATATGAAAAGGTTTTTTTTGATACAGAAAAGGATTTTACGCGTGATTAATAAACTCGAGTACAATCAATCTTGCAGAGCATTTTTCAATCTAAGTAATATTTTAATTTATGGTATTTACATATTTGAATTGATGATCTTTTTATTTAAAAACAAACACTTACTCTAGCACACTGAATTACAACACGAGTATTCTACAAGGTTCAAAACCGATTATAACTACCCCAAACATCGACGCACGCTAAGTGAGAACAATTTAGAAAATAATTACCTGAGATGCTAGAACAAATTGCCATCACGTAATGAAACTCTAAAAATATTGTCAGTATTTGAAAATTATGTATACAGATTATTACTAGAAATTGAGCCATATAATATAGAAAAACTTCTAACCTGAAATATATATTTTTTTAGTAGTAATATATATTTATTTTGATCGACGTTTACATAATTTTTTCTTTTGTATTGAAACATTGCCATAATAGAGCTATTATATTTTACACATTGATATATTGGAATTCTTGTCCGTTACATTAAATTTTCTGTTATTCTGATGATCGAAAGCGAAAATCATATACCTATTTGATTTTGTGCAAAGTGAAACTGTAATAGCCACAGACTAGTGTCATCGCATTTCATTACAAGTAAAAATAATTTTTAATATCCGCGCAATTGGGGGTAGATTTCTAATTTCTTTGTTTACATCGAAATTTTGTTCTAATTAACTGTTCGTATTTTCCCTGCACGAGTCATGCAATTAAGAGGGGGCGGGGTTATCTATTTATCAGCATTGGTGGGTATTTGTCGCTTGAAAATCTAGATATCATTGGAAATTAAACGGCCTTTTTACATTGACGGCAAGTTAAACGGGAATAGGTATCTGGAAGTTCTACAAAATAATATTATTCCTGCTTTATGGGAGCGGTTTAATATTAATTAAATCTGTTTTCAGTACGACGGATGACCAGCAGATAACACGCATATATTACAAACTTTTAAACAACGTGTTGAAGACCACAATAGCCGACTTTTATAATTTAATAAATCCTTTGCGAACATTTTTAAATATTTTTCAAACCACCATAATTAAATAAGCGCGGTAGGAGTTTGACATAGCCCTTGTCCTTATAATCCCATATGTTTGTTTCGTACATGTAGATACTATCTTAATGAAAAATATTAATTAAAAGAAATAGTAATAAGACCAGGGGATTATATTTTATTACTGCTGTAAAGTATCCCATTACATTGTAATAACTATTAAGTTTTATTTAATTTCCTGAGAACTAAACAACTTCCCTTAAAGTTGGAAAGAGCTAGATACTTTACGTATTGTTCAGGGAAAGAACTTTAGTTTAGGAACTAATATTGAGAAGTTGCTTCCTGCTTATTTTGTGTTACTTCATTGTTTGCTTAACTTCTAGACGGTTTCGTACGTAAGACCCCTTAAACTTTCCAGTAGTCTGAAACACTATATATACCTATAAGCAAAGTTTTATTTTATTCAAATTTCGAGTAAGAAACCTTTAAATGATTTCTTTTACAATGCATGAATGAAACGAATAATTTACATATTTAAGGAAATAAAGTTGTGTATGTCTACTATGTAAATATTTTGTAAAACAAAACATTTTGGTGAAATAGTGTCATTGGGGGATCTGGACATAGAACCCGGATTGAATTTTAAATTCAGTTAAACTACTAAATCAGAACCGCCAAAAAATAAAATGATTCTTTTGGGTTATTTTCAGTTTTTTTGGTTTATTTAGCACTCAATAATTTCGCATAGGAATTTTGCTTGGTTGGTGGTGTTTTCTGTGAGCGCCCATTGGAAACTCAATTAGAACAGTATAACTTCTAAATCCAAACATACTGCAAAATATCCTAATATTCCATTTGCACTGATTGTGAGACCAGTACGTCACAGTCCGAAATTACCTATGCCTAAACCTCCACAAAACATGACACTAAGCTATGATGATAGTGCTGATGACGAAATAAACGAAGAAAGTTTTGCAGGCGACAATATGAATTTGGATCCAACATTTCAACCAAATTCGTTTTGTTGTGTGCCACATCTCCTAAATCAAGACCTCAACGATCTTGTTCGCGATTTTTGGTCGTCGAACAAGCAAGTCGGACTTCCAGGTTCTGGATTAAAAGAGTGGAATCTTCTTCAGAGTGGAACAGAAGTTGCTCTTTTTCGTAATTCCCTTGCAGAATTTGAGAATTTCTTCTCTATGGAAGAAGGACTTATTCTTTGTAATGACGTCTGCTCTGTTATGAAGACGCTTGGTCATGAAGAATATAAATACAGATGAGTGGCGTTTGTTCATTGACTCTTCCAAGCTTGAAAGCGGTATTATTCCACAATGGAAATAACTATTCCTTTGGCTTATGCAAGCGGTTTGAAAGAATCTTATGACAACATGAAGCTTATTTTGGAAAAAATTAAGTTAACGACTTTAAGTTGGAATATTTGTGGCGATTTGAAATGTGTTTCACTTTTGCTCAGCATGCAACTTGGTTACACAAAGTATTGTCGCTTTCTTTGTGAATGGAGCAGTCGGGATAGGAAAAATCATTATAAAAAGAAAGAGCGGCCAAAATAAAGTTTACTGACACAAGGAAATAAGAATGTCATTAGTACATACCCTAGTTGTTGATCCTCAAAAGAATTATTTGCTCCCTTTGTACATTAAGCTTGGGTTGATGAAAAACTTTATCAAAGGTATGGCTAAAACTAACAGTGGCTTTGCATATGTGAGGCGTAAGTTTTCTAAGATCAGTAATGTTAAGGTGAAAGAAGGTAGTTTGTGCGATCCCAGATCAAACAGCTACTTCGAGATGAAAAATTTGTTTAGGCGCTAAATGGAATCTAAAAACAGCATGATTTTCTTTTAAGGAGGTTTGCAACAGCTTATTAGGAAATCTTAAAGCCGAAAACTACGTAGAGCTTGTTAACAATCTCGTGGACAATGAGTTCCACTTGGACTTTTCCCAAACAACCTTGCAGCAGTCGGTGACGAGCATGGCGAAAGGTTTCACCAGGAGATTCTAGTCATGGAGAAGAGATATCCTGCTGTGTTGACAGGCTATTGTTGAATGCTGAATAGAGATGTTTCTGACGCAAAGTACAGCCGAAAGTATATCAGCACATTGTCAAGAAATCATAAATGAGCACATTTTCCAAGTAAATGTAACAATTTGCACGTCCTTTTTTCATGATTTATACACATATTACAATATATACTTTCACAAAATTTCATTGCTTTGTCACTCTGAAACCCTGCTTGATAGAAAAATTCCGAAAACAGATATGAAATAAATGCAAAAAGTACTACCAAATTTACCCACTTTAGCTCGTGGGATAAAATAATCTGAAAGTTTGTTGACCAGTGTTATTTGCTGCTAAATTTTAATCCAAAAGATTTGTATTATCTACCCGCTACGTAAATCAGTAATAATGCAAATTCCGTTCGTTTTTTTTAAAAAAAATTATAAAACGAATGTATACCAATGTCGGTTATTTTTGTACTTCTTTAACGGAAACAGTTGCCTCGACAAGCCCTTTCAACAGCGTATACGCAACCAAATTACACAATCAGCAGACGTAAACTAATTTTTCCGAGAAAGCTGTGCAGACCTCCTTGGAATATGTTCTCGAAGGAATTTTCCCACATTCTGTTCCTTATCTTAAACCCCCGCGAAATTGAAGATAAAAGAAGTGACGCAAGAAATTTCGCAGTTAAGTTTAAGGGTAACTTTCAACGAGTTCGGCAGAATCTGAAGGTTGTGACCCATAAATGCCAAAGTAAATCGACAGAGAGGCGAATAATCGCAGAATTATTTCTCGTGACTGCCTGTTTAGCGTTTACGGGGCGTATGCGGTATTCAGCATGGACTCGTTGAACGTTCAAGATTACTTATTGACGAGTTTTAATGGCAGTGTGACTAATTTTTTTTCTTGAAATACGCTTAAAATTTTCCGCATTTGTATTAAATTTGCTCCAAAGAACACGGAATTGAAGGCATTTTGGGAAAATGGAAGATTCTATAATTAAATTACAACGCGTTGTTTCTTATTACTTTTCTAATTGTAAGTTGACTCTAATATATACTCAGCAGCAGCGATAACCTCTATCTGATTGGGAAACTCTTTTTAAACATTTGCTTACATCTCTGGTGAAATTGTTATCAATTGTCAACACACACTCAAACTTTTTACATCAAAATAAATTTTTAGCTATTAGCAACCAAAATATCGGTAGATGTAAGCGTTTAATATGGTATTTTTCTATTGGTGTTTGTAAAATGTTTCCTTTTGTGTACAAGAAGATAAATTTCACACTCTCTATGGTGACTTCAAAGCAAATTATAAAAATACTTAGCAAATACTTATAACGTATTGAACAGATATGTTTACAAGAAACTACGTAAAGGTATGTTTATGGTTGCAGCCTAATCTCCGATAAATATACAGGTGTTTTCCCGATTTTTGCATAAATTTAGTAGCTTGAAATCGGTACAGATTTTAGAATGTGCTACTGGTAGGATTTCAATCAATTAGTAAAATCGGTACGATCTTGAAAGCACATGTATATCATAGATAGACTGCATAAAGGAAATAATACGGTCACTGCGATGGAGAATTAGATTAGTATACTACTAAATTATACACTACATGACATGAAAATTGCAACATGCAGAAGGGATGTAATTTTTTTTATGGAACTTAGCAGAAACGTTTAGCAATTCAGAGGTAATAAATGATTCCGGCAGTCTATATGTGCCGGGCGTCAGATACCAAAAATTAAGGTATTCATGAATTTTGAAGCTTTTGTAATTTTTGGACATAAATGTTTGAAATAAAAGGAATATACGATAGTCACAGCAATTCGCATTTCTACATTTTTTATGTTTTCAAATTCAGTTGTATTTGAATGTATGATGACAAAAATATTCCAAACTGTGGCACTGGTGATACTGCAAATTTCTCCTAGACCCCTAACCACAAACTGCACTAAACTGGACGTACCTACGTTTCAATAGCAAAGCTATCATGATAGCCGTGAAACGTACGTCCAGTTTAGTACAGTTTGTGGTGAGGGGTCTAGGAGAAGTTTGCAGTTGAATGTAGGAATTTCAGTGATGCTTATGTGCCCTGAACAAGGTTATTAAAGTGAGCGTGAAATTTAATAATAATAATAATATAATATATGCCTTTATTACACATAAAAGGATTACAAGCATTAGAGGAACACTGATGCAGGCGTCGACGAGAACGCATGTTAAACCAGCGAAGTTCTGCAAGTTTATGAGAAACACGTTCGCGCCTTCTTAAACCGAATATAAAGCGAATACAGCAATTTTGAAGTTTTTGATTCTTTGTGCGGTAACACTATCAAGGCAAGGCCCATAAACAACGTCACAATAGTTAAAGTGCGACAAAACGAGTGCATCAGTTGACCGTTTCCTAGACTCAACAGATAGACAATTTCTATGAGTATACAGATACTTTAAGTTTGTATACGCCTTACGGATACACATACCAATGTGACCTTTAAATCTCAAGTCCGAGTCAATTAGAAGCCCAAGATTTCTAACAGACTTAGAAAAAGGCAAGGATGTGTTATTTACCTTGATTGCGAGCTTGCTAGTAACAAACTCATCACACCTCCTACCAAAGAGTATCACAGATGATTTCAAATCGCAATCCTTTTACACAGGTTTTGAAAGAATATCTTTTCATTGTCAAGAGTGATATTAATTTCATTGTAAAAAAGTTCATTACCCTCTACTTTTTTTTTAAACAAATGAGGGGGATTTAGGAAAAACGACATTCTCTTTGACAACTCATTCAAACAGTCAATGTTTATTCTCAAGCGAGCACATGCGTCATCAATCGCTGATGCCGCAAAAGAATAATATAGAAATGTGTGTCGTTGCCATTTAGTGATGCAACGAGTTGGGTTCTCGCTCCCTATACTCGATTCTTGAAAGTACTCGTTATACTTGAATACCAATCGCTACATACTCGAGTTCTCGGTAGTGAGTACGTAATTTTGAATAGTAGTGATTTTAGAATCGAATGTAGAATCGATTCCATACTCGAAATCGTAGACTCGATTTCGACTGGAATTTAAGGACTCGATTTTAGATTCGAATTCAAATACTTAAATCTATCACATATACTGTATGTAAGTTATTGTAAGTTTCCTATAAATATGTCCTTTTTATGAATGCTTTTGCAATAAATATAAATATTTTGAATCGGATATATGTACTATCGACTCAAAAAAGATAGCATAGGCAAAATAAGCCATAAGGAAACAAAGAAAAATACATCTCCTTTAATCTACCAGCGATTGCTCATGTGTAGATTTTAAGAATTATTTTGTTATTGAAAGTAAAACATTGCCAATGTAAGTTTAAAAGATTGCAGCATCTTTATCGCATAACATGAAGGGGATTATCTGTCGGAACGATTGTCGGCATATATACGTTTCCTTTATTGTTTATTTTAGTCATCAATTACTCGCAGGTGACCAGATGGTATAATTTGTACAAATATTTAAAATGTGTTCTTGCATAATTATTTGAAGAAATAAATTTACGGAAACCATTACTTCAATTACAGAAAAACTGTTTAAGGTTTAGTTCTCTAAGAATCTCTTAATATGGATGTATAAAATATCAGACTAAATGCCAAATGGCAATTTATATTGAAATAGTCTAGAAAATGTGGAAAAATCTTATACGTTTTGGAAAAAATTGTTACTCTTATTAAAAAAAGAATAGTCGTTTTTTAAATCTTTTATTTCTACTACTTTTTATAGTGTATCTATTGTAAATAACTAAACGAGTAAACTGGCATCGATATTTGTACAGGTAAAAAAAATATATAAATTCACCTTCTCGGTAACTCCGCATATGTTATACCCGCGAGAACCTTAGATATATCAAAAAAATATATGTATAAAGATTGTGAACATTTATTTATTGATGTAGTAATAAGTTATATGTACCCTATTATAACTGAAATAAAACAATTTGAATTAAAAATATCTATAAAAATAAATTATTTTAGATATGTTTATTATAAATACTTATATAACGCAGCCAGGTAACTAAGGAGAACTAAAATTAATTAAAACAATGGTAATTAAAATGCAAGAAAAAAAAGCAAACAGGTAAATGAAATAAAATTTCGACGTAAACAAAAGAATTAGAAATCACATTTATTGTATAAAATCCCGGCAACTACAAAGGTTTTAATTCTGGGCGAGTCGAAAAGTTGCGGCATCTTTGTCGCGCACTTTCGACACGATAGTCCTCTCCGTCGCAGATTACGATGGCATTGCATTTAAAGTAGATATGTTACAATTACGTCTACCAATTCATTTTACGAACCTGGGTCATAACTTTTTGAGTTAATTGAATTAGTGAGTGAATCTACGCAATAGAACTTGTCTACTCGAGCACTAGAATCGAGTCTACATACTCGAGTATGGACTCGATTCTTTTGTCAACCGAGTACGAGTTACTTGATTCTTAAATTCACGTACTCGTCGCATCACTAGTAACTTAAGCCGTTAGACATCCTGAAAGTATAACATGACCCATTGAGCAGATGGCTTGTTTATATGTGGGCAAACAAATATCTATTTCCCTCATTTAATTTACTTTGTCAGTATCACGTGTTTCATTCAAATGAGTACAGTATTTTTTTAAATAAACTGGATTAGATTAAAATTTTGTGGAAAATTTAAATCAATATGATTTATAATATTTAAATATGCCATCTTATTTGAATCAATTAATCTAACTATTTATTTCAAATTAAACATTTGTTTGCACTAAATAGTTGCCTACTTGCAATAGTTATATTAATTAAGGGTACCAAATATTTTTGTGGAATTCATTGCATGAACTTTAATTGACTTACCGTATTTTGTTAAAGAAAGTTATGTTCGTACTCACTGTATATTTATATTACTGTAAATCACAAATTTAAGTTCATTATCTTTATATCTATATGCAATTTCTTTTTGGTTTCTTGTTAAGTTGACTATAGTGTGCAACATTTTGAAATTCTTATTTGAAGTAGTATTTCTGCATTAAATGAAAAGAATACTAACTAGATGTTAAGAATTACCTGCTTCATCGGAAGCGATCAACCTTTGTGATGGCAAAATAGGTACAATTATTTCAATGATATCTTAATATTTTGTTGGATTTGTCATTAAGTAAATATTTGTTTTATTCAACTAATTTTTGCTGATAAAATATCATTGCCTGGCCAAATAATCGAATGTGTTGGAGTAAGCAGATTCTTATTTGCGTTAAATAGATACCTATGGCAAAATATATCCTATTTGCTTCAACAATTTTTTTTTTCTGTGAGTAGTTTCTTTACTTCTGCATTTCGTTAACTTAGTAATAAAATATTTAAATTCAAAATGGAGGTTCTTTGAATATCGTCAGGAACATCTAAAAAGGGTTGAAACGGTGTTAGATTAAATTCTCCATTTTTAATCGTGTGTACTGATGAACAGAGCAATCGCCAGATAAATGTTGAGAAAGTGCATTTGATGAGATATTTGAAAATTAGAAGGTACGTTCTAAAACTGAAAAGAAGTAAAAGGGAAAATGAAAACTATTAGAAAGTTGATGAAAGCCAGAAGAGAAAGCAGAGTTCCTCCAGCGTACTCCTTCATAATTCTCGGAAAATTGTTTTGCACCAACGTAACCATCGCGACTCATTCTTGTACCTTTAGTTATTTTGTAAATACCATGAAATCTCCTTACAAGCGCCGCTACGCACCTTCTGAATTCGTCGTTTTAAGAGGAATAAAAATATTCCTCTTAAAATTTCTGTGTCTATTTCCTAGACAAAATATGTTATGTTGGTTTATTAAAATTTCGTATTTAATGCAACATATATATTTAAAAAAAAACGAGAGAAATAGACATTACTCATCAGATTATTGTAGCTAACTGGATATGAGCGAGAAAAGGAAAAAGATACCTGCGAAGAGTTTTATGATAATGAAAATGATTTTTACAAATGATTAAAGTTACTTTGTGTCAACTCCGCAGCTTTAAAAATGTTTTAAATGATGAAATTATTTTTTTTTTTGCTGAACACGGTGGTAAACTTTTTCTAAGTAATTAAATTGCTTGTTTTTGTATCACACAGAACAAATAGAGAGAGAGATCCAACATATTTTAAATTATGTTTAATCCTCCCTTCCGGGTGTTGTAACAAAAAGTTAGTTCAATTATTTATAAAAGAAATAATCCCTCTATTAGACACCGCAGTTCAAAAAACAATTCAATTATTTAAAACTTTCTCTCTTTGAGACAAAAAAATTAAAAATTAATTGATCTTTTAAAACGTCTATCATTTGCTTTAGAAAAGTCAACCAACTTGATGATTTCAAACATTAGAAAACCAATTGCTCGATTGAATTTTCTGTAAGATTTGTTGTAAAACGTACAGAAATATTTGCACAATTATTTACGGAATAAATTAAAAAAAAAGAAAATGTTGAGTATTAAAATCCATTAACTTTAATAGCACACTTTGATCTAAGTTTGATACTTACATATCGTACCCACGAACTCGAATTATCTGTAACTGGATTGTCCACACCCTTGAATAAATTCTTATGCGATTTATTGCCCTCGTACAATTTTCATTTATCTTTCACGATCGTTAGCGGAGTAATGAAGTACTAAACGAACGGTAATGAAGTGAATATGGGTTTTGCTTGTGTTATCCTTTCAGTTTCACCCTTCTTTTTACGGGGTAGTATTCATTGTAGTGTACATAATTGGCGGACAACGCGTATGTTACCAATATATTAGGAAAAAAAAACATATTAACGTACTTTTATGTTACGCAATTCCAGTTTGAAGTGAAAAGAGCTTAATAAAGTTTTGATGTTTGTATATACATATTTATTATTTATACTAAATTTTCAATTTTACGATGTGTAGATAACATTACTGTAATCGATAAAATTTAACTAGGGAAATGGGAAAGAGGGCGCCGCTTTAAAACAGAAACAGATGTATAGCCGTGTCTCTTATCACATACCTAACGCCCAATTTTGTTTCAAAATTGGCATCGGTGCGTATTGCAAGCTCATTTTACAATATGATTTTCTTTTATGATTTTTTTCAGCATGCAATAATTTAAAAAGGTTTGGTGACGGCCTACTAGCAGTTAGTTGATACGTAGATATTTTGTATATACAATATTATCTGAACATTCAGATAAGCCACAATCTGAATGTCCAGATAATAAGTTTTCGGATCCCATAAAAAATAAAGTTATTGGTTTTTGTTAAATAGGGAAATGGAAGGCTAAATGTTAACTAAATATTTTTATTTAGCAAACATATTTATCTATATGGACGCATAATCTTTACTGACAACACAAAATATATTATATACATACACATACATACATGTAACTAAATGAGGCACAACAATTATTTTAACATAGCAAACGTTAACAATAAATAGGATACTAAAGTACTCAATAAAACATCATTATTGGTTCCTTTTATGTGAGTAAATCAATAAGGATATAGTAAATCTAAATGATGGTCCACATTCCCACAAATTCTTTTTAATTAAAGCGATCGGTTTCGTCCAAATGAGTATATCCCCAGACAAGTTATAGAATCAGTTCAATCTTTAGAATTCTGCATTAATTTAAAACAGGCTAAGATTACAGATATGGATTAAAAAAAATATAATTAAAGGCACATTAAGAATAGTCAAATTTTAAAAAATATAAAAAATTTACTGTGTAAATAAAGTTTTTCTGTAAGAACACAAACATTGAAATACTAACGAACTATACGTTCCAATCCAATGCAATTACGTTACTAGTGGTGAAACAAAACAAACGAGGTTCAATGCTTGGTTTCGTCTATATACCTCAACTCTTTGCTTTAGTTTGTAGTCTTTAGCGCGTTATATTTTTCATTTGCTTTTATGAGTTACATAACCTTTGTTATTTTTTTTTCTGCTGCCACTTTCATCGATGTTTCACACCACGTTTGTCAATATGATTTTCGTTTGTAGTTTCTGATCATCTGAAAAAATAAACACGTGAACAAAAATACCTAATATTACGAATAAGGCAAAATGGTCGAAGTGGTCTTTCTTGCCCAATTCATCTTCAAAATTTAGACCAAATTAGCCCAAATCGGAAAAAAAATTAAAAACACGCCCACATTTTTATGCACACTGAATTTCTTCTTCCCCTTTTTCAATGTATACTACGAAGTACTACGACGTCAATCATTAAAAAAGCATGGAATCAAGTGTTCAGCCTTTATTTTGTGTACTTCTTCCAGGGTACGTATTTTTTGTGGTAAAACGTGTCACTTTTTTAGAAAGTGGTAAGATAGTAATGAGAGTAAGGGTGAATTTCATAATGTCACTTTCTTAGACTGCTGCAATTGCTTTAAATTAATTTCTGAAAATCCTAAGCTATTTATCAATCGTCAAAATTTGAAAGGGTAAGGACCATAGCCTGGTAAATATAGTGAGAAGTGTCTTTGAGCATAATTTTATTTCGGTTTCCCTATAAGCAAAAATGCTATGGATGGCTAATATATTTCTCTAAAATATCAACACTACAAAAATTGTAGTTTTGGCAGAAAAAAAAATCGAAACTACTTGCTACATTTCATTCATTTTTGTTTATGTTGTAGACACTTATTTACTAAAATTTATGGCTGAAACCTCAAACCTCTACCCCTTTAAATAACACCTCTTAAGAAGGGATAGACGTTTGATATTTTTTTGATATTTTACAAAGTGAACGAAATATAGGAATAGTCGGGGAGCTGGCGTCAAAAATGTGCAAGAGTTTTCGGAAGGCTGATATTCTCAAATCGAGTTGTACATTAGTAATAGAGTCTCTGGGTGCCGGGACATGAGGATATAAAGGGCAATGCAATAGCCGGCGAACTAGCCAAGAAGGGTTCTAAGAGACACTTCATGGGTCCAGAGCCCGTAGGTGGGAATTATAATTCCGCAAGAAGGGAGATCTGGACCTGGAGAGATAAAAAAAGTACAATGAAATGGAGGTCGACTGAAGGTCAACTCTATACCAAAGCGCTAATAGGGGATGGGTGATGTTAGCTTCTCTGATAACCTACTCAGGCGCAGTAAGAAAGAAGTTAAAACCATTACCGGGTTGGTAACTGGACACTGTCCCCTGAAAAAGCATCTATACAACACAGGCCGGGTAAGCGAACCGTGGCGTAGAAGATGCGAACCATAGGAGGCAATGAGTTTACATGTAATCTGCACATGTGAGGCACTGAACGTACTCAGGCAGAAATATTTCGGGAGAGATCTATTAGAGCCCTCGAAGGTTCTCAAGTTTCCACTGGGCAAGATACTGGGCTTTATAGAGAACACCAAGCTGCTCGAGTGGAAATAAGAGAATTAATAGGGATGGTACAATGAGCACCTAGCTCAAGTGCCCACCCTAACTTTAATGAATAAATGAATGAATAGTGATAGAGTGCCACTGTAAAGTCAGCACTTTAGCGGTTGGGGCACCTGGCGCTGGGACGCTCGCAAAGATATCAAATTAATTAACATCTCTAAACTGTTTTCTCAAAGTTCAAAATTTGTAAATGAGTAGTGAATGTAATATAGGACACGAAACCAACAGCCAGACAGCAAAATAAAGGGACGCAGGACGTCAGCGCTACAGGGTACATGTTGAAAAAATGACGTTAGCGCAATTGATTTCTCAAAGCTGAAATTTTGCAAAACATTAATTTAAACAATAAACTTCGCGAAACAAACAGACTCGTTTTTCATTATTTTACAGCTGTATGGAATGTAAATTACTCCGCATATATATATATTCATATTGCAAAATTGGAAAATAAATGCAAAAGTGTTCAAAAAGAAGTAGCAAAATCATTTAACGTTCAAAATTGCCGTCATCGCTGTTGCTGGAATATTTTTCGCTACCATCTCCATCTAAGTCGTCTGACCTCTCTTCATTACAAAATTTGAGCTTTGAGAATACAGTTTAGAGATGTTAATTCATTTGGCACTTTTGTGAGCGTCCTAGCGCCAAGTGTCCCGGCTGCTGAAGTGCTGACTTTACGGTGGCACTCTATCACTAAAGTACAACTCGATTTGAGAATATCAGCCTTCCGAAAATACTTGCACATTTTTGACGCAGGCTCTGGGACTAGTAATAGAAACTTTTAAATTACTTTTTTTCGGCAAAACCATGACCATTTTGAATTTGATACTTTGGAGAAATATAATAGCCATCCAGTGTAACTTATAGTACAAACAGGAATGAAATTATGCGTGAGAGTATTTTTCACTATACTTACCTGGCTACGGCGTATAAAATGAAAAATTTACAACACTCGATGTGTGCGACAGCCTGGATGCTATCCTTGCTAGAAATGAACAAAGACTTCAGAATAATTAATTTTGCTTAAATATCTAATATTTGTTATGCGGATCAGTAGTTAAATTTAGAAATAACAGTAAAAATAAAATGAAACTATGAAGGTAGAAAAAACGCTATCCGTAAATGAGAACTACATTGAAAAGACGGGAATAAACACGAAGATTTTTTTATTAAAGTATGCCCTGGGGACGACTGCGATGAGGTTAATGAAAAATTGGAGTATCGTTATTTACAGCCCAGAAAAAAAAAAAAAACCGAAGTTATAATACCGAAAATTCCGTAAGCAATTGAAATTGGATTCATGACCGTAAAAAAGCTCGTCTACAGAATGGAGCTTGTTCTTAACCCTAATATGTTCCACCTACAATGAAAAACCGATTTATTTGGTAATACCAAATTTTGTTTAAGTTAACTAAATATTGAGTTAAATACGGGAAAACAAATATTTGGTTAATTCAAGCAAATTATTTGTTCATTTAACTCTTTATTTACTTGAAATAAGGAAATATTTTATTGGATTAACTAAATTTTCATGATAAAATTTGTTTGAAATTATTTTATTGCTCTGAACAAATTGGTTATTCCGTGTTAGACTTTCAATAATATATTATCCCCCACAAGTGAGGGAATATAACACGAAGAGCTCTTTTCAGTGAGCCCTAAATATACATACAGTTGTACCAGGTTATTTTTTTCTATTATACATGCAATTTTCCTATGTGCAACGTTAAAAAACAAGTTGTCAATGCATTTCTGACTTGCGAATAGGCAATCAGATATATCATACATCACTTATTATTTTGTTTGAACGATTATTATTATTATTATTATTATTATTTTAGTATTATTATAGTATTTTTTTATTATTCATTTTGCTAGTAATTAAGATATTTCAAACCCTTAATAAAAGTTATTAGTTGAATAACTAAAATAATTGCCTTTCCAGCAACTAAGAAAAATTATGTAGGTATTAAACCAGTTTATTCTCATAAAAGGTAGTAGAGTGGTTGAAGCAGCCAACAAGCACAGAGCACAGACTGTGCTGCACAGTGACTGTTACTAGTAGACGCTTAATAGGACATGGAATATGTACAAATTTTGTCGATACAACCAAGAAAACTATATTATGTTTGCAAGTTTGGAATTATTTATGAACGAGAAATACGCACATATTGGAGGACTTTGAAGAGTTCGTGAAAGAACGGACGGTTGTCAAGGAGCATAGTGATGTAGTAAATGATTGGAAACCGCGTGAACCCTTTCACATGGACTTCGTATGAAATAGGCCTTATTGTTAGTCAACGTAGTTGAAGTAGTTAATTCAACAAACAATATATTACTAGGGGGCTTCGTATAAACCATTGGGACAATTACGATGATGAGGAATTAGTAGGAACATTATCAAAGCGGTATTTAGTGGTTACTAAAAACAATTGAAAATACATTACAGGATACAAAAAAGGTTACTAGTAAAAATGTCAGTTTTAATAGATAGATTACCCGAGCTTTTCTTTCGGAAACCATGCTGTATGCGGTTTTATTCTAACGAAAGCTATTTATAGCCACTGGATATTTTGGTGGAGTGCACAAATCAGGAGCTTGCAAAGCTATTTAGCTTGTTACAGGTGTCCTTATTGATTTGCATCATGATGTTATTCAGTTTCCAGATACCGAAGAAGAAAAAAATGCAAACAGTTGTTCAATTTAGAGAGACAGTAAGATTTTCTCATGTAGTTGGGGCAATAGACTGCACACATATTATATTGTTGAAGCTATGATGCAGAGAACAACTTTGAAGATTTAGTAGTACGATGGCCCAGAGCTACACATGAGTTTTTAAGGAAACTCCTTGGGTAATTTATTACTTTTTGGCAAAATCAAGCGGAACCGTTATACACACAAATTCGCACCAAGAATGGTATTGAGTGTACTCCAGGAATTTGGAAAAGTCGCATTCCAATGCTTCCTGTTGGAATGAGCTGAATTAGTATACTATTAGCGCTAATAATTATTCTTGACTCGGTAATTTTGCATAAAATTGCCGAGATAATTTACCAGACGATGATTAAGTAGATAACAAATGTGCTCAAAATGATTCTACAAATAGTGCTGTAATTTGCTAGTATGGATGATGTGATAGAAGAACAATGGTTGATTATTTTCAATGTTCATGAAATAATAATGTGTAATTTTATGTATATTTTCTTAAAAAAATTATAATAAATTGTGTAAATTAAAAAATTACGATATTCTTCATTACCTTGAAAGCTAAATTGTAATAACTTCTATTTTATAAGATTGCGATTTACAAATTATACAATGAATTTAAAGTAGCAGGATAACTTTAATAGTAATAAATTTGTATAAGAACATAGTCTGTAGGTAGGAGTTAATACCGTTCAATATGTTAAAAGACACGCTCATTCTTTTTCCTTCTATACACGGCAATTTATTTTCGATTTTTTTAATAATCACTGAACACTGCTTTGATAATCTAAATCTCTTGATAAATTGCTCATAAATGCAATTGTAAAATGGTTTATACGAAGCCTCCTAATAGTATATTGTTTGTCACGATTAACTATTTCAACTAAGTTAACTAAAACTTCTTCCATAAACTCTCCAAAGTCCTCCAAAATGTATATACTTCTCATTCACAAATAATTTCAAACATGTAAATACAACATAGTTGTACGAATGTTGTTGATATCATCAACAACGTCGTACATTTGCGTATATTTCCGAATAAGCTTCTACTAGTGGTAGTCACTGTACCAGTGCTTGTTAGTTGCTTCGACCATTATACATAATTTTCTTAGTTGCCGGAAAGACAATTATTTTAATTATTCAACTAATAACTTTTATTACGGGTTTGAAATACCTTGATTAATAGTAAAATAAGTAATAAAAAGTACTATAAGAATACCAAAATATCAGGATATGTCATACTTCAAATTAATTGTTAAAACAAAATAATAACTGATATGTGGTTTATCTGGTTGCTTACTCGTTAGTTACCAATGCATTGACAATTTGTTTTTTAACGTTACACATAGGGAATTGTATATGTAATAGAAATTAAAAAAAACCGGTGTAATTTTGACTGTTGACTGCATATTGCATTTTTTTACATAATCGCAAATTTGGCAGTACTACTTAACTTCATCATTATGTATAATTATGTATAATAGCCGAAAAGTCACACGTGTATTTAATTTAATTGTTTTCCTTTTCAACTAAATTAATGAAGTTTAGTCTGCAGGAGCTGATATATTGTTGGAAGCCGTTCAACTATATAAACATATATTAAATTTCCTTTTTGGCATTGCAATTCTATATCACAATAAAAGCTACGAAGACTTCTGATTTTAGAGACATATTAGTGTAGGTGCGATTTATAATATTTTGTTAATCTGAGAAGTTAGATAAAAGTTTATATTTGAAAACTTGGTTATATAGGGTGCGTTGTACTCTTTATGGCAAACCGTTCGTCATTTCAGGGTGTAAATTCTATTACGAAGAGTAGGGTAATTTGTTTCGGTGGTGATATTTCTACGTGTAGAAAAGACGCTAAGAAGAAGACAGATAACAGAAGGCTAGTGGCAAGGAACGATGAAGTGTTTTCATTTCCTCCCAAACGTCCGGCTTATGCTCACATTAAAAGTCTTCTATTGAACAGGGAAATGGTATGGGTAAAAGCAAAATGTTTGTTCTAGATCCCAAGAACTAGGCACGTAAAAGTATTTGTAAAGCGAAGTAGTTAAAACAAAAGTATTAATTAGTTTGGAAAACGTTTGGAACTAATAGGTAGATTTTATATTTATATACATATTACATAATACCGATTTCTTTATTATTTAAAAAATATATCAATGCATTGGTGACTGCTGAGTAGGTAACCAGTTTTACTAATTATTTGCGAATACGTGCGATATCTCATTAATTCTTACTTAATTTCATTAAGTATTAATTAAGACATAGAAAACTTTATTGTAAGCTTTATTTGACATTATAGTTTTCAAAATGACAACGTTGTTTGCGTACTCTTGAAAGAACGCAGACCATTTCTAATAAAGTGTGGCAGCATTCCGTCACATGCAGTACCTATAAGATCTTTCAGTTCGGCAACATTATGTATGTATTTCCACGTTATTGTAAAGCTTGAATTTTAGATGGCTCCGAAAGAAGTAATGGTTTGAAACAAATTTGGCCGATCTTGGGGGCCATGGTATGGGGTCAAACGTGCCAATTCATCGAGTTTCAAATTGTGTTATTTAAAAAATTCCTAACGGCATTAGTAGAATTTGCCAGAGCTCCATTCCCTTACAATGAAGGATTAACAATATTTAGCATATCGATTAATGAAATGATGTTCTGAAAATGAAAACCGGGCCAATAAGTCTAGGGCTTATTATTCCAACCGACTTTTTGAGGTATTCTGTTTGGGTAAGGTTGAGGATTTATATCGGACCTAATTTTAATGATGCGATATTTTGCATGATTGATACTGAATTCTGCTTTTTTG
Source organism: Protaetia brevitarsis (assembly GCA_004143645.1). Taxonomy (NCBI): domain Eukaryota; kingdom Metazoa; phylum Arthropoda; class Insecta; order Coleoptera; family Scarabaeidae; genus Protaetia; species Protaetia brevitarsis. Next base: position 625,473 of record RXPK01000114.1, read on the forward strand.
TGCGGGGTTGTGTACACGGCGCTGTATGATACTTCAAAATGTTCGACTACAATTGAAAGCGATCCTGTTGACTGTTCATCCATACAATACAGGATATTGAGTTTTATGCGTTCTGTTAATATGTAATCGGTTTTATTTCCTTTTTTTTTTGTGACCGCCTGTTCAAATTTTGAAGGTATTGAGAATAGTTTTCGCATCGCAAACATGCCTTTGACTGAAAACATGCCGCTTATGTGCATTATAGGTTACCTGGGCAATAAGGTTCAGTGAAATAAACGCTTTTTTATACTGTACATGTGTTGTTTTATAGTTAAAATAAAGAAAAAGTATTTTTTTTGTTTACAAAATGCATCTCACTAGTTTCATTGTTTTGCAAAAATTTGTTTATTCAAGGTTAGGTCCATTTTGCGTAGTACCTATACATGTGATTATGTGGAAAATTATTGCAGCCTTTTAGCCCTTTGTATTTAGTCATTTATTTCTCTTATTTCTTATGAGCGTTGTATACCAACTGATCGAGTTATTTGACGCGAATCACACTCCCACGTTTTCATTTGAATATAGACATACAAAAACGACCAGTTTTCCTGCGTCATACATACGTACATCATTTGTCTTTATCGTATGACAGGTGTCATTAATGAGCTAACGAATGACGCACGAGATCGGTATAACAGTAACCGAATACACAGCAAAGTAATCAACCCTTTCTACACGTGAGGAATTAAATATAGTTAAACATTTAGTAATAGGGTATGAACTGAATATGCATGCATATTTGTCGCTGTTTAATCGGATTATTTCTGTACTATTTATGCTGTGAAATTTTAAAAAGAAAATAGCACAAACATGTTAAACCTTTAATCGTTATTTTCTTGGCCTTCTCTATAGGAGAACTGCATGGCTTTTGACGGTATGTTTGGACAGGATTTTCCCTACAGGGTCGATAACACCTTGGATGTAAGGAAGATAGGCAACGGATTGATGTGGAGTGGATTTCGAATAAGTTGGATCTAGCATGTAGATGTCGGTTTCAAGATAAAGAATACCTATCCTAGACACCACATCCAGCATGCAACGTCCCTCATCCTACTTTTAGTGCTTCCTTTTTTGATAATTAATGTTTACCTTTCTGGTCTCAAAATTTGCAAGATATAACATGGATGCATATTAGGGTGGTACTTAAAAAAATATAGTTGACATATTTAACCTTTCAGTTACTTTCTTTTCATTAATGTATCAAAACGTATAAAACTTTAGATTCATGGGCCAAGAGGAACACGTGCCGCGTCGTCCCTGAAATTTGTAAAACGGTAAATTATAATTTTTTTTCTACCTTTTTTATATTTTTATTGGAGTGCACAAATAAAGCGAATTGAAGTTACTACTTCCGTATAAGCAACCTTTAAGTCAATTTTATTTCTTTCTTAAATTTATTAATGCTTTTTTGGCATAAAACCCACGATTTTGTAATGACATCAAAAGTTAGTACCTAAATGTCTACAGCTTTTGTGCTATCTTTAAATGGGTATTAGATTTTTTTTTAAACTGAAAAATAAACTATTTAAATAATTCTAAATTTAAAAATTCTTAATGAAACACTCAATTCTGTTAAGTACATTTTGTCTAAGGTAAATAAGCATAATAGCTTGCTATAAATTCTGCTATTTAAAAATAAAAAGAAGCTATATATCTCAAAAATTTATGTCTGGCCGATTAAATAATTTCAAATCATTCAATTAATAAAGTGTTTCGTTTTTACTCCTTAGTAATTTTATGTTTATAATCTAGTACAAATTTAAAACCTATCATCTTAAAATGTAATTAAGTTATCAAGAGGTTTCTTTTCTGTGTTGCCGCTAGATTCTTTATTACGAAATGTTGGATCTATTTAAAAAAAAAAAAGCAGTTTTTCTTCCAATTTTTTGGAGCTTTTGATTCATTTGTTATTATATACCATATGTTCCCGTATTTTTTCTGCTGTAGAAGTTAGAACATCCGCGACATTGTATAAGAAGGAAAATGTCCTTACATTGACCAAAAGTTTGCAGTAAAACATATTGAAAACTTTTGGTGACGGTAAGGACGTTTTTCATTTTTTTACATATACTTTTACATACCACAGTCATGGATTTTAACATACAATCTGCGACTATAATTGTAACCTTTTTTATGTTTGATGGATTTACTACAGCTTATTTTTAAATTTTTACCAACCCTGTTGTCAAATAACAAAAAGAATTCCTATAAAGCATACATTTACACATACAGTTACATTTCTGCAGTTTGCCTTACAAGATAAAGCTGAATGTGTATTTTTTCCTTATATATTAATATCACTTATTAAATGTACCTACTGGAATAAATATAGAAACATTCCTGCCAGATAGTGAACAAAAATCATTAGTGATTCTATAATAAACCAGAGTACAGATATTTGAGATATTTGTCTTTGTGATATGTTTATTTTTAAACAAATTAACTAAATTTTTTAAACCCTACAACATAATACCCACATTTAAATCTAATGAATATAATACAAAAGGGAAATACAAACACATTACAGAAGAATGGTGCATATACTATTAAATGCGATAACTGCAATGCAATATACGTTGGAGAGACGGGAAGAAAATTAGAAATTAGAATTAATGAACATAGAAAACAAACAAAATTGAATTTTTATCAGCATTTGGTCAACATAAAATTAATACACGCGATAAAAGTAAAAAACAAAAAAATAATAAAGTTTACTTACTTTACTTACAATAGAAAAATATAAGAAAAACAACGATTTAATATTATTAAATGAACAGTTAGAGTATAGTTCGCCACCTATCTTTTCATAACTAAATTAACACAAAAATACACACACATACACAAACTTATCAATCATTTAATGAACTTTTTCATATAAAATAACTTATTTAAACAAAATGTTCCATATTTTATATTATATTTCAATCATACAAATTACATTTAAAAATATTTTAAATCACATTTCAGATCTTAATTTAACAATAATATATATCTCAACATAAACGCACACATTTTAAAATAGTTACATGTATTTTTTATATACATACACACATATAACATAAAATTATTTATTTTGAGGAGATTGTACAGAACAGCACAAAATGTATCCAGTCCGTTTTCACATTTAAACTACAAACCAATATAAATTTTAATGTGCTTTCCAATTTCATTTGTGCATTGTCTTATTTTTTTATTCTATTTTATTAATGGTTTTAGAATGTAAGAACACTTCCAAATTTAATGACGTAGCTTTATATTCCTAATTTGACGTATGTAGGTATATAAAAATTTACAACTTAAAGTTAGGTCATACTATAATTTGTTATTTTATTCAAACAGTAACGCTCGAGGATGGCCTAGGGCTGAAACCGGTCGCTAATAATATTACATTAAAGGATTGGATAGAACTAATTTTCTTTTTTTTTCTAATAGCAAATTTCAATACCACCAATCCAAACTTACAATAACTTAAAACCAAAGAGATTTCCAAATTTATTTACTTAAAAGAAAATGCGCGTTCTAGAATTTGTGAATTTGCTATTATATTTTTATTAATAGTCTAAGGTCAAAGAGTTTATACTTTGTTTGTACACTCCGATAAAAAATAAAAGAGTTAGAAATAGTCGAAAATTTGCTGTTTTACAAACTTTAAGTTCAATTTTATACTTTTTGATGCATTAGTGAAAGGAATAAAACTCGAGGGTCCTGTCAACTTTCAGTTTTTAAAGACCGCCCTAATACATATGTTGAAAACATAATCTTTCACAATGGTTAAATATATAACTTACCAAAATACGCCCTTAACTTGTCGCAAACCAAACTTACGACAACTTGGGTAGGATAATTTTTAGACAGGACAGTTGATCAATTGATCTTACCTAACTGCCTAATTGAATATATTTGGGTATTTCTTTCTTTAATGATTTTTCGTGCTATAACCCACTAATGAATATTAAATTTTAGCTGCATAAAACGAATATTCAGAAATAATGAAATACCTACCTCTTAAATACATGGGTTGCAGCCAGGTCGAAAAATCAAAATTCCATAGGTCGAGTAAAATATTGCAATAAACCATGAGTGCAATTCAAGTTAATTATGCAACTTATAAACTTCCTGAAATATGGTTTCTAGAAAGTAATAGATACGTTCTCTAAAGTTATAAACAGTTATTAAATTGAAAGTTGGTGCATAGGTATTTTAATTCAACGTCATTTAAACAAGTTGCAATGGGATATCGAATGAATTGCAGAGATGCAGCATTTTACTCAACCGTTTCACTAATATTTCAATGTTAGAATCTAAATGTAACCAGCACCACTAACGTTGGGGAAAATTTAATTTCCCTGCGATTATTAGCGTTATTCTTGTATATTAAATTTTCAGCGGCCTAGAGAGTAGTGAAATCGATACGTTTAAACGATCCCAGTTAAAAATAGGGTAAATTAAACATTTGCCAAAGTGATCGTTCAAACGTTAACAGAACGTATAGAACCGGCAGAATATAAAAAAAGATAACTTTACAATTTTAATGAAATATAACATGGGCTTGACGGCGCGTTATCCTAACATCTAACGCGTAAAATGTCGTTCTCATTTTGTAATGCTTGCAGTTACTGACCACGCACACGCCTAAATTGTTCCATTAAGGCTTGTAGCTATAAAATGTTTGCAAAGTAATCACGACCTTACAGTTCAGGGAGGCTGTGACATGCATTAGAACGCGCTGTTTATATACATACGTATATAATCGCTCATATGCTGCTATTTTTGGAGCTAAAAAATTAAGCTTTGTTTTGCCTGAGGTACTGTAAGGTTAAGAAGCAGGTAAGGGATTTTCTACCCAATATTACAAAGTATGTTTTTTTGGCAATCAGCGTCGTAACGCGAAAATTTAGCTGCATGATGGCGCGTTGTTGCCGTAAAACACTGTACTGACGCCAATTTTAGATTTTCTAATTACTGTTCCTTAAGGGAAATGAAAGTAAATGGTCCAATTTCTCACAAATTCTTTAATGACGACTACCGGTTTCATCCACTAAGGGACATCCTCAGGTCGGAATTATAAAACTGTTTAAAATTTAGTTATTTACGACATGACTAAGTTTTAAGCTCCAACCGTCATTAAAGAATTTGTGAGAAATTGGACATTTACTTTCATTTCCCCATTAAATGAATTTTTCTAATAATTAAAATATAATTAATGAACTGGCTACATTTTGCTACAAAAGTAAACGCTGTCGTACTTTGGTTTTGAATGAGAAATGTGATGGGGCACCGATGTCCGCTGTCATCGTATTATAAGATTTGCATATCAGATAAGCAAAACAGGAGTTTTGAAAGGATTCAAACAATGCAGCACGATGTAGTGACCGTGTAAGGAGACCCTTGAATCTAATATACAGATGATGGCCGCCGGTGCGAAAAGATATTTTCTTATATAAGTAAGACGGATTCTTATTTCTTACGACTTTAGAATAGAGGCAAACAGCTTGCATGACACACCTATACCGCATATTAAGCCAACTAACGAGCTATATAAAAACACGCACGCTGTGCATTGAAAAAACGGTGCGCTTGACAAATGGCCGCCATCTTTGAATATGGCAAAATCCCAACGGCAGAATTGCATTTATGCGGACTTTGCTTTTCACGTCTGTTATTTTCTGTTTTTAGTAAGAAATAGCTCATAATGCGTTCTCATATTTTATATTCTTAATAATGTTCTGGGAATAGTACTTCCAAGTCACAATTAATCCATCATTTTTATTGTTTGTAAGAAGACCACAATAAGAAAATAAAGTCTGTTAAAACCATCAAGATTTGCATAATTTTCAATCTTATATTAACGGGTAAATTAGTGGGTATGGCAGCCGAAGTTTGAATCAGTACTCAATTTTTCAATTCTAAGCTTTCGCAATTAGTTTATTGCTTTATCAGAAAATGAACTATAAAGAGATTACAATCACTGTGTAATACTATAAGGTAAGTGAAAAAGAACTTGCAGTTATTTGAGTGAGGTGGAGATAAATAACATACAGGATGATCGGAAGTTGGGAATAGGTTAATATTATTTATTATGTAATCTTTTATCATTTCAAATAAATATGAGTAAATATTGCTTAAATTATTAATATCACTACGGAAATTAATGCTATTTTTATTAATATTAATATACTACATCTTCAAAAAGAGTCTCTTCATAGTATTAATTTCGGTAGTGATATTAATAATTTAAGCAATATTTACTCATATTTATTTGAAATTGATAAAAGATTACATAATAAATAATATTAACCTATATCCTAATTTCCGATTATCCTGTACGTGATGTACAGCCTGTATTTCACTGACTTTTCGTATTTAGTACCTTTTGTGGTTGCCAACTGCACCTCATAACCTCTCCTGGATTTCGCGTGTTAGTGTCGTGCGCATGCTGTCATGGCCTCTCCCGAATTTCGCGTTTGTTATTCTAATTTTAAATCTATAATTAATTAATTTTAAATTTTCGACTTTTAACATGTTGTATTATCCATAATGTTTATGTTATTTATCTCCGACGTCACTCAAATAACTGTAAGTTCTTTTTCACTTATCTTATAGTATTACACATTAATTGGTTGTAATCTCTTTGTAGTTCATTCTCTGAGGAAGCAATAAACTAATTGCGAAAACTTAGAATTGAAAAATTGAGTATTGATTCAAACTTCGGCTGCCATACCCACTAATTTACTCGTGAACCTAACGTTGTACAGCCAGTACTTCTTTTCACATTTCAATCTTATATCTGCAAAAAGAATTGGATTTAAGCTTAATTATTTTAAATGTATTGATTTTATGTAAGTATTTATTGAAATGGTTGATCTTATCATTGAGAAGTATTACAGAATAACGTGAAAAATGAAAATATCAAACGGAGTATATGAACATACCAGAACTGCTATCTTCTAACGCAAAGCTTTAAATTTGAATTGATACATGTTTTCTTCCTTGAGACATGCAACCAGGCATGTATACGATGATACTAATTCAAAATATTAATATGTAAAAAAAAATAACATTTACTCTTTTTACAGTACACAATATGAAAGTGCAGTCAATTTGCGTCAATACGTCAATTTGCCACATTCAAGGATGAAGTTTATGACTAATATGTTGAAATTTTTGAATACCGTAAATAAATCTAAGACGTTTTGTGCATGCTCAATACGATTACGGTCACAAGCATCTATAGCTATAAATTGTGGCCAGATATGTAAAGTGTGAAAGAACTAAAGATTCGCATAACAGAACTTATGTATTACAAGGCAAATATGAACACTGTGGGTACAAAATTTTTAAAGAAGCATACGCTCTCTGAATGTATGCCGTAATGAACAACTAACTCATCTTGCTTGATCACTCCACCACACTAAGAGATTTTTTTATTATGGATACAATCTTCAACCCTATATAAAATTTTCTTTCCAACTAACTTCAAATAAAAAAAAGTTTGCTTATTTTTTTATTATTACAAGTCAATGTAGCGGCATTTTAAATGATTTCAAGAGTCAAAACGGCCTGAGCATTATAGTAATCCAAAATTACCAGAATTCTATACAACATATTACAGATAATTCCGGAGGAGGAGCAAGTAACTTAAATGGTGGATATTCTCTGCTGTGATATAATTATTTACTGTTCGAGACACACATGTTTGGTAAATCCTTAGATACCGGACTGTTGATTTCAATGTTTTCTAAACCGTAAATGGGACAATATATATAGATATAACAGAAAAATACTTAAAGAAACAGTCACATCTATATGATTCAAAGAACCGAATAAAAATGCGGTGTTTAAGCCAGTGTAAAATACTAATGGCTATGAAAGAAAGAAAGCTTTCAGACGGAGCGTAAACAGCAACGCTAAAAAAATGTTTGGATATATTAAAATAATATTTATACGCAGTAAGTTATATGGCGTGGAATTGTGAAGCTAGCGCAGTTAAAAAGATATGCTTATCCGTGCGTTTATGATAAGTACGAACTATTTTGTTATAAAACATACATGTTAAACACAATTTGTAATTTTTTTGGGTTTATTTATTTCATTTAAGTACTGTTGTTTGTTGGTATATTATTTCTAATCAACCTTATTTTTTGTATAATCCATGGTTTTTCAACAATTTCTCACAATTTCTAAAGCTTCTAAGTTGTTTAGAAGGATTCCAGCTTTACCGGTATAAGATTTGAAAGCCATTTTGTATGTCGAAAGTATGTTTATGGTCTTTAAGGTGCTTTCCAAACAAGAACTCCCCCATCATTCCTGGCTTGGGGCACCTGAGATGTTCCTTTATACGGGTTCCTAAAGTTCCTAAAGGTTCTGTCCACATAATTCATTGGGCAATCATTACACGTAAGTCTGTACACACCTCTCCTATGATATCTCTATATGATCTTTATTATTGATCAGTTGGTCTCTAAGGGGATGTAATGTCCTGAAGGAGACATAGAAATAAGGTTTTAAAATATTAGCAATTTTGTAAGATAAAGGTCCTATACAGGGTATTGAAATATAATATTTCTCGTATTAACTGACAGATTACGTGTAGTATTCAGATAAGCTGAAGTCTCCCTAGTTTTATTTATAATTTTTTTGTTGTAATTTATCTATGATATCAAGATTAAAACTATTCATTAAATAAATTTGTTTAAGTATATTCATTTCTTTATTAAAAGATTCTTTTGTTAGATTTATATTTACCAACTTGTGTAAGTAGTTATGAATAACTGCATATTTCTGAGTAAAGTATATTCACTATTTAAGTAGGTGACTTATTTTTAAACTGTGTTATAATTGTAAGTATTGCAACTTTTATCTTTTTATTTTACTTATACATTTTCTAATTTATTAATTAATTATTTTGTACAATAATTTACACAATTTACACAATTTTATCCATTGTATTATTCATTTTACTTCAATTTAATTAATTTACATTGTTAATTTCTTGCTGGATTTCTTCAGTTGACCTGAAGATGTCCCTTAGTGGATGAAAGGGTTGCCGTTATTAAAGAATTTGTGGGAAATTGGACCATTTCCTTTCATTTACCTTCCTATTTTTTGTGATAGCAGATTGCACTGTTTTGTAAAATGCGTTATTTCCATATTTTTTAGTAACCTCCAATATATATATATGCTTTGCATGTAGTTAAGCTAAAGTGGCACCTGTCAATATATTCTTAGATAAACGATTGAACTTTTCAATAAAACTGACCAATGCAGTGCGCCTAACAGTGACAGTTGTGTGTCCATTATTCTGCGTATATACATCTTATTTCAGTTAAACATGAATTAGGTAAATGAGATTTTTGGTGGGATTCTGTGCATGCTTATAGCGTCTGTAAGATTATCTGTAAGACTATAAGTATGCATTATAGATGCTTACAGACTTACAGATAACCTTACAGACGCTGCAGATGTCAGAATCTCACCATTCATCTATAAATAGTAATAAATAAAAATTAAAGTTTACTGAACACCTTAATTATTTAAAATAAACCAGTTGCCACTATTAATGTGTTGAATTGTTATAGATCTATAATTTTTGAGGCTATTGTTACTATTTACATATTTAGTTGCCTGTATATGCTTAAATAATTGCCCATGCATATATTAAATAATCGGTACCTACAGATTTAGCCCAAATAGATGAATTAAATTATTTCTTTTTAAACAACAATACTTATGAAAAAAGTTCAAGTTCACACATGTGGAAATAAAGTAAGTCTGGTAAACGGTAGGACGGCAGATCAAACATCTGGGATACAATTTTAATCTGAATCTGAAAATTGAGACAGAAGTAGCTTTTCGTATATTCAACTTTTTGTGGTATATTTGTCACGTTGCCCTTTGTGCTGAAATATTACTTTTCAAAGGGTCTCGTCCATTGTTACTGGCCATTATTTTATATTTTGTGTAAGGAACGCTGAATAATAAAGCTAGCACAGTTTTCACCATGGAATTTTAATATTTTACCGCACCGTTAAGGTTTCTTAGTTATTGATAAAGTTTAAGTATGTATAGTGAATGAAATAATTTATTCTTTTAGTCATTTCTAATAGGGCATGTAATGTTGAATGAGTATGGGAATTTGTGTTTTTTTTTTCTAAGTTATAACTTGTTAGTTTTTATTTTAGCAAATAAAGGCCTATAAACATGCCAGATTTACATTTTACAGTTATTGAAACGAGTAAACATCCCTTAAACTTATAAATGTTATCAATATTTATTTCATATTGCCAAAATTGAGAAAATAATTAGTATATAAAAACATTTCGATTTATTTATTTATATTTATTAGCACTACAGAAGATGGCTATCAAATAAATTTAGCTTAAGCATTGCTCATACATCACTGACACAAAATCGATAAATGTCTTTGAGGACGCATGCAATCAGCATTGGAATGGTACTGAAATCTTTATATCGTCAGCAAATGCTAATACTTCACAGTCAAAGAATTGAAGGAATTATTAAAAAGCAATGGATCGCTTTGCCCAAATTAGTAGTGCATCTCTATGTCTATAAAAGTGTGATAATCTTAACATTATTGCTGAGCTAATTGTCAAATAAGAAAACCAAATATTCATAGAAAACCCGAGAATAAATCTTTATTAAAGCTTTCGTTTTTATTATTCTTTTTTACTATTGCAGCAGGTTTTATACACCGCTTTCTTACATTTGTGGGCGAATTATTGTTTGCACTTTCGGCAGATATCTTATAAGTAAAGTAATACCATCTTATACGCGCGTGTAAGGCCATCAATCGATATTTTAATATTTGCGCATGCTTTTTGTTAAACCAGTGCGATTTAATAATTCAACTCGTAAATTATTGGAGTACAGCCTTAATCAGTAATAAATTATAAATGTTGAAACACATCATTCCCGCCTGATAAATTGCGAATCGCAAAGCGATCACTGTATATTCGTAATATTTATGTGAAATCCTAATTGAACTCTGTTTGAATATATTGGATAAAAATAGAGGCGCTGATGTGTTTTTGCTTTCGGTTTCTGTTAATAATAATAAATGGTTCGTTTGTGCTGCCAAATCCCTGAAAATAATGATGAACTTTTTATCTTTTTTTGGATTTTTTTGATGACTGTTGTGTGATAAATTGTGTTTCAATGTTTGATTTCGTGGATATTTGATTGTTTATGTTGTGGTGCTCCTCATAAATTAAGATTAAACGTTTGTTCAATCATTTTGCGACTTCGACTTTCATGACGCGGACATTCTGTAGTTTATTAATGAGCCCTTGAGAGGATCTCTGTTATTGAAGGAGGACAAGAGGACAAAGTATCAAAACGATGCAAATCCTCGCGAAACGAGGACGGGTGGCAGCCTTAATGGGTACCATAGGAAACCAAGAAAAACCTGGAAGCTAAGCAGTATATAGTCTAGAAAACAACCGCGGAAGTCTACGCGTAAGGAATCACAATAGATCTAAAAAGATGGAAATGAAATAGACCTTTATGGCAACTCTATAGTCCTAATTTAATTTAATCTAGTATTTGTCGATGGCATGGCCATCTTTATGAAATACGCAAATCCACAAGTTGCACCAAAGAACCTAAGTGAGAACTTAAATAATATTCGACTCTGGGTTGAGCAGTGGATACTCAAGTGCAATATAAATAAATCAATTTCAATTACGTTCATACCCTGTGACATTAAGTAACACTGAGCTAAAACAGGAAAATTAAACTAAATATGAAGGAACTTACATAGACAGATGATTAACGTGATAAAAGTACATTTTTACAAAATGAAACTAACTGGGTCAATATATAGGATTGATATATGAATTTTAAAATCACCTTATTTTGAAGGTAACTTATATCTCGATTTAATTTCTCTCAGAGTGTAACGATTAAACCCAGGTATATGTTACTTTCAATATAAGATGATCTTAAAACTCATATATCAATCATTAGGATCTGACTCTGACGAATTTCAAGTAACTCAAACCTTGAAAATCTCCAAATGTTGCAGGACAAGGTTCTGAGGATAATTGCCAAGTTCCTATAGTATGTGCCTAACATTGTCATTGAAACAGACTCTCAAGAAAAAGTCACCAATCGAAGAGTAAGTTATAGTTTTAAAATAAGTGCCCACCCTAATGACGAAAGAGAGGAGACGAAAAGAGAACAGAGCTAAATAGCCCTTAAATTCTGGTGTAAGTAAATCTATTTGCAGGTTGATTCGATGTAAATCTAAAAAAAGCAAAAAAAATGAAAATATTGTCCCTATGAATAGAAAACTTGCTTGAACTAGTGTGAAGAGAAGTTTCTTCACGAGGGTAATATTTCTGCTGTAGTCATTAAATAATACATCCAATATTTATTGCCTATGAGATAAACTTTGACGAAGTGACGCAGTATTTTAAACTTAAGGCAGTACTAGAACATATTTCATTAATTGGTTATAATTAGTCAAAATTATATACAAGGGGGCTGAATTACAGTTAACCTAACTCAAAAATCAAACTACTAGAGCAAACGAGACTGCAAAAATGTATAATATTCTACGTTTCATGTTAAGAAGAAAATTCAAATTATGTTAAGAAGAAAATTGAAAACGGGAAGAATAAGACACAGTGTATATCATTAACATTAGGCATTTAGGCTCCCGAAGAATTTGGTTTTGTCCCATCTCGGGAACTGATTTATTATATGATTTATGAACTTGCCGATCAACTAAACGTCAATCTAATATCAGACATCTTGCTGGAGCGGATTGATTAAGACCGTTTTTGGCAAAAATCGTAGATTTGTTAGTAAGAAAATCGGAAAGCGTTTTTCTTGTACGAGTACGTGAACGAATCGTAATCTGTATTATTGCAGGATGTCGTTAGTTCTTACGAACTATTTGATAAATTAATCTGGAAACATTTGCAATATAAATGATGCTGGTTACGAATTAAATAGTATACCACAACAAGGTATTTCTGCGAAAGGGTAAGAAAAAAATTATAGGCCTAACAGCTGAGAAAAAGGAAGCAATGAGAGTTGTTGTATGGTGGAGGTACGTACCCCCCCTCTGGTGTATATACTTAAAGGCAAAAATAAAAAGAAAGAGTGAGAAAAGCCACTAGCATATGCGGTTTGTATATATATATTTGAAAAATCAGCATGATAAACAACGATGTCTCTCTAATCTGGTTAAAAGATCGCTTTCATACTCGCGAACCACAAGGAGCAGTTATTCTTGTTTTAGATGTCAAATGTTGGTTATGTCAGTTACGTTTTTAGCAAATCCTAAGAAAATCGTTTTTCAAAGTATTAATATAACATATTACTACACGACAATTTACGACCTCACTGTATATGACACGACAAGAATTAAGAAAGTGCATGAATAAGAACCATTATCGTTGTGCAGAGATTCCTAGGTCACATTAAATCAATTTATTTCTTAGATACATATTTTAAGTTAGATTGCTATTTATCGCAATAACTAACCTAATTCATTTTATGTTCACTTTTTAAAATAATGTGATTTTGGTTTGAACTGCATTATACTGGTATAAATTTTAATTGCATTTATTCACACTATAGACAATTCGATATTATATGGTCTACGTTTGAACTCTATCCACTTGCGCACCCCCGGACATTATTGTTGACAAACCAGTGCAGGGTCGGATGTTAGAAATGAAGTAGTCGAATAAAAAGGAACAATCTTTGTATCGCACAGAACGATATAGTCATAACTCTTGAGCCCTAATTAAAAGTTATTGTGTCAGAAATTTGAAAGTCCTTTGCACTGAAGCTGTTGCATTTTTATTAATTTATTTGAGACAACATATTTATTCCTGGAAAAATATTTTACACCATAATAATATACACAAGGATTTATTTCACAAAAAGGAAAGAATATGAACATAGTTATCGTAAAATACTTGCAAATACATGTTAATATATCACTTAATCAAACATTATTTTACTGGAATCGTGTTTTTCATTACTATAAACTGTTCATAAATATTTGCAATAAAGCAGAATAAAAAACGCAATAATTTGTATATTTTTAATCTATTTTTTTTTACTTCCTTTAAAATATAAATTATTCCACACGTTTGAAAATTCCCGGCAACAGCTTTACAAAATGGCAGCTGGGCTTGAAGGTAATTCCCAACGGACCACAAAAGAACAAAGGATTTTGCGAGCTTGTCCTTACTCTGTTATACTGTGATAAGAATATAAGAACATAAGATTTACTCACCTTGAGTCCCAAATCGTTGTTATCATAGTGAGGTCGACATTGAGAATAATAGACCACTACAGGCAATGATTGTGTATCTAGACTTGAAGAAAAAAAATTCAAAAACGACTGAAGTCTGAGTAAGCAAGAGAGAAAATATCGGTCCCTAGTAATGGAAGAGACCCGATATCTTTTCTCTCGCTCGTTTAGGCTGGCTTCATTCGGATATTTTTTCTTCAAGTGTACCACCAAATACTAGCAATGCAAGTACTCAAATACCGATAGTAGAAGTTAAATATACAATGAAGTTTTCAAATATTTCGACAGTATGTTAAGAAAATTATACTAATTGAAATATGCTATTGTATTACGTAGCATTTAGTTTCGGCAGAGTATATTCAAATTAAATCGAATAGGTTCCAAGTAAATGAAATATGTGTAGCTTGATCCTAGATCAAATAGAAGTACTTACATCACGAATAAGAATGAAGTTCTCTATCACAAAATTGTTTTGAGAAATAAATTATAAAATTACAAAACATGCCGTCGATCGATATACTTTCGGTTTCATCACTGTCGTACTATAAATACTTATCCCCTCACATATTGAGTTGAATTTCACAAAGCGTCGCAGTCAACTGTTGCTCATTATAGGCTCCAGCTGTGGCTGGTGTCGATATACATATCGACCCAAGCTGGAATCCGTTAAGCACCGGTGGCACTTCTGAATCTCGTTTAGCTGTTCGAGCTGAGCCTACTTATCAAGTTAGGTGGTATATTTTCCGCACAGCGGCAGTTTCAAGTAGATATTCACCTTCTATTATCCCTCAATTGCAATTTGAACATTATTGTTCCTTTATGTGCAAAAGTTTCGATTGTCTAATTTACGCAGTAATCATTGCATTGTTTTGAAATTCTGATCGAGATATCTAATTAATATGAGCTGATTATAAGCAAAACTTGATTAGTGTATAGCCAAATCTTGCATGTAAGGTGCAACATAATGAACATATTCATGAGGTGAGCTATGTCTTATTTGAATGCAGTTGTTTGATGTATTGACGTTCAACATACTAATTTTCTGAAGCCTGTATAGGGTTTCAAATGTGTAAATTATTAACTACTACCTAATTGTTTACTTTATTTATTTACGTTCTATATGGTTGCAAATATGATATGGAGATTAAATAAATTACATGTAAATAAAATAGGGAATATATGTTTTCCCACTAAAAATGCCAGTGTTTTAATTTTTTAAATGTATCATGCATAACTTCTTATGTATTTTCACTGCGCTGTGTGTGTAGATGTTGTTTTATAATCTCTAAACTCTAATTAAATGAAAAAAAAAGTGTGTATAACTAATAAAAATGCCAGTTATGAATATATTTTAGTACCATATCAGAACAAAAACAAATGAAAGATTATTTACATTTTAGTAAATAATAAAAAGAAGGAATAAATATATTTTTAATTGAAATTTAGTTGGCTTAATACGTTACACAAAATTTAAATGTTTCCACGAATACACAATTGATTGTCTTATGGCAAAATATTTAGCTAGCTTTGAGAAATAAAATCACAAAAATTTAAAATTTTCTTGGGCTAAATTATATCCAATTTACCACTAACTCATATATTTTTTAAAACATAAATATTACTTATAATATCAATAATTACATTCTTTTTTTAAATTTATTTACAATTGTTAATGATTTTAACTTTGTAAGGCGATGTATTATATTCAATTCATGCTAGAACAGACAGGGTTATTTTTATATAATGCCATACGATGTTTTGGAGTCTTAGATATGCACATCAGCATGATGCGAAGTGGAATATGTCTGATTGAAATGGTTTTTGTGGAAATTTCCAGACAGGATACAGGAAGAACTCTATTCGGCTTAAATAATGATCGGGAGGATACACGAGTTGATACATCTCTTATATTATGTGCGACTTTTAAAAATCAACTGCTATTTTCTATTAGATTCCCAATACATAATTCTATAGATAATTTAGAAAGCATCATGCGTATATAGTAATCAGCACTTTCCTAGATACTAAATGTCAGAGTCTACACAACACAATATATACAGATGGGAAAGAACAGCATGTTGTCTTAATATGAATCATAAAGCATTTATTGAATTTGTGTCAGAGATCATTGGCAATCTCAATTATCTTTACAATATTAACATTGGAGTAAATATAGGTGATATTTGCAAGAAGTACCGGTTTAGCTCTGTCATAGATTAATATATATCAAAAAAAAGTAAAGAGTAATTTCGAGTTCTCCTGGCTTTATCTAATCGCCGGTAGGAGTGACCTAAGAAAATGTTGCTAAAAAAATATTAAATTAAATTTAACAAGGAAATCATGAACTCTATTAAAAAACAATATTTTAAATGTTATAGGTAATAATGTGGTTGATCTCTAGTTAGTTACATATTTGATCTTTATTACCTTTTTTGTAGAATTTCGAGTATTACTATGTAGTTAGTATATGATTCGAGTATTCGAGAAGCTTGATATTAAAATATTTGTTTACCGTTTAAACATATAAAAATGTGGTTAAAATAAAGTATAAGAAAAAATAAATACCTATTCTAAAATAGAAAAAAAAAACAGAAAATGTGATAGAAGACTAAAACCAGAATCACGATATTGCCGTACAAATCATATTATCCGAACGTTGGAAGAGAAAAATATTAAATAAATACAATGAACTACAAAGGATTTCCAAAATTAGCGATATTCATAATAATATATATAAGAGAAAGAGTCTATGTGTCGAGATAATGAATACCGTTTTAAGAAGATATTATTATAATAAGAAGAACTCCCTTTATTAATACAGCAAATAAAGGCAGATGTGTTAATTGTGCTGAGAAATACAAATATAAGATTGCCGACTTTTGGAAACACGTTATATTCACAAACGCAAACACATTTAGATTGGTAGGCAAACACTGCCGTGCAAATGAAACAAAAGCATTGAAAAGAAAAATTGCGGGTGGCAGAGGAATATACCTCTGGATCCGTGATGATGTGGTGTGTTTCTCAATGAGTAGCTAATTTTATTTATCATTATGCAAATATATATATAAAGCAAAACCACTTCAGAATTAATTATGTCTTTACAATTTCAAACATAAAGCTCATTAGCAAAAATATGATTATATTACGTTTGCTTCAAAGTTATGTGTAAGTACTATTTGTTAAAAATATACTGGGATTACGCTTTACAGCTTTACTCGATCAATTAACTCAATCAAAAATATTTTAAGTAAGAATTCCTTAAAATCAAGTGCTTACAACTCAAAATTACTTTTTGCATATTAGCATTCGATTTTATCAATAAGTTATGCAACTCGTTTTTTTTTAATGGCAGAATCCTGAATTTATTTAAGATTTACTGATAATGAATAAAGATAGGAAGACTGTCAAAATGATTAGTACATGTGCTAACTGGCACTGTAGACTAAATAGGTATATGTGCAACATAGGCCTGGTAGATGGCGCTATTTGCAGGTTCTATCAAAAGGAGGAAGAAACACTAGTTCATGTTGCTGTGCCAATGTGACAGTGTGATGAGGACAAGGTTTCTAGTTATGGGCGTGGAGAACCTTACA
Organism: Protaetia brevitarsis; assembly: GCA_004143645.1. NCBI lineage: Eukaryota > Metazoa > Arthropoda > Insecta > Coleoptera > Scarabaeidae > Protaetia > Protaetia brevitarsis. The sequence continues at coordinate 643,401 of RXPK01000114.1, forward strand.
GCTTTTCAACTACACAAGGATGATAGGCCTAATGATAAGGGTAAAATTAAAAAACGTCATTTAGGAAAAAAGGGCATCACAATAGATCTGAAAAGGTCGCGTGAAGCACGTCCGTAGGTCACCCCTACCCTAACATCCCTACCCCTAAACATCTGTATGGTAGTTAATATGTAGCATTGTTTTTAGATTTTTGGGTTGCAGAAGATATGAGGAAATTAGACAAGCTGAAAGATAAAGCCGAAAAAATTTAGTTTAGGTTTGATCATTATCATTTTCTTTCTGACTTTTTGGATCCTTGAAGAAAAACTGTTAATGTAGACATTGATTGAAATTAAATTTCGGAGTTCAATGTAATAAAAGTGAAGTGACGCAAAACTAACAAGCTAATGGGCAAAGCAAATTGATTTGTCGTGGCTCCGGCTACGCCGCATCAGCCGTACAATTTTGATCGGAAAATTATGTATGTGCTATGGTTGTTACTGGAGTCTCGTGTCCCCTTCGCGGTTTTATTTACTTTCACCTTCAATCCAAGTAATTGATATAATAACATAATGTAATAATATACACATCTTAACTGCGATGAATGATGTATGTAGCATGTATGTATATGTAATAATAGTCTTCCTTTTGCATTAATTATCTTGGTCTCCTAAGAGGCATGCTGCATTTATTTAAACATCAAATCCGAACAGCTCGCCTTAGAAGATTCCTTTGCAAAGACGGATGCTCTCGATTTATGCACCTTATTATTATCTATAGCGATTCATGAGCTGTGGCTCATTTAAATAGGATTAAAATAAAAAATGGAAAAATGTTAATTTAACATTAAAAAATCTAAGAGATTTATTTAGAGTGAAAAAAAAACAACTAAAGGTAATTATACCGGGCGAGTCAATAGTCCGATATTGGTAGATATTGACTAACATCTCCCATAAAAGATTTTTCAATGTGGCATCCTACATGACGGAAAGAAGTACACGTTCTAAAAATATTTTTTACGTTCACGGGGTGTATCAGTTTTCCAGGACCGTACTCAACTTAATTTTTTCAAATGAAACCATACTTATATTTTTAGGCATGCTTATTTGTTGTAATGAATGCTATACAAATGCATATGTTCGCTTCAAATTTCGTATGCAAGGTTGTCAAGTTATTTAACTTTTTACATAAAATTTTCAAAATGCACGTGTTCATTTAACATTTTTTCCGGCATTATCATTTACAATTAGACTCTAAAATTTGCTGAGTAGTTTAGGAAATAACTTTCACAAAGATGGCTACGTAAACCGCCATAATTTTCATTATTATGACAAAGCAAATGCCCTTTCATAAGACCATTAGATCACTAACATCGATGGTCTATACATGTTTGAGCAGAAATAGTGGGATCTAACTTGATTGGACTACATTTTTTTTGAAGAGAATGTTGACGGGGAAGCTTATTTATCTCTTTTGGAAAATCAATTACCGATTTTATTAGAAGATGTTCCACTCAATGTAAGGCAGAGAATGTGGTTTCAAGACGATGGTGGCCCAGACCATTATAGCAGAGTAGTTAGGAGATATTTAGAAAGAAATTTTATGGATAGGTGGATAGACACTTTATTTATGAAAACTCAATTATTACAAATTATCCCAACCCCCGTGCTCTACCTAAAAAGGTATTACATGGGTTCCATAACAATTGAAATGATCCTACTCTAACTAAATAACTTCCATATTGTATTATATTCTAAGTATCCAATGAACGTTATATGTGAAGGTTAGATAAGAGTAATAAAACTCGTTCTTTCGTTCATTGAATATTTTTTTGACGTTGATCTGAAGATGGCTTTTTAAAAAGCCGAAACTAGTTATCAAATAATAAATATTAGATGAACGAAAGAACGAGTTTTATTACTCTTATCTAACCTTTAAATAACTTCCCTATGATTCTTAGTAACAAAAATATAATACAGTAGCCTCGCGACCATATGAATACTACTTTTGAGAAATGATAAAATATGTGAAATGTGATTAGTTCACATAATCGCGAGTCTACTGTAAATCAGTCAGCTATCAGTTATTATTAAATGCGCTCATGGAACGACTTTCGTTATCTCCCAGCATTCTCCAAGGACACTGATTATATATAATATATTTATATAAAATCAATGGCCACGGAGTAAGGAAAACCATGGCAAAAACCTTACTCTGGAAGGATAGACAGAGAAGGTCCAGTAAGGTGGCCACCACGATCTCCAGAATTAACAAAATTAGATTTCTTTCTATGGGGATATGTGAAAAATTTAGTTTACCAAGAACCACCAACAACAAAAGTAAATATGGTGGATCGGATTCGATGACGCATTTCGCACAATAAATGGCAACATGAATGTTAATGAATCATTTTGAACGCGATTGCAAGTGTGTATTGAACAACAAGGGGGGCCATGTCGAACATTTATTGTAATTTTGCTTCTGTTATATGTTATTTAATTTTAATAAATTACTATATTGCTTTTGACAGGTAAAAGTCTAGAAAAGTTGTTTGCTATTTTGGGACATATTTTTTGTACACTAACATTATTTCAGTTATTATAATTGTTCCACAGCCTACTTCTTATGAATAAATATCTTATTTATGTGATAATTTCTAAAAATGTCAAATTATCTCAGAAAGTATAAGTTAGATATACCCTACTGCTAACAAAAATTTAAGATCATAAAAAAGTGCATATGATGAAATAAAAAAATGTAGGGTGCTCAATTTAAAAGTAAAAGCCGTTTAAATTGACAAACAAATTGATTGCTTCTGGAGATCACTCTGTATAATTTTATCAAATAACTTTCAATTCATACAAAAGACCTAAGCTACACAGCAAAATTTACAGTTAAATTGTTAATGATAATGCCGGAAAAAATGTTAAATGAACACGTGCATTTTGAAAATTTTATGTAAAAAGTCAAATAACTTGGCAATCTTGCATTCGAAATTTGCATTCGAACATATGTATTTGTAACATTCACTACAAATCAGCATGCCTAAAAAAATGAGTATGGTTTCATTTGAAAAAATTAAGCTGAGTACGGTCCTGGAAAATTGATACACCCCGTGAACGTGAAAATATTTTTAGAACGTGCCTCTTCTTTCCTCATTGAAAAATCTTTTATGAGATGTTACAGTCGATATCGACCGATATCGGACTACTGACTGACCCTGTATGGTATATAATATGATACATACATAATATCTCTACGAAGGTGTAAACGATGTAATAAATAAACAAGGAAAATTATCTCATTTTTCTTGTAGATATTAAATTTAATTGTGATAATATAATAAATTTAGACGTTAGATAATTAATAAATGTTCTTTCAAATTGGAAGCATATTACAGTGATATTAAAAAATTGAATGTAATTTCTATAGCATTCGAAAAATAGAGCTTACCATATTTTGAAAAGAAAAATTATATGGTATAATAATATCATCCAAATTCCTATATTTCTTTGTTTACTCTGTTACATTTTCGCATCAATCTGCTTATAAAAGTTTCCTTGGTAATTATTATAGATGATAAATTAATCGTTTATGATCATTTATGCTTTAATAGATTTATTACAGCGAAGACGATGAAGTTTCAGCGATGTGGTGCGAGAAACGACCATTAATTTCTGTTGTGGAATAAAGGAACGCTACCCAAGAAATACTTCAAGTAGCGACTGGAGTCGTAAAATGCAATCGATAAAGCTTTCGCATCGATGCCGGTATTATCACATGCTGTATGTTACGAAATAAGTTACAGTATTATACTTATGGAAGTTTAGTCCGAAAACGATATTGATCCGAAGAGGACTTCTATGCAATTAAACTTCAACTTCTCTCTTAGCTACCTTTCCACATTCCCGTATCACTCACTGCAAAGTTCTATAACGACATTTGAATTAGTTATAATATGGTTTAAATACGAATTTGTATATTTAAAGCGCATTATTTGAAAAGAGTAGGATGTGTTTAGGGTACAGATTACCAAAAGTTATTTTAACCTAAGTGTATTTATAGTACCCTTATTTATTTGAGGAGGATTCGGTACCATTGCCAAGTGGCTGGTGATTTATTTGCATAAGCGTAGATTTGCAGGGGACTGCCTTTCCGATCTAGCCATCAGTCTTTTGATAAAACGGATCGCAATAATCTAACGCCCGCATTCAGCTTAGGCTTTAGCAGATTGTTAAAGTTTACTATACTATTACTTGGCTAACTAGTATACACATAGTAGAGTTAACTACCTAAACATAGACCTCATAATCTGAGGAGCAACATAAATTTATTTGGAATACTTTGATGATGAAAAGATTTAGGTTAAGCAAATATGGCGTTATATATCTATTATGATTGCTGTATTTTTTTTTCGAGTGGTTTTCTTCAGGTGTTCATACAGTGTTCAAAACTATATAGCAGTGCGGGCGCTTACATTTTGAACAGCGTTTTACTCCAAAGCTACTTGTATCCAAAATCTCTTTTTCCTTCTTGATTGTTCTTTTATTGTTTTTTCCATCACTAATACATTTTTTTAACTAGTTCTTTTTGTGACTTCTACGAAATTTCAACTACATGCATCTGAAATAGGCATATATTAAGTAAATTACATTCATTGCGTGTGTACACTGTTGAAAATATTACGGTGTTGGCGTTAATTTTGCGCTAGTCAAATATTTTAGTGTTGATATTTACAAACTTTGCCAGGTGAATTGACTACATGTGTTTAGTAGAACAGAAATTACTAGAATTTGGTGTGAATTCTTTGTTCAGATATGAGGATTTACTATTTTCTCTAGACATTCAGAAGCATCAGCCAATCAGAATTTTTCCCTCGGATAGAAATATAGAAACCCCACCTAATCTAATACAGTATTGCATTATACGCACCACCTGCATTGCACGTGTATCTGTTTTCGAGTTTGTTTCTGCGTATTAACATATCCAAACAAACCACCAAATGTGACTGACATGCAAAGTGTAACCTTGTGTTATTAAACGTTAATTCCAGTGGGCATAAAAAATTTCAACATCTTAAAGATGTATTGGGAACAACTATTTACGTAATTAGTTCAGATTTGAATCAAATAGCATAAACATTCACTTAATTTTATAATGCTTCTCAAAAAATCATTTTAAAATTAGTACGTTTAGTTGAAACCAAAACTTTTGAATGAGTGGTTCTGTATATTTATAATTGAGAAAACGTCTTAAAGAGAGAATATTATAGCACTAAAAAATAGGAGTTGCATATGAAAAAGACGTTGTGTTTAGAAAACGGTGTTAAATCATCCAATAGATCGCATTCATTTAGTTAAACAGCTAGTAAATTTGTCTAGTCTAGATCAAATAAAATGTGACTAGAAGTATATCATAATTCCACGTGTTAGTTGGACAAAATAACCCCTTAGAAATAGACAATACTTGACTATCTTTGTTCGTCAAATTTAAACTTCTATAGTTCTTGACAAAATAACACGAAAACAGTGTGGACCTCTCCTGACTATTAAATTAGTCAAAAAAGTGTTAAAATTTTCAGTTGTGTACAGCGAGTGAATACCCTCTTTGTTTTTAGATTCATGAAATTATTTCTTGAGCCTGAGAAAAATACCGTTGTCATAATTACAAAAATACTTTTGTAATTACTTTGGTGAATACTATGGTTTAAAATAGTTAATTATGACGAAGAACAAGTTTATAACACTTTGATAGTTTACAGTAACAACCTAACAAGTTGGTGAATTTCTAATTTGTAGAGAGTACCGACTTAATGCTAATACAACTTGAATCCACTTATCTGCTTCTTTATATGAACGAGGGTTGTGCTGAGATAATATTCACTCCTAATATAATTCTTCAGATAAAGCCGATGGATGTCTTACAGTGATTTATGATTAATTTAGTCGAAAAAACTTTCACAAATGTAACACGTACTTTGGGATTACGATGTTATCACCAATCTTTATATAGCATAAAGTTAATCTAGATAGTAACAGCTCTTGTTAATGAAATTTATGAGAATCTGCGACGAGAGCTATCAATAGAATCGGAAATGCGTCTAACTCATCATTATAGTTGGGCAATTGTCCGGCGGAGCAGATACATATTGCGACGCGGGCCTCAAATAATGTAATACAAATAAAGCAGATCCATCGTATTATTGTAATTTAGTATGTAGGTATTTATAAACAGGTTATATTAATAGAGTTGCGCAAATTTTCGTTGGGGACAAAATCGGACAAAGCGAGCGAACAAACGGGCCACCCTGCGATGCATTCGCATTTTATATCACTATATATCAGATATTAGATAAAATATTTTTTTTTTATATTTTATAAGAAAAACCGGTATTGTTGTTACCGACTTGCAACTCTACGGTTCATCTGCTTTATTAGAGTACATGAGTTGGAGCGCACGATCTGAATACGTACCTGCCGCGCCGGAAAATTTGCCAACTCTACTCATCATTCAACAGACGGGACAGGATAATTGCCTCAGCCATTTTTTTTAAGGAAGGGGGAAAACTTATCAGACGGCAATTATGTGACAAAAGATGATTCTGCGACAATGGAATGTTGGAGATTGTTGAGAGATTCATTATTTTTGGCAGGGCTCTGATTGCAGGAAACTTAAGAGTTTGACCACTTTCGAGATGCTAATCTAGATCACCACTTCATCGGCACTAGGCGATTAATGGGATGGAGGTAATTTGGGATGCGGCTTTGTTTTCCAGATGTTAATTTGGTGACGTTGGGTTAGCCCCGTGGTAGATCAATTACTCGAATTACCACCACGAACCTCAATTACGGCTGCCGTACGATCAGGCATGTTCCTGATCAAGCCAGCAACTTCTCTTAAGTAATGTGGCTCATTCCGCAATGAGAGCTTTTGCTAACCTGTTCAACTTTGAAAACTCCACATGGTTGCTGTGAACACGTCGCACCAACATGACCCACGCATGTTCTATGGGATTCATATCAGGGCTTCGTGGTGACCGTGGCCACAATGAAATGTCAATTTCTTTTAAGTAAGTTGACTCTAGCAATGTGTGGAAGAGCATTGCTTTGCGTTAACCGAAAATGTTCACTAGCAAATGGTGCAAAAGATGCTACACGTTCCTCTAAACATTGTTGAATTGTTGAGCGGCCGGTAGCAATAATAATTATTACAGTTCGGATTTTCTCTTTGTATTAGCAGTTCACGAAATACCGGTCCGCATCCTTACACCATTTCTACTGAATGGCCCCCTGGTTGACAAACAGACATCAGCACAACGTTCGCAGCCTCTTTGCACACTCGATCGCGACCATTTAATGCGTAGATGGCAAATCTTGACTCATCAGTAAAGAGCTTAGCATATCAATCTTCAATCATAAAAGAGCATCTGTCGCAGGTTTTCGAGCTCTCAACGCGTCTTCATTTAAGCATCTATGACTGTAAACTATGTTGTTATGAACATCATTTAACCTTTGCCCAAGAGCTGATGCTGTTATCGAGCGTTACCTAATGTCTGCAATTGAAGAAATCGATGTGGTATTTGATTTGCTGCTCTTGCTCTGTTTTGTGTTGGCTTTCTTGTGTATTTTCCTGTTCCCCGAAATCCCTGTAAGGCATCTGAAACAGTGCGTTTGGAATTTTCTGGCGTATTTGTGATGTAACGCACACTTTGCCTATCAGTTTGTAGAAGAACAGCTTGAGCAATTTATTTTGGACCAATGCCTCTTTCTCTCTTTGGTGTTTAATTCCCAAAACCAAAAGAAATCGATTGCAATGGGAATAATTATCAAAAAGCGGGATAAGACACCGCGTATGGTACGCGTGCAGATGCCAGTATAAACCAGATATAACATTTTCAAATTTAAATAATCTAAACTGAAACACAATTACGACAATTACACAATTAACAAGCAGTACACTTAACTGAAGAAGACATCCGCAAAGTAAGATAAAATTGACGTTCCCTTTAAATTGTAGAATTAGGCTGGAATAGTTAATTTTCCGTTGATATAATATATATTCTGAACAAATATAAGATATTTTTGATTACTAAATCCAGGTTGAAAGACGGCTATATATACCTTATATTATACTATACCGGATGTCCCAGTCTATAGATCCCTGCTCAAAGCTTTTCATTTAAATTCGAAATGTATTTACTTATAACTTTAAATTATTTACGCTGTGTTTTTTTTTTTATCGCTACTTGTTTTTACCGGAAATGTATACTTTGGTATATTTGGATTCTACGTGATTTTCGGATTCCGAAAACATATGATTTGTTGAGTTTTCGTTTTCTTGATTACCAAAAATTTGAATTTTTAGTTTTTAATCTAGAGTGCCAGAAATAAGCTAAAAGTATTCTTACACTTGAACATAACACCAGGAAATTGCAAATGTTACAATCTTCGATTTTATGCGCGCATTGACATAACAAAATACACTAACAGTTTTTCATAAAAAACGGATTCTCTGCCTTAATCTAAAATCTAAACGGGAATTTTTTTTGTTACAAAAAAGAAAACAAATTAAAAAAATACTCGAAAAATAAAAAAGAAATAAAGAAAATGACATGTGACTACTATATAGTCATTCAACCAAAAACCTTTAAACACGCCACTTATACAACCTGCCAGTCGTAAGCCTGGATAAACTTTGAAGAGAAGCTTTTGCGTCTTTGTGTATATTAAATTAATTATCAGTTGTGATCGTTATGTGCGTTGAAGTTTATTTATTTATTTTTTATTGGTTAAATTTTATAGTATTACTTATCCGGTGGTTAACTGAACTTTGATTAAACATTTTGAATTTGGCAAGAATTCTTTTTTGAAGATTGGCATTATAATAATCATAATATTGGCTGCAATAACGGAAATTATTTATCATTATAGAACAGTGCGCTCACAATGAAAGGAATTTCATAGAGTGATAGATAGTGTATTTTTGGAACATTAAAACCATGTCAATTTTTATTTCCAATTCCCCATGTTTCTATGTAGCATCTGATTACGAAAGATGTTGATGTAAGCATAATTATGTTATATATATTTTTTTCAAATGGGACCCTCAATATTTTGTGTAACATTTAAATGCCTCATTCCTGTGCTAAAGTGTCAGTCTAAACATTTTAACAACTTATATAAGAAAAACAATTGAGAAAAACAATGTTAAATACGGAAACACGTGTGTGAGCAAAAAGTAAGGAATAAATTTAATAATGGGCTAATTACTGATGCTATGTAAATCCCCCAAAACGGGTTAATTTCTGAACTGAATTTACAGCGTGGTTCATGTAAGAGTAGTTACATGAAGTGTACATGCATGCGTAGAGAGTGTTAAAATTAATCTGACAATTGTATTCTGGTTAAGAGGCATATTTGCTACACCATCATACCATTGAAATAGTTTTTGTTACAATGCTAAGATTTTGGATCACATTTTTCCTTTTTCGGATAATTGTGCGCTGATAATCTGAGATCTGAGTTACATCCAAAATCCAAACGCATTCGTCATCACGTTGCCAAATATTGCTTATCTGCTTGTTGTGTGTTGACTATTCTATAATACAAACAGTTCGGTTGGGCATGATCCACGGAGAATTAAACAGATTGAAGACGAAAGGAGAATAAATACTTTTTTCTTTATGCAATGCCACTTATTTTGCACAAGAGAATTATGTTATTTTGTTATTTTGTTTTGTTATTTTGTTAATGTTATTATGTAATTCAGTATGTTTATTTATTTTATATTAATATTGTTTTTTGATTTGACATATTATACACATCATTGTGTCATTAATAATAAAGATTCTATTCTATTCTGTTCTATTCTAGAATTATGATTACCTAATTAAATATTTAATTTAATATTGCTACTAGTATTGTGTTGAAATGCACTTTCTGGTACATTTCCATGTGGCTGTTTAAAAAAAAGTCTTGTTAATTGTGTGAGCTATTGAATAAAATCTAGACTAAACAAAGATGTAAGAAAAACATATAAAAAGGGTAATTATAATTAATACCTATTACCGCAAGGCAAAGATTTAGAAATTCTTATAGTTAAATTAATTTTAGAAATGTACGAAACAAACTAAATGCTGCAGAAAATTAAATATGACAAATTATTGGATTCAATGTTTTCGAGTGCATGATATTGGATGCTATGATACCTAGTAGGGTGTAAACAATAAGAAAAAAAAAATATCACGCTAGACTTTGTTGCGCTCAGACTACTATGCTCGTAGATTTCAATTTAATTCAGCAGTTCAATGCCCGCAATGCAGTAAATTTGAGAAGACCTTTAGGTTCCATCACAAACCCAAAGGACGATTTTTTTGATATGCAAACGTAGACAATCTATACGCCAGTGTATAAAAAACGCGACTGTCATTAAATAAAGTAAAGTGTAGGTAATTCAGCTTACCAGTAGTAGACGTAAAAACAAAATCGCTATCTCTCCGAAAATCGTCTATCGCAACTCGTTTTGCTCTTTTTCTGCAAAAATTACTAAACTTGTCGAGATGAGGTTTTCTAAAATCTGTCTGTAATAGTTCATTCTGTGCTGTGCTTAATGATTATTATTATTATTAATAATGATAAGATAAAGTAAGAAAATGACAATACCACATAAAGCCACTCAAACATAAGATAAAAAAAGAAAATTGTCATTTTCTCGACACGTCTAGTCAGCCGTAGAGCGTATCCTCACAGCTGCATTGCTGATCAGTTGGTACATGGCGCATGAACATGCGTATAGTGAGGCGAGACGAGATACATCCTCATTAGGTGCGTATTATTTACGTGGGCGACCTGTCGCTCAGAATGCAGTTGTTATGATTAGTGATATTATTATTTAAAAAAAATGTTATCATTATTTATTCATTTTCTACTACTATTTACATCGATTATGGATATCAATTGTTCTCGAATTTTATTTTTTTAGTACTTTCTAATAATTCTCTCTTTCTACCCGCTCTTGCTTCTTCAGCTATATAGCATATGGGGTGAAACTTTGCGGATTACATTTTTCAACATATATGAGGTCACTACTTCTGGAAGAACAAAGAATATTGCCAATTGCTTTTTTTGGAGTGTGTCGCTTTCGATTGTAACAACTTATATTACCGAAATTGTTCATTTGTACGCCATACTAATTATTATTTATTTAAAAATGTACCTATTGATTTAGAAAGAAATCACAAGTACTATAGCGTATTAATAGGCCTATAAAATATCCCATCACTCCATGCTATACAAGATTTTATTAATTCGGGATAATTATTTCAGGAATGCGTGGATTCCCATTCTTAACCGAAGACCGAATGTTCGGATAAAATCTCATACAGCGGGGTGTGATCAAATATTTTATGTGTTTATCGTAATTTAGTTGTCCTTCCGTTCAAGTATTTACTACATTTCAGTTATTGGATGCATGCTACCCTCTAGTATTTCGTGTATTCATTTTTATATTGTTATAATAATACTTTCTTTTATAGTTTATTTGATACTATGGTGGGTTGCAGGAAGACCGCCAAACGTACTTCGTTTACAAAGACAATGCAAACTTTTTGATTTGTAACGTAATGCTTATCAATAAAATAAATATTGTATATAAATTGAAATTATTTTCATAGATTTTCAATCTTGGATTGATGGAAGTTGCAGTAATGACGAGGTTAGAAGAATGATTGTTTTGCTATGGTATTTTCTGTTCCTGCTATTTTCTTTTTATACCTATAAATAAAAGTTGTACAAAAACTTTTATTTGATATGCATGTACCTTTTTGTTGTCAATAGTAGAACAGAAAAACTGGATTACTTTTTTAGAGTTAATAAGACCTTTCGAATAACATGACCAAGAGGACTGTTGCGATTGATGCAGTCATGAGCCCATCAGTTATATATATGCACTACTTATTGTTAGTGAATGTTCTTAAAGGTCTGTGTTCTTGTAGATATTCATAGTAAATAATATAGTTCTGTGTCTCCAGTCGGAACCGCAATCATCTAAAGACTACCTTCACAGTATTATTGATAGTATGATATGGATGAGTTTTTCCGTAACGTCCATGTGTGCATATACAAAAATAATACTTTTATGTACATATAAACAAAGGGTTAAGTCTGCTATTTTAGGACTGCTGTATATGTATATTGATAGGTGGGTATCTATTTTTAGAAATCGCTGACATTACTTGTAACATTGACCGATCTTTATTGATTCTAGGGAGATTAATATAATGCATCAGTGCTATAAACTACTATGAAAAGATTGTATTTTCAGTGAAGTTAAACGAGTGACCTTAAATTACAAGGAAAGATGATTCTTTGCTAACTGGAATATACTAGCATTTAGATAGTACAACTGTCGTCGCTTTGCCATACCATGGTTTTAAAAGCGTTTTTTCTTTATATTGTACTAGCGATTGTTTGTAGTAAAAATATTATACAGACTGATTTATTTTTAACTCCTGCCATGGTAACTCTGATTATTAGAGGCTGAGGCGGCTGCTTCAAGTTTTATTAGGAAGTGGGAAAAAATAACAACACATTTGAATATATATGAATAGCACCGTGTTAGAACGAAACGTTTTCTCTTTTTTTACTAATATATGTAGAACATGTTAGCAACAGATTTTGATTTTATGGTTTAATTGCCGAAGAATACATTTAAAAGCAAAAATATAGTAGCCGTGAAATGTCAAACATTTTATTGGTATTAATAGCTCACTAGTAGGTAACCGAAAATTGAGGTACAGCAGTGAAGACAAATAGGATATACAGTCGCGAGCAAATGTTATAGGCACCTTTGACAAAACTAATGGGTTTCATGTTTCTTGCATTTTTTTTGTGACAGTTATTTCAACGTTTCTATAATCGTCTTTATGGTTACAATAGTCTTTATAGATGCTTTTTGTAAATGTATTATTATTTTAAATATATTTTCAAGTCTTCGAGATGTCACTTTCCCCCTCCCATCTAAAAAGTATTATAGCTGTACTAAAATCACTCTAATATGCAACAAATTAATAAGATTCCTTAAAATACTACATATTTATAATGTATTACCTACAAGTTTTTATTTTCTCATTTCTTACTGTGATATTCGCCCAAAATTTGGGGTGCCTATAACATTTGCTCGCGACTGTATTTAGTAATTTACTTTTATATAAATTCTAAACCTTATTAATTAATTAACAACGAATGTATAAATAATAATAGAAAATAAAACAATAAAATGAGAACAATTACGGTAAAGGTTGAAATATTCGGCGTAATGTCATCTTCAGGGGCCATAAAATATTAGATTTGAAATTGCAATACACATGTTGTGGATTTGTAATTTCTACAGACCTTTTTATACACTTGAGGATGGTATTACGCCGAAACCGGTCGTAAGAAATATAATAAATTAAAGAGTCGATACAGAACAGCGTTTTACTATTAATACTCCACATCTAACTAATTGTCAGAGTTTAAATGCTCGCCGTATACGAGGTGCTGTAGTTGGTTATCCTTCAATAGACAAAACACATTAAAACTATTTTTTGTAGGAATTAGGCTTCTCTAAACAAATAGGAATTTTCTTTTGCTAAAATGTGTTGATTTTCTCCGATTATAGTACTCTTGAAAATTTGGCATCATTAGTCCATATAATTTTACTTAATAAATTAGGATTCTCTTGAACGTGTACCAACAATTGCTCACACCCTTTTGCAAAATTTCAAGGAATTAAACCATGAACCGCAGCACACTTAAAACCATGCATTTCATTTTCCTTTAGAATACTTTGAATTGAAGCCCGCGTTACTACTAACTCTTATTAGGAACAATTGATTGATGATTGAGGATGTGCTTCAAAGCATGCTAAAACGTCGATGACATTCTCTTCGTTTTGCATGAATCGAGGCAAAATTGTAGACACATTTAATGAGGATCCAAAATTACCAAAATTTCTTTGTAACTTGAACTGAAAACTTTTTATTTGCTCATTGACTGTAAATTTTGCGATGTTGTGTGAAACTAGTGATGTTTTTTATCACACTGTCCATAACTAATAAATAAATTGCTAATAACTTGATTTATATATGCCAGTTTTTCCATTTTGAATGATTATTACTTAAGTAGGATACAATAAATTAGTAAAATGCAACGAATATGTATCAGCTGGTGTAGATAGGTATAGGGAAGTATATGAAGAAGTCGTATAAAAAAATCATACGAAACCTAATTCGAAAAGATGCAAGGTGTACCACTTAAATAAAAAAAAGTTGTTGCCTAGATTGATAGAAGCGGCAACGTTGCATTTCTGAAAATATTTTAGAAATGTAGTTTATTTTGAATAGATTTCAGGTGCAAAATTTAAGTTAAGAGTTAATTTTGATGTTTGGTTCCCTTATATACTTCTAGTATACCTTGGGACACTCGGTATAATGTTACGTTAAGCAAATAAATTTTAGAATTTTTGTCAGCACTCTAATCTAGTTGTATGCGCTGTATCCATAATTTTTTTATTGGATCATATGATATTAATTTCATTATATTAAAAATTAAAAGGCAAAGCAATTAAATGCAAGATTTATTAATGTTTAAATAAAAATACAAAAAATGTTAATATAAAAGTTTAAAATGATTAAGTCAGTATTTCCCCGTCTTTCAGAAAACATTTATGAACATTCAACTGCAATACTTGATATTTATATATTTCTTAAATCACTACGGTTCTTAAATCAACATGTTTGACAATATATTTTGAAAATCATCTACTCAAACATTTACGGTTTGTTGACCGAATGCCTTATTTGTTGGTTTAACATTTAAGTGATTACATCAGTGTTTATAAAAATGATATTTCAAAGACTTCTGACCGAAATTCCTTTCTCTCGGTGTAATGCAGGGAAGCGTTTCAGTCATATATAAATTAATACGTGCTAAAAGGTTAAATATTTTACATAAAGTTGTTATTATTAATAATTGCTGTACCTACAAGCATTATTTATTATATTAGGTTAAGGGTAACAAAGCGGTAATTGTTCGTTCACCGGGGCGTGAGAGGTCTGCTTGAACTTGTTGCTCCTAATTGGCTAGAAATTGTATTACGCCAACGCTTGAGGTAAAATATTTATAGATACCTGAAATTATACTGGAAGTAATCTTTTTTTCGCACAGTAGTAATTGTATAACTGTTTTGTCTACTCTACTTCGGAAAAGTTGCGAGGTATAGTATTACATTAATTTTGTAGTTGAAAAACACACACTATACCTAGTTGGGTGTGGAATCTATACTAGATATATTTGAAATTATTATAAACTACTACACCGATAGAAAGATTTATTTGACTCAGAGTAATAGATATGTCTTACCTTACTTAAAAAATTACAGTTTTCAACAGAGCAAAATAGACACTTTTGTTAAAGAAAGAAATATTATAATAAAGGGTGGGCCATCAGCTGGTTTTTTTTTTTAAATCATATGTTACGTTGACACCGACAGCTATTGCCGAAATAGTGTGAATTTGTGTACATAGAGGCTCTACTCCGATAACCCATTGAAAAATAAATGGGTATTATTGTCACACATACTGTAAATACCAAAAAATAGCGCAATCGATGCCCCCAGATATTAGCATAAGCGTGGAAAAATTGAATATTTTTTTTTCTTAGGAATTGTGAAGAAGAAAGAGCTCTACTCCTTCTAGAAACCCACTTTCCGGAAAGCAAAGTGGGAACCTCGGAAAATCCTTCCGAGATATATAAAAGACGAAATAAAGAAGCTACTACAGTGGCAAGACACATATGTAGCAGCGAACGGTTAAAATGGGCCATCAATACCTTTCAGCCGTTCAAAACACCGGGAGTAGACGGAATTTTTCCAGTCCTACTTCAGAAAGGGCAGGAAGAAATCCTTCCTCACATGATTCGGATAAGCCGAAGTACTCTGGAGTTGGGGTACATTCCAGAAGCCTGGCGAAGGGCTAAAGTCACCTTTATACCAAAAGCAGGGAAAAAGGACATTACGCACCCTAAATCACACAGACCTATCAGCCTCACATCATTCTTTTTGAAAACGGTGGAAAAGGCTGTAGATAACTATATCAGAACAGACACCTTGGAGCGGGTGCCATTGCACCCCTGTCAGCATGCCTATCAAACAGGCAAATCCACTGAGACTGCATTAGTGGAGCTGACGGACCAAATCCAAGATGCCCTGACGAATAAAGAAACCGTAGTGTGCGCCTTTCTAGACATAGAGGGTGCTTTTAACAACACTCCACACGAGTCTGTCAAAAAAGCATTAATTAGTAGGGGGGTAGACGGCGTGACTTCTAGATGGATGTCGCAACTACTGTCTACCAGGTCGGTGGAGGCGGAGGTGGGACATAAGACCATCTCGATTAATACGACCAGAGGATGCCCACAGGGGGAGTTACATCCCCACTTATGTGGAGCCTAATAGTAGACGAACTCTTATGCGGACTGACGGATCTAGGCATATCTTGTCAAGGGTATGCTGATGATATTGTCATATACACAAGAGGCAAATTTGAGAATACCCTCTGTGACATAGTTCAAAGAGGTTTGAACTTCACGAGAAGATGGTGTCAATCGATGGGACTCAATGTCAATCCCACTAAGACAACCCTAGTAGCATTTACCAGGAAAAGAAAATCCAATCTTAGAACCATAAAACTGGATGGGCAAAATATAGACTGGAGAGCGGAAGTTAAATATCTAGACCTTACCCTAGACAATAAACTTCTATGGAACAAACATGAATTTGAAGTAACCAACAAGGCCAAAAGAGCTCTGATGGTGTACAGAAACTTTGCAGGGAAAAATTGGGGATGCAACCCAAAAATACTGCTTTGGATGTATACAGCGATTGTGAGACCGATCATCACCTATGCATCAGTAGCATGGAGCAAAAGAACTAATCTGGCCACCGCGAGAATTAACTTCTCGAAAGTGCAAGGATTAGCATGTGTATGCATAACGGGGGGCTATGAGAACCTGCCCAACTGCAGCTATTGAAGTAGTATTGGATCTTGCCTTCCTCCACATTGTAGTAGAGGGCGTGGCGTAAAGAACCGCACTAAGAATGCTCAAGGAAGGAATGATTAGGCATAGGCCTCAATCTCCTGACGGTGATCAAACCTGGGATATGCCCCGGGATGATATGTTAAAAAAATTTAGCTTTGTGAAAGAATTCACCATAAAGCTAAGTAACAGGAGCGAGTGGGATCATAACACCATCTTGAACTTGAATAGAAATGCCATCAAATGATATACTGATGGCTCCAAAACGGCTGAAGGAACTGGAATAGGAATATATGGGCCTAGAACTACATATTTCGAAAGCTTGGGAAAATACCCAAGTATATTTCAGGCGGAAATACACGCTATTGGAAGATGTGTTCAGTTCATTATGGATAGGAACTATCGGAAGCAGGAGATTATCATCGTGTCTGATAGTCAAGCAGCCATCAAGGCGCTGAACTCATATGAAATCAGTTCCAAGATGGTCTGGGAATGCCTAGGGAAACTAAATGAGGTAGGCAAAAGAAATAAAGTAACCCTCCTGTGGGTTCCGGGTCACACAGGAGTGGAAGGAAACGAAATAACGGATAACCTCGCAAAAAAAGGGGCTGGAATGCCTTTTGTAGGGCCTGAACCCTTTTGCGGGTTAAGTAGCAGTACAATACTGAAGAAACTAAAAACAGAAATGGAGCAGAGAAAATCCAGTTACTGGGAAAATATCCAGGGAATGAGGCAAAGTAAAATTCTTCTGGGAACTTATAACCAGAAGAGGTTTACAGAATGCATCAACCTGAGTAAGAACAATGTTCGCATACTAACAGGAATACTTTCAGGCCATTGTAGACTGAAAGGACACCTGAGTAAGCTTGGATTGGAAAAAGATCCTGAATGCAGATTTTGTGGGGAACAGGATGAAACATCCATCCACCTCCTCTGAAACTGCGTAGCACTGTGCAACTCGACGGCATTGTACCTGGGAGCATGTGAAATCGAAGAGGGAGACTTACCTAGACTGGGGCCCTCAGACATCCTACACTTTCTAAAAGGAATAGGAAGGCCAGCTGTAAACAGTAAGAATAGGGGACACAATAGATCTTTTAGGTCGCAGTATAACACCACCCTTCTATTTACATACATACATACATTCTTAGGAATTATTTAAGCTATCACGCTCAAAAAAATATGTAAATAAATACTGATTACGGGCATTCTATAAAAAATTAAAGACTAATTCCGTTCACTCAGTTTAAAGTAATCATTATTTTCCCCTTTTGAGGAATGGCTTCTTTGAGTTTGGTTTAAGTTGCCAGCTTAGTTTTTTATTGTATTAAACTGTATACCTTTAGGTTTACCATATATTTTTTTCAGTGTGGTAGAACATGTAAGTAAAAAATAAAATCTCTTTGAATGAACCTAGTAGGAGCAATTTGTTATTGTTTTTTTTTGTGTTAAAATAATTATTCATTGATCAATTTCAGGATCATTTGTATGAATGTTTCAACTCCAGTAGTTATAATGTACAAAAGCATATTGCAACAAAAATAATATTTAATTTCGTACACGCAGTTTAAAGTTATTATTATTTTTCCTTTTTGAGGAGTGGTTTCTTTATTTTTGAATTGAGGATTATTTATGTGTTGTGCACTTTAACCCTAGTAGTTATACCGAGGTATAAAAAATAATTTTGTAAGAATAAATAACAATAAGTAATATATTATTATATAATATTTACAATTAACATATATGTATTAATATCAATGATATTTTCTGAAGAAGACAATAAAAAAATTGTCGAAATGTTAAAAGATGATTTAATTTATTAAATTTTTCATTAAATTGTGCAAAAAGCCGCTATCTCAAGAAAGAAAAAAACATAATTTACACTATCGGCCAAGAATAAATTTTCATCAAAATATATGTATTTATAATAGAAAATAAAATGACATTTAGTTAGTACACGCAGTTTAAAGTACCAACTCGACTTTTTGTTGTATAGGAATGCCTGCATTTGGATTTACTATGTATTTTTTTCCACTTCTGTTCCCAAATAAATTCTTTACAAGTCGTCGTACAAGATGTCGTATGAACTAATAAATCTGCTTCTGATTTGCAACCTTCACTGATTCTTCTGAGAAGAATGAAGAGCTCCAAATAAATATTTCATCATCTTCATCGTTTATTTATTATATAAGTTTTTTTTCTCCCAGGTATTTTTATTAGCAAACCACCGCGATTAGTATACTTGCATATGTGAGGACATATTTTACACTTACTCTCTAGAGTACGGCTGTTTGTTCTACAAAAAAAAAAAACATTAAACAATAGTCTCGAAACTCTCACAATCAAATAATTGTCATATTAAAACAAATTATACACGTCTCAGGGCATTGATTAAAGAAATATGACAATTGCATATATCAATTTGGCAGAAAGAACAGAGTAAAATACGAATAGCGGTTCTGTTCCACATTAAGAAAATTACAACAACTATAACATAGTTTATTGCAATTACAAATATGGATAGAATTATGTCATTACTAGAACAATAAACAGAGATTTGGTTGATTTATATTAATATGTTGTATGATATAAAACGCATACACTAATAGGTATTAAAAAATCAAGTTGAATTCTTAAACCCAGCTTGAAAAAACATCCCTCAAAAGGAGAAAATACTCATGACTTCGAACTCCGTATGCGAAATTAAATATTATTTTATTGTTATAATATTCTTTTTGATATGTCGATGCTTTTATAGTGTATATAAATAATCCTGAACCCGACCGTTGAATAATTGCTTTAACCTTAAAATAATGAATAACCCAATGCTGCTGCTGAGATTACTGAAAGAGATTTTATTTTTTATTTGTACCACTTTCTGAGGAGAATTCTGCATAAAAAGGCTCGGCTTATTTGCTTATAAGGTTCAATTATCTCAGAAATGGCAAATTGTCATTCGCTTCGATATCGTTTCTCTTTATGGGCTTTGGAGAAGCTGGAGAATGGCGACGATTTTGCTAAAAAAGTTCGTTGTAGAGTACCAAATACATTCTAAATGTGTAACTTTTTGGTGTGGTTTTTGGAGCGGCGGCATTATTGGCACATTTCTCATCGAAGATGAAAACGACAACAACGTTATGGTCAACGGAGAGCGCTACAGAGACATGTTAACCAATATGTTTTAGGCAGCATCTTGAAGATTTGGATGTGGGTATTCTTTGGTTTAAGTATTATGGCGTTACTTGCCACACATGTCGTCCAACAATCCATCTTTTGCGGACCAAATTCCATAGTCGTGTAATCAGGCATTTTGGTGATGTCAGTTGGCTTTGAAGCTGTGATTTAATACCGTTAGACAATTTTTTGAGCGGTATCGTTGAAGATCGATGTTATGCCGACAATTCAGAAACCATTCAGGCATTAAAACACAATATTTTTCGCGCTATTGTGAAATAAGGGCCGAAATAATCGGAAATGTGCTGCAAAATTGGGTTAACAGGATGGGCTATTGCAGGGCCAACCGTGGCAGCCATTTGAATGAAGTTATATTTGACAATTACTCGCAAGTTTTACGCTTTCTAATAAAGCAAAACTAATTGAAAAATATTGAACGGTGTTCCTTTTATACCATTTTTAAAAAGGAACCAGTTAATGGCTCAGCCTCTATAATACTTTTTAAATTGATAAGGCTTCTTCGAATCAAAGGATAATATTAATTAAATTTATTCTAAAAAATTAATAACTTCCTGATGGGTATGAATTTTTAATAAATTTTCGTCAACCACATAGGAATATAAAACCAGAGAGAAACGAAATATAAAAATATATCTTTGGTTTAAGGAAATCTTTTAATCAGTGCGGCATATGCCTCTATGCAAACATAAAATTTAAATCGATAGTTTTTTTGAACAGAAGCGATCGTAGATTATGTTAAAGAAATATCTCAAAAATGTTTCTCATTAAAAATGCGTGTATTGAACGTAAAAAATATTGCACTTAAAGAAAGAAATATGTTTAAAAGTAATTTTTCGTTTAATGAATCGGTTCTATTAGTGTAGTATAGTAAAAGTATCGCAAACGCTAAACAGTAGTTTACTAGCAACAGTAAACGTTCCCCTCTTATTATTTAATCATTGCATCAAAGTACACCCATAAAATAGCATAATGGTTTACTATAACATTCTATACTTATGAACTTCCGCTTTAAACGCAGCTGAATTTGGATTTTCACAAACGAATGCGCTGCATACATAAATCACCGATACAGGCATCCAGCCTTGACCTATATCCAAAGCGTACATGCATAAATATTTCATTGGCAATATATTCACGTATACATAACCGAAGGAATGTCTTCTCCAAAAGTGTTAATCTGAATAAAATTTGATGGTTATTGATGAGAATGTATGAGTATTAAGCGTTCGAAGCTATGAATAGTAAACTAAGTTTGACAGACTTTGAGGTTTATGGCGAAGATAAATTCCGGTATAAAGTGTCCGCAAAAATTTTAAATTTGAGTCCTTCTTAATAGGTAAAAATAGGTGCTGTGCAAATCACTTTATGGATAACAAGAGAAATCGTTTTTACTTTGTAGGTGATTCCGTTCTGGTTAAAATATTTATGAGTTGACCGTGATGTTAAGAATTATGTAACTTAAATATGCAGAATCTTTATGTACGTGAAATCTAAAGGAATTTGAAAATAATGTAATATTAGATCCGTTGCACGTTAAATAGACATACAACACACGTAAAGTACGTACTGAATATCTGGTATACACAACGAACTTCTCCATCGAAAAGGATATCAACAAATACCTCTACATTTTTTTACAGGTGTATGCATATTTGATTTAGTCGAGTCTATCAAACACAATTTACATCGAATAGGCATTACAAAGGTAGTGATAATAACAGCAACGCCATCTATGCGGCAATTTCTGTAACATAATACACTTATGTAGCTATACCAAATGTATCTTTAGATTTTTTCCACTGTATAGCCATAAAACCTTGTTACAATATGGTTTAAGAAAAGCAGCTCCTTTAGTAGCTGGCATGGTCTTCATTTTGATTGAATTTTATACAGATTGATATTTATGGCTGATGATCGCCTAAAGATGTTGCATGTAATTTTATAAATGGTTTATTAGAACAGCAAGTTTATTGTTAGTATTTATTTTAATACTATTGTAATATGTTATTCCAAAATATTGATCTACCCATAAAAACATCTTTAAATTTCCATTTTGGCCCTATGTGTGGTTATTGTTAAATAAAATAAAAAGCTGTCGAGGTCCAACCTATAATCTTTATTTAGTTGGCAACTAATTTCAGGCTACATCGCCTACCGTTGGCCAGATGGAATCCAAATAATTATAAAGTAAATAAATAATACAATAATGGTAATTGTTAATTAAAAAGCTAATAAGGATTTTTTTTACTAAAAAGTATAATTTGAAGTTAATAAACTTATGTTATAAAGTTTACGAGTTTGAATTAATAAAGTAAATCAATGATAAAAAAATCCTTGAAAAAAAAGATTTTAGTAAGTGTTATTATGGTAAATAACTACTCAAATCATAACTGCTTCTTCGTTAATTTGATATCAACTTATAAAACTATTGTACTGACATCCATTAATGCTTGTTTTCTTAGATTTGACATCCTGACACAATTTCAGTATAGATTTAATAAAGGGAACATATTGAACAAAAAGCGTTCAACTGTGGCCAATGTAATATATTTCACTGATAAATTACGGTAATGTGATGTTGGCAAAATTGTGACTGCCTGCTGTTTGTCATGTCTATACGATAAGACACAATTTTCGAAAATGAATATACTAACGCAAATATAAAAATCGAGTGTCAGTCAAATATTTTTCTCTTCCACATGGGGATCCAAGTTCACTCGTGGTGCAGATAATATACCAATTTTCAACAAGAGACATCTAGACTTTGGAAAATGACGGTAATACACTACTTCAATCTATTAATAAATTCAATTCTTAGCCAATACATTTACTTCAGACCTATGGTCAAATCATTGCCAGAAGCTAGCTAATCACTTTCCTTTCAAATGCCATTTCTTTCATTGTTTTTGATGAACTTAAGAAAGCATCTCTTATGGGGAAGTTAATTGATGCCGTGACCGAGATAGAAAGTATCAGGTTATAATACCAAGCTCGAACTAGAAGAAAGGCCCTCCAACAACAGTGGCCTCGAACTGGTAAAGAGACGCCTCTTAAACTGACCATGGAACATGAATGGAAGCTCAGACAGGCCTTTTCGGTTAGCTTCAACAGGGATACGACGATGTTTCAGATTGAGGTTTATGCAATTCATCACTGTCTCAGATAAGTAGAAAGATGGACCGAGTTAGGTAAAAGCGTTTTTATTTTATATGACAATCAGGCCACACTTGGAGTGATCAATACCGCAAGTATTGATTCTAGGCCGATTTGGGATTGTGCAAGCGTCCTAAATGAAATGAACACCTAATGCTAATGGAAAGTAACATTGCTCTAGGTTTCCAACCACACAGGCGTCTGGGCGTGAAGCAAAATCAGAGGGCGGACGATCTACCAAACAAGGTTGCGAAGGTTATTCGTTGGAGCTGACCCTTACTTTGACATTACTAAATCGCAAGTTAAAAAGTCCAGCAATAAATGGATACATAATAAGTACAAGAATAACCACGACAAAGACAACCAAAGAGGGAAACAAATGCTTGAATTTACTAGTAAAGACAGGAAGTTGTCAAAATGGTAAGCATATTTATAACATAGGCCTAGCAGAATACATTACTTGTTGATTTTGCCAAGAGGGGAAAGAAAATCGAATTTAGGTGTTGTGCCACTGCGACTGTGTGGCGAGGATACGGTTTCTAGTGCGGGGCGCATAGAACACCAAAGCAAATAGTTAAATAGAGGAGCTGCTACGAAACATGATTGGTCTAATTGATGAAGTGTGACAAATCGACGAGTTACCATACCATGATCAGGGGATCAGCTCTCCACAAATCGTAAGTAGTATTATATATTATCATGAAAGGATATACTTATTACTTTCGTTGGTATTGTTATTGTTATAATTATTACTGCTATTGTTAATATTAGTGTATTTTAAGTTTGTTACTGTTGTATGTAACTTTCTGTAATTTTGATGAATGTATATATAGATTCTAATCTGTGTATTGAATATAAATGTGAGCGACAACTTCCGCGTAATAAATTTGTGTGATATAACAAACTAGCCTATAAAGGCTTTCCATAGCAATGAGAAAAGGGACGAAACTTTTTATTGAAAGCGATTACGGTATGAGCTGACTGCTTTTCAATAGAAAAGCTTTGTAATTTACCGCAACAGGAATAAGCGTGGAAACTAGTTAAATTCATGGATCGTTTTCATGAAAGTTTGAAAAATAAAATTAGAGTTTATTCAGTAAGTGAGCTTATATCGCTAGACACGATTCGAGAACACGATTGGACGGAGACGGATATATTTGCTTCTAGGAAAACTAATATGTCATATTATCACATAACATCAACTGATGCAGATGTAAGATTGCAGGTTATAATGGCACTATAAAAAATGATGTTTACAAAATTACATTAATTTGTTTTAAAAAATACGTATCAACATGAACCCCTTAAGTGGTTTGTTGTATATATTCGCGTTACGGCTACATAGTAAATGTATTAAACCACTTAAGGTTTTAAAATTGATTCGATCATGCGTAATAATACTGTGATTTGCAAAATTATAGCGATAATTGTGGTTAAGCGTAACAAAGTTTCCTGCATTTATTTTTCTCAAAAAAAAAAAAAATAGTTAACGTTAAACGGGTAACAATTTGCTGTAATATTACTGTTTAATTTGTATAGTTCCAAACAAGTGTCTTTGAACTGGCAACATAAGAAAATTAGAAATAACTTCTGATACAGTAACAGCTAAATTAGATAATACGTAACAATTTACAGTACTTACCTACTGGTTGATTTGCGTTTTTAAATTTATTCAATTGTGATAACTATGAGTATGTACCAGTTCTAATTTTTTTCTTATAATCAGCTGCATGAAGAATTTTGGTGTTTGGACTATGAAATTGTGGCTTTTCGAAAATGCAGAGAGATAAAGCATATGAACGCGTCTTTTGTGTCGATTTAATTTATTTCTTCGAGAGGTTTGATCTGAGTAGGAACCTTGGCACCTATGATAGGAAATATTACATGTAACATCACTTTGATATAACTTATTTTATATTTGTCTTTGGTAAAGATTATTCGACTAATTTTTTAAAATGATGAATTATAGTGTGATTAATATTTTTACGCAGCGTAGTGTGCAATGTTGAGGTAACAAAAAAGTGAAAGAAAAAAAAACCTTTTGTTTAATTATCATTTAAAAACTTTTCACGATTTTGTGCTCGATTTTTTATAAGCATCTTATATTTTTGATTTAGTGGATGGTTGGAATTAAAATTAATGATACCACTGGAATGCCTAAATTTTATTTTAAATGGTCATAGAGTAATTTTCTGTAGGGCTAATTGTTGGACAGTTTGGATAGATTTCAGGACATTTACTGGAAACAAAAAACATACGATTTTGATACCTTCACCGCTTTTATCTTGTAAACCCGACAAATTCCGGACCCCCATTTATTGAAAAGAGTAAAAGTAAGCAATCTTTGACACACCAAATTTTGTTTTTGTATTTTCGAAGTTTAAATTAACGGCGTTGTGTTTATTTTTTATCATATAAAGATACAATTATCCTTATTTGGAAGTAATAATTTTAAACAAAGTAGGTATTTTTCCAATGACAGTATGCAAATCAACTTTTTGATATATACATAGTTATAAATATCTTTGCTTGATATTTAAAATATTCATGTTTTTCCAAAGCATTTCAATGTTAGGTATTATTATTTAAATAAAATAATAATAAATTATATTTCTAGATTATTAAAATTATATCTCGGAACTACAATAATAAATACAGGTATACAATATTCTATATTGTATACCTGTATAATCAAACTGAATTTTTGTGTCGTAAAATTGAAATGTATAAATTAAATTTTAATATATTCCCATAATAGCTGCTATAATAAGTATTCAAAGGAGCACAATTTGCTGCACGAAGAATAATAATAAAGGTACAACTTGGTTACTTATTTTTGTAATTTACATGAAATTTTCCAAGGAAAAAAAATGCTATCGTGTACTCATTTTTACGTGTATATTTTCTTCACATGCATTTTACTTTTATATTAATAGAATTACAAAAAAAAAAAAAAACAGAGCTGATCGACATTGTTAGATTCAAAATGTAGATGTGTAAAAGGAAACGCTTCAGTTGCTTTCTTTATATAAGGGATATACGAATTTAATTTCGAACTCGTTTTCATTTGACAAGGTTGCAAACTTTCTCTAGAGGGAGGATCGGGTAACTGTTGCTTTGGAAAATAATCTGCAGGGAAAATACTCCCGAACAATTTATTTCCTTTCCATTCGTGTTGCTTCGTTTAATCTCTATCGTTCTGACTTTTAGCTTTCGCGAGCTACGCCCTTGAACTTTCGGATATCCTACACACAGAGCAGCTAGAATTCGAGGGGTGCTCTACAGGTGATCGGTTTCGTAGTTGAACATAGTTTGGTAAATATATGAGTTAGATTTTGAACGAGCGTTGAACTTGCTGGGATTTGGAGTAAACTGCCATTAAATAAATATTGTAAATAGTATAATCTATACTACCCAGTGGAATGAAGAAAATGTTATATAGATACAATATGCGTCACGATATGTGTTAATAAGAAATATCCGCAATTGCTGCAATAAGTTAATAGATTGAAATTAGGTTTGATCTCGAGTAACTACCGAATCAAGATAAGATTATTCACCGAGCAAATGTAGATTTCTATAACTAAGAACAAATGATGTTCCTTTTTTCCACCCTACTGTGCTTTTACTAGCAGGATACGGATATTCTGCTCGATGTAATTGTTTGGGAAAAAAACGATATGGAACAGCACCGCCCGAGAGCTTTCAAAACCTTCCTTCGCAGAGAATTATTCCGCTGAGTTCGATTGTTTGCCTTTATCACATTCATCTTGCTGCATCTATTATCTTGTTCCATTCGTATTTTCTTCTCATTACTCTAGTTTCATCCAGTATTCTCAATTTTCTTATATATTCTAACACTTGTTCCTTCCATCCTATTTTCAGTCTACCTTTTGGTCTACCCTCTTCTGCTCTCCAGGTTTTTATCCTTTTATTATCTCGTTATTGTCTTTTCTTTCCACGTGTCCAAACTATTTCAATTTTTGTGTTTTAATATAGTTTACAATATTTTCTCCTTTATATCATTTATTTCATGATTTCACAACATTATATATTCAACTTCAATATTCTTTGGTCCTAATAATTTCCTCCTTTCAAATATCCATACATTCTCATCATCCTTTCTTATCAGACACATTGTTTCCGCCGCATATGTTGCTGCGAGCACATTGTATAGTTTTAATTTAGTTTTTTTTGCTAATATCCGGGTCTTTTATACACTTCTTGTGATAGTTCCAACAGGCTGTATTCCCTGCTTGTATGCTCTGTCTATAGTTTCCTCACTTCTATCATTTCTATCGTTTACATGACACGTAAATAATTAAAACTATTTACTCTTTCAAAAGTTTTCTCCCCTATTTTGATTTGTTATGTGTTTGTTTTTATTCTGCTACTTGTCATGTGTTTGGTTTTCTGTTCGTTTATCTTCAAGCCTTTATATGCTGCATATCGCACTAAAGTCGGCAGTGCATTCTCTAGATTTGTTCGATTTATCGTAATTAAGACGATATCGTCCACATGTGCAATGATTTGTGTGTTACGCGGTATAATAGTTTTGTCATATCCTGTTTCTCTCACACTGCCCTTCAATATCATATTTAATAGGTTAATAGAGTTGTAGACAACGCATCACTTTGCTTTACTCCATTTTCTATTTTTATTTCTTTTTTGTTATGTCCTCACTTATTATTACTCATACTTTGCAATCTCTCATTGTCATTTTTATCAAAATTATTATCTTAGTTGGTGCCGCTATTCCTTGCCGGACAGAATTATAGATTAGACTCTCTCTAAATCCTAAAACCTGTCTTTAGTTTGAATTTTCCTCTAAATCAAATTCATAATTTTGTATGACCTACTCAATGGTAATCCACTTGTAAACGCCGTTCTGTAATTAGAATTCTTTAATTCGAATTCTCCCTCAATCGATTCAAAAATTCCGACATTTCATGAAAATTTTAAGTCTGTTTTCCTTTCTCCAAATCAGTTTTCACAAACTTACACAAGGTAGAAACATAATTTAAATAACAAATCTATAGCACAGTTTTAAAACAAATGAAAACTTCCGACTTTTTTTAAACCGCAGTAAAAAAATCATTTTTTTAACATTACATATAACTATTGGAATTGTGAATTCGTGGTTGTAGCTGATAAATAATTAAAACAATACTCGAGTTGTGTTGAAGTATATAATGACGTTTCATTGTAATTACAAAACTGAAAATATATAAAATTGCTTTTGAAAATGGATTTATATTTCTACTGAAATTCTTTTACCTTCATATTCTAGAAAAAATAATGTAATTAGTTTTAATTAGTTAAAAATAAACATGCTTTCTAAATTACTAAAGTTTTATATGTAAGTTATACAGGGTTAGCTAATAAAGAAATTTGTGAAAATTATTATAAAATTGAAAAGTATTTGTTTGATAATTGTGAAATATCTTGTGATCAGTAACAGAGTTTTTTTTTTAATTTGAATCATTTCTAAAACTGTCTTTGCTTTGCAGTGTTTTTCTTTCATTAAGATGCCTGTCATTCCAAAGTCAAGGGAATGGTTCATGTTATTCATATGTTTTTTTAAAGCAGTAATGTTTGTGGAAGATTTGTGTCCTTTAAGTCGATCGATTAAATGTTGTCTGGAATGGAATGGATGGTCTCTCCATTATATTATGCTATCGCAGTTTTAACAGGGGATTTTATAAATAACATGGGTCTGTTTGAATTTGGGGGTGATATTTTCAAGTTGTGTTACAGAAATTTAAGATTATTATAATTTTTATGAGCAAGTTTGATGTTATATGTAGATAAAATTTTATTTATTTTTTCTGATAATGTATGAACGTATGGTAAATCCAAATAGTTTAGAAACAACTTTTTACTTATCTTCATAAAAGCTTTTGCATGTATGTATGTACAACACAGTAATATTCCACTTGCCTTTTACCATAATTCAAAATATGTCACATTTTAAAGGAAAATTTTACATATAAAACTTTAGTAATTTGGAAAGCATGTTTATTTTTAACTAATTAAGACTTAATTACATTGACTTTTTCTAGAATGTTAAGTTTAAGGTAAAAAAAAATCATTGAAAATATAAATCCATTTTCAAAAACAATTTTATATATTTTCAGTTTTGTGGTTACTAATTCTTGAAAAAGTTGTGGTGCAGCACAATGGAACCTCATTATACAAACTCACAATTCCAATTCTTGGAGCAACGGTTAAGAAACACACAGACAATTACATATAACTGTATTTGAAATGTGTGCTATAAGATTTTTATCTTTATTACACGTATGTAGTGCATACTACAAATTAATATGACATTTTTTGTTTCACTTGCTTTAATTTAAACTCTCCTTAATTTGAACAAAGTGGAATACTACATGAGAATTCGATACAGAGGGAGTCAACTGTATTAAAATTCACAACAGGAAAAGCAAAGAGCAGTGATGGTGGACAAGACAGTGGACCTTAGAGACTCAATCTTATTAATGAAAGAACTAAATGCACACTCACATTTTTTTTTTAATTTTCGCAGGTTTTTAAATTTTGTAATGACTTTGTAATGCACTTCAGTAAAACCATTTAAATTTATTTTTTTTTGCAATTCTTTTTGCTACTACTAAACCAGTCTTGTTGGATCCCATAGAATTGCTTCACTTCTGTATAATCCAATGAATCGCAGGGTCTCTGCTTTGACGACTAAAAAATAAAACATGTTTAAATCGATTCTTGGCGAGTCGTGGAGCGATTTTAGACGATCCTACTTCACGATTCGGGTGTTTACACGGGTAGTGCCTAACGAATGTGTCGCACGCCCGGTGTCAACTCAGCTTTTCTCTAATTACACTGTCAAAAGCCTGTTTGAAAGCTATGAATACCATGTGGGTTTCTATATTGTGTTCGTAGCACGTTTTTATTATTTGCGTAAGAACATCTATTGCATCCGTAGTTGTTTTACGAAAAAAATATGTAGACTAATAACTTGGTTTGACATAATGACATTAAATCACTTCTGATATAGCCTCTCTTTTTACGATACTTTGATTACAACGCAAATGTCTTAATAAATCAGTACGTCGTAATATACAATTTAATTACTATGTGCAAAAAAGTCACTTTTTCTTCAAAAGGTTATACCTTAAGAAATAACCACATAAAAACTATATTGTTTTATTGCAGAAAAAGCCTTTATTATGTCTATCACTTATATAGATTTTTTTTCTGTTATCAATGCCACAGAAAATATATGAAGAGATTAGAAATATGAAAGCGGCAAATTAGTTTCCAGCGTAAGTTACACACGACGATCTTCGAGATGGTATAAAAAAAAGAGCAAGGTTTTCTTAAACATGGATTGCTGCCAATTTCATTAAATGTCATACATATATTTATTATTTTAAGGCGATAGAGTTTTTGCGCACATTTTTTTTACTGAAACTACAACATGATTACTCTTTCCGCACATGTTAAATTCCAAGCAAGACGGTGGTAGTTAAGTGTTGTTCATCTTTCCAGTATTGCACTGCTATTTGCGGAAATGAAAAGTAGAGCTGATTACAGTTATTTCTCATATTTTTTTGTACATCCACTTTATATATGTATGCGTACGACATTGCTAATAAAACTGATCGGACACAAATGTATGTCGATTTAATCGCATGTAATATGTATTTACATGCATGTACGCGTATAAATTCTATTACAATTTGAAAGCTACGGCAGAAAACCAGGTCACCTTGACCAACATGTTTTCCAATTTAACATACCTATGTAATCTTTTAAAACAATTTTAAAGAAATGTTCATCCGAATGGATATATATGGATAGCGTAAATATGGGCAGATGAGAGAGAAAGACTAACAAATAAGGTCTAAATATAATAGCTTTCTATTTAAAGATAGCGAGCCTCAAGCCGGGAGTAATAAATATTTGAAATATTCATTGAAACAAATTGGAGAAATATCTTTAAGTTTACGAATTCCTTTAGCTGGAATGAGATATTTGTTTATAAATGAAATATATCTTCCTTAAAATTAAGGCGCAAATCGTCAAGTATTTGTAGTTCCGTGAGTGATCCGCTGTATACAGTTAAGGCATTCATATTTAAATGACTATGAATAGGAGTACTAATCATTGAAGCTGTATACTATTACAAAAACAAGTCGGCTATTTGTGTCAAAGATGGATATAATACTATAAATGTGGCTTCATTTCAATAATTTTGATTGCAATGTGGAGAATATACAATTAGCAAAAGAAGGTCTATTGATTCGAATTAGTATGCAAATAACAATGTATTAATCCATCTACTAATAGATATTTTAAACAAAGGTTGCAAAGAACACATTACCGTCAGTAATTTATACAATACAAGGCATACACTTGGTAAAATGAATTGTATCACTTGGGAAAAACATTGATTTCACGAAACTGCCAATGTAATGAAAGAATATTTAGCCTTTTGTCATTTATATATTTAAATAGTGAATTGGTGTCTTACTTATCTAACTTATCACTACACATAAATGGTTTCCATTTTGTTAGGCGCTTGGTTCGTCATTTTTTGCTACCTTGACGTTAAAATCATTACTACGTTATCTAGAGTTCTAAATAGTCTGCTCGTGCCTAAATTATAGGCTGTCTGAATCACACAAGTAATATTGTGTGATGCGTCATGAACGTTTATTCAACTATCCCGCACATTTTGTGTGTGGTTATTCAATGTATATAGAGCAAACATTCTAACGCTTATAAACTATTCGCGTAAGTCAAGAATAAACACTTACCTAACGTTTATACATTTGCTTAGACATTTTACCGGCAATTTCAATTGTTTTCAGTGATGACTGCTAGATTTACTATCGCTATAACGTTTCTATATATCAATTTTTCCTTTTTACGTCCTGTATTACTTTTCAGAGGGAAATAGTATATTACATAGCGAATACAGGAAGGGACAAATGACGCACTTTTCTACGAGTTTTGTATACTAGTTTTCTCAAGACAAATTTTTAACAAATTATTATAATTTTTTTTTGTAACATTTTTTAACATATCTTTTTGCACTATTATTATTATTATCCGCAACACTATTTAATATAGCATTAGAAGAAGTAATAAAGCAGCTTGACTATAATGGAACTGTGGCAAATAAATCAGTGCAATTTATTGCCTAGGCGGATGACATTGCCTTAATTGCTCGAGATAAAAGAATAAATCCAGGCGGGAAATATAGCCTACTTTGTCCACCAAAAAATTATACTCGATAAAACTTAAGTAAAAAAAAAAGTAACCTATGCTAGTAAAACCATGTGCCAAACTAGTAACGATGAGGAAAAACTGTTAGCCTTCGAAACGAAAATCATGAGAAAACTTTTAGGCCGAAAAATAATACCAGATGGAGAGCATAAGTAGCTCATGAATTTTGAAATAAATGAAATATTAAACGAAACCATCTTAAACGTAAAGGCAAGTAGGATGTGATGGTATGGACACATAAAAAAAACGAGATCCGGAGATGCAAATAAGAAGAGCGAGCGATTGGAAATCAGAAGGCCACATGCATGCGCAATATTGTGAACTTACTAGCTGCTTCATGGTATGAAATTAAAAAATAAGTGCCTCATACTTAGGGATCAGCTCACTAGCCTTGTTTACCATTGGGTTAGTTTTAATATCCTGGTAACCATTATTACTGTTTACAATTGCAACGTATTTGATAGTCCCTACATCTTCGATAGTTCAAATTCTGAGACGGATATTTTTACGTGTACCTTTATTTCAAGATACCACGCAGTTGATATTCTTCGTTTATTTAACTGTCCTTTTGGCCTCGTCAACTCTAAACACTTGCATTATTGTCAGCCAATGCAAGAGTAGGTTTATTTTACCGCCCTAGTGCCGTAAAGCGCACGGCACTTTTTCTTTCATATTCTTTAATTTATTAAAAAAAAATGCATTTACCGATATTTTTATTGTTTTAATTATTATTAATGAAACGTTATCATATTTATATCTGTCAAAGTGACGGATCTAATTTAAATATTAAATTTCGGCGATTTTGCGTAATAAAATTAAGAATGGATATGAGTTAAAGAAGAATCGGGTGTAGAAGGAAGGATGATTAAACTGAGAGTATCACATGAAGGAAATGATCGTTTCGGCCAAAAATTTAGTCTTTTTGGTTTATACTGTGAGGTCGCAAATTGCCCCTCCCCCTCTCTCATAACTTTTGAAAGGAATGTGATGAATGAAACAAAAACGAGGTGACATTAGGACAATTTGTGATTTTTTACCTATAGGGATACGCACATGGTTTCTGGTGTAAAATAGAGGGCGTAGGTATCTTTAAAATGTTAAATGGGAAATAATTTCATATAGCTCATTTGGAAGATATTTCTATTACTTTTATGGCAATGCAAACAGTTTTACGATTTTCAAAATTTTTACCAACTTATCCAAGGTTAATTATTGGAGTACCTACGTTACTTTTCGATAACCCTCGTATTCACTATTTTGGGTATAACCTGTAATTACAGAAATCTGTAACATAGACACACACACGACACATACACTGACAGGTAAGATACTGTTGCTAAACATTTTTTTAACGAAATTTTAACGTTATATTGTAAAATATGTCATATTTTACAGCATTCTAAGTAGCATAAACCATAACATGAATACGAGGGCTATCGAAAAAAAAGTAACGTAGGTACCCCCATATTAATCTTCGATAAGTTGGCAAAAATTCTGAAAATCGTAAATCTGTTTACATTGCCATAAAAGTAATAAAAATATCTTCCAAATGAGCCTCTATATGAAATTATTTCCCATTTAAAATTTTAAAGATAGCTACTACGCCCTTTGTTTTATAACAGAAGCTATGTGCCTATCTCTATAGGCAAGAAATCATAGATTGTCTCTAATTTAACTTTGTTTTTGTTTCATTGCTCTATCTCATTTCATTCAAAAGTTATGAAGGGGGCAACAATTTACGACCTCACTGTATGTATCATACGGAATATGTATTTGTATCTAGTTATGAGCCAATAAAGTGCACTATTATTATTAATAATAATAATAATTTATTATATAAAATCACTTTGACTAACAATTCACCCACAAAAGAACATCGCAAAGTGTATCGCAGATTTTGATGTAATTTTGTTAGTTTATTCCATAGGGTATTATTTCAACACAATTTCTGTTGCGGCGCAGCGTTAACTTTAGGGGGTGCAATTTTGACATTGAAATTCGACCCAATTTTACTTCGTTTATCTAAAATAACTTTTGAGTGGTGAAAGAAGAAACGGACATGCCTCGCTTAGAAAGCCTCTCCTGCTGATACAGCTATTTATGTACAAGATGCTACAATAAGTACGGAACCACGTATATTGTCCTTATTTGATGGGATTTCAAACATCCATTATAATTGAGCTTTATTTCATCAAATACTGTATACAAAGGCGATTTTGATTTTTTTATTATGAATTTCGGCGTACTTCCTTACTGAGACACTCTGTGTACAAGTTTTTTTTTTGGAAAAACAAAATTTGGACCGAATTCAAAGCCAAGTTGTACCTTCTGAAGTTGAAAGTCTGCAGCGACAGAAAGTGTCCTCGAATAACGCTGTATAGGGTCTACAAATTAATAAATAAAATTTACAGTTCAAGAGGTCCCGTTGTAAATCGAGCCAAGCGACCAATGCGATACCTGCGCTTGTGACCTTGCAAATATTATCTGACGTGGAAATATCTACTCACTATATCTGGTGATGGCGCTTATGAATATTTATGGACGTAATTAAATGATTTTGTATAACTTAAAGGAATTTTGCTTTAATTTATAAGAAATGTAAGTAGATTTGTTTGGAAATAAGGCTTCTTAATTAAATTCTATCTATTTATTAACGGGTCGGCGTTAAATTTTGCCTTTCTGAGAATCTATGAATTATTTAATTAATACCATTGGAATCTATATAAACTAGTTTATACTTACAAAACATATTGTTTGTTTTTGCATTTTCTTTTGTTTATGGGAACATAATTACAATATGATTGTATTAGTCATAGGATTAAAATAAATTAAAATAATGTAAATGGGATAAAACCTAACAGTGAGAAACGTATAAATAAGCAAAATAAGGATCGAGTGAGTATGCTTACATCACAGAAAACGCAAAAACTTACTTTATTTTTATAAAGGTTATTTTTAAAAGCGAAAGGATATACATGGGTTAATATAAACGTATTATTGAGAAAGAAAATAACAGCGTATATATTTTTGATAATTTGTCCAGATCAGCTCTAAAATTTGCAGTTTTTATTTTTTTTTAATGTATCATTTCTAAGATATTCTTAGTATGATAACTTCTTTCGTTCGTTAAAATTTTAGTGTTATTATATTTATTCACATTTTCATGTTTTTTTTAAAGCTGTTAAAGTAGTTGAGGAATTGCGATTTTGCAAACTATTTTTTAAATGTTGTTTAGTTTGACCAATGTATACTGTGCTTGCTTAATTTATAAGTAAGAGCTCTATGTATAAAAGTTAAATGAGAAAAACAGAACATTGTAAGGAGATGCTCCTAGATTAGAAAGTATGAGAGGAACGCAATTTTGCTGTACCCAGAGGAAATGATTCTTTAAGTCAAAGAAATATTTCATTGTCCCTATTTGAAAGAACCATTTTTTCTCGTCTAATATATATTTTTTCAAATAAATCAAAATAATATTATTTCAGTGAATGAAATACGTATTAGCTAAGAGAAATATTCTTTAGTAATTCTTTTTCATAGTGTCAAACAAATATATTTTTAGTTTAAAGAATTCTTTTTATCTGTGTAATATTTCGGGTAGACTGTCCAGATTATATCACATTAGGTATTATCAGAGACCATCTTATTATTAAATATAGCTTGATATAAAGTTATTTTACTTTCCTGCGTAGAATTAAAAAAATTAATAACACACATTGTGCACAGTATTTCTAGGTCACGCAACATAACTGTTAAAAAGATTTTGTTTTTATTTTATAGCAAAGTTTAAGTTTTAAATCTAGTATATTATATTATAAATTCTCAAAAATATAGCTTAAAGGATTGGTGAATAATTGTACAGCCAATATGAACATCTCCGATTTAGCTCTGCTTTGCCAATAAATGTTGCCCAATGTAAGAGCAGTTTTGTCTGGAGT
The DNA here is from genome assembly GCA_004143645.1 of Protaetia brevitarsis. NCBI lineage: Eukaryota > Metazoa > Arthropoda > Insecta > Coleoptera > Scarabaeidae > Protaetia > Protaetia brevitarsis. The sequence continues at coordinate 680,011 of RXPK01000114.1, forward strand.
GTATAAAAGTAGTACATAGGCTAAGCACGTATAATGATATAGCAAATAAAGCAAACACTTTTTTATTATACGAATAGCATAACGGACATTTAATTCGACACTTCTACGTCCGACAAAAAAAAATACTTTTCTTCTCTTCACTTTTAGGATTTTTTTGTCATGTATAGTTTCCATCAGATGTCAGATCAGGCTGATGTCGAAATATATCTTGTCCATATTTCATAAATGTTTGCAATATACGTGAATGTGTGCGTATGTATTTTCGCAAGATATATCCTTCAGCCGTAGATGTAAAACGCATTTTTTATATTATTGAACTATGGGTATATGGTTGGAATTTACAAAGGTGACTAGCATGGTTTCATATAGGGTATTTGTAGTGCAGTTATCAATTAGCCAATGTAATGCCATTGTATATTACAACAAATGCATTAACTAAATAATTGTTTGTCGAAATACTTTATCTATAGAACATAATAATGTTTTGAGTATGTGATTTTTTTTATACACGAGGAGTAGAAAAAGAAAAATAGACACAGATTGTTGATTTCAAACAAAATCATTTATTTCATTTACATCTTAAACTTTCAATGCAATTCATCATTTACATTAAATATCATTTGCTTGAAATATAACGTCTGAAGTATATTTTTAGCTGTTATAGGCCAAAAACAAAATGGATTTGAATTGTACAATGTTCCTCCAGGAATGTGTATGTGTATATAAACCGATAACTTTTAATACATATTACGAAAACGCCTTTTACTACATATTCTCTGGGGATCGTCTTAAAATGAACTTCCTGACAAAAAATATTTTATGTGTAAGACCGCTTCGCCAAACAAAGGTTGTTTGTCTAACAAAAACCCTGGAGGATGCGATGTGCCTTACAGTAGACCGAATATGTGTAAGTTAAATCAAACGAAAAATCAAAGAGACGTTCCTTCAACATTACCATGAAAAGGGATAAGATAAGAATGTGCATTCTAAAGGTCTGAGCGGAAAGTGGAAGGCTTTTAGCGATCTAGTGAAATACTCTTTACCTACAAGTTGCATCTAAGATGTTTTATGAAATTTCAGATTACACATTTTGAGCATTTGAACACCAAAATTAAGTTATTGTTGGAAATTGCTAAGAGTATTCTTCAAAATATTGTATTCATTCCATTATGAAATATTCTATTTATTTGTATTCGCTAAAGTCGAGAGAATATTAATGGTGTATTAGCAGTTTGAAAGGCTGTTTTAAATGTACGACATTTCAAATCATATTATATTAATTGGAAATGCGATTGAAATGCTGATGGAAACAGCATTCGAAATACATTCTGCTACATTAATTAATATCCTTTTTTGTTAACATGCAAAATATTAGAGTTTAAATTAAGTGGAGGTATAGACAGGTATGTAAATTGCTTGCGTAATTAAATTTGAAGTTAAACAAATTTAATTTAGCCGGCGCATCCATCAAAATTGGGAGGCATAAATATACATATTTCTTACTTTCGCGAATTAAACTTGATGGTTATAAAATATCTATTGTTTCATAGATTTTTGTGAGGAATCAAAAAAAAAAAAGCTTTTGTTGATTATTCTAGAAATATCCATCTTTTTAACAAATTATTGTTTCTTTAGCTTTCTCCTTTTAATACTTACATTTATTGCATTGTTAGGTTACACTTTTTTATATTATTTTAGCTATCTTAGCCAATATATTTTGGCGTTATTATCTGATAACAGTTCTATTTTTCTTTTCAAAAGAAATGCTTTCTCTGCAGATTTATGGAAGCCAGTGCCACGTGATCTAAATGCAATTTAAATTATACCGCGTGTTGCAGTAGTAGGTAAATGCATAATTAATTCATTATTTAAAATAGGGTGGCTTATACACAGACTGTCTATAATTTAAGGCACATTATGTATAACTTCGTCGAGTCATTTTTTTAAACGTTGAAATGGATCAATTTTATTCTTCATAAACGGTACCATTGACCAGGAAAAAAAAATATTTTCTTTTTTTCTAGTTATGACTATCATTCGCTCTTTTTTAAATTGTAATAGAATTTTTTTTTTCAACAAGAAGAAACTCTTTGTTTTTATCTGAGTAGAAATATGTACATTACAGATTTATTCACAATCCTCTATTGTCATGAGTCATAATTAGTCTAAATTTCGAAAACAAAAATCCCGGCCACCTTATATTTCAACAGTGTAAGGTTTTTCCGTTGGTTAATTTGGGCATCTCGGAAGCTAGAGGAGTTTGAAAGGTGATCAAATTGGAAAACAATTCCAGTTTTACCTGCTCAATTGAACGTGCCTGAACGTACTTGAACATATTTCATCTCAAATAATTTAATTACATCATTTACTCTGTTTAAGTACTCCTTCAGTTGTATACTAATTTCTTTGATTTCTTCGTCATTCCTGTGTGGGAGGATTCTATGCACATCTGTAGCGTCTGTAAGGCCGTAAGCATGTATAATGGATGCTTACAGACTCACAGATAAGCTTATAGATACTACAGATATGTATAGAATCTCACCGTTAAGTCCCTAAAGATCATTTTCATGTGACATCTTATTTCCAACTAAAGAAACAGTTTACACCAAAGTGACTATAATTAAAATTTCGAAAGATATAGAAATATTTTAATAATTATCTTGAATTTTGTTGTTAAACGAGATGTGTATCTATCAACTGCTTATTAATGTTTGAGAAAATAGCCTTTCTGTACAGTTCAAATAAGAAGCTTGCTTTATTGCGCACATAAGCACCTATGACTTTCTTGCTCAAACTTTTTTCTAAAGTCAATAATAATGGATAAAAAACATTTTTATCAAGGTTGCCTGATTATCACTGAATTGGTATATAGTAGTTTATCGCGTTATTTTTTTGTTGCGAAGTACCCAAGAATGAAATAACATGTTGGAAATATCATTTAAATTGAAAGAGCAACTATTTCTTCGCTTCTGAAGTAGCCGAATGCCTTAAGGGTTTTCGACTACAGCAAGGAGCCACGAGTTCGAATCTCGCTCTGGTCAATTACGGTGGTCGATTTTTCTTTCCGGGGCCGTAATGATGATTAGGAGGAAGTTTTTGCTCTGTGGATATGTTAAGCAACAAATAACTTGGCTTTATTTACTCCGAAAAAAATCGTTTACCTACTTGTGGAACACGTAGTGTAGTCAATTTAGTTTATGCAGCATTAAATTCAATAAAATTCAAAATATCGCTCTAAAAATAAAGGTGTAACCAAATGTTTGGACTTCCTAAGAACGCCCGTTCCTTGTTTTCTAATTTACTTCACTTGTTAAACCCATGGAATATTCTGTTTCATAACCTAGGATACCCTTCCACGTGTTTACTAACGAAATTTTCAAGGCTATTGAAATTACAACAGCTTTACAAAATCAATGTGACTGAGAAATGATTTTCTAGTTTTCTATACCTTTGTTTTATACTTGTGTTCGTAGCTAAAAAAATTGCTTTTTCTGATGTTAATTACTTTCAAGGGGAAAGACCGGTTTTGAAGAGACGAGACTAGTCTCTGTAAATCGACATTGCTGGTCCCTATGCAAATGGTTTCTATTTTAATTGCTTCGTTTTCTTTAGAAACGTATTTACGACACATTTCAAGTAGAAAGAAGTTATTTAGAGTAAAAAAGAGATCGTCGACCAGCAACAAAAGCTCGCGTCTTTTGTAAACTCCTTCTTAGGATTTCGTGGTTGGAACTAAGCAATTGCTATTTGCTGTTTTAGTTATTAACATCACATCTAGAGATTTGTAAAAAAAAATCTTATATTAACTATTGATTATCTCCTGAAATAAGCGTTTAAATTCTTTCCCCTCTTTTTCCAATTAATCACGTTTCCCCATCTTCCGTTCATTCATTTTAAGAAACGCCTAATTCTACTTTATTTCGCAACATATTTCGCAAACGCTACGGTAACTGTATTGATTAGTCAAACAGTTTTTGAAGAATGTTCCGAAAGGTCAGGAAAGGAAACTTCTTAGAAGAACGATTTTGTGGAAAGGGTCATTTACAGTTTGAATATTTTATAAATAGCAAATCAATAAAGTTGCTTATGTTCCTTAAAAGTTGCCAGGCAAGTTACCAGGAAACACCGCAATTTCCTAATCTCCAAGAAAATATTAAAGTTACTTTTGGTAGTACAGATTAAACGTAATTGCATTTATCAAACACCGTGTTATTTTTTTGCAATTAGAGGAAAGCTGATTTTGTTAGGGAAAGACAAATCGTCTTTGAGGAAAAATCAATTTCTGTTTTGCTTATTTTTAATTGAGTATAACAAACTGACAATGAGTATAGCAAATTCCAAATCTACTGGCGTTTGGTTCTCATATTTTTGTAAGCATGTAATGTACCCTAAATATGTTTTTGAACATAATGAAGGCGATTTTGACAATATACTTGAATTGTAGTTGTCAATAAATTCTAATTATTATTATTATTATTATTATTATTATTATTATTATTATTATTATTATTATTATTATTATTATTATTATTATTATTATTTTGGCATTTTTTCCAGACTATGTTGTTAAAACTTTCTGTTTGGTTTTGGAATTATCCATGGAAACAAATTCAATTAATGTTGGCTCTATGAATAAAGTTCTTCTTCTTCTTATTATTATTATTATTAAAATAGAGGCCTTATGATCTTCATTATGACGTTTGTGCATTGCTATGCCGCAATTACAACCTAGATTTTTTTCAGTGCCATCAGATATTTATACTAAAATTAGCATGGAAGGGAGAGTTATTTAAAGAACTGGGATGGATGTATTTCATTCATATTCTTTTTTTAATTCATTTTCTTGAGATCACCTACACCTTTCTTAGATCAAAAGTAATTTATCTTACTCCTTAAAGTGAAAACTTCACGCAAAGTTACTGGCTGCCTCCTGTAACTTCACCTAGTTTACAGGTTATTTGAATGAAATTGAAAGAAATAGATCCGGTTTCTTATTCAAGTAGAAAAATAATCTATAGTGTGGAAATCAAATCCATCCAAAGATTCATTCAAGATAGCAACTATTCGAGTATCCTTAGCGGTTTTTGAGAAATCTATATCTTCATGCAAACAACGGGAGTTAGCATATCTAACTACATTTTTAAATTTTATTTTAGCAGATGTCACGTATGATAGCAAATTGAAAAAGTATTCCATAAATCACCAAAAGTAAGGTTAAAATATGAAATGATATTCAAAAAGGTTATTTTGAAAAAGTTGTTCAGAATTCAATTATGAGAACATATATAAAATAATGAAATCGCATTTCTTTAAATACTTTTTAAATAAATTACATGTTTATGATTTAGCCTTTTTGGCATATATGAGTTTGATATGTATATACATAGGTATAATTTGTATAATGCCAATAAATTGATATTATTATTATTATTATTATTATTATTATTATTATTATTATTTTCATTTTTGTCGTTTTTAACAGCTCAACCAAAGTAAAATCCCTGAAATAGGTTGATACTTAAACAAATTTGTTAATTCTTGCATAACCGACTGAATTAAAATTAAAAAGTAGATTTTTAGTGTGACACTTGCTACTGCAAGCGACTGTAGCTAAGAGGAATAAATAAATTTTACAAATACTTTTATCCTAAACTAAATAATAAACATTATTTTTACTAAAGATTCTATTTTTTTTTCGTTTCCTAGGAACTAACCATCTGACCAATCTTAACATTACATACTTTGGGCTTTTCAAAATTTTTGATTTCTTCAAAAATATTTATATAAAACAAGATTGCAAAACAAGTTATTGTTGCAATTTAAAATGAATAATATATCCTTTTTCGAAAAAATATATTTTTTCAATTTGTAATGGTTCTCAAATTGATAAAACTGTAGTATACTACAAAGAAACGTCAAATATATTTCACTATTTCATTTGATTAAGATTTATTACTTAGAAAATGCGCTACCATCAAGAGAGACTAATTTAAATTATTTTTATAAATAATTTTGTTCTTTTTAATTTGCTTGTGATGCCCCGTTTTAAAATTTCAACATTTTCCAATTTGCTTTGGATTTTGACAATTGGCCATATAACGTCATTTATAAAATTTGATAGCTGACATCTTTCGCGTTCCTATTCTAAAATATCGAAGAAAGGTTATATGAATAGCAACAGCATTTCTAGGACTGAAGATGAGATTATGATATGAAGGTGATAGTATTATTGAAATGTTTCCATTTAAAACAATTTAGATGTTCTAATAGGGTTGCTTTAATTTAAAACTTTTCATTCCACTTTTTTTTAGAATTATTAATACTAATAGTAAGGCAATAAAGAAACAATATGATGGGTTCGTATTTCGTACATATTTACTTTGATTTGCCAAGCATTAACTTCATAGTTGATTGATTAAATAATCAATCAAGCAACTAAGTACAATTTTGGGTACACATGGGCGGCATTTGTCCGAATTAAAATATATTTAGATTTTTATTAACCAATTTAGTAGGTTTAATACATGCATTCAAGAATATCAAACTCAAACGGTTCTTGCTTTTGTGCATTATTGGCGCCATTTCCCATGAATAGTTTGATGCTGACATAAGCCTGCGAAAAACTCAAACCTTCAAACTTTAGTACCCTGCTGATAATAATGACCTTGTTTACAAACTGAAAATGCATACGTAATGACAGATCTACAAATGAGAACAGATAAAAATCTAATTAAATTAAACACGCTGCTATTAACAACCTCAATTAATAACGTAATTTACAAGTTGCTGCTCTTAAATTTAACACTAGAACGATTGAATCACAATTTTAAAATTTATGAGTGCCACATTTTCTCGTCACATTAATTAATACAAAAACTGTCTAAAAACGTGTTACTTTAACGCTTAGCGTGCACATTGTATGTGTAAATGTTCCCTAAATCCTGATAAAAAGATTGTGAAAAAGCGAAAAAAGTAAACTTCTTGCATCAATGGTATCTACCAGAACAATGAAATATTCCAACTTCCTGCTGCACGAAACTATTTATGCAGATGTCCCACTATGAAGCAGATAAGCCGCTGGTTGGTTCATGTTGTACGTACTACGATAAAAATTGAAATTCACGTTAATTTGCCGCCGCTCGAACGTGTTCAGATTTAATCGTCCGTGTCCCACATGACTGACCCCAATTGGTCACTACTTCCTAGTCTACGCGTCAACAATTCGTCGGAAATGAGTCTTGGTAAGACGGATCTCGAATTCCAAATGATCCCTTGTCGAAACGTTCATCGATTTAATGCTTCATCCAATACTGCTTCCTATGGCGATTTTTATGCGGTAGTATAGGATCGGCTCTGGTCATTTGTTGGGAGATAATACATTGTTCTGGACATGGAATACAAATAGTATCAAAAAAATACAGTAAGAATGAACAAATTCTTCGCTTTTTTTAGATTACGGTAATATTGTACGTCTATAGCATTAATAATCATAGTAAGTCGTACAACTTAATAATATATAAGTGGCTGAATGTTTTATGTTAGAAAATGTATTGCTATTCTTCAGATAATAGGCACCTTTTATTCAATTTCTAACCCGTGGTAATTTCTATGGACCCATTTCAAGCGCACACGGTCATCTGCAGTAAATTAGCTGCATTCTGAATGGTTATTAATGTATGTCTAATATTTCCTCTAATTGTCGGTAAAAATAAAAAGATCGAAATACAATGACGGCGAAATAAATGCTGTTATGCGGAAGTGTCGTAATGGTATGCTGCCACTTGTTAGGGTTTATCTTGCTGCTTGGTTTTGTTTAGAGGAAATGAGTGGAAACAGATTAATTATAGTCAGAAGATGGAAATAGGTAACGACGAATTGTTCGGATAACTAATGAAACTTCATGAACTTACTAATATATTATTTAAAAGCTTTAACTGTCGATCATGTTAGTTTCACCACATCTATCGCGCACTTGCACAAAATATTAAGTATGATGTTCAAAATATTTTTTGAAATTTGCAATTTCATTTATTGTAATTTCCATACAAATAATAGCAAGATGATGTTGTTAGTCAAGCAAAAATGGGTAAGATTTACACAACAGCGATTCCATTATTTACAACTATCTCAAAATCAGAGATATAAATATTTATTATATAAGAAGCGTACATATCCGTTAGAGCGCTGTCAATGACCTAATACATACTGCAAGGCAGTAGTCTGGTGGAGGAGGACAGAAGTGTCCTCCGCAGTGAAGCTGCTAACCTCTGTCCAGCGACAGGTATTGCTGGAAATCATTGGTGCAATTAACAGCACAGGGACCGCTTCTTTGGAGATCATTGTGGGCCTCCCCCCCGGTGGAGCTTTATGTGAGAGCGGAGGCAATGAATGCGATCCTTAGACTGAAAGCCAATAACCTGTGGCATCCCAACACTAGGATTGGAGGGCACACTGATACTATGGGTATGATGCTGGACAGGCCATGCTACAAATGCCCACGGACAGTATGGCATCTGAAATTATCTTCACTGTGGTATAATGTGTACGAACCACACTGTATGCGCGTAGTATATGTTCTTAGAGTATTTCTTTTTGTTAATCAATTTTTTGTATATATAGCATACGTTTACCTATTTTTATAATAAAAGCGTGTGTGCATTCGCCGTTGAGATCTTGAGTTATTCACACCTAAAATATACCCCAAATTATTACACACTGAAAAGGTAAAAAATCTCCATAGCGAACAGAGACCAGGCACGTAGTGAGATCACTGCTATCGATAACTGGTTCACGGACGGATCTAAATCCAGCCAGGGCACAGGAGCTGGTATCTGTGGGACCAGTCCTAATCAAAGGATATCCCTAAGCTTGGGGACGCATACAATGGTCTTCCAAGCAGAGGTATTCGTCCTTGTAGCCTGTGCAGAAGTAATTGTAAAAGGGGGCTACATGAGGAGGAAAATTAATATAATGACTGACAGCCAGGCTGTCATTAAGGCAGTCTCGAACCCCGTAACTAGGTCAAAACTAGTTAGAGTTTGCAAACAATCCCTCAGTGCACTGCCACGAGACTACACGGTGTCTCTGATTTGGGTGTCAGGACATGAGGATATAAAGGGCAGTGTAATAGGCGACCAATTAGCGAAGGAGGGCTCTAAAAGACACTTCATGGGTCCAGAGCCCGTATGTGGAATTACTAAGAATTCCGCAAGAATGGAGATCTGGACCTGGTTAGATAAAGAAAGTACAAAGAAATGGAACACGACTGAAGGTTAACTCCATACCAAAGCGCTAATAGGGGATGGGGATGCTAGATTCTCTGATAACCCACTCAGGCGCTGCAAGAAAGAAGCTAAAACCATTACCAGGCTGGTAACTGGACACTGTCCCATAAAAAAAACATCTATACAACACAGGTCGAGTAAGCGAACCGTGGTGCAGAAGATGTGAATTACAGGAGGAAACGAGTTTACATGTAATCTGCACATGTGAGGAATTGAAGGTACTCAGGCAAAAATATTTTGGGAGGGATCTATTGGAGCCCTACCCGGGGGTTGGGAGTACCTATCAGGCGCGTCCCCGAGGTGGTGGATAGGGGAAAGGCCATCTTGTCAGGGTTCGCTCAAGACGAAATGGTTAGTGGCGGTTATAAGTTCGTCCGCTCTGCTTAAAACCGGAGCAGAATGAATGAAGATCGTTGCCGTGAACCATTCCCCCTTCGCCTGATCTGTCGTGTCGTGGCTAAGGGCTTGCACAGGGTTCTTCAACGATGCCAGTTGTTGCTTTAGGATGGGGGTATTAGCTTGACTGCACGGACCGAGAGGAGACAACCTCAATAAAAACCTAAATCCTAAGGTGGCAGACTAGGCTGATGGGATGCGTGGCAAACCTTAGGGCACCTGGCGCAACCTATTGTATTTAGCCTTACCTCTGCATGCGGGGCTCTGTGGAGGAGGACCTTTTCTTCCCTAGCTACTCGTGGGATCAACCATGGAGGAATTGGAGCAGCACCTCCATAAGAAGCCTTCCACTTCCAAAGTGAGAGTACCTCCCAAGGAAGGAACAAAGGGAGGAGGAAAACGACTGGAGCAGATTGGGGAACAGGATGGCATCCATACCCTCTCAAATTGCGTAGCACTGTGCAACTCAAGGGCGTTGCACCTGGGAGTACGTGAAATCGAAAAGGGAGACTTACCTAACCTAGGGCCTTCTGATATCCTACACTTTCTGAAAGGAATAGGATTGGAAGGCCAGCTGTAAAACAGCAAGAACAGGGGACACAATAGATCTTTTAGGTCGCAGTGTAATATCACCCTTCCAATATACACACAATTGGGGCCCTCGAAGGTTTTCAAGTTCCCACTGGGCAAGATACTGGACTTTATAGACAACACCAAGCTGCTCGAGTGGAAATAAGAGACTTAATAGGGATGGTACAATGAGAACCTAGCTCAAGTGCCCGGACTTTAGGTGCCCACCCTAATTTAAGAATGAATGAATGAATAATGGTCTAATGCACGGCATTTATACTAGATATTCTTACTTTAAATCGCATGAAATTTGTGTAGTTATTGTGTAGATTTATATGTAAACCAACAGGAGTTCTTTGCGGCCAATATACATTTAAACTTGCATTCTAATAACATTTTCAGTGAAACACATTTCACGAATACGCACGTACAGGTATAATGTTTTATTAATTTATCGTTCAGAAAAAGCCTAAAAATTATTTGCTTAATTTTACAAAACTTTGTCAACTTTTACTAATCATCAAATTTCTTTTTTTTTTTTACTTCGTCAAAATTCCATCATATCGAATTTTATTTTGCCTTTACAATAAATCGAATCTTGTTGAATTTATGTGTGGGTTGTAGTACCTTTATCAGTCGATTTTATTGGAATTAAATTTAACGGATTTTGGCAAACTTATCTCTTATCCCCTTCTCGGCACTTCGTTATTAAATTTTGTATGCTTCGGTATTTTATCCGAGCCTTGGCACCTATATACCGAAATTTAAATCAACACTCTAAGGTAGCCTACTCCCATTTTCATTGAACTGCGCCGTCAGCATTTTGCTCGTGCTACAGCAGATACACCGCCATCGGGGATTAGTCCCGCTTGCCGCAGCTGTTGAACGAAGAATTATCATTCGAGTCGACAACAGGTAGGCGATCTCTTGGATTACTCGCTGTCCAGGATTTTCGTCTCGGATGCATTTAGATTTGGTAAAGTTAGGTAGGATTTTCGGGAATTTTAGCTTATAGGTCGCGGCGGCAGCAAATCATTCAATCACATTCTTTGGAGCGAAGAGTGTATGTTTAATAGGGATAAATATTTAACACTATTGGGCAAAGGAAAGTCTGCCCCAATTTCGTGAGTATGGTCATCAAGAAGGATTATCTATTAACTTTTGGCTAGGCATAACAAACCATGTTGTTATAGGACCAATTCACTCTTCGAATCGTCGTCTAGGTGTTACAAAATTCAGGGTGCGGCAGTAAATCGCGCGATTTTGCTACAGGGTTATTTGGATGTGACGTAAGCGGGGTGAAAGTGGCTGCCGGGATCTTGTAAATCATTGGAAAGCGCTTTTGTTGTAATGAAGAAGTGAACCGGAGCGCAAAGTGCGTTTGCTGCAAAAGCACTTCATAATAATGCGGACGGTTAAATACTCAGTCAGCATGAATTTCGGAGAAATTTTGCGATTCATCGCAAGCATAGTGTTCAATCAGCTCATACCATTAAGACCTGGGTTCCTAACTTTGAGACTCCTATAGTTCAACACAAAAGAAGAAAGGTAATAGTGTTCACACTGCACGTACACCGGAGAATATAGTGATAGTGGGAGAGGCAAGATCTGCATTTCCATTTGCAAGATCCAAATCACGCATGCATTATGGGCACAGGACCTTGACAACGGATTGCACTTCTGCCAGACTTTCCGTTGGTTGATTAATGAAAATTAGAATCTCGTCAACAACTTATATGACAGAGCGATGAAGCTCATTTCCATTTCTCCGGGTTTGTTAAAAAATAAAATATTGGTCTAACAGAACCCTCAACAGTGTTTTGGAACAATTTATAGATAACATATGTACCATTGAATATGCCATCCAATATACTGTACATGCACGATGGAGCTTCGACTCACTATGCTTTTAATGCTAGAGAGTGGCTGGACGAATATTTTCTAAACAGCTATAGATGTGTTGTAGTGGTCCAATATCATAGCTCGCGAGGCCACCCGCTCTTAATACATTAAACATTTTTGTTTGGCATTTTGTCAAAGAAAAAGTATTTGCTACGCCTCTTTAGAAAAAAAAAACCCCTCAGTGTTGGAGATTACGCCAGAAATACTGAAGTTAGTGATTGAAACTGCACCACAATTATGTACTGAAACTAGCAACTTTCAATTTCAATATTTAAGGCAATAAGATAAACAATTTCTATATTGAATTGAAAAACTTTGCTTTCCATTTATTAGTGTAAAATAAAATTAAGAATAAGCATCCGATGATTCTCTGTGCACCTTCAATTATCGCGCAAATCAATACAAACCTAATGTTGCCACATATTTTTTTCAATTCAGTCCTGCGAACAGAGGAAGCAGAACACAATTTACTAAGACTAAGATTTTCTGTGAAGAAATATACACAGAACAACGCTACATGTTATTCTGCCGTCAGTTTAACTCTGTATATAATAATATAATAATAATTGAGTGTATTCCAAAAGCTCATGTACATGATCCTAATGGAAAAATGTCAAAAAACAAGAACAGAGTACTAATAGGTATATAAAACAAACAATATAATAAGCTAAACAAACAAAGGATATTGAAACAAGCTAGGTATAAAAAACATATTAAAATAAAGAAAAAAAAATAAAAGAAAAAAACGCATATCATAGCCGGACCCATAATCACAATGAGCGACAGAGATCAAAGTATTGCTCTTTATTATATATTGCGCGTTGCAATAAAATATCTTTTATTTTCTTTTTAAAATGTTCGCAGCCAAGTATTGCCTTATACTCTAGTGGTAAATAGTTATAGAATTTGCAAGCATTATACTGTACGGCATTTTGATATAATGCGGTAGTATGCTGTTCCGGCACCAATATATGACCACTACCCCTAGTGTTGTAATCATGGTTTAGGGAAGTCAAGTTTTCTTTTTCTCGAAATGCAAAGCACAGAACTTCGTAGATATAAATCGATGGGGCAGTAAGTATGCGTAAATCGGTAAAAGCCAGCCTGCATAAATCCCGCAATGAAAGTCCCGTAATGCACCTAATCACGCGCTTTTGCTGAACAAAAATTCTCTGCATACCGGCAGTCAATACCCAGTGAATTATCCCACGTCTAAGAACAGACTGAAAGCACGCAAAATAAACGGTTCTCAAAATCCCAACGTCACAAAACCTAGTCAAATTATGAATGCCGTAGTTGATCCGCGATAACTTTGACAAGTTGTCGATGTGATCAATCCATGTTAAGGATTCATCCACAATTAACCCCCAACAAGGACACATTTCTTACTTGGTTGGGTAACAGAGTGTTATTAATATGTGGGTGTGTACACTTATTGTTCTTATGTCCGAATCTGATTATTGCGGACTTATTAATGTGTAACTTATTTATTGAAAAATATTCGTAGATCTTGCAAAACACGTTAATAACTTTATGTATCGCTGCTGATTCGGTATTTGCTGTAATTAAAATATTGGTGTCATCCGCATAATTTACTATTACATCATCTTCGTTTTCAATGTAACTAGGGAGGTCGTTAATGTAGATCAGAAACGGCGACGGACCCAGTACCGAACCTTGAGGAACTCCTACCTTGGTTTCTAGTTTACTAGACGTTACACCGTTTACACGAACGCTTTGATCTCTACCATCCAAATATGACCCAAACCAACTCAGCGCAGACCCCTCACACCAAAAGATTCCAATTTCCCCAACAAAATCTGGTGATCAACACAGTCAAACGCCTTGGAGAGATCAACAAACAATCCAAGGGGTATCAATCTGCGATCGACCGCCGAGATAATAGAGTTAAGAAAAACCTCCAAAGCAGTCTCTGTACTATTCGTTCTGATAAAACCGTGTTGAAAACTCTGCAAAATGTTATTTTTATTCATAAACGTTACAAGATTATCGCATACAACTGCCTCAATAACTTTTGAAAAACTAGAGACCAAAGACAGTGGACGGTAGTTCTCAACTGATTCCGCGCATCCTCTTTTATGTATAGGAACAACAATTGATGATTTTAACTTAGTAGGAAAAGTACCCTCTTGAAATGACAGATTAATATGTGCCAGAGGTGTAGATACGTGCACACGGATCTTTTTTAATAAATAATTGGAAATGTGATCATATCCGGCAGGCCTAGTGTTTTTCATTGCGATTATACATTCTTCAATAGTATCTCTAGTGACCGGTTTTAGAAAAAAGGATGAAGAGATATTCACTTTTAAATTACTTTTATACGAGCTAGAACTACTGGTTGCTGTATTCATTTTATTTGCTATTGAAGTAAAAAATGTGTTGAATGCATTGGGACTTCGTCTTTAGATAAATAAGAGTTATTAGTATTACACGTGATTTGCACGTCATTATTCGGACTACAGTTGCGGCTCAATTCTTTATTAACAATGTTCCACATACATTTTGTCTTGTTTTCCGCGTTATTGACGGCCTTACTAATGTTCTTTTGTTTAAGTTTATTTAGAGTGTCATTGTAATACTTAATTAACCGTTTGTATGTTTCTTTAAAAACTGGATATTGATTACTCAGGTCGGCCACAAGAGACAAATGTTTTCTCAATTCCCAAACTTCTGGAGGGATAGAAAATTTAGAGCGCTTCAGTTATAGCCTTAGCTTAGACGTATAGACTATAGACTTATATAGATATTTAAGAGAAATGAGAAATCTTACAAGAGATACAACATTTAAACATTAATTATAATAGTTTTTCATGGAAGAAATACTACAAACAATTGTATGTTGATTACTTATTTATGTGGATAAGTACCACATACACATTATGCGCAAGTATGAAACTTCTGACAATATAACACATCGACCAAATTTCGGTTATGGTTTTAATACCTAGGTAATGGCAGCAGAGTTAATTTAATTTTAAATTCATTCCACAGAGCTTAGAATGCGAACTTTTTGAAACACTTTCTACGCGCCTGCAATTTGATTATTACTTCAATCCTCCCATTTTTTGCAACTAGAAATGATAAATTACGAGAGATAAGGCCTGATATGCTTCATAATATAAAATTCACAAACCGTAGCAGACATGCAAATTATAGGTAGAAGTAAGTTTTTTGCCTTGTGGCCATTTTTTTTACATACTATAAACGCGGGTAACGATGGGTACAAACAATACCTACTGCACATAAACATCAATCCTCGAAATTGTTCGGCAATCAAATACCGGTATACATCAAGCAGAAACATTTCTACATTTGTGAGCGATTATTTTGAGGTCGCTGATTATTAAAATGGAGCTTAAAGCTCTCCACATTCATCATTTTAATTGCGACGTGGTGGTTAGAACAGTATGCGATAAATACGACTGTAAATAAACAAAAGTAATTAAAGTTCGTACAACTCGCAGATACCGTCCATAAAATTTATTGTATACATAATCTGACAATACGTAGAAAAGGGAATACAAAATTCTTTATTTCTAAATTCTCTCTCTCTTTTTGTGACATGCATTATTATATGGTACTTAACGTGATGGTATAATTAGATGTAGGATATCTAACCATCACCATAAACCATCAATTGTTGCTATTATTGAAATTCATTGTTGAATTAAGGAATAATGGTTTGATTGTATTTGTTATTTTATTTTGCTTTAATTTTGATACCTATTTAAAAATAAATAGCAATTTATGTTACAACAAATAAAGATAACTAACCTGAATTTTAAAATTATTATTGTTATTATTTTGAACAAACGTGAAATTGTTCGAGATTACTGGTGAGTTCGAAGTAAACTATTTATGGAAGGATTATAAGCAGTCCAAGTAGTTTTCTGATCTACAGAGAAAAAAAAAACGCACACAATTAAATAAATTTCTAAACGATTATGAGAAATAATTAATAGGAGTAAGTTAGCTAAATATGAAAATAATGAAGAAGAATTGAAAATAAAAGAGTATATTTGAGTGAAAAGACATGATGTCAATGCTGGTTGGTGGTTTGCAATTTGATTGAAGATTGAATACAATAGGAGTTAAGCTTCACCGTTATGACAAGAACGAAAAAGCAAATCCTAGTTGAAAGCTAGTGGAATTGTGATCAAAAACACACTTTAGAGATTAACAGTTAAACAAGTTTAGTTATCTTTACGGTAAGTTGGATAAATTGTATTTTACTGATTCCAAAATTTGAATATCCGAATTTACTATGTAAAGATAATTATAATTAAAAAAAAGATAGATCCGTCAAGGTTACAAGGTAAACTCACACATGATATAAAATATAGTTAATCTTCTTTCTTATTTGCAAAACAAAAGAAAAGGTTATTGCAAGCAGATGATCCGTGGATGAATACCTATTTGGTGTAGGATAAATGCGTTGGTGCAGGTCCGGTTTTAATCGTAGTGGGGCTCAACTCGGAAGTAAGTGGATCTCTATAAGGCAACTCTCATTAGACTCTTCTTCCCAGGAAAATTGTAGCAGGAAAACCAAAAAATTCAAACATAATATGGGTATTACATCAGAACGTTTTAGATAAAAATTTCGTGGAACTGAGATATTACTGCATATATTGCATTATATTGTAGGAGCGACCACGGGCACGACCTGTCGTGGCCAAAGAAAGAATCGGTGAATGTGAATTTAGTAACTTTTGACTCGTTTCAATTGTTCCTCGCTTGCTAGTGCTACTTGCAAATCGAGCTATATGCCTGTTTGGTCACTTTTAATAACTGTTAAAATGATTCTGCAAACTGGGGGCAAATGAATTAATAAAAATTAGTTAAGTATTTATGGTTGTGGAGAAAATAACTGATCGAAAAGTGCGTAATGTACTCGTAGGTTTGAAATGCCCCACATTCGATCCTAAACACGAAGAAAGGATAAGCTTATGGGGATGGCAAAATGGAGATCTTTTTCTACATTACGCCGCTGAAAAATTTTGTTTTTTGTCGTCCATCCAAATGCTGATGAACAATCACCGAACCTTCTCGCATACGTGCATCCATTTATCAGGGAAATTACTAAATTGAAACATTGTTTTGTAGAGTGCTGAAACAGAAATGACTAAGTTGTTGGAATGTTTGGATTTAGATGAGCGAAGATCCCAAGATGTCATGTGTCAGTCTTATTATCAAATAACATTTTCAATCAATGTGTTGTGCGTGTTAGTAGGAAGTTCGCTAAAATCATCATTTTTCTATAGAGAGAGCCAAGCTTTGTGTAACTCATCCTCTGGTATTGTTAGGTGTATCCCTTCTGGTACGTCCCTGAATATACATTTTATTTTAATGGCAGTCCTGTGCAAAACACAAGATGGCCCAGAATCTTGACGATTGCGATTGCGCTTACTTGATTTACCCTCACTTAATTAGGTATTTTCCGTAAGATTACCTAAATAAGAGCGCTTTAGTAATTTGACCCCTGTGGCATGCTCCGAAGTGCTCGAAGAAAATGTCCATGGAAGTCCCTTTGTATAAATTGGGCTGAAGTCAATGAACTGTTGTAAGTATTTCAGCAGTTACCTCTTCCACATTTTTTTCTTCTTAGTTGGTTTCGTAAATTCTTATGACTTTTTCCTTAAAACTACTAAAATACAAGCAGATAACCAATTCCGGTCCAGATTATAAAATAACAGTAGCGTAAAATGTTTGGGCACCTCACAAAATATTCAAACGAATATTAACAAATTATAGAAGGCAATATGACTATCGGTCAGTGTATATGTTATACATAAAATATTTCTTAATTTTATATAACTCTCTAGCGTGGATATCTGGCATTTTAGTTAAAAGCTAATTTTCTTATTTGTCAAGCAGATTAAAAGGTAAACGTAGAATAAGTATGTGTTCGTACGTGTTCCGAACATTCGGAGCACTGCCGTATTCGAACGTCTCGTCGTCTTGGCAGTCCGTAATTAAATCCACTAGAGTAAATTAGGGCATCAAATATTCCCTTAACATTTCAGTGTGTAAGAAGAGAGTTAAGTGTGTGAAGCTTCCATCCTAATTAAATACCCCAAATGGTAGTAAAACTTATACCATGCACTAGATTAAGCGGGACCAGGATTGAAAATGGATCTTCGTTAAAATTAACTCGCAGAGTTAGGTTTCAAATTTAGAACGAATATGTGGTCATGAAATTACTCGCAAAATTTTGTTGTTAATTTTATACGTATAAGACAGGATAAAAAACATGGTAAATATTTTTTGACTGATAGAAAATCATTAGGCAAATGGATTTCTTGTTCTTTTTTGTTATTTGCAATAATATTTAGAAGTTTTGTCTATTTTTCTTGAAAACCTTTTTAGAACAAAGAATCTGATAAGATTTCTTGAATTTCTACAGTTTCCTCGTATTTGATTCTTACGTAACTTTATACAATATAGACATATTCGTACTATAAGTTTCCGTATTAAAAAGTCTTTTATGTATTACTAACTTTACTGTAAAAGTGTGCTCTATTATAAATGAACATTTTTTTTGTTTATAAATTATATAGAAATGTTATATAATAAATTATACTTGTTTAAATGGCTAATAAGAACAACAATTGGGTTATTGTTCAGTATAAGATCATAATATTCTGTATTTAAACGTCACGCGTAAGAAATCAAATGTATAAATAACATGTTCAAGAACAATACAAACATAGTACAATTCTTAAATTAAACGAATACAAACGTATTTGCTAGAATTGTGACAAATAAAAATTTAAATTCTAATGCGGAAAACAAATACGGAAGAAATCACAACTCATAACAGACAGGGTCACATTTAAATATTACATTATATTTTTAACATTTTTTTAAAGATATTTTTATAACTGTTTATTGAAGTAGTGGCCTGTTCTTCTGTATTTAAATTATTATGTATTTTATTGATGGCCAAATTCTCTAAAAAGACTCTTACATTACGGGTAATGAAAATATTAATTTTGATAAATTACAACGTTAGAAATTAAAATATTAAAATAGATGTAGACAACACACAATAATTACAGTGGCTATTAACTAAACCGGTTTACACAGGCGCAAACTTGCATGTGTATACAGTGTGAATCAAAAGTTCAACAAAATAAGGTAACCGAACGAAAGATCAATGTAATACATAATATACATAACATACAGAAAATGCCAACGAATAAAGAATAAAAGTTGTAAGTTCAAGTACAGTTACTATTAGCAGTATCTCTATCGCCATGAAGATGTAATAGGAATGAATAAGTGTAACCAAGATTGCAAATATTAGTTCTAAAATTAACTGAGTTGATGTCCTGGTTTATATACACCATCTCGAGGAACAATCGCCTTTTTAGTTCTCTCTGTCTGTCGAGGATTGAGACATTGTTAAAATCAAAATTGTGACTAGTTCCAATGAGTGATCAGCCATGAGAAAACGAAGGAACTAAAAAGAAATTTAATCACTTAAATAGATCTTGATCTTTAGGTATTGAGGTGAAGGGCTCAACTAGTGACCATCCCCGACCAAGAATATCAATAACAAGTTTTAGGAGAATATTCATAAACAATTATTTCTCTAGCTGTGGTGCTAGAGAAATAAGTTCATACCCCGGAGGCAATGTCAACCCTCTGACCTCGGCAGCAAACGTGAATGAGTCTTGTATGTTGTAAGCAGTCCTAAACCGGAATGCCTGTCTAAGAATATCTGCTACGTATTTTGATAAGTTGTAGGTGGAAAAATCCACGAATGAGATTATGGGTCTTAAAGGAACACCAGCCTTGTGTATTTTGCGTAAGCCATAGTATCATGGTATCACCCCATTGTTTGTCCTCTGTTACCAAAGAAAGTTTGGACAAACATACTCAGAAATCATTAACCTGACCCGACGCTCTGAAGAAGTAACAAATTATTACGAAAGCTCAGTGATTTAACAAAGGAGTACCTTTGTTCTCCCCGTTGTACAGTCGTACTTCCTCCGCCCTAATATTTAATCCATTTAGTATTAAATTTTAAATTTATATATAGAATCCATTTCATTCGTGTTTACTTCAACTAGATTACAAAACTCGTAAGAATAATAATCTTGCTTTCTTAGCCAAATAGGGTTTACAGATTTACAGGTTTAAAGGAAATTCTTGAGTTTAGTGGCCATATGTTTAATTTATCTTAATTCAAATTTAGATTGTTTCCTAATGCTTCGAACGGAAATCCGTCTTTTTTAAAGATTTAAGTAGTTATTTTACAATTAGTTTACTTTTCCAGAGCGTTCTTACCACATAATTTTATACAATTCAAAGTTGCAGTTTGACGACAATTTCAATATGTTGTGTTTGTCCATACTTGTTGTTTTTAAAATAGTGTAATCTGTGACTCAATTAAAAATAATTTTAATTGTACAAAATTATGTAATGAGAAGGTTATGGAAAAGTAAACTGATTGTAAAATAACTACTTATACCTTTGAAAAAGACGGATTTCCGTTCGAAACGTTAGGGAACAATGTAAATTTGAATTAAGCAGAATTAAACATATGATCACTAAGCTCAAGAATTTTTTTTTCAACTCGTAAGAATAGACGATAAGACTTAGTCTGTTGGGTTTAATTGTGTTTACGTCTTAACTGTAATTATCTGGTTGCTTTTCATTCTAATTTTACACACCCTGAACATCAATTAGTTCCATAGGCAACCGTGGTTTTTGCTGGGAAGACCAAAAAACCAAGAAAATATCAATGTATTAATTCTCGCCAAAATAAGAGAATTCTAAAAGTAAGTACACTTTTGATTTAGGCTATCAAACCAATAATCCGGCACTGCATATACTTATTTATGTTTATTTGAAACATAGCTGTACAACGCAGGAGCTACTTTGCATATTTCAAGGAGCGTAAATATTTTTATCGATTTCGTATTAAAGCATTACTTAATAAAAAAACAAAGAACAGTCAAGGCATGCTGATATTACAAAAAGCACGCAATAAAACTCAAAGTTAATATTTATGAAATCGATTTTATGTTAACCTTATCAGATATACATTCAGGGTTGTTAACAATCTATTCAATCTAGGTACCTCGATTGTCACTCATTCATGAAAAATGAGAAGATATTTGCGAAAAAGGGTGCCGCGGTGTATTTTCAGAGATTGGAACTTGCTATTGGCTACAGTTGCTAAGAAGCATATAAATTTCAAGAGAAATCAGAAATTATTGCACCAGTGGATCAATTTTCTGGTTTGGTGCGTGCAAAGGATTTCAGGTAATCACGTTAGAACCAAGGAATTTCTTGAAGTTTATTGTCAAAATGATTGTTTCTGTTGTAACAACCCTGATGCTTATTAAAATACCTTTAGGCAATCGAACACTTTGATGAGACTGGATAACGTTTGAGCCTAGAGGATAAAGGTACAGTTGAGCATATTTCCTGCCACTGTCTAGCTTCTACGAGAATCAGGTATCTGCTATTTGGGAAGATTGACCTCTTCCTAGACGACCTGATGGACCTCTTATTCGACAAGGTTCTGGGATAATTCAATATTAGATGGACTGTAACATACGCTCTAAAATAGGCCGTCATATAAATAAGTTCTGCTTTTTTTAAATATGTAGTAAATACATATCTGAGTGCAGAGGCAAATTAAATTTCATGGAACAGGAGCCCGGACGTTTATGATAACAACAATACGATGCTCCACCACATTTAGACCGCCATCAGATATTTTTTTATTCCTAAGATGCAAATTGACTTCTAGTGAATTTTTAGGTTCTACTAGGGATTTTAAAGCCAATTTTATAAAATCTCGTCTTACATATCGGTTACCGTTTTAAAGTTATTTTGACTTTTGTGAAAAAAAGAACAACAAATATGATGCATTGAAGGCATATCACGGCTATACAGTAAAAGGTAGAGAGTTTTTGTGTGGACTGTGGAGGGCATGCCCTCTGTACTATTTAATTAAAAAATAAAAAGTAAACAACATTATACAGGGTGTCGCAATCTAGGGTTCTGACCGAATACACCAATGCTTTTTTGTGTCCCATAAATAAAAAATCAAGAGCATTAAATCAAGAGATCTTGGTGGCCAAACTCAGGGTCCACTGCGTCCAATCCATCTATCATTAAACATTGCACTCAGTAAATGATCTACCTCATAAGAAAAACGAGCTGTGTCCAATCCATTTGGTATTAACAATTACGCTGATCAAATACGGGCAACTCGTCGAGAATGCCTGTTACGGATTGCCGCAGAATTGCGATATATCGCTGTTTGAGGTGCCATAAATTTGAACAAGTGTTCTCCCATTCATTACTAAGCAAAATACATTACAAGTAAATGTATTTTGAAAGCTAGCTTCAAAGCGAGGGTTTTTGCGGTGCACCGTAGTGCCAGCTGCGTTC
This sequence comes from Protaetia brevitarsis, assembly GCA_004143645.1. Lineage (NCBI taxonomy): Eukaryota > Metazoa > Arthropoda > Insecta > Coleoptera > Scarabaeidae > Protaetia > Protaetia brevitarsis. The sequence goes on from RXPK01000114.1 coordinate 702,600, forward strand.
ATTAATAATATCCTCTCTGGTAAATTTGAAATCATCCATTCAAATAGTTTTCTGTAAAAACTCTGGATGTTCCTGGAATCATATTAATATTCGTCCGCAAAAAGCAAGGCGGCAAGCTTCATCGCCAGGATAAAACGTTTGCACGATGTTAAGGGCGTATGGCTGCACTTTATGTTTTGACAGAATGCGTTACATTGCTGAATATGATATGCTTATTTCCTCAACAGCAGCACGTATGGAATTGTGAGGGTGGTTGTGAAAGTAAGCTAATACCATTACCTCATAGTTCCTATATTAATATTGTATAGTGATGCTGCATAGTCCCCATAGCCTACTGTGTGGCATTTTTCCATCAAAGTACTAATTCAAAAGTACGTACGGGATAGGGATAGGTATAAGAAAACCTATAGCTTTTCGACAGAGAATTCAATTCTACATCACATGGTGTGTGTGTAAAAATATGCAGGGCGTTCCATTTCAACAAAAAATACTTTCTGTACTAAGAAGTTACCCCAAATTAGCCCTAAATTGAGGGACACGTAATATAATTTTGTTTACTTTTTATTCCTTGGTTAAATAGTAGAAAACCCACTACCTCCAGAATCAACATAAAAACTCTCAAGCTTTTACTATATAATCGTTATACGCATTTAATGCATTTTTTTATGCCTTTTTAACAAAAAACCAAAATAACTCTGAAATGCTAACCGATAAGTAAGTAGACGTTTAAAATAAAATTGGCTTTAAAATACCTAGTAGGATCTGAAAGTGCACTAAAAAAATGTAGGTTTTTATTTATAATATCAAGGTTAGCCATGCTTTCGATGTAACCGGAATGGCGATATAGATGAAGTAAGTTTTTCCAACCACATTTTAGCTAATTATGTTTAACCTCGCAGTTTCAAAATCGAGTTATCATTGGAAATTTAAAAACTTTTAATGGACGGATTCCGTGAATAACCCTGCATATACCTCGCCCTAAGTATGCAATTTTTCAAAAATGTCTTTTTTTTTACGGGATCAATAAAGCCTAAGCCTATATTACTTATTAGGCACACCTTCGCAGAGCCATATATCCCTCCGAATCATCATTACGGCCGTGAAAAAACAAAATTTTTACACTGTTAATATCCAAATACCATGCTAATTTGATTATTTTGGGCAAGTTATCCTTTTATTAAGGTCTTCGTAGAAAGCAGAGGATGATTTTTATTTATATTTGCTTTTGTTTACAAAATTTAATGTACAGTGGTGGCCTTATTTAATGTCTCCCCTTATGACGGAAAAAATATCAAAACTGCGGTCCCTGGATGTCATAGACAGTTTGGTTTCCGTTGGTTTGCGCAGGTATAAACCTTCCTTAGACAGCATATATATAAACTTATTATCATTTTTTACTAATTCTCCACTGTGGAGACCGATGATTCAGTGTGCAGACACGTTTGATTTGCTATGAGCGGAGAGGTGACAAAGGACGAGCCGGGGCGTGATACAGTATTCAGATATAGATTGTTTATGCGGGTGTATTGAGGTATTGAAAAGCATAAATCTTATTATCGGTGTGGGTGATAACTGTGTTAATATCACCCTCCTACCCCGGGTAGCACATCCAGTAGAATTATATTATCCATCTAAATAAAAGGTTACATATTATATAATCAATAAATCAACAAACAAACAAATTAAAAATTCTGTAATTAATATTAGAATATTGATGAAAAAATCATGCCAACTCTTTTTAAAAGTTTATTACAAAGTATTGTAACATATTCAGCTATACGCACGTGTATTTTAAGTTGCCTTGTATTTATAAAAAGCTATTTGTTTCTAACTAACGCAAATTATGTTGTTCTTGTATTAGCATATAAATTTGTCTGAACTTGGTGCGAAGGTTTGTTTTCAAGCCACGTGTGTTGATTTCCTCGGCTTTTAGCTGTTTGTTTATATACCGCACTGTGAAGTACGCGCTATCGGTAATACCGTCGGGATCATGATGGTGGTAACCGCTTGATTTCCGTTCGCTACGGTACTAGGAAATATGAAAATTAACCACAAACTTGAACGTATAACTCGACAAACACAACCATATTATACACAACTGAGGAAATCGGCAAACTAATTACATCTTCAGAGTGTATACTGAATACTCAATCCTCGCTGTCCTTTGTATTAATATATAAAGGAACTTATTATAATATACTTCGGCCCAACCTTTCTCAACCTTTTGTATCTAACTAATTTGTAAAGTTTCGATATACAAGCTTCTTCAAGCAATCTAATAAACATCACATGTTTTCCTTATTTTGCCATCAAATTTTTCAATGTCATACCCAGTTCCATCAAAAAATTACCATTAATGTCTTTCAAAAATATTATGAAAACATACTTAACTTCGAAAAGCTTTTATTCAGTTGAAGAATATTTTTAGCGATATGATTTATTTTGATTTAAATCCATCTTTGTAACTATTAATATATAGAATAATAATATTCTATTGTTTCATTCTTTTTTTGCCGTTACGTATGTAAACACTTCGTGTACTAGCATTAATAAACTTTATTATTATTATTATTATTATTATTATTATTATTATTATTATTATTATTATTATTATTATTATTAAATGATGCTATAGTTATGTGATTATTGTCTTATGGCGAAGTTTTGCTTAGGAGGAGACATATTTATTGTTGTACATACGTACAAAAAAAAAGAAAGCGAGTAAGGATAGTTTTTATGCGGAAGTAAAAACATAAGATAATAATAAATCCGATAGATACAACGTAAGTTCCTTTAAAAAACAGTTCTATCTAACGATGACCGTTATTTAGTGAACTTTTGTGAATTACCACTAGAGCCGTAGTATAGTGGCAGAAAGCGCAACAAGCCAGAGCTTTTTCAAAGCTTACATCCATTTAAAAGTTGTGTTGAACACAATGGCTTAGTATTACGCCTTCGCCATATACGGATTGTAAATTAATATAAATTTTATTGGTATATTGTTTGGTGGCAGTGTTTTATTAGAAGTTAGGGTTTTAGAGATGTTTGTTGATTTATTTTTTAATATACGTCATTTACAAGAATTCGTGCATGTGTTTATTAACTGTCAATATACTAACAGTTTTCTATCACCTAGGAGATTCCAAGGTAAAACTTTTAAGCATTTTAAGTTTAATTTCATATGTCAACCACAGAAGTGTTTTTTATTAATAATGTTTATTATTCGCCGTTGGCGTTGGAAATCTCCTGGACTGCCCATCTTTGCACAATATTGTGAAAGAAGCTGATAGATATTCCGCCTTCGGCAAGCGAATTAATCCCCACATATTCGTATCCTGTATTATGAACAATCTGCTGAAAAGGTTACGAAATCGATGCAGTCAGCCCTGGCTTTTCCAAATGGAAACAAGTGGGGATGAAACAAAATCGCGTCGGTAGACGTATAGACGCTCGATGGTTTATCGACGCCTCGAAAGCATAGGAAGATATGGACGCAAGATTCTTTTTCGCAATTCACGGACGATATCTACACCAATGAAATGTGTGCTAAAGAAATTTTAAATAACTGTTATATAATGCAATAACAATAAAATATAAGAGTGTATTATTTAGTGTAATTTTATCCGTCTTGGATACATACGATTGTCCGGAGAAGGTTCGCCTGCGGTACCGTACGGGAATATTTTCATTTTTTAGTTTTGATTGATTTTTCTAGTTTTTTAATTGACTATTATATTCAATTATTTTCAATACATTCTATTGTATTTCACATATTTTGTACTTCTACAATAAGAAAACATAAAATACTTGTGCAATTATAGATCAAATCCGCTGCATGACAGCTTCAACAGTTTTGACTTCGTAATATACGGATTGGAATATACAGTGAGGTCGTAAATGGTCCCCCCCCCCTGATAACTTTTGAATGGTATGAGATAGAGCAATGAAACAAAAACCAAGTGAAATTAGAGATAATTTGTGATTTTTTGCCTATAGAGATACGCACATAGCTTCTGATGTAAAATAGAGGGCGTAGCTATCTTTAAAATTTTAAATAGGAAGTAATTTCATTTAGAAGCTCATTTGGAAGATATTTCTATTACTTTTATGGCAATGCAAACAGTTTTACGATTTTCGAAATTTTTACCAACTTATCCAAGATTAATAATTGGAGTACTTACGTTACTTTTTCTATAGCCATCGTATTCGCTTGTTGGATATAGTGTACAGAAACCTGTAATTACAGTAATCTGTAACATAGACACCCACACACATGACACATACACTGACAGATAAGACACTTTTGCTAAATTTTGCAAAAACGTCATATTGTAAAATGTCATATTTTACAGCAATCGCTTCCTAAGTCACATAAAACCACAATATTTATACGAGGGCTATAGAAAAAGTAACGTAAGTACTCCAATTATTAATCTTGGATAAGTTGGTAAAAATTTCGAAAATCGTAAAACTGTTTGCATTGCCATGAAAGTAATAGAAATATCTTCCAAATGAGCTTCTAAATGAAATTACTTCCTATTTAAAATTTTAAAGATAGCTACGCCCTCTATTTTACATCAGAAGCTATGTGCGTATCTCTATAGGCAAAAAATCACAAATTATCTCTAATTTCACTTGGTTTTTGTTTCATTGCTCTATCTCATACCATTCAAAAGTTATCAGGGAGGGGGGACCATTTACGACCTCACTGTATGTATTGCTATGGCGTTTCCATACCACGAAAGTTTTGGAAACTGAAATTCTAAGTGACCTTTTTGACCTATTTGTATGTTAAAATTGATATTGACAATTCACAATTTTTCGTATCTAGTAAGTAAACTCATCCTATGGAGATAATTTGTTGATTGTTTTGTTTGGATAATTATGTCAATTTGTGAGTTAAGAGATGTCAGGATGATAAAGAATTCTGAATGAAATATTGACTATTCGGGCAAAGTTTTGTATTACTGGGGAATATTATCCCTTAGTTCACTCACTACACTCAGAAAAATACTTGCATTAATTCAACAAATATGAATTGTTTGAAAAAATATGATTGGATTAACTATATTCTTGTTTAATTATTCAAAAAAAGATATTCAAATCAAACAAAATTTTATTTTTGGAAATTGTGGTTGAATTAACAATAAAATTTTGTAAAACATTAACATAATGTTGTTCCATTTATATGAATAGCTTAAATTGAACAAAAATATTTTTAAATTGAACAAAATGTACGATTGAAAATAAACAATTGTTGAGTTAAACAAAAAAATGCAACAAAATGTTTTTTGTGGATTCAACAAAAGAGCATGTTTGGCTATATACAACAAAAAATTATAGTAGATCCAAACAAGTTTTGGTTAAATTAACACAAGTATTTTTCTGAGTGTAGATGCGAAAAATTGTGGACATTGAATCGTCAATATCAATTTTGACATATAAATACGTCTAAAAGGTCACTTATAATTTTAGTTTCCAAAACTTTTGTGGCATGGAAACGCCATAGCATTTATCCCCCAAAAATAAAAATTTAATAAATTTTGTCAATAAAATTTTGGAATTTTAATTTTTCTTTTCCAATTCGTAAATGAACACATGTTAACATAATTAACTTTAAATTGTAATCTGACTTTTTTCAAAAAAGTTCATTACCACCCATTTCTTTTTCTTTTTCCAATTTATAACATTCCTTTCTGCTTTTTGTATTGATGTTTGAAACAGTAATTTTCTAACTCTGACCGTTATTTCTTACGCTTCAATAAGTCATTATGAATTTGTTCATTGTTATCGTCCTCATTCTGTTTAAAGTTTTTTGCATTAACTTCCACTACTTCTATCTTATTTAATCCATTTCCATTGTCCAAATCGGTACCATTCTGTTTTAAATTTGATAAGTCAATTCTCCTCCATAATAATGATCGCTTTTTTTCACTATTAATATTTGCCTCTTCATCATTTTCCTTAAGAGCTTCCTTATTTTCCGCTGTAAACCCATACTTTCCTTCGAATTGTTCTTTCTCCAATGTTTCGTTATCTTCCTTTGCAATTTCATCTTTGCTTTTTAATCTATCTATGAGCTATATCTTCTCCCTCTTCCTGTTTGTCCTGCATATACATTGCGAAAAATTTCTTTAACGACATATTCGTCTTATCCATTTCCATTTAGTTAGTTTGCTCCACGTTGGGCGCCAAAAATATTATATTATCTCCAGTAATACAAAACTTTGCCCGGATAATCAAAATTTTAAACCGAATTCAATAATTATCAAAACAAAACAATCAACAAATTATCTCCATAGGGTGAGTTCACTTACTAGATAGGAAAAATTGTAAATATTAAATTGTCAATATCTGTTTTGATATATAAACAAGTCAAAAAGGTCACTTATAATTTTAGTTTCCAAAACTTTCGAGGTATCGAAACGCCATAGCAGTATATTATGGTTTATGAGTTGTCTCTGGCTTATCACGCTGGCGAAATCAGAACACATGTCATAGTTATTGATTGTGATAACATCATTCTTTGCGGCTTCGGTAGGTATATATATTTTTTTCTATTTCGCATATACAATAAGCATTTTGCGATACTGTTTTACCAAAAAACAATTTTTCACTTTGTGACACTGTTTGTGGTGACACTTTAGGTGAGGTTGGTAATGCAACTTGTGATTTGTCATTTCATATTTGATATTTTTCCATAGGCATTTTGCATGACACAAGAATTGTGTCGCAAATATGGAGACATTGAACTTCCTAGCATGGATAAGAAATAACATTTTAAGTAATAAATAAAAGTAAATTAACGTGAAAGAAAAAAAAAAAAAGTACAACAAAACGTCTGTTATTATGGCTGTTGTAATATTTTTAGATTGAATCACTAGCCGCTACGCGACCTCTGATTCAAACTTGTGCTCGTACAAGAGACGTTATTGTAACGCTATTTTTTTAATATACTATTATTCTACCTTTGGCCCACTTAGAAAGCCAGTGTAGTAGTATTTTTGCATTAAATATTTATAATTTTAAGATTGCTTGTACACAACTAGTACACGGTGAATTAGAAAGATATAAATATCGTTTCTGGGAAAATAGTCTTTCATTCTTGCACCAGCTGTTTCTTGTATATAATTATTGAAAACTTTCACAACACCTAGATAAAATAATAAATGAGTATAAAGTTAAAAGCAAGAACGTTCAAGAATCGAACACTTTTGAGAACTCTAATTACTGCTAGTGATACCATCGACAGGTCAACCGTGTGCACACTGTATTGTTAGCAGGACATCTCTCTAACTATAGTTATTTTATTATTATATTCTAACTATTTCTGTCGAGGTATCATATGCTATAAGTAAGTTAATCAAACATAAAACAGGGATACCATTTATTTACCTTAATTCACGTTACTAGCAGTAATATCTATTTAAAACAGAAGAAAACTTTCTCATTACCTATCGAATTTTCTTTAATTTTTTCCCTACATTGCAACTATTTTTTATTCCACTCGAAGTTTAGTGTTTTCTCAACCAACCAAATAATAAGAGACAAAAACGCAATTATGATAATTGCGTTAACGATGTAAATCTCATTACAACGCGCCCAGACGATTTCTGTCCATCCCTTTCTATTTTCGCGCACATGCTTGGGACTTCTCAAATTTAGTACGGAAGGGAGGCGAGCTTTCATGGGTTCAAGGACGATCGAGCGCAACTTACCCCGATGTGCTGGCCATCTACGAACACCTGTGGCACTAAAATGTGGTCGCAGCGCATGCGGTCCCTGATTTCGGCCTGATATTCGCTGCTCATGAACACGTCTCGCTCCTCATATTTGACTAGGAGCGTTCTCAGGATTTGCTTAACTTTCATGCACGTGTGATACGTTTCCCGGACGATCCCCATCGTCGTTGTGTACACGACGACCTTGCCGGCGTCCTTCTCTTTATAATTCTGCAAATGAAAAACAAATATGGTTAGCAATGCTTGTCAAATCAATACCTACATGTAATGCAGGCAAATATTAATGCTAATGACACTTACACTTCTAAAATCTATAATAAAATACTGGTATTTGTAATTATTTTCTTTAGAATATCTATTATTTGTAAATTCACGTTGTAATAATCTTAATGCTATATAGTTCGAATCTTATCTTTCATCATTTTACAACCGCTTTTTTAGTGAATCGAGATGTAATTTGAAGAATTTCACATTTTTGGGGAAGAATAAATGAGATTAGGGCAAAAGGCTGCAATAGTGGAAAGAGAAAAAATATGCAACATCGTTATTCTAATGTTAAGTATTTTAAGTAGTTACAGTTAGATCTTTTTTATCATTTCATCATCTATTTCCTCTCCACTTTCGGTTACTAAAATTAATGTAACATTTATTTTAAACGAGCTGCATTTGTTGTAAAATAACTAATAATTATATAAATTAGTTAAATGTTAAGGGAATATTAAAAAAAGTGTTAGTTTATTCTCTGCGAACATGTGCACCTACTCTTCATAAACAGTTTTTCAAAAATATTTATTAATTGTAGTTGGTGTTATGGTGCTAATGTTTTTGTCTTAACAATAGATATTCCAAAAGAATTATTGGGAAGGGTTAAATCGATCTTTGGAATAAGATCATCTTTATGTTCCTCTTTCTTAGGAATCAATTTTTAAACGACACTTGCTGTATTTTATGCTAAAGAGTTAAATACAGGATGGGGTTTACAAAATATGAACCTAATCATGTTTCACGATAAGTAAAAGAATTATTTAAATTGTAACTTCTACCGTTTGTTTCGTTTTAGTAAAGTCCATTTTCATTCTTAACGTTTTTTATAATGTATGCCATTGCTACCTTCGGCCGTTAGCTACATATTACCTTTCAATAAATATATAATATGAAAAATACTTAACTAACTATTTACTAATTAATCGATATTTACAGTCAGCTATAAATAGTTAAGTATGATGATTGAAATTGAAATTTTAATTGAAAAAATAATTGAAATTTAAAAAAGAGGTTAATATAGATTATGAGAACATGGAAAATCATAAAATATCTTTATGAAAACGTAGAGGGAATATTTGCCTGTGTGTTGAAGGCGAGCAAACTAAAAACGTGTGTTCGCAAATCATTAATAATAAAGGTAGGTAATACAACATATTCACCATAGAAATTTACATTTTTAAAATAAGACATGTTTGACAAACAAGATAAAATTAGATCATTTAAGAATATTAGGTAAACTGGTATTTTGTGCTTATTATAAGGTAAAGTCAGGTAAGTGTGTAGTAAAAATTGCATAGTGAGAAGAAAATGTAACACTGTTCACATAATAAGACATTTTGATAAATTTTACACATAGAAATATGTAATATATGCCCAGTTGTAAGCCTTCAATAGATACGCCTTTTATAATTATCAACGGTTTACTAGAAAAAAAAATAATTTTTAAACACTGTCAATACTACACACTTACCCAGCAAAATGGGGCAAGTGTGTAACCGTTCCGCATTTTATATATTAATACCATTATCCTTTAGTTCGGCCAAGAGTTTAATACTATACTGTTGCCTTTTTAATAAGGTATGATAAATTTACGATATCTAAGTTATTACACGTTAGGAGATGTGAATTTTTCTTTGTAAAACTAGTATAAAGTTTAGTACATTAGTAACATAACAGAGGACATCCATATTTTAATTTTGAAAATAAATGTAGCCAAACTACACACTTGCCCCGGTTACACACTTACTTGACTTTACCTTATTACACAACAAAATGCGTTGAAATTCCCTCTCTTTTTACTATGGTAAAAACTTAAAGTTAAGGTTACTTGAAGACTAGTTTTTGACTAAATGTCGTTTTTTAATATAACCATTTTCTTTTTTGCAATTTCAAGATTAAACTAGTTATTTTAATTAATTAAGATTTACAATTTACAAATACGCAAGTGAAATAGTTATTGAGGTAAATAAAATTGTAATGTATAAAGCTGAAATATAAGCAATGAATTTTTACAAATTAAATAAGACAGGGAGAATGCAAAGGAACCACAAAATTACGAAAAGAAAAATTTAAAATTGGATATGATATTGGGTGGAAGTCAAACAGACAGTCTTATGTTTTTAGATGCTTTTCAGCAGCTGTCTACCCGCTTTCCAGTATACAAACGATCTAAGCATTTAACTCCTAACTATACACCACCGTTTTCTGTCAGGTCTAGTTTCGGTTTATTTGAAGTATTCCAATATTATTTCGAGAATACTGATGTATTCTCTCAAGTGCCAAAGCAATAACAGTGTCGAAATTTGGTGATTAAAAACATTTTTCCAATATTAATAAATCAATTCATTGAAATAGTTTTTCTAAATGTAAAAAGCAAACAATTTTTCATTACCTTTTTCAACAGATTACAAAACATACCTGAGGATAGCCTAGGTCGAAACATGTAGTATGTTAAAATAAAACAATTAAATGGATTGATATCTAGAACAGCAGTTTTTGTGCTACTCAACATATACATTATTATTAAGTAAAATGTTATTGGCATTGCATGATACAGTGATATTATAATTATTAAGGATACTTTGGAATGTGAAGTGGTTTGATAGAAATGTACTGACCTGTAGATCACATAATTTTGATTTTTGTTTGTAGGTATATATATGAGATTCTTCTTTAATGAAATGGAGTTTTATTAAATTGTCTAAGTATAATTTGGAGGAAATATTAAGTTTAAATTATATGAAATTAAGTTCTTCAGATTCTAGTTTGAAGATTTAAAGATTGTTTAATATAATAGTAGAAAGCTGTAAGCGCTTGATATAAAGGATGGTGGGAGTCATAAAAAATCATATTGTGTGCAGAGATTGGTTCACTAGATGGCTGTAAACTACCGTATATGCCCGAGATATCTCGAGTTCACCACTTCAGATCATGCGCACTAGCGATCTCCCCTCTTGCTAACCAACTTGTAGTTACATCTTTATTATTTTTCCAGTTGTCAGTCCATGCCTTATGTCTCCTAAATAACTAACTTGTATATTATTATGTTCTATTTTGTTAAATATTGAAATTATAGTTTATTTTTTTATAATTCAATGTATCAAATGAGCTTTTATTAATAAAACAGTATACCTATTAATAACATGTTAGTATAATTTATTAACAATATTATATCAAAAAGATATAGAGTACGAGAACTCTTACCTAAGGTTAGTATACTTATTTGGAATGTCCAAAATAAATATTATCAATTATCCAGTATGCATTTGGATTTTTAATTTCCCAAAATAACTTTTAAATATCCTGCTATCATACGAGAAAAAAACCACCAACCACTCTACCAACTTATTCATATTAAAATTTCAATCTCAACTGACATCTTGCAAATATTAACAATAACCTCAAAATGTTCGAAATGTTAAATACACATTCATACAAAAATTTAAACAATGCTTTAATCAGATACCTCGTATTTCAGCTTGTACACACCCCAGAGTACTTCAGGATGGCGTTTCCTCGCAGTGACAATCCAAAGATGTTGCAGAAAAATTCCACATCAAGAAAACAACACCGATACTTAAAAAATTCAAGGAAAAATCTGCTTTACAGCACCCAAAGTGTATAATTATATTCGAAACAGCAGACATGTATGATTGCATATATGTAGAAAATGTACCAAGGTATATTAAACACAGCAAATTTCTTATAATGTTGAGCAAACTTGACGTTTCTTCTGTATATTTCTAGGTCGAAGGTAATTACATGGATTTACAAAGAAGATCCCCTTCGATACCGGAGATACCACAGGAATATGATTTAATTCTTTTAACTTTATGAAAAATAAAACAGTTTTTCAAGTTTTTTTTATCAACAATCACCCGTATGTGAGGATTTCCACTGATTTATTTTCTATCAATTACATTGGGTCACTACCCCATTCGAGTAAAGTCGAATCCTAGGATCAGAATACAGTACAATTGCCAGACGATAAATTATATATTCAATTTCCACGGCTACTAATGCAAATTAACCCAAATTATACTGGACTTACAAACAGGTGTGTACATATAATAGTAATTACATCTAACATGGTTTGATAACTTTCCTCTTATGAACCACCACAGTATATTTACCCATTGTGTATATCCAGTTTGGTCCATGAAATGAATGTACAAGTCGTTTCATCTGCGAAAACTGGAGCTTAGCCGTACGCATATTATGGCATAACAAAAAATAATCACATTGGGTAGTCGTCCCTATCTCGCAGTTTTTATTGATCTAACTGCAGCGCTGTGCCGTTTTTACTGAGCGAAAAAGTGTAATTTCCACAATCCCTGGTAAAGGTGTTTAAAAGGCATACCAATCTGTTGGTATTATAATTGATAAAACTATAAATCCAGAAAGAAAGTAGATATTTATTCTCTGGAATATCTGGTTTCTCTTTGAATTTATATTCTATACTATATGGCAAGAAGTGGCAAGAAATGTAGAGCAACGAAGAGAAGACAGTTGCTGTTTTTTGGTCATGGTAAAGTCCTTCCCCGACTAAGACTGAGAATAGCTGTTTCAAGCCACGTCAAGCTTTACATACTTACTAGAACAGGAAAAAATGACTTAGTGTTACCATTCATGTGACTCTCAGAATTGAATTGCGTTTCCTGGGCAACTTCTTCTATAGATGAAATAATGGCCTACCGTTGAGGTCTAAAGGTATGGAGATCCTTATGTATACTGAATGCGAAACAAAAGGCACTTTGGGTGAATAGGATTTCTTACTGGAGGTCCGAAAATCAACTGTCATTACAGATATATTGACACCAGAAAATATCTTTTATCATGCTTAATCTTCCTGTGCGTCCTTAGTGCTTCGCTGCTGGTGGAGCTTCCTGCTAGCTAATATTTGATAAAAATCGTCAACACGAGTGAGAGAGAAGAAAATAAAGCATAGAAAATTTGTAGCCCGAAGTAATAAATAATTAAGAAAATAAAGCACTTATACTGTTTCATGTAAGGTGACGAATACGAAAGTACAAAGAAAATCACGGATTTGAATTTATTGCTTCTACCTTTTGTCTTGTAGATCACGAATACATTATTTTTAGTGTTAGGTTTTCGTTGTTTGTTTGTTTGTTTCCGGGGTGCGATGTGTGTAAAACGCAATATGTTTATAACTTACTATATTGCATAAGGAAAAACCAAATAACAAACTATTCCAAAATCTTGATGTGGCCGGAATGAAATCAGATTTGTGACCTCCAAAGGAAAACCGTTGGAAAATATATTTTTGATTTCTTTTTTGCTTTGTACAGTGCATTTTTCGCTATTTAAGAGTTGTGCAATAATGTTAGTTTATTCCTACATACGATGATGTAAGAGCATGAACTACGAATGGGAAAGTAGGTAACAAAAAAGAACGTTCTTGTTAAGCTGTTTTGGGATGTGAAATAAATATGACATGTTATAAGTTTTGAACGTTATAGAAATTGTAAACAGAAATAAAATCGAATTACGCGAATATACTTTGTACTAGTTATATTACATCATCGCCCGCGTTGGAAAATCTGTAAATTTAATGTCGGCGAGCACGTGAATAATGTTAAGTCACGTGTTATAACTTTCCTAATTTAGATCAGTACACGTGAGCGATATAGCTAAGAGTTTGGCAAAAATAATAAATGAAATTGGCGCTCACACGTTTGCTTCAATAAAAGTTAAAGTTACACAAAGACGGCATTTACTGATTCAATAAAAATTCTAAATCGATTTTTTATTGTTAGTACATACAAAGCAAAGGTATAGTGATATAGCTAACAAGGTAAATTAAAACAAATTGATTAACGTTCCATGATGCCAATTTAGTTGAACAAAGTTTAATTTTGATTTACACCTAGTATAATAAACGACAAAGTATCCACTAATTGGTGTGAAACGTGGAAATACATTTTAAAATATAACATAATGCCCCCAATTGTCTACTGTGCACTATTATACTTCAAGGGGACATATTTGCACTTATTGTGTTACGCATAACTCAATACTTAATGTCCCTTTCACTGCTTTAAATATTGCAAGCGTGAATTGAACGTTTATACCACAAATATTTCAGCGTTTGTTACAGCATTGACATAAACTAAAATTAAATGTGGCCTCGGTATCCTTCCTGTTTTTCGAGTTACAAAGTTGTATAAAATACCAAAGCTGTGTATTTTACAACGAAAGGCATAGAACTCTCCAATACGCGGATGATCTTGTCATTTCAATCCAGGGTGCATTCAACAACATAGTGCAAAAAAATATTGAGGACGTCCTGCAAGTCGTATTAGAATGAACCCAGGAGGATTTAAATATCAGTTCCTCCGAAATGACCGCAACAGCATCAGAAAGGAAAAGATCTTGTGTAACTAAAGCTCCGAAATGAAGATATAAAGCTGTCAGACAAAGGAAATGAAACTTCTTGGGGTTGCTTTTGAGTCTAAGTTTACTTAGAATCGATAGCTTTAGATCATTAAAACCAAGACAGGAACAACATTTATGTTTGCTAAGACAGTACTTAAAAACATGGGAGTTAAAACCGAATACATCAAGGTGATCAGATCCTTGACCACTTATGCATCTTTGATATAGCGAACAAAGACGCAGCGGCATGCTGCTAGATATAATTGACCTTAGCAATTTGCAGAGACTTGAGTGCTTAGGAATAATAGAAAAATGCGAACCACTCTTGCTGCGGTAATAAAATGCCTTCTAGATGTCTTCCCACTTCATTTAGTGATGATGAGGAAGCAAATAGTGGTAGGTTGCAAGCAATACCAAGTCGCGTGGTTTCATCATTCATTCATTCAGGTTAGGGTGGGCACTTGATGTCCGGGCACTTGAGCTTGGTGCTCATTGTACCATCCCTATTGATTCTCTTATTTCCACTCGAGCAGCTTGGTGTTCTCTATAAAGCCCAGTATCTTGCCCAGTGGAAACTTGAGGACTTTCGAGGCTCCCAATAGATCTCTCCCGAAATATTCTTGCCTGAGTACCTTCAGTTCCCTCACATGTGCAGATTACATGTGAACTCGTTTCCTCCTGTAGCTCGCATCTTCTACACCACGGTTCGCTTCACACGGCCTGTGTTGTATAGATGCTTTTTCAGAGGGCAGTGTCAGTTACCAACCCAGTAATGGTTTTAAACTTCTTTCTTACTGCGCTTGAGTAGGTTATCAGAGAACTACCATCCCCATCCCTATCAGACGTTTTGGTATGGAGTTGACCTTCAGTCGACCTCCATTCTCTTTTACTTTCTTTATCAACAGGTCCAGATGTCCCTTCTTGCGGGAATCCTTAGTAATCCCACATACGGGCTCTGGACCCATGAAGTGTCTCTTAGAGCCCTCCTTGGCTAGTTTTATCAGCGATTACGTTGCCCTTTATATCCTCATAAGTCCCGGCACCCAGATTAGAGAACACCCTGTTGTCTCGTGCCAGTGCATTCAGGATTGTTTGCATCCCTAACTAGTTTTGAACTAGTTCAGGGCAAACCCTCAAAAGACTGCCTTAATGACAGCCTGGCTGTCAGTCATTATTAATTTCCTCCTCATGCAGCCTCCTTTTGCAATCATTTCTGCACAGGCTGCAAGGCGAATACCTCTGCCTGGAAGACCGTTTGTATGTTTCCCCAGGCTTATGAATATCCTTTGATTACGACCGGCCCGCAAATACCGGCTCTGTCCCCTGGCTGGATTTGGATCCATCCGTGTACCAGTTTTCGTTAGCAGTGATTTCACTACGCGCCTGGTCTCTGTTCGGTATGGGAGATTTTCACCTTTCCAGTGAAAATAATTTCGGGTGCCATGCTGTCCGTGGGCATTGTAGCAATGGCCCGTCCAGCAACGTGCCCATAGTATAAGTGTGTCCTCCCACCCTGAACTTGGATGCCACAGGTTGTTGGCTTTCAGTCTAAGGATCGCATTCATTGCCTCCGCTCTCACATAGAGTTCCAGCGGGGGGAGGCCCACAATGGTCTCCAAAGAGGCGGTCCCTGTACTGTTAGTTGCACCAGTGATACCCAGCAAGCCTGTCTCTGGACAGCGGTCAGCAGCCTCGCTGCGGAGGACACTTCTGTCCTCCTCCACCAGGACTACCGCCCCGTATGTTATCGCTGGTCTTATCACGGCAGTATATAGCCAATGGATCACCTTCGGCTTAATCCCAGGTTTTGCCAGCAACCTCCTGCAGCGCCAGAATAGTTGCGTGGCCCTGGTCGTTGTGTTAACTAAATGATTTTTCCAGCTCAGTTTTGCATCAAGGGTAACACCCAGATACTTAACTTCCTTGGTTAATTGTAACTCCTGCCCAAACAGTCTAATGCCACCTAGGTCATTGAGTTTTCTCATGTTGGTAAAGGCAACCAACTTTGTTTTTTGTGGATTAACTGAGAGTCCTTGTGAAAGGCACCATTTCCTCCACCACCCAAGTCGCGTGGTTGATGCACAATAGTGTTGCCCGTCTTGTGGAAGGCAATCGTTTTGAAAATGAGATTAGACAATATGATTTTAACACAGTTATTTAGCTATATTAGCAGCCATCAATCCAACTACAGAAATAGATAGGTTAATTAATCTGGTTTACACATGGGTAAATGCCGCCCCCGAGAATGAGGCTTAGAAAAGTAGCAAACAGCCGGGCCATATTGAGGATTTTAATGACCTGTAAGGTACAATGATGACTCGTTTGGGAATGTATTCGACAACTGAATAGCAAGACAGGTCGCAGTGATTATTTTACTAGGGGTATCTGGGAATTAAGAAATTAAAAGAAACAAGAAAGCTGACGAGCTAGCAATAGAAGGATCACTGGCTTTAGACATAGGCCCTGAACTTGTCCCAGGAGTGCCCAAAAAAAAACAGCACCGGAGCAGGTGAAGAGTTAGGTTCGAGAAAAACATAAAGAGCTCTGAAGCAATACCATGAGGGTAATTCTAATAAGAAATAATTTATTAAGGGCAATCAAAGAGCAAGGCAAGACTATTAAAGCTTACCAGAAATCATCTTCCTCCTTTAACAGGTCTCTATGCACTGAAAGGACACCTACAAAAAATTATAATCAACACTGGGGATACGAACTGTATTTTGTGCAACAGGGTGACAGAGGTCGCGTACCATATTCTATATGAATGCAAGTCTCTGCAAGCAAAAATACAAACATTTTGGGCGACAAAACGATAATCCGTATATAACCTGTACAAATTTAAAAGAGGTTTCCAGCATATTGGAATGGTTGATATGATGAGAGATTTCTAGCAGTTTAGGTCAAAGTTCCATAGTGACCGTAATATAAACACATACGCATGTCTCATAAACCGTCTACTGCCGGTCGGACTGAAACGCATCACGCATAACATCATCTGATGGTGTTAGGTTCTCAACTTTCATTATACAACATCCCACAGTGTTCTTCGCCTTGGGTTTATTGGCGCTATGCTCACCATATATATATGTATGTAATAGTGATGGGTTGCTACGAAGCAAACTGCTATTTTATAGCGGCTAACGATAGTGTATAAAATGTAGTGCGGTATAAAACTGCTTCTTTACGGTAGCAGCTACAACCTGCAAGTTCTCTTCACTTGAGACCACTGTGTATTATCGAGTTCGCAATAAAATAAATAACTTTCAAATGAGCAAGTAGTAGCACGTAAAAAATTTGTATGTTTTTACAGACACTTCAAGCTATCTTTGGTAATTTTTGCAAAGCGGGGGCTCGCGGAGTCTTTTTTTAATGTCTAACTAAAACCAAAGTTGATATTATGTCGACAAATAACGGGAGAAACAACAAATCATATATTTTTTTGGATAGATACTTATATATATTAACATACGTCTAGCGTACTCTATAAAATAATGTATTTTGCAAGCTTGTAAACCGCAGAGAAGTTTTTCTACTTTTCCTCTCTACAAAGTAACTCTAAACAACTTAATTTTTTTTTTACATTTTTTCCATGATTTACAACTAATCAAGAGTCGATTTAATGAAATAAAAAAATTATTAGTTTCGTTTTAAACTAAATTCGGACCACTGTGCACCGGTGAGGAATGGAGGCGATAATAATTAAATGAGTAAATTGATTTTAAATTTATGAGTAATTAATAATAACTTCAGTGCTTATGTAATAAAAAAAAACAACATTATTTTCATCTGATTGTTAAATTGAAGAATTTAGGAAGTTTTTATTAAATAGATTTGAATAGCTTATTATTATTAAAATCACATTGATATTATTATAATATTTGGCACTACATCATTAATCTAATACAAATATATCAATACATCTACACTTAAAAAAAAGATGACTGGGGTTATTTCAACATTTTTGAATAACAATAACCATCATAAATCGAAAATCTGTGTATTTAATAGAGTGGAATGGTAAGAATTACAAACTACAGAAATTTCTATTAGTATTAAAACAATTTGTTGTACCAAATATTCTCTCAATATTAGAATATAATTAACTCAAAACAAAGAACCGCCTGCCTCTAGACACATAAAAGTTGCAGTTGTGTGTCTCATAGAGGTGTAGTGCCGCTGGAAATGCGGAATACAGGCAAAGAAAATTAAATTGTAGGGAAATTAGAAAATCTCCAGGTAAAGTTCTGTGAATGTAATATCCTTCAAGCACGTAATATTTAATGTAATTTTTGTATTTGATATATGACTGCATTTTTCATTAATATTTTTTATTGTGCTTCGAAGGTAACTTTATGTAGATGCATAAACTTTTAATTCTCTTTAGTGGTCTTTTTTCCTAATGGAACAACTCATAAAAAAAACACAGTTTGAGCTACCGTTTATATTGAGTTTTCCGTTAATTCTTTTTTATTACCACTATATTTTTAATGCAAAGGATAAATTCTGTTAGGTGGCTAAAAGTATGAAATGATGCCGGCGTATGAAAGGATAAATAGTTAGCGTAAAGAGGTTTGTATGCACGTAAACATATTCAGGAAGCCGAAAGTAAATATGTAAAGCTCGCGTGAAATTAAAAAAAATGTCACTTGTTTAGATACAGCATTTTTTTTTTGTTAGGACATTTTTTTTAGTCTATAAATTCAAAATTGCTTGTACTCTATATTTATTGAATGAGATTAAATAAAACTGCAAATTATCTTGAGGGTTCGAATACTGTCTATTGTTAGATACTTTTGTTTTAACCCCTATCCGAGTTTCACCGCAAACGTGTTTGCACAATTTCGTTGTTGGAACCGTTGAAAGGCGGAAATGAATTCTCTTAATTCCTTTAACTTCAATTAATTTGATCGGCACCATGTAACTGCTCCGATTGTTTATATGGTTTGCGCCCTTCTTGATTTCCACTGACATACTTTCAAACATTATACGAAGGTGTATTGAAAATTTCTTAGTCTACTATAGAAGTATATAAAATTTGAAAGTCAAAATATATTATTATACAACATATTCTCCTCTTAATTGGATATATTTATTACAACGAATCTGTGACAGTTCTAGACCGTTCAAAAAGAAATTTTTATCTTGCTCGCAGACCAGACCTCCACAGCTCTCCAGCTCTCTGTTGGAAGAAAATGTACAACCTTTTAAACTCTCTCTGAGTTGAAGAAAGACATGATAGTCGGGCGGAGTCAGATCTGGTGAATAAGGGGCGTCTTCAAGTAATTCGAACCCTAAATCACGAATTGTTTGCATAGCGACATGGGATTTCTGTTCAGGGACACTATCGTGTAAAAACAAAACCCCTTCGAACAACTTTTCCGCGTCTTCTCTTCTTAACTTCTTGTGGTGATCAGTAACTTCGAATAATAATTCCTGGTTATTGTTCTACCCTTATCCAGAAAATTAATCATGATTACTCCAGAACAAACCCAAAAAACTGAAGCAAAAATTTTTCCAACAGATTTTTGAACATGAAACTTCTTAGATCTTGGAGAACCAGAGCGTCTACACTCCATCGACTGTTGTTTGGTTTCTGAGTAGTAGAAAGGTATCCAAGTTGCATCCATGTAACAATTTAAGAACTTAAGAAGTGTGCATTTTTTTCAAACCCAGCACAGATCGAACGCGATGCTTCCATCCTTGCCCGCTTCTGATCAACATTCAGACATTTGGGGATTCATTTTGCAGAAATTTTTCTCATGTTCAAATCGTGAACTAAGTTCATACGCGTTCATATGAGAAATACGGTGCTTCGTTTTAGCCTAATTTGATGGTCTGACAAAATCATGGCATGAACATTTTCGGACACGAAAACAGAAACTCTTAACTCCCTCAAATACAGTACTTGATGATGACTCGATCTCCAATTTTTTGATTTTCACAATTTCGGTCGGCATCCTTTTTTTCAAATTTTATTGCGCAACTTTTATTTGACCTTTTGAAGTGAAACTTTTAATGTTATTTTTTGTTGCTATGGTGTGGCAATATTTTCTTTATCCACGGAATCGGTCTAAGCTACTAGATACCCATACATCTTCGTCTGTAGCTTAGCTGGCTGCAAATATTATAAACATCACAGTAAAATGAGGATGCAGATAAACTTGTAGCCCAACCACATTATGAATAGTATTTGATTAAAGAATTGTAATAATTTGTTGCACTCTTGTGTGCTTTTAGTACAGCTATATAACAACGTAAAACAATAGTATTTTCTCATCTCTGGAAGAGTAAAAGTAAACGTTAATATATTTTACCTTGGCATTGAAAATAATAATGCTCTATTAAGAGTGAACGTTCTCACAGAAATTTACAATGCAATTTTGTCCGATACATTCCCTAATGGTAGGATTGTTCACAGTTAATTATTTTACTCCATATTTGCTGTGGTTACATATGTTACAAAAATTTTCACATGACATCCATTCAAATATTTATTTAACTGAATTGGAGCTACGTACATTTATATACATACGTAATTAATTTTATAATGAATGTGAAAGCTTTTGTCGTTATGTATTTTCATTAATTAAATTTGACAGCATTGATATTTTGAAATTAATCCTGTTTAAAAAATCTGTTTATAAATAAAATTTTTAAATTTATATGATTCCTCCTAACTTATGGCATCTCTGGATGTCATAAATACGTTTTGTAGGCTTTTCAATTGAAATGATATTGCAAAATTTAGGTAAGGTTGTATTAATGTATTGGCTTCACAATTATTTCCAATTAAATTTATTTTTCAAAATGTACTTATACTTGCTTGAACTGCTATAAAATCGAAAAAATGTTCCAGAATTTCAATGTTTTTTTTTTTAAAACCATCGGAAAATTGACTTCAACTATATTATTTTAAATAGAATTATATATTTTTTACATTTTTGGATTCTACACTCATAAATACATCAGTCTTCATTAGCTATTCCTATAGCTGCATGTTGCTGCATGCAGGATGTTCAAAACTGAGAAACACAGTGACATATTTTCGAAGGCAAAAAAGTATATATTTTTTTTTAAATAGAACACCCTGTATTTTTAATTCGAAATTAGGAAATTATGAGTTATAAATCCACTAATGCGTTAATAAGTTTATAAAAGATTTTTACTGAAATATCTTGAGTTGAAAAAGGGTGATTAATGTGCAAATTAGAAAAAATAGTATAAAACACACGTGTTATAATGACTGTTGAAAAATTATCATTGCAACATTAGTGTTTTAATATACTACCATTAACATATGTATGCTAATATCAACCAAGTGTTACACACGTTTTTATTGTGACCTATATACTATTATTGTTCGAATTTATTACATATTGGTGGGATAATGTAAATTAAATGTACTGCTAAATAAAGTGAAGAAACCAGAATCACATCAGTGGCCGTGCTAAAAGTTTCACTTACATAAATAATTGATGAAGCGCGCGTGTAAGTCGAACCCCATATTATAAACGGTGTTTTGTCTAGTCATTGTAACGAATTGCCGGATGAGCCGTTTATCATAGGTGTAATGGTAGCAATTTAATAATACACTGAGTGGTGTGCGGTTAAATTAGATTTTATTGTCGCGTCGAGAATTACCTCGCGTTAATCCTGTGAGAGCTTTATCTAGAAAATATGTATGCTCAGATGTGTGCAAATAGTCATATCCAATTGATTAAATTGCTAATCTTGTGTACCAGAAACAATGCTGTCGTCATCAGCTCACTATTAGAGAGATAAATGGTCGTTTTACTGACTGTTATAGTGCACATTTATTATGCAACGGAGAGAAGTAATAGTTTCAACTTAGTAAACGGTAAAGTTTTACCTAAACGTATGCGAATACACGAGAAATTTTTTTTAACAATCGAGTTAGCTTCTTCCATAATCAAACGGATTTGTACAAGCATGAAACTATAATTCTTACAGTAATTAAACCCTTATTTAATTTTTACTTTAGGTTTATGACAATAACATAAACAACCGCAACGTGTCTGCGTCATAAACATTAAAAACAATTTATAATGCCTAAAATATAAGAGAATAGAGGGAATAGGATATTCAATTATGGCCTGTACATAGATAGTATTAACATTGTTATATTCGCATACCTAATAAAAAAAAAAATAGTAAACTAGGTGAACCGATAGAAAAGTCACCAGGCGCGGCCCATAGTCCGTTCCTAGTGTTATTTCCTTTTCATTGCTTTTGCTAGTTTGGTGATTCCTACAATAGATATTTTGATGTTACGTTAGGTGAAATAAATTACTTAATGGTAAATTCTAAGGATAAATATCACACACAGAGAAATATGTCATCTTCATCATTTACGAAGTATGTGTTTCGCAGTTTTGGTTTCACTTTCGCAAAATCGATACCTACCCTAGCCTTATCTTCGGCTTGTTGAGTTTGAATAGTTAGATTATTATTAGTATTTAGCCAAGGATTTATTATTAATTGTCCTAAAGTTCTTTTTTTCATTTCTTTCCTTCATTTCTAAATATGTATCTTTAAGATCGTATCACTTCCGGTTATACCGGAAGTCGCCATTCACTTCCTTATTTTAAATGGAAAACGGTTATATATTATCTCATATGTGGATTCCTGAGAAAATTTCATGAATTGTTCCGTCGTGTTTCCTTATACCTATTTTCATTTTTTTCTTAGATATCTTGATTATTTTGAAAATTTTGAAATATAAATATGTAGCCTTTAATTTTTAGTCAAAACAGTTTAAACCCATAGATTCGTAAAGTGTCTATTTACTTTTACTCTAGTTCTAGTGATTTTGTCAACTTTCGCAGATACAGTTTATAATGGAAAATATTGAAGAATATTCCAACAATGATTTGTCAAATTTGTTTTAAAATTGAGAATGTGGACGAATTATCAGACGAACATACGGATTATTTAATGAACGATATCCGAACCTATCAACAGCCACTCCCGAAAAATTTGGAAGAATCGAAACTCGGTTTACGGCAATTAGGAGAGTAAGGGTTCGAAAATTACTCGAAATTAGCGAAAGCCCGTAATAGATAATGTAGAGGTTAATGTTTTCGCTTATTGCAAAGTTTAATCACGAAGTTGCTGGAATTGGGTTTTTTTTTTTTCTTCTCGATTTTGCGAGTTTATGTGTATAAAAATGACCGAAGATCTGAGATTTCCTCATAAGATTATGTGGACTGAATCTATTTTTAGTAGTCAAGGAATTATAAACTTCCAAAATAATCACTATTAGGCACAATATAATCCACATGTCAAAAGGGTGAATAATCACTAGGACCACTGCCGTTTTAATGTTTTTTGTTTAACTATGGAGATATAGTAGCATATCAAGTGTACGATGAAAATCTGAATGGTATTAGGTATCTGAAGATATTCATAGGGATTGTTAGTGATTTCTTAAATGTTCTATCTTCAGGTGACAGAGCAACCAGTTGATGTCAACTGGATGTTGTTCCAGCGCTTTCCACTGCAGCTGTATATTAGGAGTTGACCTTGATGTTTGAGGATCGATTGGCCCACAGAGACCCTGGAACAGGCTACCCAGATCACTCGAATTGACTCTCTTGGATTTTCACCTCTGGAGCCGTAAAAAATAAATAGTGTACTCTATGCTTGCAGATACTACAAAAGAATTATTGAACTGGGTCCACGATGCCTTTACAATCTAAGTCCAGACGAATTTGAAGGTCTGTTACGCAAGGAGTATACGGCGGTCATATAAAGCAATTATTGCAATGATTTCGTTTACATTAATTTATTATTTCTTGTCATTAAGTCCTAAGTTTTTTATGTTTTTGATTTGTTATTACGTTTTGTTATGTTCCTGTTTTGTTTTAGAGTTCTAATTAAAGTATATTTCTGCCGTTTTAATCATTTTCTTTTTGTTTCGAAAAGTAAACGATGTTCCGGTTTTTGCCAAAAATCACATGGAAATAGAAAATATGGAAACCACTGTTACAAGTAAGTATATATAGCGAATGAATGCAGAATTAAATTCTGCACTGGTTATTATTCTCATTAGCGGTAACTGAAATTCTTTAGGTAAGACAGTGATCCGAAACTTAAAGGTCACTCTTTAAATTAGCAAAAAAATATACTAGATAACTTCCAAAAAACAAAATTCTCCACTGTCACAAGGCGTTTGCAATCGGATCAGTATGTATCTAAGGTGAACTATTTTAACTATGATTTCTTGTTCACTATTTCGAATGGACAAGCTTTTTGTAATTCAGAAATGTGTGGTAACTACTAAGACTACTAAAATCAAACTTATACTGAAATATTTTGACACACTTAACACTTAACAGACACAAATAGATTTGTGACAGCTCTTAATATATATGAAATGAAAATACTTTTCACCTTTATATTGTATACTATCGTTGTAAAGCTCTTCGAATTAATTCCATTCCCTGAGGCTTGAAATTCTCCGTTTATTGCTTTAAAATGCAATCTTAGGACTTAGCGCTCCTTTACTGCAACTGACAAGAAGATTTAAATATCACTATAATGGTTTGAAAAGATAATACGCTGTTCTTTTTTCCATTAGAGAAATGCAAAAATAAACGAAACTAAAGAAGCAAATACAAATAATGATTAATTAACTTACATAAATTAAAAGCAGTTTTCTTATTCCTGGATTGTTGTTTGTTTTCCATTTATGTTTCAGGTATAATGCAGTTTTATAATTCATTGCCATTAGGGAAAATTTGTTACGCATACTTTCAGATTACATACAACGGAACGTGTTATTAGGAAAAACTTAAAGCAATAAGTAGAGTATAACGAACTGATGTAATTGAAGTGACATATAATATAATAATAACATGGTTAATATTATACGTAGCGGTTAGTAAAGCTTCTTGAAGGCGCATATTACGTCCGTGGAAAGTTTCTATACCAACTGTTAAGAAACTTTGTGTTAAGCCGCGTCCTATTTGTGATTTTTACGACTACCTATACATTAATGCAGGTTACTATCTTGGGAGTGCGTCGAAATTATGGTGTGGTAATTACTTAATAAACACTTTCTCATTACTAATATATGATTCACACGTGTTGGTTATTGTACTCAGAAATATTGCACAGCAATAGAACGATATTCCATTGTGAGACGTTTCATCAAAGTGAGAAGAATTCAGAAGAATATGCAATGAATGAAGGCATAATTATAAGAATCAATTACAATATTAACAAATTAAATGCGAATTGAAGCTCCACAAATCTTCAATTATTTATGCAACCGAAACTACAAGTACTGCGTACCGAGCAATGTGTAATTCAGAATTGTTTGCAAATAATTTTTAATTACTATTTCAGTGAGGTATAGCTTGGATTACATTAATAATCGAAGATTTGTGGGGCTTAGATTTGCATTTAGTTTGCTAAAGATAGTACATATTATCAGGAAACATATAAAAGACTAGGTTTTGAATGAAGTAACAATACAAACTGGTGGGATACCTTAACCATTACCCTAAGCAGCTGGTATTTTTCATAGGAAATTCATGTGAAAAGCTCACTGGAGGAACGGTGCATATATCTGATCAAAAGTCAGCTCAATATTTTCACAGGTCTAAAAGTAACGCCTACGTGCTTAGTGGGAACTTAAAGTGCAAAATCTACGGGTGCGAGAGAGCATCAGAAACAGAAGTACATGTCATGAGACTGAATCGAAAGAGACAATACTTAGTTATCAAGGCAAAAAAAGACCCAGAAAAGTATCGTACCCACTTACAATCAGTGAAAAACTTCTGTAAAGTATGTAGTAGAGACCACCATTTCGGAGTGTGTTGCAAAAATATACAGATAAGCGCCATTAGTCTACAGAGATAGGAAGAAGTTGGGTAGAAGTGTCAGCTGTACGTCAAGATTTAAAGGTCCACATGTTTGGGAAAGCCGTCAAATATAATCTCTTCTAATAATTAACCCACTAATTTAAACTTATAAAACTGAAAAATATTCATAATAGCAGAATACATAGCAATGACGAAACACAACACTTGATGATTCTGTCAATAAATTTAATTAACTCTAACCGTACGAGTTACACACAAGTTGATAACATTGTGGTAGGTGTGGAGGATAGTTTTAAAGTCACTAAGAGAGGAAGTGGAACTTGATATATTTTGTTAGTTTTCTTAAAAGGCATAAAGCAAACATTAAATAAGATATTGAAGTAAACTAAGATATAGGTAAATGTGAAAAATGTGTGAAAAGCAAACAGTTTTCGAAATTTGATAGGAACGATGTATTAAATGTAGTAAGTAGTAGATTAGTTTCTGTAAAATATCTGTAGTTTAGGAAATTAGCACAAAATTTAAAACGAAGAAGATAGATTTATTCATCGTTTAAATTCCAGAGAGGCACTTAAATGTAAGTAGAAGTATTCGACTTCATATGGGCCTAACATTAAAACTATGCTAGGGAAAACTGTTTCAATAACTCTGAGAACTGAGAACTGAAGAAAGGAGGTCTCCAATTATTTTCAAAAGAAGATCTGAGGGCTATGCCCGAAAAAGACGAGTTTTGGTTTACAAATACGCATACCTTATTTTCTTGTATCATATATGTATATAACCGTGGTCGGCAAGTTTTAATTTTAGTATAGGGATCTTATACAATATATAAAATGACCTTGCATACGCGTTGATGCCATTTTGATACGATATTGGCATGTGGTGGGGAGACACGGTTATATGTCTGTTTCTATTTTAAAACGCCGCGCTCTTTCCTACTCTCTGCTCTCCTTTACTATAGTTAAATTTTGACGATTACAGTACTTATATGTATGTATGTGTTCCTTGTTAATTTTGTGACCTTTGGAATGTATGACCAACATGGACGACTAATATGATTTCTAAATTATCTGTGGTAAAACTACATCTATTTGGTTGTAGGATATTTTTAAACACAAAAAAAATCTTCACATATCACAGCTGTATAGTGGAGCATGATCAGTTTTTCTTTAACATTCTCCATACTCTGCAATCCATGCAATCGCCTTTGAACAATTTTGCACTGTAGAATCAGAAGCCATTTTGAAACATACAATTTTATCAAGAACTACAAACGAACTAAAGTAAAGAATTCAAAAACCTTCCAAAGTAAAGGAAATTATGGAGATAAATAATAATAAGAAAATAATACCTAATCTAATAATATACACTACTAAACCAAGAGACCCAAAATACCAACAACCTACAGAAAAATATATAAAATATAAACTAAATTGAACGAAGAACTTCGGAACCCTTACAAACCAAACGAAAAAATATTAGAAACCAACAATATCCTGCGTGACAATAATATATTCATAAACACATATGTATAAATGCACAACAGAAACAATCAGAAGACAACGTCTACTGTTGATAGACACTTCTAAAATTAATTCTACTAACGCATATAACTGCTGTTCATGCATGTGTATATAAAAAAAAATCCTGACTCGTTCTAGGCCACTGCATTTTGAAAACAATCGTTGCAGAAAATATAAAATGCTTCGCCCTAATCATAATTGAAAACCAATTCAGCAGCATTTCCTAAATAGAAAAATGGAGAAACAACAACTATTTATCTTGAAAATTATAACGGGGCCTGCAGCTACATTTAGAAACGTCCATCCATCAGGTCATGCTTTATGATACACCTTTTTAGAAGCCGACTTTGTAAACTGATACTCGGATGAAGAGAATATATTACACCTGAGCTATAGATCTGCCATTTTAGTATCCTATAAGTTTCCTGAATAACATTGTACAAACAAACATTTGGTATGGATTAGTTGTTGGAATATTTCTGGGGCTTGATGCAAAAAGAGTCAATATTAAATTTTATTGTAAATGTGCTATATGTGCCACCAATGTTGTTTGGCAATGTGAATTTCATCTTCAAGAAAAAAAATCACATTGGCCCTTTTACACTAAGCCATACAGTTTGTACCAAATCTTACTATAATGTGGCAAGAATGATTGTATAGTTTATTGCAAAAATTACGGCAAACTATATCAAATTTTAAAAAATATTACAAATATTCTAGCAAGCATTCTTAAAAATTAAATGAAAGTGTTGACTATAGGGCTATCCTAAATTTTTATACAATTTGTAGTGCTCATTGTTGCAGACGTTAAATATAATTGTGTGTGACTGTTCACTAATAAACTGCATCTGACGGATACATTACTCTAAATTGTAGCGATAGATAGTACAATTCTAACAAATTTTGCTAAACTTTTTTTTAGTCATACGTAAAAGTAGGTATTTAAGTAGTGAGAAAGGTTTGTATCACTCCAAAAGAATTAACGAACGACTAGGCGGTTTTTGAGTGATTAATTTTGTATCTCCAACTCCCTATTGTTCAACGGAAACGAAAGATTGCATTTGGAAATTTAAAATAGGCCTCTACACTAAGCGCAATCAATCTGGACGTCAATATACAGTTCAGTGACTGGGCCTTTTTAGATTTGTAAACCTGAACACAAAGTTAATTGTTTCACTGAAATCCAATCTAAGCCTACTGGTGTTCGGTAACAGCATTCAGAGTTGCCTCTGGATTGATTTTTTGTCGTTGAATTGACAGTCGCTTTTCCCTATTTTTTGTAGGCGTCTTTATTGACCGTTACTTAACGAAAAAGTGTGTAAAAATTTAATCAAACTCAATTTATTACTTATGAG
Organism: Protaetia brevitarsis; assembly: GCA_004143645.1. Classification (NCBI taxonomy): domain Eukaryota; kingdom Metazoa; phylum Arthropoda; class Insecta; order Coleoptera; family Scarabaeidae; genus Protaetia; species Protaetia brevitarsis. The sequence continues at coordinate 731,729 of RXPK01000114.1, forward strand.
TACTAGCAAAAAAGCCTAATCACCTAAGGTTTTTACTTGTTCAATAATAATATTTTGTTATGGACAAGGGTGCTTTTACATTTAGAGTATTTAATATTGCTTAATATTCACTTATAACGGGCCCTAATAGGCATGACATGGAAAGGATACTTTTATTTTATCATAAAGTTGTATACAATGGAATTTCTTTAGAAACATGTTAATTCCTCCTGGTTTGAAGGAATTTGAACTTGCGATGATTTGATGATTGTGAATGTAATAAAACATACTTTTAACTCTACACTATTTATATATATATTTAATTAAATTGTTGCTTGTGAAAAGCAGAACTGAATATGGTATGTATGTTACACTATGATACCTTGATTATACTGTGTTAATAAGTAAATGAATATCCCTGAATCGTTCCCTTTTATACCGGCTTCCCCGCTGCCCATGTTTAGAAAAAGGGGGATGAAATTATTTCCATATTGTCTTAGGTACCGAAATTAATTGGAATTTAGGTAATGCTGGAATTTCCAGATTGTAATTTAGATTTAAATACATCTAAAGAAATTCCGAAAAGGGATAATACGTGAGGCTTAAAATGTAATTATGTAATGTAAGTATAAATTAATATTAAATAAGTGTGAACAATATTTTGGAATTTTCGAATATAATTAAGAATTTTATATATAATTAATTATATATAAAATAATAGCTAAAATAACTTGTCGTGAACAGGCATAAACAAATGCTGTTATTGGCACCGTGTACATACATACAACTAATAAAAAATAATATGTAGCATTTTTTGCGTGGCAGTTCACTAATGCCTTGGAGGTGGTTGGTCATTGTATATGCTTAATTGTGCTTATATAAATTTCAACACCATGAGATAATTGGCGAGAGATGTAGCATATAGACATTTCGTGTGGTATTTGGGTAGCTTACTGAAGTGAGGCATCATCAACTTAACAGTATCGTCGGAATTCAATACTGGCAAGTAGTGAACAGTAATGTAAGTGCCGCAAGGTTCTATATTGGGACCTTTTCTGTACATAAATTATCTACTTATATTTACTTCCGTATGTGTTACACTAAATGGAAATATTACGATCATTAATGTAATTGGCCAGGATCGCAAAGGATTAGTAGATGATAAGAAAAATCATATCGTCATTTAATTATTTGACTTTCTAAAAACACGCAATCATAATTAGAGTAGATTATGAAATGTAAATGGGTTAGTACTTTAACCACTTCCACGTAATGACATTTATTACTTACTTGACATTTTCATTGTAAACAAAGTTAACTCCAAAATGCAACATAAAGACATAGCATATACAACATAACATTCATTTAATATTGAAAATTTTACATAAAACTACAGACCAACTCCTCCAGAACAGGCAATCCATTAAAAACAACGTGCAACATTTGCAGTGTGTTGTTAATTTATTCATACTTTTCTGTTACGCGATTTATAAATTCTTCCAGATTATGTATTGGCGTTGAATAAATTGAATTTCTAATATATGGCCACACGAAAACATTGCATATGTTTAAATCGCAACACCTGGTTGGATACGGGATTTCAGTGTTCTCTGAGATATTGATGTGTCGTTTGTTGTATTGTTGGTCATATGTGCTGTTACACCATCTTGTTGGAAATATCCATTTTGTAATTCCTCATTATTTATGAACGAACCAAGTAATGCATTGCGGTATCGGGCAGCAGTAAGCGTGCTTTCAAAAAAGATGGGAATCACTAATCTTCTTCGACATATTATAACTCAAAGACTAATGGGGATTTAATAGTTTTTCAACAAAAGAATGAGGATTTTCCGATGATCACAGTTTCACATTCTGCGAATTTATATATCCAGAAAGAAAAAACAAAATGCTCATGAAGCATTGCAGCTTATATGCATGGTAGTGTAGATAAGTTGATTTTTTTCGCATAATCAGATGACATATGGCATAAGACAAATTTGTTTGTTGGAGCATTACTGATGTTTTTGGATTTTCGTCAATAATAATAATTCATACCTTGGCATCCCTAACAGCTTTCGCCAATTACAGAGGCATCGCCCCAGCCATGAGTCATTATTACACCTGCGCCCGTGTAGCGGCTTAAGATGTTTGTCTCTCAGCATTCGCCAAGGAGCGAGGAAAACCACGAAAACCTCACAGTAAGAGCAGTTCGTCGGGCTCGAATCGAGGACCCTACACCTGATAGCCAAACATGCAAGCCACTAGACCAGGGGTCGGCAAACTTTTTTAGGACAGGGCCAAATCGTAACGAAAATTAAGTTCAGCGGGCCAGGTTGTAAACTCTAACGTGTATATTTTTTTATTAAGTGTTCCTCTGTATTTTATTGAACCGAAAACTATGTACCAAAAAATTTCCGTCGTATCATACAGGGTGTTTAAAAATTACTAACTTGTCAAAGAATCTTAAAAATACAAAACTTATTTTTTTTTTCAAAAACTAGCAATAATGATTTATTGTAATGTTATTTATAATCCACTAGGTAAAAATTATTTGACCATTTGGAAAAGTTAATAAATAATAGGAATAATTTAAAATAAAACCACTGAAGCCTATAGGGAACGTTGCAGAAAAATATAAAAATCCTGTATATTTTTATATTTTTCTGCAACGTTCCCTATAGGCTTCAGTGGTTTTATTTTAAATTATTCCTATTATTTATTAACTTTTCCAAATGGTCAAATAATTTTTACCTAGTGGATTATAAATAACATTACAATAAATCATTATTGCTAGTAAATATTATAATAATATTTATAATAAAAAGACAAAAAAGACAAACCTATAGTAGTGTTATGAAGAAAGCCAAGAAAAATAAGATTCCACTATTTTAGGGTATTTGGAAGCACATCTCAGTAGTACAATACCTGCTACTTCTGAAGATTTGGGCACCTTGAAAACATCTGACCAGAAAATTTTGAAGTAAAATAGGATCCATTTTTAGGAATTCTAATCCAATCTAGATCACAAGAAATGAATTGCGACATATTTTTTTGTAATACTTCAACGATTGTTAGTATCTTTTTATTTAAAATAATTTGAAGGGACGAAAGTTCAGTTGAGAGGGGCATACCAAATAGAAGCAATACTTACTATTAATGGACGGAACGACTGTAGAAATTCTTTCTCATTTAAAAAAAAATATTAATAATTTCTCTGAGTTCCAAAAATCTCAATAAAACTTTTCCACTATTGCACCATCGAACTGGCGATGGTTAACTCGCCGGGAGCCAATAACGTTAACCACTGCCACAAGTGGTTCAATAATGCAAAATAGATAGAGGTGTTTGATGAATCATGCAATGACTTATTGAAGCTTTGCTCAAAACAAAAATACTTGGGTAGTATCAACAATGACTGTTGACTCATCAAGAACTAACAAAAACCACTAGACATTTTTTGCCTTCTCCATTAAGAAGCGTATTGTGATATTCTCAATATAAATTGAACTGTCAGATAACTGACAGTCGCTTGAGCTAAGAGGTCAACAGAAAAGCAAACCCTCTTCTTTGGGCACACTTCTTCAGCTTTATCGCAAATCTATTCATGAATATTTCAAATTTAATTCTAAATAAGGTTAGAAATATTATTGCGAAGTACGCTGAAAGCGTTCATAGTAAATGAATTAACCGGACTTGTTTACCGCGACATCAGTTGACTATCAGTCGGTGAATAGTAGATGTAGATACCTCCCGGTACAATAATTTTCGTAAACCCTTATTGTGGGTGAGAAAAAGTATCGGCAATAGCTCAATTAATCGCTTGGTACTTACAACTTGCGCGGGCCGGATTGAAATACGCAGCGGGCCGGATTTGGCCCGCGGGCCGTAGTTTGGCGACCCCTGCACTAGACCATCAGCCGGGCAATAACATGCCGAATAGCTTCAATATTTTCAGCTGTACGTTTCAACGGCCGCCTATTTCAAGTTCTTCGACCGACGCTACCAGTCTCTCTAAATAACTACAAAGAGTTTGTTAAAATCCTGGGTATTCATCGCAATGCATCGGATTTATTTTTGCTCTCTTCGAATCTTCGAAGCAAAGAGACTTTTCAGCATAGTCTAGGAAACAGCCTCTACGATTTTTGCCGTATATTTCCGCATGTTGGAAAGAAGTATCGATCGTACAATGTTAAGAAATAAAGCTTTTTGAAGTGGTTTGTGTCGTCAATAATCAAGTTTCACTGTTAAAATCCCTATACAATCTTTTCAGAAACATTTTTTATGTTTTTGCATTCAAACGTGTACGTTTATGATTATAAAAACACTAGTGCATATCTTAATTTCTTTAGATGACTTTTTTATATATCTACTAGTCAGCTATGAAGTGAAGGATGTTTTAAATATCATATGTATATGTCTTAAACTACTCTCAAGTTCGAAAATATAAAACATTTCCACAGCAAACTTTTGATTTCTATATGTGTCCTTAAATATTCCAAAAAGGAAGATTTAAGTAGTACATTTATGTAAAGATCTCAAAACTTGAACTGCAATTTTTATAAATTCCTACTATTAAAGGTAAATATATTAAACACAGAGTCTTTACAAGTTCATTGTGATTTGAGAGACTGTCTTTACGTAGCGTCATCGATTTTCTGTCGAAATCTGCTTCTCCATTCTATAAATATTTCATTCGACTACCGAACTGATTTAACGTGTCACTTATTGTAAAGATAAATACCTTTATCCGAAATCAAAATAAATTTCCAATTGCCCTTGAGATTAATATTAATGTGAGTCTATTTTATTTTTGATGAATCCAATTATAGGAAGATTATTTTTCACACAATGGGGAGTGTAAAAGTAATACGACTAAATTAATCTGCTATAGCATACAAACATACATCACCAAAAAATTTCAAGTATTTTAATCTTTTAATTACGTATTAATAGGTAAGAAATAGATTACGGGTATTTTGCCGATCGTGAATACCATGCTCGATAAGACATGATATACGTTTCTACATTTATCTCATCGGCCAAACTGCTTACATGTTTCCAACTTGCTTTAGGTTTGTTTATTTTATTGGCATTAGTTAATGTTGACAGGTGAAAGGAGAATTTGAAAGGTGAGATTCTTATCTCCTACTTGTTGGAAATGAATTCCATTTTCTCGTTCTGTGTAAAATTCTAATTAATTAAATCCAATTATTTGATAAGGCAGATTATGTAGTAAGTTATAAATGTGTAAATGTGGTTCAGAAACATTTATTAACTGGGTTGTGCTAATTCTATGGGCATCGGGTAATAATTAACTTAGCTGGTTTTCGTAATCTATCATCTTTTATTAGCAACCCAGCGCAAATTATGTTTTAGTAACAGATCGATTGTTGTATGTGTGATTAAAATTTCATGATTAGCTGTTATTAATGACAATACTTTTGAATATTAAGAGAGAAAAATAGATTTTTCTTTTTATATTAAATGGATCCCTTTTTTTCTTATTCTCAGGGCCGGAGATATAGTTAACGTTGGCTTAATGTACTGTTTTCACCCCTTTAAAAAATTAAATTATTCCGAACGATTGCGGATATATACAAAAAAATGCTCTTGTTTTTGACGTAGCGCCTTAAGCTTTGTTGATTGTAAAAAATGTTATAAAGATTATTTACTATACATTTAATATAATAACGTATAGTTATTATATTAAATTATTTAAACTACATTAAATACGGTTCTGAACGTTTTTTTTTTTTTCATTATTATTATTATTGTTTTTTTTTCTATTTTAGATATAGTGTTCTTTCTGTTATGTATTTTTTAAATTTAACAATAATTATTTGATAAGAAATTCGAACTGAATAAAGCTCTTGATAACAAAATAGTTGCCTCCTAATTTATGTGTCATATTGAATTTTACGGGCATTGTAATAAATAATCAATGCAACAGCCTCTTTTCTCCATCTGTCACACATCTATCTGTTAGAGTAGAATTCCCTCTGAGTGAAATGCATACAGGTTGATTACTTTAATAGGACATTAAGAGGAAAAGTTGGATATTCATAAATAAAATTTATTAAAAAAATTAAATACATTACAATTAATTCCAAAGTTATGAGAAAAAAATTGTTTTTGACGGCATATAGCATTCCCAATCAAAAGAATTCTGAAAATGTATCAAATATCATTATTATAAATTCTTAATTGCAAAAAGTTTAAAAATCTCGGGAATGCAGAAAACAGATTATAGCTTTACAACTAGTGGCAGTAAAAATTACACAGAATTCGATTTTGTTTATAAAATAGAATGATTACTGACTAAACATATAAAAAAATGTAGGAAATTAATGATACGCACCTTATTTAAAATAGAAAAAAAAAACGCAAAAAAAAAGAATTAAAAAACCTACACGGTTTTGTATTAAAAAAACATAGCAGCTACAATTTAATGCCAATATCATGTAGCTAATATATAGTTTGTAATATGAAACGTAATAACGTATAATCATTGATAGTTGTACAGAGTGTTTCGTAACCTTAATACAGGCTTCAACTTCTGTTTTATTAAAAATACCTTTAATATTATTGCATTCTGGATTCTGAATTGTTGGTGGGCAAGGGTGACTAGTCACGCGCACTTAGGCCACTCTAAAGGTCGGGCGCAAGTTGAGCTCGCAGTATGACGCAGGGTGAAGAAGGGTGACGCAGGTTCTCAAACTCTCCCGCAGGAAGAGCGAAGCTTGAAGCCGCAGTTCTGTCCCCGTGCGATCTGTAACGCATTAATTTTGAATCGAAGAATGTGTGCGATGACTGCAATATACAATTATTATTGTTTACTAAGTTCAGAATCCGATTCCGAAGATTTAATTGAAGACGAGATGTTTACAATGTTCTCCCATAAAAAGCTTCCGAAAAGCAGTTACTTAAAGAAAAGAAAGGTTCGTGGAGAATTTGTTCCGAACAGAAAATTCGTTTACGAAGTTAACTAAAGTAACCCTTTCTTCTTGGTTTTCTTTTGAAGTATTCTGAGTAGTGGTAAAGTGTGTAGAAGGAGAGCTTTGATAGTTATGGTAGCGATCGTGTTGAATGTTATACTGGTAAAATTGGAGCATTTTTTGTATATTACACACACGTTTATGTATATGTTTATGTTGTAGGTAGTGTAGGTTACCTAGCCTCCGGAAACAGCTTCAAGAGTATCGGTTACAGCTATAGAACGAGTGATTATGTTTATAATGTTAACCAAAAAAATTAATACTATAAATAAATAACTTATAAAAACTCAGAAGATCGAAGTCCAATCTCTTTCGCAACCTGATCCTAAGTCTGCAATTTTAATTTGGTTTTAAGGAAATTTACATGTGAAATGTCATATACCACTATTCTCCCTCGAACTGTCTCCATATTTTTTTCTTCCATCGTGGAAAAAGGAAGATCAGATCGTATTTGCTACGTGAAATCTGCGGCACGACCACACACCTTCGCAGGCTCACGGTGTGCAGAAAGTAAGTCACTTTACCCTTCACTGATGCATTTATTCCTAATTTTCACAGACACTCACGGCAAGACCTCACCAAAGCTGGCCATGCTGGGCCAGAACTCCTCAGGAATTTCAAATTCAAGATGTGCGGAGAATAGAGCAGCTAACTGAAGACTACCTCTTCCAAACTCAGAGAGGTACCAATAATAATAATTTGCTGCATATCAGCAACAACACAGAGAAAAACCGCAGAGTAATATTTATACTTCACAGTTGGATGAAAATTATAGTAATAATTTGTACTATTGTGCGAAATTTTGAAACAATGTCGCTGCAGTTTTGTACACCACACTTACAAAAAAAAATATAAAATTGTTAGAAAATATTGTATCACAATCTTCTAGAAAATACTGTGAAATGTTTTACAATATTTTACAACTAGTATTTATAATAAATTGCATATGATGGAGTGGGAAAAAGTTATAACCGAGAATTTTTATACTGGGAAACTTTGTAGTGCTCGAACACCAGTTCACGGATAGATTAATAATTAATTACCTATAATTGCAATATCGTGATTTCCGCTAATGTTAAGAAGGACGTCGGTCTGCCAACATCTTGGACAAACCTCAAAATTTACGAATTACTGTTTCTGAAACAAAAAAGGCTAATATTAAGGCGGGCATGGGCCTGTCGACATAGCAGTAATAATTATATCCACCGATTGCCAACATTCCTCGAGATTTACCTACTGTCCTTAATGAAATCAACAAACAAACTCTCAAACTAACAAAATCTCGTTTATTTTGGAGATATTGGGAAAATTAAGGAAATAATTGAATAAAAAGTGATCATATTATTTTGTTACTTCTAGTTTATTAATTTCACAAACCCATTAATTTCACTTAACCAATAAGTACTCTTCAATTAACAAAGTGAATATTATTAAGAAATAAGGATTAAGCTAACCACAATTGTAGTTAATTTAATGTAATTATTATGTTCAAACTACTTTTTTACAAACCTAGCCCACACTTTTGTAAACAAGTTCTGTGATCTAAGCATTATTATTATGGCGAAGTTTTCTGCCCATATAGTTACGTACAGTAGCTATATGTGATACGGCCATTGTTGCAAAGATGGCGCTTCTCCTATTTCACCCAAACACCGTTATAATTAGTTGATTTGGTGCATTTACCGGAAAAAATATTGTATACCGGCCAAAGGAGAATTCCTAAACGTCACATACAGAACAAAACAATTAATGAGATCAAAACCTCTCAAATGAAGGACCCCTCTATTCCTCCATCCAACAGTCCAGCTTTGCTGTACGCAAAAATCCAATGAAAATTCACTATTGCATCTGCGGCAAGCAATATGCAATTTATGCCCCTTATAGGTAGGTTATGTCAACAAATTATGCAACAAAACTACACACTATATTTCAAAAAAAACACATTATACAGTAAATAATTATTCACAATTAGGTATATTAATTATAACAACAGCGTAGTAAATCTGTGCGCAAAATCTTAATGTCGGCTCACTACACAGATTTGTAATAGTAGCAAAAATACTGTAAATATCTTGTTCACGATTAGTTGCAACTATTACTACTGGCCTAAACGTACTATTTGCAGCAAGTGATCTGCGCTTAATGCTGCTGTAATATATAGGCTCTGTCAACATAAATTGTATAACAAAATATATTCAGCAGAAAAGCAGTTGGGTGGAATACAAAAGATAATAAAGTATGAGAAAGAAAGGAAAGCTGGTAGACTTGTACGAAAATCATGGTACATTATTATTTTAAGGTATCGATCGCCGATGGTATAGGTTAAACGCGTTTGAAACTGATGTGCCCATAAGCCACCTTATAACTATGAGTCCCTGTACTACAAAAGTTGTGTTGCTCTGAATAGTAACTTTTAGATCTTTGGAAAGCGCATATTGTATATTATAAAAAGTTTAACGAACGTAAAAATTGCATAAATAAATAATTATTCTACTACATGTGCAGGTACATATGTGCTGGAATATGTAATTTCTTTTACATATTAGAGTCCAACATATACGGAATTTACATAAAACAAGTAGAACAAGAGAAAGAAAGATTTTATTATAATCTTGTTTGTATCATTTGTATCGAATTGGTATTAAAAACAAATCTTTGTTTTAATGTAGAATAAATGGTGGCAACCAGTGAAATTGCTTAAAACTCATTGTCAGTTAGTTGGAAGTGACAATACTTCTTAATAAACCTATGTGGAAGTTTATTTGATAATTAGTCGTAAGTGAGAGTCAGTAAATTATTACTTTTAGCTGCGCATTGATGAAGTGCACCCATGTTTTTGATATGTAATAATACAGTAGAGACCTGAATATTCATTTTGAAACAATAGTGTGTTAAAAGATATTGGTGGCATATTTAAAAAAAATATATCCACCGTATTCCAAAGAAAATAAATGCCAAATGCTCTACTCAATCATTGATTGCGTCTTAACTAGTACTAAAAACATGGCATATTTACTAATTAAAATTGCTTCGTTTAAGCAACAACAATAAACATAGCGATATTGCCGACATAATTTATTTCATTTTGCATAAGTACATTTGAAAATTAGCTAATTACATCTACGTGTACTCGAATAGCAACCGCTAGGGTAAGGCGTTTGATTTTTGTGTGCTTATCTAATTAACAGTAAATAGGTTAGATGTTACAAAGCAATTACTGCGAGCTAGATGTAGTTATCTACACAGCATGTGTCACGACACGTTGAATCCATTCGTATATCTAAAGGACCGTTAGTAGTGGAACTTAGTGTAGTAGTAACTGTACACACACATTATCAAGTACCATATAAGTTTACACATAACACACAGTTGTTATAGTTGGTACTGAAAATATAAATGTTTCATTAAAATAAATAAGATTTACCTGCCTGGAATTCATAAGTTGACACGGATGAGGAAATCGTGAACGTGGTGTAGGTTGTACTATAAAAGCATATTTTTCGTTTTTAGAAATTCCTATACTGCAGCTGACGATTTACTTCAATTCTTGTTTATTTGAGGAAGTATTTAGGGAAGCATATTATAAAGTCAATACTAGAAAGAAATTCCATTTCCAGCAAACGGAGCATGCAAATTAACATTTGCAAATATTTTAGAATGGAAATTATCTTCAAAGATCAAAAGTACACAAGAGATTGACCTTTGCGTGCTACGAATCGATCAATTTCAGAAATGAGTAACTGCAGATTTTAGCTAATTCAGAACGAAGTACAATTGGCGAATTACTTGTGGTATGTAATTTCTGGAGCATTAACAAAAAGTATGTTTGTTGAAAATACCTTTGATTGTTATGTGTATGAATGATTTACATCTATTAATAAGTTTGTGCTAAGGGTATCTATATCATTGTTAATTGGGTACATAATTAAGCACTAATATTACAGTTAGCGTTTTTCAGGAAACCATTAAATTTATTGAATAATAAGAATTTAAATACTATGTAGATAGAGATAATTATTAAAAAAACTAAGGAAATAAGATGCTAGGAAAGTAGATATAAGGGTAAATATAGACTATTGCTTATTCAATCTGCAGAAAATGTTTCTGCTCACCCATGCCTATACGTTGTACAGTGGGTCTCAAAATTCATGTCATGCTCTAGGGAGGCGATGTCAAACTTTCTTCCTTATGGGAGTGGCTTATTCCCGGAGTGCTCTTAGTTACTGCCGACAGACCTTCATTCTTACATCTATACGTATTATAACGCATTTTCAAGTGGAGAATTTGGTCCTAAAATAACATCATAATTTCAAACGTGTTCACGGATTGAATCCTAATTGGTAACGTATTTTCTGACGAAAGTATGTTTGTTACCTATATCGATATGCTTAAAGTGTTATGGAGGTATAAAACATATCCCATATAGTAGAGATACATACAGGAGGAGAAGTAGACGATATTAATTGCTTGATTATGCTATTTCTGAATGTTTATTTATATTATATTTACAGCTACCCGTAATTATTTTCACTGTATTTTCTTGAAATATGATCCTCTTTTTTTTATAAATAACAAGGTTTACGGATTTCTATATCAATAATATATTAAAAATGCATCTAATGTAAATTATTCATTGCTCAAAAATTGAAGTTTTTTTTGCATAGAAAGTGAAAAAAATTGTTGAGCGTGACGCTTCATTACCCGAATGGGAAATATTGTCAGTTTCTCTTAATGTTTAATTTGAATAAAAAAAATAGTACCTATACGATACCGAAACTTCGAACCTATATCAACATGACACACGATCCTTGGAGAAACTTTTTATAAGAGATCGTTTTAGTTTTTTATTTATAGTAACAATAATTTTCTTTGTAGTTCTATACAGTTGTGTAGTTGTCTTTGCAATAGTTCAAAATATTGTGTGATTATTTATATTTTGTGTACTTTGTCTTTTATATACCGAGTATTATATAGTTACTTTATTGTTTATTCAATCTAGTCGAATCGCATCGACAGCGTTAGATAATGAATTTTTTTTATAAAACTCTGGGTGAAAATAATAATTCTTAGCTAAACCGGCAAATGTTCACCTATTTTTCATGACCTGTTCACCGAATCCCTTTTTAGAATTCTAGAAACTAGTGGGAATTCCCTTTTCACGATAGTAAGGATGTTATATTTAACTAAAATCTATATGCATTCAATGAAAATAATAAAATAAATAAATATGTGCGATACCATACCGTTTTCATTGTATAGGATATTATCAGCTTTCTTTTCTTTTATACAAGTTTTGATCTGATTAATTATTCATAGTATTAATCACCAAATTTATTAAAATCAACCAAAACATGGCTCAAATAATGACTTCATGAAGTTCATACGTTTCCAAATGTTATTTACTTCATCTTTAATCTTAAAATTTTGATTATTTCACTCTTAATTGATTAATTAATTAATACTCTACAGAAGAATCTGCGCTCTAAAAAGAACATTTTTTTTCTTGTAAAATATAGAAAGAAAGCGGAAAACCAGGCGAGAAATAATTAATAATAAACCAAATACACAAATTAACGCTGCTATAGGTTAGATTTGATAACTGACAGGTGCCATAATAGAAACCGGAAACGGTAAAGCAGTGAGAGGGCTATCTCTATCTGTCACATTTATGAAATTAATGCTTGTATCTTTTTCTGTGAGACAAACGAAAACTCTGCTTATAACCTCAAATGGTTTTTAATCCTTAAAAAAAACATATTATTTCCGTGTTCATGAGGTCGGCTGTAAACATTTCACCACTATACTTAACCATACTTAAAATTTCATTGGTTAGAATATGTTTATATGCAAAAAGGGAGTTATTTTATTTACATTTATCACAAGTGAAAGCAGAGCACAAACCACGCCTATGCGATAAAGTGAAAATGATAGATTGTGGTCGAACCCTGGACATAGGGTGATCGACTGGTCAATATGTATGGTGCTGATGATATATGTGTAAATAACGATATACTTGTTATATTATACAATGGAATGCAATGAATTCTACAATAACCTGGACCAATTTGCCCTAGGATAGTTCTGTTCTAACTACAATAAACAAATTTTAAAAGCATAAATATTTTTCAAGTTAATAAGCATTTGTTTATTGCAAAACAAGGCATTTCAAATGCGTTTCAAATCTTCTATATTATAATCAACCCTATTTTTTTTGCCTAAAAGGTGTGAACTGAAATAAAGGGTTGGTTAAGTTGACATCTCCTGTAGGTGTGCGAGTCTGATTATCTATCCTCCGTAGGCTACATTTTTTGTTCATTCTACTTGACAGTCACATCCTACAAATTGCGCCTACGCCCGGATTACAAATATATATTACGAATATATATTATAATATATTTTAAAAAATACATCTAGTTTCTCCATATTATTTTAATAATATCATGGATTAATAAGTTCCGTTTTGATTTTCCCTTCAGAAAGCCTAACAATTCGTTTCTTAAAAGCCAGCTTTATAGCAGTTTAGTTTGTGTCAGTCATTTAGGCATAAAGCTTTTCTCTCGGTATATTCTCCTCACTTTATTGAGGTAGGTGGATTTTACCAAAGAATTGTGTATAGACGTCAATAATCGGTGGATGTACATATATATCGAAGTTGAAGCGCCACAAGTATTTCACTAGACGTAAAATAGACACATCTACATTCAATGGAAAATCGGAAGTAACGTCAACACTCACGCGTTGAATTCCATTTTAAAGCGGATATTTATAGTTCGTGATAGAAGTATATTTAGTGCAAGCGTGTTCTGCAACGATCAATGTAATCTTTGCCCAAAAAGCTTACACAGTACGATAAAACTTTTATCAAATCGTTGGTTCAAAATCTTTTGTAAGATTGTGTTGTTTATTTTCCGAGGGCTGTGTAGAAAGTATAATGAAAAAAATCTTTACATAAGAGATTTAAGTTGTGAATACAGATCTTAAATACCTTGAAATCTATTTTCTCGTCGCTTGGATGTTGGGTATGTGTCCTAAAGTGAATATATGGGGAACTAAACATCAGAAATAATACAAAGTTCACATGTTCAAGAGTCTGCCACTTCTACCTAAACCAAGTAATCAAGTAACAACTTTTTAGTTTAAATAGAACAAGCTGTATTTCTTTTTGTCACTATGCGATCCCTTATTACTTTTTTCAATTTTTTCATTTACTTCCCCATTGAAGAAATATAGCCAACAAGAGGAGAACATTATTTTAATTATAGGACATCCAGGGTTATTATGGATGATCGAATTCAATAAGGGCATGTATTATTTTGTTCTGTTTTTTTTTCTCATTAATAATTCCACAAGTACTAACCAAAGTTTGTGCAAATATCATTTATATTAAATTACAGCACTTGTGCAATATTTTCATGTATACTTAGGATCAAATGTACATAATTTCCAGGTAACCATATATATTAAAATTTTATATCGTTTATTTTTTAAGATTTGGTAACACTTAAGTTTTAACTACAATTCCTACAAGCTGCTACGGGCGAAATGTTTCGTGATTGACAATTATTCATCGTCAAAGAGAAAAACCAAAACACATACGTAAATAGTTATTTAACAATTAAGTCATATGGAATAACAACGAGTGGCATTTTTACACTCAGAAAACACACTAATGAATTAGAGTGGTTCAGACTGAAGGTATCTGATGGTTACTGTACCGTATAAGAGGAAACTCTAGTTTCGAATATAGGTTATCGAAACCTATCAATCGACTTTGTATTTCATTTTGCCATTGGCGACATTACTATGAGAAAGAAATTTGATTTGCAGAACCTTCTGCAAATCTTTCTTGTATAAAACAGAACACTGTGAGTAATGTGTAGTTTAGCTATTAGTGCCTAGATGGTGCTATTATGTGCGGTATACGTTAGCACCAATAGGGATGAATGGAGTACGCATTTGTTTAAGATTTGTCATTGGTATAAATGAAGTTAGGTATTAGACAAGTTACATATCACACAGGTATAAACTGTGACGGGAAAAAAATGTAGAAATCAAAATGGAGAGCTAAAGGCTCTCTATGGCTAAATACCTCAATTCATGTCAAAATGCAAAAATCAGATTTATGTTTTTTTTAACTTAAGATGGTAGCACGTAAGGAAACGATAAGGTTTAATGGGCTATTAATGTATCCTCACCATTGGCTACGTACCCAGGTAGGTATAGAAAAGTAAATAGATATGTTGTACAAAATTGAATAAGAAATCGAATAATAATAGCATACAGGTGTCCCATTTAAATTTAAAAAATGTTGCCGCTTGGTTTAGGTAGAATGGCAAATATTTTCGCAATGTAGTTCATGTTGGCACATCGGCATTAACCACCAATATGTGCAGTATTAGCGTCAGCAACAAACATTAACAGGAGATCTAACAATAAGTGCTATTTATGGAATGGAACACTTTACTGGCTTGAAGTTTAAATATGTTTAAAATATTTGTTGGGTATGGATTGCAATATCTATTCTGTATTTTCAAGAAAACTAGAATTTACAATAAAATTGCTTTGTATTCCTAAAACGCTGACGGTGTTTACATCTACCTAGGTACACCAGCGACACTTTCTAATTGTACGACCTACAGGGTTAAATAGAGCCTACATGTTTAGCGTGGATAGTAGACAGATCTATGCATTAACCGGCCGCTTCGAAATGTGTAAACACAGATGTGCTGTCTGTTATTTTAAAAAAGCTTAGGCTGGATTTATTAATGTGCGAAGTTGAATGCATCTATTATGTATTTATTATCTTTGCGTAGAAATAAATTTATTTAATGTTTGAAGTATTTCCAATAACTGTAGTCTTATTAAATGATTTTAAAAGGTATTTTCATTTTACAGTTGAACTACGACTAGGAACTAGACCAAAGGCATGTTAATTATACAATAAATAGCAATATCACTGGGTTTACTACTTTTATTTTTTTTTAGACGTATACAAATAATAATAAACGTATCGAAATGGATCGCATGAAAATATTTAAGGTATCCAGTTATACTGAAATCAGTAAAGCATATCTCCGTTATGCTTATATTTTTTAATCTAATTGATATCTGACGATTTCATATTAATTTCTTAATTCACTCCGGCTTCCTCCTTTGACATTAAATAATGAAAGAGATATAGCGAGGATGCATTCAAAACCACGATTTTTATATCAGATATTAGAACGAAGTTCTACGCTCGTCAGAAATATTTTTTAATGGTTATAGTAATAGTGTGTTTTTATTAATATTATAATAACAAGATAAAATAATATTTCGATTAATTATAAATTCCCTAGTTCCAAAGATTTTACCTCAAAAGTCTCACAATATTTTTTCAAGAGAAATGCAAAATTTGAATTAGTCGTAAACCGAACAGCAGTGATAGGTATAAATATAAAATACAGGTTTAAATTAATAATTAACGATTACTTTATATACAGTGACCTGCATAAATATTGCAACATATGGGAATTTTTTTAATTAAAACATACTAAAACTTTTTTGGGGGATAGGTTGTCCATGTCTAGAAACCCCAAAATCTATTTTGACACACGTCACGTGACCACTAGTATGACGGTAAATATGAAGAATATGCTGTGAATCTCCAAAAAGTGAGGTTAGATGGCATGATATCGAAAAAAGTTATTTGAAAAAGTTGTTTACATTTCAATTCTGAAAATTGATAAAATTGTTTGAGTATCAACCAGATTTAGAAATATAACTGCTGTTGAGCTGCTAAAAACGAGAAAAATGGAAATATGTAATTCAATTATACAATATTTGGAAAAATTGTGATTTTCATTTTTTTTTCAAATATCTTTCAAATTTACACACAGCCTCAGAATTGAATTCCAAGCAACTTTTTCAAATAACTTTTTTGGATATCATGTCATTTAATCTCACTTTTTGTAAATTCATTACATATTTTTTAAATTTACCGCCATACTAGTGGTCATCTGACGTATGTCAAAATAAATTTTGGGATTCCCAAACATGCACAATCTATCTCCAAAAAAGATTATTAATATTTTAATAATAATAAAAAAAATCCCATATGTTGCAATATTTATACCGGTTACCGTATATATATATTAATTTTCATTATGTTAATATCGAAAAACGAAGCCGCGGCGTTTTAAAAATAGATATGAAAACAACCATTATGACTCAATTAGAATAAAAAATACTAACATATTTAGTAAAGCTGTAGGGATGTGTAAAGAAAACAACATCTGTTCGTATACAATATTATATTTAAGGTAAGCAACTGAAAAACTTCGAATTGTGCTAAACGATGTAAGTCGGCAAGCATTAGTATGCGCCTTTGATGTATTTATTTGCCTCTATTTTATAATTTCAATGTTTTTCTATGTTTACTTACTGCCTTCTTCTTTACATTTAAAACACAGAGATCGCACATCTGTGTTTATATATTTCGAAGACGGCAATGAATGCATAGACCCGTCTACTATCCATGCTAAACATATAGGCTCTATTTTATGCTGTAGGTCGTACAATTAGAAAGTGTCGCTGGTGTACCTCTTATGTGAACATGGAATTTTTTTACCTTTAGCACTCCACGGTTAACGACCTAATTATCTTCGAAATGACTTTACTCTGGCTTTGTTCTGTTTGCATTGAAATATGCCTTACTTATATGGTCACTATGTTATACTTTATAGCTGTTAATCCTGGAGCGTCTGCGGTACCGCTTTCTAGAGTGTTTATCATTTGGTTTGTATCAAATTGCGCCCTTAAGGGCACATATTACACGGCCTGCTTTTGATGAAACGTAGGGTCATATATTTCACTAAACGCAGGATATTCATAATTCTCCTTTTACTTCTAAATTAGTTAATACGACGACCGATATCCCCTTCCTTTCATGTTTTATCTCCTTTTGGTTTCTGTAGATTACTTATGACACTAGTAAATCACTTATCATTGGTTTTATTAAATAAATATTGATTATATATTATATAAATGGCTCCTACAACTGTCGAAAAGAGAATTATGTTCCGTTACTACTGTTTTGTATTATACTTAAATTTACATCGGAGAAGTTTCTTTAATAAATACAGTTATAGTTTTGACGCGGTGTGAATCCCCAGAGGATACAGACAACTCCATGTTGGGTGTGCTTTTTACAAATGTGTGGACGTGAGGTAGTCCATTATTAATAAAGATACACTTACTCACGAGAGGTGTTTAAACTAGTGTTGTGAGTTTCCGAATTAAAATATCCGTTGATTTCGATTATTGAAATATTCGGATGATTCCGATTCGGAATCGGATGATTCTGAACTTTTTTTTTTTTTTTAGATATCTCTTCTCCAATATTATTCCGATTCGGTTATTGCAATTATTGAAATCATCCGAATATTTACAACACTAGTTTAAACTTTCGTCAAACAGAACTCCGAGGATATTTATATCGCCTGTCTTTGAATAATAATTAGGTATGGGTTAATTTCAGCTAGTGTAGCTAAAAAAGCCTTTACGGGCAAACTTCATAGTGATTCGCAGGCTAATGGACTAGGAAATTTGTCGGTAACCTTGCACGTTTTAGGGAAATGAGGGTTCATTTGTGGAATCGGGCGGTAGAATTAATAACAGATCGCCGTAATTTTAAATTATATTTATATAGAATTGGAAGGGTTAATGATTCACATCGAATCATTAACCCTTCTAATGAATGTGGTGGGATAGATACAGCGAGGCATGTTTTATTTGAATGTCCATTCGCTGATGAGCGGTGCGGTCAAGTACGGAATTACGAATGTTAGGGCATCAGCTAAGGGGTTAACTTGATTTTTTAGAAATGCTGCTAGATAATAAGATAAGTTACGGCATGATATTTAGTTAGTTAGTAGTGTAGCACATATTTAAAATATAAATCTTTAATTTAATTACTATTGCATATAATAATATTAGGATTAAGTTATTGTTAAGTATTAGAATAGGTACTGCTGTTTGTTTTTAGGTGACTACGCTGGTCTGTTTCAATTTCAAATTGGTGATGTGCGAAAAACAGAGCAACTCCCCGAATATGATATGGCTATCGGAGTTTAGGGAACATGGAGGTGATTCTTCCAAACTCAGAAGGATAACAATAATTTGCTGGCCACCAGCAACAAGTTCCGAGACTTCTTGCCAGATCCTGTTCCCAGAGTAAGATTTTCCAGGGTTTTCCATTACTCCTTGGTGAATGCTGGGAGATAACTAGAATCGCTCTATGGGCGCAAATACAACAACATCTGATAGCTGACCGATTTACAGTAGATTTCATCGTTTCACATAAAGTTGTATTCACATAATTGAGAGTCTACTGTACTCGTTTTTGTTGTTATTATTAAGAATCATAGGGAAACTATTTAGTCAAAGTAGGAATATTTAAATTGCTATGGAATCCATAAAGTCCTTATGTTACAATAGGTAACCTCGTGTAGTACCTTTAGCTAGAGCATGAGGTTTAGAATGATTTGTAGTTATTTAGTTTTTCATAAATAAATTGTCTTTGGTGCTCCAAAGAAAAATGCTGTCTCAGCATTACCATACACCATAGCATAATTTCCAATTCCTAATAAATGTTCTACATTCAAAATTTATAAATAGATAGATTAGAAGTAGTTGCTCACAACTGCGTTACTTGGATTTCAATGCTGGCTTTGTACGGGATTTTATGAAAAATAAGGTTAATGGCATTGTGTAGAATACATTTAACTGCACAGGAGATTACGCCAAAGATGTTGCGTAAATGTTGAAAAAAACTTTTGTTAGTGCTAACTATATCTTGCGCAGAGCTAAAATGTGCATTAACAACATGCCGGTCATTTTGAAGAATTTCTAGAAGGATACCTACTCCATAATTTTCTTTTTATGTAATAAATTTCTAACCATTTTGTGTAGGTGCTGTGATTCGGGTAATACAATTCCTGCCGAAAGATTATAAAAGAGCGATACCGACTCGTGATGATTTCTAACTTTTTGGATTAAGGACGACCGATTCAAATCGCAAAGATCCTTTAAGTTTAAAATAATAATATCCATATCGAGCTCACCGTACTTCTATTTATTCACATCATATATCATGTGCATATCAGCATATTCGATAAATGAAAAATACATGTTAAATGTACAAAAGAAAAATAAAAATAAAACTCAAAAAAAGAAAACCGTGGAAGACCCTAAAATTAATTAAGAACGAATTAATTAGGTACTATTTTTAACGACAAAAAAACACGCCCAACACAAGTAGTTAGGCATAATAACATTAAATTTGACAATTCGAATTAATTTGTACCCTCAAGTCATTTTTTGATAATGGCTCATTAAGAGATTATGTTCAAATTAGTTATAGTTTACGGGTGCTACCATGTCCTAGGTTCACAAGCGATTATTAATTCCAAATGTTTGTATTATAGGTGGCTATGCTTGTAGTCCAGTCAGGAATTTAATTTCGAACAACACCAGTAATCGAAGGCATATTGACAAATTAGACAGTGATATACGCTTCGCAAAGCAACGTGAATAATTCATGTAGTTAATTATTTCCGATAGTTAAGTGTATTGTCATGCAATTCTGTTGACTTTAACCATACAGAGATGCATATGTACCTTAACTACTTATAGTCACATTGTGTTGAATATCTATTAACACAAGAGGAGTCTCTGATTCTAACATTGGCAAACTTACATGTTATGAATCTGGTGAATAGCAAACATTGATGTTTACTAGCATTAAAAATATATCGGATTATAGCTGCTTTGTTCCATAAGTTAGTATTCTTGAACTTTGATTTTTTTTTAGCAGAGCATTTGCATGCGAAATTTACATGTTTAGTTTAGCAGGACTCTCACTTTGAATGAGCACCTTTGCTTTTGTATTTTTCAATGCGCAAATTTTCATTAACTTTTGTCCATTTTAGAAGTTTATGAGTTCCTATAACTTTATTGCATGCAATTTGTGAGCTAAACTTTTCTATTTTATTAGATTTAATTTCTTCGACCTTTCTTTTTTATATATCAATAGTATTAACTTGGATTTCAACAACCGGGATAGAATATTATTGAGATGATTTGCCACATCATTTGGTGAATACTGAAAACATAAGTACCTAATTATTTTACCAAAATAGTGCCTACACAAATTCGAAAAGACATTAATACTCAAATTAATTTTTATGCAGTTAATATTAACCTAAATGTAAACCAGGTCATTTCATACTGTATGAAGGACGATGTTTCCAAATTACTAGTAAATATAAAGAGTACTGCAGTACAGTGTTATGGTAGAGCTATTCATATTTTAATTTTTTTACTGCCATGTTTGCTAAATTACATATCATTAATTGTTGCACTATGAAGTCCACACCGAAAGAAGAAAATGCATTCCGTCAGCCAACATCACTTTATTGGAAAAATATTATTGCATTAACAACATTTTTAATCACATTGAGCAAAATATAAGATTAAAATAACTAAAAAAATATGTTGACAATATTTTGTTAGTTCAACAATTCACAGTAGTATATTTTGAAACACATTTTTAATTACTTTAACAAAACTTGTTCTATTGATATAACTATATTATATGTTCTGTAATATTTGTTGCGTTAACCAAAATATTAGTTAATCTTGCAAGAAACCGTATAATGAAGGCAACCATATCGTTTTATTAATTTAACAAAGCCAATGGGTTCACGTGTATAACAGTTTTCTTCCATATAGTAGCACATACGTTACATATAAGTAGGTATGTATTTCAGGAATCGTAGTGAAGATGGCATTCCTTACATTTCACACCAGCAAATGACACATAATGGTCATAAAACACAATAGTCAGAGTTATAAAATTTTAATCTAGTGCATTTATCAGTCAAACATTCAATAGGAGTTGGAACCATTAAAGCAGCGATTGGTGGTGTGCAATGGCAGTGATGTCAATAAAACTGCTATTTTTTAAGGGTTTTTAAATATATCCCGCCTTACAGATATTTTACACTTTATGTTGTGAATGAGATGATAAATGTACAATACCATGACAATTGAACATTTCACCCTGTAAAGCGAATCAAAAAATTGCCCGATAGCTTGCTGCAGTAACATATGATTAACTAAAAAGCAATTCTGTTTTGGTTCAACATAATTTTCTTGTTTAACACAACAAAAATTGCTATTTTGGCATAACAGATAACATTTATTCAATTGAACTTAAAATGTTTATTAACCTAGCAACTTCTGCTTTTTATTTTAATTAATCCTTTGGTTAGTTTAACCTGAAATAGTTGTTTATTTTATCCGATATGAGGCGTTTGATACTGTAAACCATAATTTATAATTTTTATCTCTACGATATCGATCTGGGACCAACTGCCATTAATTTGATAAATTCTTATTTAAAGGATCGACAGCATTGTGTGCAATTGCCAAAAGAGGAGGAGGGCTCAATCTGGCTCCAACTTTATTTTCTGTGTACACTTTCTCCTTCTCTGAAATTTTCAGATTTTTAAAAGTTTACTTCAATGCTAATGACAGCCAACTATACTTATTATTTCCATCAACTGCCTGGCTATCCGTCTTTAAGTTATATATAAATACAGCATGTCCAAAACTCACTTCTATCTGAGGCTGATTTTTGGAATTTGAAACGATGGGAGAGTATCATATAGCCTAAAAGACGTTAAAAATTAGTATCAACAAACGGGCACAATACTTGACAACATACATTTCATTTGTGATTTAGGGGCCTATCGACTACACCTCACCATAGTATAGAGCTATACGGTAGAATGGTCATTCAGTTATCAAATTACTTTGATGTATGACAACATGCTTTCAGCTTTAAAGTTTTGTTTATACATAACTTTAAAGTTAAACGAAAAATATCTTATAGGCACGTTAGTTTACTGCATCATGATAGATGTTCAATAATGCGATAGTTGTGCGAAATATTGATGGATAGGAATAATCAATAGAAGAAATGGGGTTTTTATTGATTATTGTTTTATTCCTTATTATATTTTATTTTGTTTGTTACGTGTTAAGAATTAAGTGAAAGAACAGAACAATAATTGATCTGTACTTGTCGCATATGTATTTCCCTCGTTTATATTGATGAATACTGTATGGGATAAATAACAACCACAATTATTATTATTAACTCACCGCTTCATAATAATTACTTTACGTTTCAAAAGTGCTAAATTAACCTTCCTAGTCAGATATGTATATAATTGCTTCTGCTATATGGCTTAATTGATAGTAATAAGAGTAATTACTTCGGAATTTAAAAAAAAACACATTTTCTTTAAATAAAGGCTATTAGTCCTGTGATATTATTTAGTGTTAATTATTAGACTTAATTGGTCTATACATAATAATACAATAAATACAATTCACGTGTAATCACTTTCCAATAAACTTCTCCCGGTATAAGTTCTTTATAAAATTGATTTATCTCTGCGAAAACTATCCCAATATCTAATGTATGTATAAATAGAAATTCTTAGTATTATGGGAAATTATAAATTGAAATATTAAACTTTGCGTTTAGAAATTATTTTAAAGTAACATGATGTATCGATGTTACTAATATTACACATACATAAGTAAACGAATGTATTAAGTGACACGCCTTGTAAAAAGAGAAAACTAGAAATCTTTAATTCTGGATTGAGTTATTTATATGGTGTTTGATGAACGTAATTGCAATAAAATGCTCAATTTCACAAGACAAAGTTGCATTTTTCGCTTGGAAGTGGTTTTCCGACAAAATCTAGTATATCATAATAAAATTTATTACTGGTAATGAGAGAATCATGAAGAGAGAATTACCTTCTAATTGCAAGTTAGATGAAGAGAAATTCGGTGCTAGTATCTATCACATAATGAAGAAAAAGCTCGTGTATGTGTATACTACCATTTACTTAATATCTCCCTGCTATGAAGATCGAAATATCGATACTTTATTGTAAGGTCAGCCTACGTATATACGTTAGCTCAGCTCCAATTCACTGGTATAAGAATAGCAGAAAAGGATATTATTATTGTTAGAAAAGGTCAAGTGTAATTATTTATATTTCCTAGTATTATACACTTTATTGGCATATCTTAAGGAAAAAGAAATTTTGCATATGAGGGTAGGAATTTAAATGGGAGTATACGCACATTTACACATTTACAAATACTCCTGTGGTAACAATGAGATTAAGTCAATATTTATTTTGATTATCTTCTGGTATTTTTTTAGCCAATAATAAGGCATTAATTTTATCTTCTTCTGTTGGAATATGGCTGGGAATAATTCAAAAGATAAAACTGGTTACGTTTCGGTTTATTATAAACCTTTTTCAAACCATTTATCTAAATTAATTTTACGAATTACGATTCACATTAAAATTTGTGTTCATACTCTATATAAGCCAACATGGTTTTATGTCATAATTTTTAGGAAAACATTTTAAAATTGTAAAAGGGACAAACACAATGTATAATATTATTGATACAGAGAGATCAGAGAACCAAGGAAATCTAACCAATAGTAGATGATTTACTTACGACTGAATTCGATTGTTAGTTGGAGATCCGAAAGTTTCTTGTATTTTGATTAACAGTGGGAAATGGCATCATATAAAATGTAAAGTAGATTTATATATTTTTTCGAGATAGATAAAGCCTAAGTTTCATGATGCTGATGATTAAATGCAAATTATCGTATGCGAGTATTAAACCGCTACTGCAGTAATGCAATGTATAATTGCTATTTTTATGGAAATAAAAACAATTCTAAAAATAAATAAATATTCTCACATAGATAACAAAAATAAAACAAAATATAAAATTACTTCCAATGATAATGCAAACTGCCTTGAGAAAGTCAAATATATTGTTTAAAGTATAAAAAAGATTCTATACAAAACCAGGATAAAAGAAAACTTAAGATAATAAATCCTCAAAACGATCTCCCAACCTGAAATGCGCAATACCCTAATCTATCAATAAAATTTCCACAGACGTTGGACAATATTTCGGCTGATATGTTTCGCATGCAATCTATTTTCACATAACTCTTCAATAGAATGAGCTCTATTATTTTTAAAACCATAAATTAATGACTTAATATAACTCCATAAGAAGAAATTATTTGGGTCTAGATCGGGTGACCTAGGAGGCTAGCAAATGGTACTCCACCTGGTGATCAGCCTATTATCGAAGATTTCCTGTAAGTACCTTCATGCGATAACTGCACTATGAGTTGGACAGCCGTCTTCCAGACCAAACATCGTGCATTACGACATTTTAAAGGTTTCCTATGTGAAAGATCTAAATATCTTTACGCATTTAAATCTCTCCTAAAAGACCTGCCCAAACATTCACTTTTCTAGGATATTGAGTTCGAGCGTTGTATGTTATGTTTTGGTTTTCCAGTGTAATAACGAGTATTTTCTTTCTTACTTTATTTTTGCCTGGCGACACTAACGCGAGTTCGTTTAAGCAAAATATGCTTTGTTACGTAGAAACTGAACGTTACTACATTTTGTTGAAATACGTCAATCCAAACAGTGAATGTAAGTAACTATGATAATAACTTCGTGGGAAATAAAATAGAATCTGGACAGTTTTATTCGATCGCACTGTATAAGTAACTACAACTATACTTTCAAACATTCGAATGATGTAATTCCTCATTTATTATATTACAACGATAAGATAAATATTTTACTTTTTAATTCTAGGTACTACATTATTATCAAGTATTTATTTTCCCTTTGTGAGTTTGACAATAAAGACTTGGAGATGTTTGAACAATCCGTTTGTATTGCAATACTCTTCGTTTATGATGTGTTACATAAGCGCAAATTCTACAACCAGCTGTGATGTTCCGAAAAGTAGATATAATAGTCCTAAAAAAAAAGAAAATTATAGACGAATTTCCACACTTCTTATTTCTCGGAAAACTGGCATCATAAATATCAATTGACACCAAAATTGAGAATATTTTCTTTAAATCTAACTAGTAAACTTTTTGTGTCAATTTTATTTCAATTATTTTTGAACAAGGTTTCACTCATAGATAGTTTAAAAGTATTATATTCTACAAACAATCACCTTTAGGCATTATGTTTGTTTTTTTTTAGTTGATTTCATCGTAATGACTACTATAAAATATGGGTGCGTACAACATATGTTCACATTTAAAATTAGCGAGTGGGAATTTAAATGAATGTTAGAAATCCGAGATCGTGTCTTGCACGACCTCAGATGCAAAATTAATAATTCATGTTAACCTTGATATTTTTGCTATAAAGAAACTGGGTAAAGATTACCTGACATTAACTGGCCGATGAAAATATTTAAAATAATAGTCGCGGGCGTCATTCATTAGAGATTTTCACGGCCAATGCTTCCGTCTTCCCTCATAACAAAAGCGTGAATTATAACGCTGCAATTCTATATGAATGCGTTGGCATAATGGAGTTCGGGCAATATTACAGGGCGTGCTTTATTCAACGGGTAATCCAACCAGTACAGTAATTTCTGTTACAGTGAATCCGCAATAGCGGCTTTAATATGTATTCAATTAAATAAATCGTGCTTTTTTTAAATGAATTTTAATTACTTAAACGGTAGTTCGCAGTTTAATACGGTATGCTAATTTAAGTTATATTAGTTTACGTGAAGGTTCTTGTGTTCTATTACGTTGTAAAAGAGCAGTATTATTTTTAAAGTGTAAATAGTTATTTAAACTAGAGTGCGGCAGGTGTCATTTACAGCGCGAGAATTCCGACATTTGTATTAAATTTTTTAACCGAGAAACATATTTCGAAAATCTTAACTAATTTAATAATTAATACGCCGATATAATAGCCAGTAGTTAGTAGATGTTGACAAGACCAAAAAATAATTTGAAACAGTACCTATATTGAAAAGAAAAGAAATGAAAGAAATGGTGTATTATATTGGTATTGGTATATTTACAAACTTATGTAATGCATTTGACTGCGTTTGTCCAAAGAAACCAATATCTAAGCTTGAGTCTTATGGAATCAGAGGAGTAGCTAGTAATCTAATATTCTGTTTAACCGTCAAATAAATACCTTATTATGATTATTTAACTAAAAAAAGCAAGAAACGGGAACGTTCTAGTTACTAATTTTGAAGATGTTTCGGGTGAGAGCCTTTGTTTGCAACAGAGAGATAAAGCCCGTTTTCGAATTTTCTTGTAATATTTTCAAAAATTTAGTCGGTTATGTTACGACAATCGGCCAAAATTCTATATTTTAAGTCTTCAATGTTCGAAGGTTTCGTTTTATAAATAAGAAGAGATTCAAAAGTGAAAAACCGGGGATCAAATTGGTCACGTACGTAACACGGAGGAGCCCCATCTTTTTGGAAGAATAATTCATTTTTATTTATTGGCAATCTGTATTTACTTGATTTTTTAATTTTGGTTTTTAAGGGATCAAGTACATGTTAGGGAAGCTTCAAGTATGGTTACCTGTTAAAATTTAATCGATAGAAACCGGTCCTATTATTCCATTTCCTAAAATACCAATGCAGACATTTATTTTCACCGGGTATTGTATAGGAGCCTCTCTATAAATGATGTTCCAATATCTATAATGTGTCGATTTACAAATCCATTTAGAAACAAAATACACTCGTCTCTTAAAGGAATGTTTTTTTTTATCGGAACATGATTTGCATTTAGCTCGTTGGCACGATCTTGCAAAATTCTATGCGGCTGTCACTTATATCTTGAATATTATGTATTTAATAAGGCAGTACGGCTGAGAAGGAAGGGTGCATCATTGCCAATCTTGAAAGTTAAGCAGCAATATGCGGTACCGGTTGTTGGTTGGGTCACCATTCGGACAACACCTCTGATGCCCGGTAACATAAAGCGTGTGTAACCAAGTGATTAGTTAATCATTTGTTAGCACTAACAAATTGTTAAGTAAAAGTTGAGTAACATAAACTTAACCATTTGTTAAATGTCGAGTAATTAGTTAACAACTGATTAATGGCTGTTGTAAACTAGTTAACTGTAAATTTACTAAAATTGATAGTTCATTTTGGTTCCGATGGAGAGCCAACTTGAAACTTTGACGTTTTCACCTGGAAATTCAGTAATTGAGGTTTTGCTTCTGGCTTATGTCAAGTTATATGTTATAACGATTATAACCAAAAGGGATATATGGAATGCTTAATCATCGTCCACCAATGAAGAACTATTCAATATACTAGACAACATATATGATAGACGTCTATTCAGAGAAGAATCATGAAAATATAAGAAAAAAAAAGGCAAATAAAACAATGATTTGGTCGTGTTGATTGTTCCTTTTTCATAAAGTTGTATAATGTAAATAACTGCTCTTTCATCCTTAACCCAATAGTACTATGACAATTAAATTCAGATGTAATTTCTGTTCATACTTCGTTTTTTTTTTTGTTTTTGTTTAATAGATACTTCATCCGTTTTTTTTTTTTATTTTCAACTACTCCTTTATAATTTTCAATGATCGCTAACAATGTGTGTTTCTTTTGTACTGTAAAATTTCTGGCTATTCTCGCGGCATCCTGCATTTTCCTACTCATTATGATGCATAGTGTTAAATTTAGTGATAATATTGTCAGAAATCAAATGTTGAAATTACACCTACCTAGCCTCCATAATTATAAAAATGTAATGTAATAATCAACAACAACTGATTTAACAAATGATTATCTCCTAACAAACCTTTATGTTACTGATTTTTGCTGTTATCCATTGATTAACTTTGACAAATTGGTAACTATTGTTTATGTTACCGGGCATCAGTGGCTCGGTGTGTTTCGGCACTCTAGCCAAGGGCCTTCAAGGCCTGTAGTGCTGAGTTATTATTATTATTAATAAGGATAAAATTTGATTTTTTTTAGCAATTGCCGCGTTTCGTATAGAATTATGTTAATTTATTCTAAAACGTTTGAGGATTTCAATCTTTGCGCTTCGTTAAGCAGGCTTTTGTCCGTGCGCTTTTTATTGGCAATTGATCCAATTTTTAACAATTTAATAACAAGCTCAAGCACATTCTTATGAAAAACCCGTCGCTCGGCATGTCTTAAATTAGATATTAAACATAGTAGCAACTCTCTTAGCGCCCACACATACGTATTCTCCAATGGAAAATGCCATGTTCCATTTTGAAATAAAAAAGTTTCATCTTTGAAAGAAAGTTGATATCAACCCCCTGTATACCGAAAGTGCTATAAAGTTGAAAATATTTTCCTTAAATAGACCACAGTGGGCCATGACTACATTTCAAGTTTCAAAATCAAATTCCTGCTAGAAGTTCAAAAAAATCTAATGACCCAGTTCGGTGGGACACCCTGTATATTAACACATTTTTGAATTCACCATAAAATTCCTATACCTACCTTCAACTGTTTTAAAATTGTATAATATTAATTGTTATTGGAGAATGGAGTTATTTCTTTATCATCTTATCTTAACAAAAAAAGATAACTCCATTCTTCAATAACAATCAATATCATACAATTTAAAATTGTTAAAACATTACATTTTAATGAATTGTTCTGTATATTTCAGTTATTTAAAATATAATAAAGCTTTTTTATACAAAAGCGAAACGTCTTCATTAAATTTCCATTGCAAATTCATTTTTTGTTTAATATTCAACACAACATTCCGCTAAAACCAAGCAAAAGAACAAACAATATAAGGTTAAACCTAACTGAAAAGAAAATAAATCCAAATAAAGTTATGATTAATGTTAAAAATAAATAAATTTCTTCGCCAAATGCTGTGGTGTTATAAATACAACATTAATAAATTAACATTATTTAAATCAATATTACCAAAAAAGGGTTTTCACCCACAATTGCGCTGTAAGTAACATTTAATTTGTGTACATCTGAATTACAAGTTACTCACAACGTAATTGTGGGTGACAACCCCTTTTTTGGTAATATTGATTTAAATTACTAACTTCACTACAAAATTTGAAAGTTTTGGCGCTTTATTTTTAGTCCCGGTCAAATTACCAGAGGTGCTGTAACATATTTCACCCCCACCATTTTAGTTACCATTTTAGTAAGTTATTCTATGTTATCTAACCATTTGTAGAGATAGCTCGTGCGGTATACGTATTAGATTTCTAAGTACAGGTTTTTAAATACTAGTGTAAAAATTTAAATGGGGATAAAAAAAAACACGGAATTACTCTGAATAGGAAGGGAACATTTTGCAGTGGAAGTACTAAGTGCGAGAAAGGTATTTTAAGGTCGAACTAAATAAAGCTCTAAAGTCTAAAAGCGTTGGTAAATGCTTTTGCTGTTAACCTGTTTCTTTGTAAATTATGTAATATAATCCTGGCAGAAATGAAAATTAGCATTCTTTTAATACTTTATACTTTTATTGGATAGTTGTGAAATTCATTAAAGTTATGGCTACTTTATGTTTTGAAAACTTTCAAAACATAACTTCATACCTGTGCGTGACGCCATGGATCATATGTGTAAAATGATGGTTAACTCGAAAGTAAACCGCTATAAAGTTCAATAATAACAAGTCCAAGCTTCCATTCTAAATTCACTTCTTAAATCGATCAATAATTGTGAATGTTTGGTGGTGAAATTTGTCGATTTCTACCAAATAGCAAGATCTCATAAGAATTAACAGAATCTTCTGTAAAGAGTGATATTGGCAAATCACATGTAACAATAATTTTTGTGTTCAGAAGCGTTCAAGGGGAATTCGGTTTGTACGATTCAGCGAAAGCTCGACTTCTGAAAACGTTACAAATAAACCTAATTTTGTAGTGTACATAGGTAATTATATCTTATTGAAAGCGATAATTGAGAATTTGATCACGCTAAGCTTCAACTACATATTTATAACGGCATATCACGTGAAAGTAAATCATATACAATGTACAGACATGCAACAACAACAAAGAGTAATAATCACAAGTAATCATTTATGAATACAGTAAATAAATAGTTGCCGCTAGAAATTCATTTTTGTATGAAATTCATTTTCCTTTGCAATTAACTTTCGTAATTCTCTTGTAGTATTTAAAAAGTGTACATATATACTTCATTAGGAGATAAAAGTAAAGTAGAGAGAAGAATAAGTGAATATGCCTTTTAAATGGAATCGCTTCACTTTCAAAATCATTCCAAATCTCTGATACACGAATGTATGTTTATAATTTTGAAATACGATAGACGCTGCATACTCGGTTTTGCTTAAAAGCAAGTACAAACAAAAAACCCAGTTTTTATTTATATTTTTGTGTTTTTTGAAACTAAAACTATTTCTACACAAAATAGTGCATCTAATATTTTTTCTTGTTGAGCATAGGTGCATCATTTTTTAAAGTGTCGGTACGTCCTTCTGCTATCAAACGATAGTTTAAAGGTTTTTTTGAGTTTTTATTTGTTCGTTATCTGCAGGTTTTCTGTCCCTTTACCTGTCCCTTTATCTGTTATTGATACAAAAATTTCTTCATCATCTCATAATTTTACGGACATTATACATACATTTCTTTTGTGACGTCGAGATTGTACATACAGTGTCGCATGTGCAAAGTTCGTTACATGGCGCTGCTATGATTTGAAGATAAACATTTTTAAATGACGTTGGTTCGTAAAAAGGCCCCAGGTTTCAGATAGTGGGCTAGTACGCTTCCTCTTTTATTTAAGAATGAAGACTGAAGAGTCATTAATGTTAAGTAAAGTGAATAATCTTTCAAACAAAGCCGGAAAGCAACAATAAAAACTAATAAACGAAGAAAAATCGATATCTGGAAGATATAGTTGTAGGTTAGATGGCAGTTAGTAAAATAAATTGCTAGAGTGAAAGTATGCGATTTTATCAATTAAAGAAGTAGGTAATAGTTTTCACGTAATATTTGCTAAACTATCTTGCCTAAGTACCTCCAAGTAATTTGCCTAATGCAATTACTGCAAACTTAAATAGTGAGCAAGATTTAGAAAATGCTGACAGTTTATATTAAAATTTTACATGAACCGCAATAGTAATGACGAGCAATCTAGGGCCATAACAGATGATAACGAAATTGATGGGCGTTAGTTAAAATGAGATGAGAGCAGTTGATAGTACTATTCCAAATATAATTCTGATATCAAAGGCAATACCATAATTTGACTGTTACTCTGGACTACAAAAACAATATTTTAAGTTTAATTGTTTAAAGTCACTCAATACACAAGTACACGCTTTTTACTCCTATATCGGTAAAGTCTAGGAATATTTTTGCTTTATTTTATAACCTTTTATCACCACATATATATTTAAGGTATTTATATTTCTTTTTTTTTCACATTTTAGAAGCGTTTTTATTGTATGGACAACAGAGCCCATTATCGTCCGTTGTTTGTTTCCCAAAAAAATTTGACTTTATACTCACTAATTATTTATGAGTGGGTAAGTATGGTGTATAAATATAGAAGCAGATATACCTATCGAACCGCCATTCATTCTTACAACACTGGTAACTGTATTAATCTTCCGAAAACTCTCGTACCTCTCTCTGTAAAAATTCTCAGTGTTTCGTGGGCTTTTCTTGTTTAGAAAAATTACCTTGGTTTATATTAAATTCTCCTAATTTAAATACATTTCGACACAAATTGAAGATAATGTTACTAAAACAACCTTTTTATTCATTTGACGAATTTAGTAATCATAAATTTTGGCCTATCTCCTCATAGTGAACGTGTTTATTGTTTTATTTTTGTTTATTATATTGTTTATATGTTTATGTAATGTCACACAACATGCACTTGTTTATTGGCAATAAATATATATATCTATCTATTTGAAAAGGAGTACCGACCGGAACTTCGTTGAAGAATAAACTAAGCTATATGGGTAATACGGTCTTTAAAATAAAACTGCTAAATAGCCTCAATATTTCGTCATATATTTATGACTTCCTCAGGAGGACATCTACAATATTATAAAGAATATGAACCAATAGTAATAAAATATTTAAAATAATACTTACAAAGTTCAAATATAATAATCAAATTAAACGTATTTTAAATTTAGAATTTTTAAAAGTCAAATAACATTTTTGTAAACAAGGTAATGTTACTATGTATTTTTTAAAATGTTGCAGTAAATATGATTGAGTTGATTTGTGTCTGTTTTGAAATTAATAGAATTTTGATTACTGTTAATATGAACCATTTCTAGAAAATACCGCTTTTTGTAATTACTTTCAACATCAAGAATTTTAGTATTATCATAATTAAAATTGTGGTCTAAATTTTGAAAATGTAAAGACAAGGTACATGAACGTTTACCTATACGACTATCACTTTTATGTTGGGTTATTCTATTCTTTAGCATTTGAGAAGTTTGACCAATATAACAACCTTGACAATCACGACAAGGAATATTATATACCAAATCACTTTGGTCCATTACCATTTTAGATTGGTATCAAAAACCAACATCTTCTGGTAGATTTATTAACTTTTACTCTAATCATCCTATAAATCAGAAATATAATACTGTGATTGCTATGAAAAACAGAATTACACAAATTAGCGACACAAGATTTCTTAACGACAATTTAAAAAAGTTATTTAAAATTTTTCCAATAACGGCTACCCTAAAAATATTCTTTCAAAATTAATTTACTCTCCAAATTCCTTACATGAACATATAAATACTAATACAACTACCACTTTTAAATATTATAAATTACCTTTCGTAGAAGGTTTAACTAATAAAGTAATTAAACATTTTAAAGATTTTAATAATATCAAAATTGCGAAGTATAATATAACAACCATAAGAACAATCTTTACAAAAACTAAAGACAAGATACCAATTCTGGACCAAAGTGATTTGGTATATAATATTCCTTGTCGTGATTGTCAAGGTTGTTATATTGGTCAAACTTCTCAAATGCTAAAGAATAGAATAACCCAACATAAAAGTGATAGTCGTATAGGTAAACGTTCATGTGCCTTGTCTTTACATTTTCAAAATTTAGACCACAATTTTAATTATGATAATACTAAAATTCTTGATGTTGAAAGTAATTACAAAAAGCGGTTATTTCTAGAAATGGTTCATATTAACAGTAATCAAAATTCTATTAATTTCAAAACAGACACAAATCAACTCAATCATATTTACTGCAACATTTTAAAAAATACATAGTAACATTACCTTGTTTACAAAAATGTTATTTGACTTTTAAAAATTCTAAATTTAAAATACGTTTAATTTGATTATTATATTTGAACTTTGTAAGTATTATTTTAAATATTTTATTACTATTGGTTCATATTCTTTATAATATTGTAGATGTCCTCCTGAGGAAGTCATAAATATATGACGAAATATTGAGGCTATTTAGCAGTTTTATTTTAAAGACCGTATTACCCATATAGCTTAGTTTATTCTATATCTATCTATTTCTATATCTATCTATTTCTATATCTATGTATATGTCGTTCGAAAACAGGACACAAATAAAACTGTTCCCAGGATACTTTGTTTATTATTTAAAAATTGCATGTGAAGCAGTCCAATCTAGAGAGACCACTGGACTAGAAAGGGTAATCCAGGCGTCTGACCTACTAGGTCACCCGATTTAACATCTTCGAATTCCTCCTCCCTCCCAAAAACAAAGTGAACCACAATGTTTTTACTACATTAGAGAATATGAGAGGTGCTTATTGATCCGGAAGCGCTTATGCAAAATCATTAATCTCTAGCAAGGACAGTTGACAGTTTTTTAGAATATGTCGGCTTTCACTTTCAACATTAGCAAGACGATTTTATAGTACCGCAGAATGGTTATTTATATTAACATGCAAATGAAATGTTTTAATTGCTTTCTAAATTTAGACATGGAATTGAACAAAGTTAACCATAGAAATTCAACGTTTGTTATTTCATATCGCTCTTCATTGGAAAAACAATGTTAACAAGGTAATGAGTTTGAAATTACTATTGAAATCAGCGTTTAACGTTATGATTGCTTGTTATGGTTTCTTGGTTGAAAGAATTCGGTTGTATAAGTATTCACCACTGCTAAATTTTTCTTTGAATGTATGTATTCAAACGGTTTATTTTTTTTTAATCAGCATTATAGAGATAACAATCGACGCCACTATGCCGATACCATTCTAATTACTGATTAAACTGTGTATGATAGGTTACTTAAGTATTTTGTGTGGTATAATACATTGAAGTGAAGAAAACCTCAAATGCTAGCTGTAATTGGCTAGGCGCATTGGTGTTATTAATTCATTTGTTTCCTGCTAGCTTAGGTACTAAAATTTAATCTCCAATCTTGAAAGTCTTAACAAATTTTAAGATAGGAACAATGTATTCAAAGAATAGAAACTTCCAATCTAAAAGATATTTCAAGTTACTGCTTTAATTATCTGTTAATCCCTTAAGCATAAAGCTCTCTTGGGCACCCTGTGGTATTTAAATAAAAAAATGAGAATTATTTAATTTAAAATACAAGTTGTACAATAGACATCATAATATCTTTTATTCCTTATAGTATATATTATTTACTATATAAAGCACTACCGGTTCAGCTAATTTCTAACCTTCATCAGGCGAAACTTCTCCAAAGCTGCACAAGTATGATATATAGTAATTTTTTGTTTTTTGTTATTTCCATTTGACTGTTGCAAAAGGTTTTATCACCTGATAACAGTTAAGAATTAGCTGAAACCGTGCAGCAACTGTTTATAGTAAATATACTATAAGAAATATAAAAAAAATGGATGTACATTATAAAAATTTTATTAAATATTACAAACCTAACCTAATTATGTGTGATTTTTTTAGGAGGCATTATCCAGCCAATATTTGATGAAATATGAAATATAAAACTTTATTCTTTCACTTCCTCTTTATTTATAGATACCTAATCTTCACTTCTAATGGTATAAAGAAATACTACTCCTCTTCACTAAAAAGTTTATAAACAGAGCTCGGCGGCAATAGTTCAAGCACGTAAAAATAGCCTCCACTCATTCCCCCAAGTCGGCAGCGTATATACATACGTAGTGAGAGTAGCACCAGACACCGGCAAATGCAGGGCAATCGAGCGATATGACCCTATGGTAAAACGACTTACATATTTATGTATGTATTTGCATTAATAATCGCTAACATTTTCAAATGTTTCGGTGTAGGACTATGTTGCTTTAGCGTTAATAAGTCTTTAAATAGCGAGCGTCCTTTCAACATCTACACTACTTGAAGGTGGATGATGAAAGAATGGAATTAATTGTTCGTATTTACATCTTTCTAAATTATTATTAATAATTTGCTTTAATATATTAAGATCGGGATTTTTCAGGAATGTAATTTTAATTTTCTGTTTTAATTGACAACCAAACTCACCGTAAACTAGAAAGAGTAGATTCCAGCTTACCAATACTTTCTTCTAGTGATAAATTTCGGTTTTCAAAATAAGTAATGTGTTTGGTAAATGACTAAAATTACGTTGAATATAACTTAATTGCTGTTCTAAAGTAGATTTTTGAAGAACACTCTTATAGTTTCTAATACTGCGACCGTCATCTTTTAAATCGAAAATAACGTTTTTTTTTATACTTTTAATATTGTTACTATAAAATAAACTTTCTTCTAGGCACGTACTCCATCACGTAATGACAGGTTTAGGTGACAAGGGAAGGTGTGGACATAGTTCTTTATGGAGGGCTGTTCTGTGTGGCGCTTTTAAAAATATCTTTTTTACTGTAGTAACATCAAAAAAATTGTCTCTGATAAATTCAGACACACAATGTAGAGCGTGACCAATACAAGTAATATGTAGCATATTCGGGGTATCGTTCTTTAATAACCGACCTGCTTTTATCATGTATGGCGCAACATTACTGACAAATAATAGAATTCTAATATATTTGCACGATTTCATTTAAATTATCAGTAACAATAGAAGTAACAATTTCTGCGTTCACTTTTTCGGATACTTGATAGTCAATTAGGTAGGGCTTGTAATGTATTGTTGCATGCAAAATCCAATAACTACATTTACGATACAACGTCCTTGAGTCCTAAAGCATCAGTTGTCTCATCAGACAGCCATATATAATTATCCCCTACTTTTGATTTTATGTTTTCCATTGTGCTTGAAAAACATTTTGGCAGATAAAATCTGCGCAAAGTAGATTCATATGGATATTTTCCTAAAAATGATTTTAAAACAGGGTTTTGAATATTACGAAGCGGAATATTTACAGCAGCAAAAGCGTTGCATAGATCCTTGTAAAAGTTGCCTTTTATAAGTTGCTTCATATTATCAGCATGTTTTTTAGTAGCAACATGTTGGGTCATATGCGATTTTTTGAGACATTGTACATTTACATCGTAAATATTACAATGTACCAAACTATCATTAAGTAACGAGAAATTATTTTCAAAATCATGAATCCAGAAACTGGTAGGACACATTATAATGCAGTCAAGACAGTGAAAATGGAAGTAATGGACTTTTCTACAATAAAAACTTTGGGTACCTCTTGGAAAATAAAAACTCTATACCTGATCTATTGCCCCCTCGTAAGTGTTCTTTGTTATAAGTAGTTACAAAAATATATCATATTTAAATTTCCTTAGGTAACACTGAAGAAGACGTTGTGAGCAACATATTAGATGAATCGCTGCAATGTCTGGTGGCAATCTGGAATTTCCATACATATCAACCCACTTGCAGTGCGTTTGTAAATTCATTTAAGAAATTGATAATAAATTTTTATGTCAGGCCATTCACCTGGCATTAATTGCGAGGAAAAAAAAACGATGGAGCTTTGACTTCATTAAAACGATAGATATGTACGGATGCCAAATATTATAGAAAGCATTGAGCCTTTCCCGTATCTGCAGGATCACGAAGAGGATAGCTTTTCTGCTTCAACAAAACCTAGTGTTATTCAAATTCATGTTTTTGTTGTGGGGTATTTGGCAAAGAAAATTTTAAAAATTATGGGTCAACAATCTACTATCGTAATTGTTGAAAAGGGGTACAGTCCACTTATTAACTCCAAATACTCTATATTTAAAATTGTCTGCTAAATGTATGGATGTAAAGTATTTTATACCCAAATATTGCATAAACAATATCTTACAAATATGAATGGATAAATTAAATGAATATGTATCGTACAATTTTAATTGTTTACAGTTTACAACACAATTTATTCAATATTTTTACAAGGCTGCTTACTGTTTTCAAACTGTTGTAGTATGTAATACGGCTAAATGGCTAAAAAGATGATTTAAGATATGTAGATAAATATATTTATTTAAAATAAATTATTTTTGAAATTACCCCTATAATTAATGTTTTGCTTATCAATATGTATATTTTTTTTACTGTTACCATATATTATGAATATTATATGTGTATTGAAAATTAATACCTTTTCAATTTACATTATTTTCAGTTGAAATTATTTATATACCTCATGATATGTAATTATGATCAATGTTTATTTCAAGCTTATGTTACATTATCAGACTAATATAGTGACATTTCTAATTTGTCTTTTAATCACCTTTACTATTACTCTTCTTAAGTTTATTGTTGTGGAAATTAGTTATTTATGTAAAATCATTAGTAGTTTCTACTATACAGATATATAGTATAGTAGAAACAGCTGATGATTTTACATAAATAACTAAGTTCCACAACTTCTAGCATGTTTTCAAATAATATTTAAATTTTAATATAGCTCGCCATGATCCATTTTGATACAGCTCTTGGCGTCCTTTGTCATAACTAACCTCTATGAACGTCATATGGGTAGAGAGTTGCATATCTACTACTACGATAAACTTCCGAAAACGAAATTTATCGTGTCGTATTGTGTGTATTTATGCATTTAAAATAATGTTTCACCAGACTACACGGAAAAAGCAATAAAATCGGATCGGATAAAAGTCGTTTCATGTGAAAGAGGCCTTACACCTTTCAAAACTCCCAGATAGTATATGCCTTTTTTTATAGCCCCGAACCAAGTACCTTTGTTAATAGTTTTTACCAAGTACTTACTAATTTGCTTATTAGGGATTGCAAACTTGTTCTTGATGTGTGGCTGGTCTTTAGAAGCACCGTCACGCAAATCTTCAATGACTGGTGTAATCATTTTCTAGCCCAGTAGTAAATACAAAGATTCACATTTAAATTCCATTTATTTCTCAAAATGTAATTTTAAAGAATTGCCGAAGAAGAAAGAAAATTTTACAAACCAACAAAACATTTGTGTGTTATTTTCAGTTCATGAACCCTA
The DNA here is from genome assembly GCA_004143645.1 of Protaetia brevitarsis. Lineage (NCBI taxonomy): Eukaryota > Metazoa > Arthropoda > Insecta > Coleoptera > Scarabaeidae > Protaetia > Protaetia brevitarsis. The sequence continues at coordinate 771,076 of RXPK01000114.1, forward strand.
ATCATTTATTTTAATACGAGCTACATTAAGTTTCTACCCCCGAATAAGTACCGATACCAAAAAAACTAAATTAAAATAATTCAGTGATTGTACGATGGACATACTTCAATATGCCTGTCACTAAAGAATCATTTTTAAAATCTAATTATTGGCCCAAAATATTCTGAATTTACAAATAGGAGTATATAAAATAAAACTTCGGGTCATTGTTGTTTGGCACGATTAAATATATATAGCACAGCATATATATTTCATTTTAAACGATTGTTATTTTGAAAGGTTTAGACAAGCTTGATGCATTTGATGTTAGAAACTAAAGCTAGGTTTTTCAATTATAAATATCTCCAAATTAAATATGTTCTAATTGAGGTTATGTTATAAGTTATATGTGCAATCCTTATGTGAATCTATTCATTTTATCTAGTCCAGACCGCAAAGGTAGGGAAAAGATAAACCCAAGGTGGTAGACACAAGTCAAACCACTAAGGGTAATAAAAAGAGTATCGAGGGTTAAAAAGACCTACCGAAGCTTCTAAAACATCACCACAAGCCTCTAAGATGCAATTTACGAAGAAAATCTTCACTGGAAGAGCATAAATAGCTTTCCACAGGCAACACACAAAAGCACACAAGAACCGGGTTCAAGGCAAAGGCTTCCATAACAAATCTTTGAAAGAGCACGGATTTAACTACTGTTGAATGTAAGGACCTTAAATAAGGCTAAGGATACTAGCCTTGAATCCAGATAAAGAGGAACCGGGAAGGACAAGTAAGGAGTCTGGGGCATCGACCGGAAACTGGTTTATAATGGAACATCTAAAGTACCCAGGAATACTTAAAAATGCGGGTGTTTGTTCGCAGATAAATTAGACCACGGGACAAGGATATGTCGAAGGATTCAACTATCGGACTAGCATATTTAACTTGATGGCCATTGACCATGATTTAGCACGAACTAAAGACTGACTATGGAGCTTATATTTATAGCAGAACTAGATCTGAAAACTGTTTTAATACTGCAAAAATTATCCTGGTTTGTTAGACGAGAAAGGACTGCTTAACAAATTATGTCGTAGCTAAAGAGTTCCTGATTTGACCGTAAAACAATTAGGTATACTATCATTTCTCTAGAATACCAGAAAATATCTCATTAAATGTTGTTCTGAGCGATCCTGAAGAGCTACTAAATATGTTTGATGAATTTCAGGATAACATTTGTTCTGCAATAGGTCTAGAGGCTGCAATAGATGAAACGGCTAATAGAAACACGCAACTTGCAATAATTTAGTAGATTGAGGATTAAAGAAAGCTTAACTTTGATAACCAAAATATAATTTTATCAGAAAATAATAACAAAAAAACCGTCGTGACAGTTTATAGGTAGGTGGACAAATTTAATTAAGTCAGCTACATTGTGCTTCAAATAGCAGTCAGGATCCCGTATTTATTTGTAACAGACGAGGAAGGAGGAAACAAAGTTCGTTCCTTTGAGATATAGTAACGTATTTCCTTTAAAGCCCACAAAGATTAATCAACATCAAACCCACTTTGATAAGTATTTCATAATATCTAGACATTTCATTAGACGTGGGAGTTAAAGGTAGACGTTAAACCGAAAGCAAAGACAAAGAGATTAACTTAAAATATTTGTACCCTCGAAAATTTCTGAAAAAATGTGGAACAAGCGATGGAAGGGACAAAAGCTACAGGAAGCATGTTACGAAATTAATTATTAGAACATATAGTGTGTTATGCAGTTTTTATCTGAACCAACGTATTGATCTCTTTTACCGCTTAAATAAAACCAAAAAAAGTATTGGTGATAAATAGGTTGTTTTCAAGCGTCTCACAATTACTGAAAATTCCTCCCTTTACTACACGCTTCTACTCTAAAAATACTTTAAAAAAGCAATACGCTTTAGGCTACTGATATACCTTTTATCGTATTTCGGCTATATTTAAGCTATAAGCTCGCAGGTTTGTTAATGCATGTTGCTATTGTGTTTTATCGCAGGTGAATGTTTCTCGTAATCACGCTTTTATGTTGCATGCATAATTTACTATTTGTTTAAGATATTTTCGCTTACTGCACGTTATTTTTATCGGAGATACGAAATAATGTTGTGTTGTAACTCCAAGATAACGAATAATCCGAAGAAGTTAGATCAATCAAAGGTGTATTTCGAAAGTGATTCATTTCTCTTTTAGTTATCAAATAGTTAGGGTATTACCTGCATGTTGATAAAACTTAAATGTTGGTATAACGTGTTATTGTTATCAGAGTAAAATACTTATCATAAACGTAAGAAAGCTGGAAACCTCGTTTGTAAAAACACTTTAAAATAATGGACAATAGAGATGAGAGAACCTGTTCAGCTAAGTCATTTGGACCATTCTGTTCGGAATAGTGAGACCCGCTAATTTTGATTTGTTTGGACTGAACGAGATGATGTCATTCCAATATTGTTGATTTTATATTATTTACGAATGCTGTAAATGTGACAAGAGATGAGATCGTATAGTACACTTGTGCATTGTAAAGGATAGATTTCAACTAGTAGTTTCACTTAGCTTCAATATCAATTTACAATCTGCGCAATTCGAAATGGACAAGTCATAAATGCAAATTAGGGGTTTACTCCTATACGATAATATTCTAATAACACAGATACATTGCGAGCGAATGTTGAAAGGATCTTCAAATTATTTCTACTAGTGATAAGATCTCATTTCCTCTTGATGTAAACCATGTGTTTTGATATAAGATGTCGAATAAGTAAGAAATAAAATATTAAATATTCTGCATTGATTTAATAATATAGTATAAAAATAATAATAAAATATAAACATAATAACCAATATAATAAAATAGTTTTATGAATCTGAATCTTATTGAAATCTGGGCCGATATCACTTGAAGTACATATAATTACAACTCCCATACAAATTTTGCTTATTGTCTATTGCTTTTTTTTCTATTTCTAGCTGAAAATCCATTATTCAAATCACAATCTTTTTTTTAATAGACGTAGGTTTCACTTCTGTTACTTCATTTATTTTATAATTGAAAGTGATTATATTGTTCTACGTTTTCTTCATTCCATAACTGATGTATCTCTGTTGAAGCTTAAAATAAATTAGCAAAAGCTCAGATGACATGTAATGCGATCGTTTTTAGTTCATCAAATTTTATTTATTTTTATCATAATTTATTAATCTTTAACCCAAATCGTTGTTTTAAAATTAAAAATTCACAATCAGACAATCAGAGTGCAACAAACAATATAACTATAATGCAGGCTTTGAAAAATTAAAAACTGTTAGTAAAGTAAATCTCAAAACACCAAACATTTACATTTCTCTGTTTAAAAAAACAATTTATTCCACTCTATTTCCTCGATGTAATATTCTTACCATGAAAGAAATTTATCTATATATTTAGTCGGTTTACCTTTGCTATTTGAATATTTAATGTTTTTTTTTTTCATATAAAAACACGGTTCATATCTATACATAGTGAGTTTCGCTTTCAATGTACTGTTATTAAAACGTTACCGTTAGGGAATAGCTTGCTACTTTGCATTTCGTATCTTGTGCATTTCGAATTGCGCGGACTATTGGTGCTTCTAGTAAGCATGTTATAAGCACAGTTTAGTTTAGATTTTCAAGAAATACCATTGTCGTAGTTGCATTTGTGTATTGAAGAAATAATATCTTTGCGGGCATGTTATTTTTGATGTAAGGAAATATAAAATGAAAACAAAGAAAGTTGTTTAAAAAATAAATATAAATGTAAACGATAGCTTGAGCAAGGTATGAATATTACTAATACATAAGTAGAGTAGTCAACTTACATCTTCGCGCCAGGTAAGTACTAGTTTCATATATGTGACATTAATGTTTAACACAAGTATACAATACAGTGTCGGGAAAGAGCAAAATTATTTATTTATTTATTTATTTAACTATAAATATTATATATGCCTTTACCTTATTTAAAGCAAAAATAGTATAGGGTTAAAGGGCTGAAAAGTTTGTAGCATTAAGTGTTTCAAGATTTTTCTCACGAAACCGCGTTCGTCGCGATGATAAAGCTTGCTTATATTTTGAAATATACCATTCAATATCTGCGGATGTAACACACGCATAACTAAAATAAACTTTATAGATAGATAACGAATCAGACGCCACCACCACCAATGTGTAGTCCGATTTGCGCCTGTACAATAACTGTTTATTGCACACTGTACAAACTATTTTAGCACTACCATAATGTTAATTCTGTAATTCACTGATATAGTTTTCTACATTATAAAACAATGGTCATTTTCTGTGATTTTTTACGCCCGACATTGTATTACATTTATAGTGCGTGAAACGTTAACGGAGAATTGTACTATCTCGCATCAAGACTCGACTAACACTGATACTGGACACACGGAACGAGTGATTTTACTGCGTTGAAGATATACTATGGCTAAACGTTCTGCATAGCACGAGGCGAGTGCGACCTGTGTAAGCAGACACGTCTGACCACTCTATACAACTACATAAACACAAAAACGTGTGCAAACATATTGCTTATTTATTTTAATTATTCTACAATCTATATCGCGTCCGTTCAGAACAATGGAACTAATAGACACGCAAATATTTAGTATTTAACTCTGAGACTGAATTTATTTATTTACTTGCATTTCTGGAGGCATTAACTAAATGAATAAATTACCTGCAGCTATAGATTAAACACACGTACACATAAAATCAGCCTAGGTAAAAAGATGTACTAGAAAACTAGGTCGAGAGTCAATTTCAAATAATGATAAGCCTGTAAGAATGCCTATGATTTCCTATGATTAGACGAGGATTATTTTGCGAATCTTTAACTTATCTGGAAAAACTCCTAGACGGAATGACATGTTAATCAAAGGCATTTATGGTTTGTCAACTATGCTTAAAATCTTTTTGAACATGAAAAAAAGTCAGGTTCAGACATAATGCTGGATTTCATGTTCAAAAAGATTTTTGTTGTAGTAAATTCCTCTTTAGAAAGAGGTGCAATAAATATACTAGTACAAGAAGCTGAAGCAACTTAATGGAGGTGTGTAATATATTTATTATTATTATGAACGACAGCAAATATGCGAACATATACGCACATCGTAAACATTAAGCAGCGATGTAGTAAGTGCAGCTGATATCAGAATACAGTATTCCTGTCCCTCCAACCTCAGGCCGATTGCCATTTTGTCCGTTAATCCGGCATGTATTTGCATAATGTATTTTTCCATGAAAAAGCTATTTCAGAAGTAGTGTGTATGTATTTGACGTTATTTCTTTGTATCACATATCGACTTTAGATTCCATAACAATATATTATAAAAGGGAAAACAAAACCCTATTGTAAACGGAAGTGCAAAAGTAAACGTAAAATATGGCAAAATAGCATTATATTTCGTAAATACCTATATCAATCTAATTTATCAATAGTGTCGTTTAGTGTATTGAACGCATGTTTTTATTTAATATATCTACTTTCTAAACATTGTATCATTGTCGTTAAGTGCTTAATATGGGGGTGTATAAATTGCTCTTCGTTAAATAAATATCAATTTTTTAAAACTTCTTGGCATTTGTGAACACTATTGGCTTCATTGGGCAATTCAAATATAATTTCCTTTAGATTATCAAAACAGTCAAAATAAAAGAAAGCCGCCCCATCCAAGAACCCCAACGTTCCCAATGAATTATTATCGGAGCTGGTAGTAAAGGCACAGATGGGGAGTTTATTTTTACAAAAATTTTTACTAGTACAAGAGCTTTATGGATTTCTTTTGCATATTGCTAATAATTTGTCGACATAGGGAAATTGGTCTCGTACAAATGAAATGCGATGTAATGCATGTACGACACATGCTGTTTGGATAGATTTCTTTTAATAACTCCAAACAAAGCACTGATATTGGAACGGAATGTTGTCAGAAGATCGGGTAAAAACCAAACATACGTATGTGTAGTAACCCTTACATACATCTAAAATCAACAAACTAATTTTAAATTTTTCTAATGAAATTAATAGAAGGAAAGACTAAATAAATATATATGTAAATACATATAAATAGACATGAACTACCTAAAAATAAAGTAACGAATCGGAAAGCAATAAAGACTAGAATCTCGAACGAACAGGTATAGGTGCGAAATCGGAGAGTAATATACTGGGCAAGTACTTTACTATGCTGTCACGCCATATATGGGGCAGTATACCTGACAAAGCTTCGAGTTATTCAACGTTGCACGTGCTAATGTGTTTACCACATGAGCAATAGATATTATGTTCTTATTTGTTGTTTAAAAACTTAAGAAAAGAAGAAATTATTGAAGGGCAATATGAAGCATATTTACATTATAGCACAATAAAAAATGCAATGGTACCTAATATATGAAAATATACATTTTTAAAATACTGTATATTTTTTTCTGGTAAAACTGAAATTTTTGTTCTAAAAGAGTTACTTTTATTTCAAAATAAGGCAACCATAACGTAAATATAGATATAATAGAATATCAATCTGAAAGACATTTATCTAATCGCAATAAGAAATAATACATGGCAGTGCATAAAAACAAAATATATGTAAAACTTCTGTGCCCTAATGGAAGGTGATGTTAGTAATATGTGAACTGCACCTTCTTATCTACAATTCTTTGAAACTATTTTGGTTTAATGCCGCATTATAAATCGAAAAGGTTACTAGCCTAACTATAATGCAATAATTAAAAGTGTTTAATATATTTTAAGACATGTTTTGGCTATGGCATGCCATTCTCAGATCTTAAAAACGTCAAAGACAAACTTTGAAAAGTGAAACTCAATAAATAAATATGAATAACAAAACAAAACATTTTTTTTTGAAATTAAGAGACAATGCCAACAGATATAACAGTCTTGGTTCTATATTTGTTGGCGTTGGGTATGTTTCACAATTTTAATTACGTTTATAAGACCTGAGCATGACGTGCCATAGCCGAAACATGTTGCCTTAAAATATATTAAACACTTCCTTTTATGAATGTAAAGACGTTTGCTTCTTTCATATGACCTATTGGTTTCCGTTTTCTTGATTATCAGAAATTTGGATGTTTATTTTTCAGTCTAGAGGGCCGCGAATACGCTAAAATCATTTTTAGCCATTAACCTAACATCAAGAAATTACAATGTTTCAATTTGTTGTATAGCCCTGCTAAGACGTAACAAATTACACAGTTTTAGTAGATTCACAATAAACAAAAGATGGTAACATTTATAATTTCTGGGTGCTATACATAATTGGTGTATAAAGAAAAATACCTGTTGACGAAAATGACGCGTAGATGAAGATATTAACAAAAACATTAGAAAAATATAAGCAAATCTATAAAAACACTAATAAAACGTACAAATATAAAGGAATTAAGTATGGATACGGTTTTCAAAAATGTGAATAAGTTTCAGTTCTTCTTCAAACAAACTTTAAAATGATTTCCACACTTATTTAATAAAATTAAATTAAAATATATTATATATGATATTTTTTTCCCCATTTTACAAACGCCAGGCCACCAAAATTGCATTTTTATTATTTTATTCTAGATATCTAATTTCTACTATCGACGCGAAAAAAAAATAAACCTAAATATGATTAAACTAATAATAAAAGCAACTTATTATTACACATATCAACATTGATAAATATTGTAACAGTACTTACGAAAATAGAACCGGGAATTCTTACCTATAACAAAAGAAAACATATATGTTAATATATTTGAATAAATACCTATGAATAAGAGTTATGATAAAACTATATTTACGTAATGTAAAATATTCTCCACTATTACGACCTTTTTTCTTTAATTGGTTATATATATATATATATATATATATATATATATATATATATATAATATATATATATATATATATATCTATGGTGACAATGAGATATTGTGTAGAATTGCTCTGCTTTTTACGCTCGTTAAGGATGTATTGGCTTAATGCTCCATTACATGTTGGATTGATAGGTGTACGCCAATAAAACTCCATTTGTATTTAACTAGAGATAAAGTACGTATGTTATCTATACTGCATCAACTGCATTACATGGGCATATCAAATTAAATATAAAGAACTAAAAAGTTCATTTCTATAAATTACTTTTAATGTTGTCTACTTAGTCATCGATCGATATAAAGTTCATACGATAGACAATATGGAAAACAGTGTACAATTGGTTTGAAACCACACCCATAAAATGTAGTGTACTATTAAAGCGAATATTACCTACCTCACAATAGGTTAATATCTAATTCTGTATATAAGCAAAATACATATATGTGTACTTGGAGCGAGTTGATAAATTTATTAAGAAAACAGCAATAAATGTGGTACATTTGGAAATTAAGGACGCAATATTTATTAGACAAACAAATGTAAATTTTGTTTAAACTAAACTTTAGCTATCTATGCTTGTACAAGCAAATATTTTCCGGGAAGTTGCTTGGGTGAATTTTATTAAAAATTTTCAGCTAAGTATACGATAAGGTATAATACAGAAATAAAATAATATTTGTGTAAAATATTACACTATTAATTGTTTAAATACGTTTATATTTAGTGTAAACAGGAATGTTCTCTTTGCGCGTAATGTTTGTCAATTTGCTGCTTATATTTCGAAATATAAGTTGCAATATCGTTGGTTTCATACATGCAAATCCACTGTTTTGCCAAAAAGGAGATTTTTGAAAAATATACACGGTGACCCATAAAAAAATATTTCTTTGACAGTTATCTAGCAAATGCGCAAGTTTATTTGACTCAAATCTGAACTAATTACGTAAATAGACGTTCACAAGGTTACACTTGGCAGGTCAGTACACGTTTGGTGGTTTGTTTGGATATGTTAAGACGCAGAAACAAACTCGAAAACAGATACACGTGCAATGCACGTGGTGCGTATAATGCAATACCGTATTAGCTTAGGTGAGGTTTCCATATTTCTATCCAAGGGAAAAATTTTGATTGGTTGACGCTTCTGAATGTCTAGAAAAATAGTAAATCCTCATATCTGAACAAAGAATTCACACGAAATTCTAGTAATTTCTGTTCTATTAAACACACGTAGACAACTCGTCTGGCAAAGTTTGTAAAAATCAACACTAAAATATTTGACTAGCATAAAATTAACGCCAACACCGATAATATTTTCAACAGTGTACCTGAAATAAAACTGACAAACCACGGTTTTTATCAAAGAAGACCGATGACCGATTTGTTAGTATTTTTTTAGCGTGTTTTGAACGGAAAAAGTACTTTACCTGAAATGAAAAACACATTTTTCTTCTTCTTACACTGTGCTAGAGCTTGTTGGCTGCTTCAACCATTCAATTACATTTTAGGAGAATATACTGGTTTAATACGTACATAATTTTTTGCAATTGCTGAAAAGTCAATTATTTAGTTATTGAGCTAATAACGTTTAATACGGGTTTGAAATACCATAATTAATAATGACATAAATAATAAAACACACTAAACAATTGTAAAATTTCAGAATATATCATACGCCAATTCAATCAAAACAGAATAATAACTGGTTTAGATGGAAGTATATCTGGTTGCCTACTCGCCAGTTACCAATGCATTGACAATTTGTTTTATAACGTTACACATAGGGAAATTGTATGTGTAATAGAAAAAAGAGCCCGGTATATGTGTAACTCGATATAACACTAAATTGCTTTCATTTCATAATAAAATAGTTTTATGACATTGCAGCTAAAGTTACTTCTACTTTTATACAAGTAATATATCACCTCTAAAGTGTAGACACCGTAAAATATAAGGTTACGTTGCCTCTGAAGATTTCCCTGGTCAATTCCAGTCACTCCGAATTAAAAGAAACAAAAAAGAATTCTCAGCACCTTCTATGAAAACGAAAAAAAAAACATACGAGTTGAATGTGGTTATCAAAAGAAGTGTGTCGAACACAATCTCATTGCCTACAATTACATATATGTATCCCCGGTTTGGTAAATATTTAGTGCGACAGAAATGGATTTTCTAACGCGACATGATAATTTGCTACAACAGAATGGTGCTCTTGACGCAAATGGTTTTATTAGAAAAGCCAGCAACAGCAGAGCAATGTGACATTTCGATTTCAAACGGTAGATGCATTCCTTGTGGTACACATCCATTTACCATGTTATTTGCATTTCAAGTCGAAAGCAGATAATGCGTATGCCTACTGGATCGACAAAGTGCCGAGAAATTTGCGGTTTACCGACAATTGTATAGGTCATGCATTTTCTACAAGGACTAAACAAAGCGTTACATTACATGTTGAGGATTGCTGGCTGAAGAGATTGATTAATGGATACCATGACATGTCCAGAGTACATGAAATTACTCCTTTTTTTCCAGTGGAATATACAGTATGTAGGTATATATTCACCCGTGGCTGCAGTAATAATAATAAATGATAATAGAATGAAACAACAATAGTTGTAATCGTAAATATGGCTAGTAGCTTGGTACAGAGGATTATATAAATAGTAGTTGTTATTAGTGAAACTTCTTGCAGAAGTTTTAAGAGGAGTAGATATATCTGTACAAACACAATCAAATAAGGAATAATTTTAATTAACTTGATATTTATTCAATAAGTACTTATAAAATAAAGATAGGTATATAAGACACCATAGTTGTGATCATAATAGCACTTCATACTGAATTCAAAGATGTAATAATATACAGGTGTCCTATTCAAAATAACAAATTTAATGGCGACTTCCGTTTAACTGGAGGTGTAGAAATTTCAAATTTTTAAACCTGAAGAATTTGATTTAGGCGGCAAATTTCTAACTACTAATGTGGAAAACCCTGTACAACGCACGGATAAAGCATATACTAGCTCGTCAAACACACACGGCAACTACACGTGCTGGTGAAATTAATTAGCTTTTAGTCAGCACCGATTTTTTTTCGCAGGCGGTATATCTAAATAGCCAGACAACTTCAATTTATTTATTCAATTTATCATTGTCTCTGAAAATTTTATGGAAATGCGTAATTGGACTATCTATTTATGACTCATGGTCAAAACACCCGAATATAGTTTAATTATGCGCAAATATGAAATATGCAAAGTAAGGTTTTTCCTGATGTTTAGTATGGGGATCTCGGGAACCAGAAGAGATAGAATGGCAATAAAATACAAATGCGTGGTTAACCATATATCTAAAAAAAAATGTTTTTGTTTGTTATTTCTTTGGCTCCTACAGCTCTATAATTATCGAATTTAGAGAAAAAGTGTAAAGAAACACGTTGTAGCACGTTATATGTTTAATAAAATACTCCAAAGAAACCATTTATTTGGGCTATAATTTTTGAGATATGATAAGAAGTTTGTGTTCTTCTAGTGGAAAATTATTTGTGACCATGACTTAATGAAAAAGGATTTTTAAAGCGATTGTTACGATAACACACTTAACATCAGTAGCAGTAATTTTGTACAGTACACGGCAAGTATCTAAATTAAGAAATAATAAAGGAAATTATCCAACGAAGCAATATCTCCATAACGTAATTGAGGAGCTGATATGCAAAAGCCGATAAATTCAGTTTTGGTAGTATTTGCGTATTGATTCTTATCAATTTGGGGATGCTCTACCGACTGCTGAAGTAATTTTCAATCGAAACCACTTAAATATATTGTAAATATATACTCAAGGTCAGGTAATATCAGCAAATGGAAGGGTAGAAATCATCTCCGACAGCCAGGCTACCCCCAAAGCTTCGCGGGCTGTCAGATTTGACTCTGAGGAGGTACTGGGGTACCATAGAAAGCTTAAACAGCTGGCGGATCATCAAAATGTTACATTGAGATGGATGCCAGATCACTCTGGGATCAGAGGTAATGAAGTAGCTAACACGTTAGCAAGCGAGCTGCCATTCTTAGGTCCAGAACCGACGTGTGGTAGCTCATATGGCAGCATCAAAACGTTTGTCACATCTCTAGAATCTGTACTGTAATATCTAGAATTACATCCGAATAAGGAAAAACTCCGTATGGCAGTCTTTATGAGCAGGGACAGATTGAGATTACTCACAGGAATTTTAACTGGGCACTGCGCACATCAACTCTTAGTCAGATTGTAAACTTTTTTGATAGGGTGCAACCTGACCGAGAGGATTAAAATTGACATAGGGGCACAACAGGTCTTTGTGTTCTGACCAAATTGTCTTTTTCAGATAACACCCGTTCATAGGGGAAAAAAAACAGCAAAACTGGATGAATTGTTCAAGTTTCAGACGATTCGTTGGTAGTTTTCTGTTATATATTTCATGTTAACAGTGGTTTTGTCTCTATAGATTCCTACATTTTGCTTATTTTAAACCTTATTAATTAATGGTTATAAATAATGAAGCAAAATCCAAACGTTTTTGTTTTTTTAATAAATACGGTTTTTCAAGTATGGAACTCATGAAATATAGTATCTTTGGCTCATAGCAGACCATGAGCAAGAAACAGTTATTCAAAATGGTTAGGAGATTACAAACTATACTATTTCGTCTGTTTTCTCCACATCGATAAAGGTGGATTTATCGGTTTGTAATCGGCCTGTATATATCCTTGAATCTCATTTTTCAATGTAGTTTCGCTTGTGTCAAATATTCCATTTACGTCCTTAATAATAGGAAATATGCTTTTGCATAAACCCTAACTCGATGAATGGATTGTTTTAGTTGAAACCTTGCAATAATAATAATAGTACAACGTTCAGCTAAAAAAATTTATTCAACAATAAATAATTTTTGAAAATATAATACTAAAGCTATAAATTAAATCAAGCGAAATTTTCTGGAACGACATACACCACACATCAAAACGAATTCTGCTCTTGGAGATATAGATCGCAATATTGTTTTAAGAAGTGAGGGAATATAGTTTCAGAGATGGTGTAAATCATTATCTAAATTATCTTGGTTGTATATCGGTATGAAAATGGGATTTCATATCAAATAAGACGGAGATGCCGCAAGTTTCCGGAAACGAGTAATCACATTGCGTACGTCTACTTCAAATCGTATACAAATAGGGCGGTTTTTTTTTGTAAACACGAGAACCTTATAAAACAGCGGTAAGCATTTTAGCTCTCTCTGACGTTACATACTAAGCTATTCTAAATATACAAAGAGCTGAAGTACGTAAGTACATACGTTAGTGATGTATAAAACTGCTTCTTTACGTTAGCGGCTACAACTTGCTTCTGCTACTTTTTCCTTAAATAGCGATATACGTTAAACAGATAAACTATTTCCACATCTTTGCACACCACATCTTTTGTTACCGCTATTCATTCAATATTTATATGTATTTATATTGCGGATGACCCTATTTGATGCAGTAACGAGTGGAGATATATATATTACTTACATGCGTACGTATGTGAATAGCTTTATATATTGTAATGTAATGTAATATTAGATTGGTATTCATTAGGTATGTACTTATTATAGGTTTTTAGTATTTCCATAAACTCAAAATATATAATTTATATTATTTTATAATCGAAATTAATGTTCAAATTAATATAAACAAACATATAACACTTTATAGATGTTGATTTCAAAATTTCAAAGTCATTTAAAAATTGTCAAAATATAAATATGATGTTTGGGAGGCTGTGTACAATTTATGACATATGTGTTTGGTGCACATGGTGATATAAGAAAAAAAAAAGGATTATTATTGATTAGTTACAAGAAAATGATGGATTGACTTAGAAAAGATAAATTCTGAAAATTAAGAACATATAAAATAAAAAAGTATTAGAAACAAGTTAATAGAATTATCATCGTTAGAAATACTGTTTGAAGAAATATGATTGAATGGTTGGTTGCTAAGGTAAGCTAAGGTGAAAATATTGGGGAGGAGAAGTTACTAAAGGAAAAGGTATAGAAGAAGTGTTTCGGGAGATACTGTTGAAGGTTGATTGGAGTTTGAAATTGAAGAGGAGCTGAAAGAAGATTTGCTACAAGGTCGGACTTTAATGTTTTATTTTTAATTTGATTACAAAATTTATCTAGTTATACACACACATCTAGTAACAGGTTCTGAGGGGTTACATTTTATAATGATGAGTTTCTATAATGATATGTATTACGTGTTTTTGCATAGGTATTTCTTAACCAAAATCGATATAAAAATTGGGAAAACTAATCAGCGAAACTTACATTGTGTCGGGTTCTTACACAAAATAACTATTATTATTTGGAATAAAATTGTTTCCACCTAGGCTTGAAAAAAACAATATTTCTATGTGGTTGTTTGAGAATTCTTTTTATTTTTTATTCTCTTATTTACTTAAGCGGGTACAATGTTCGTATACTCGTTATTTCTAGAAGTTTTTTTTTTTGCCGTGTACGCTTGTCATTTATTTAACACCCTAATAAATATAAGTATCTTTAGAAATACCTTCTCTTTATTATGTTTGTTAGTTTTTTATGGTAAAAAAACATCTGTGATACGTAGATAGTGCCACAAAATAAACATGAACTTTTTCTTACAATAAAATCTTTCCTGAATTTATATCAAATAATATAGCCTTTGTTTTTATATTTGTTCCTTGTATTATTTATCACCACCCAAATACATATAAATAACAACATTATACACAAATTATTGTTAGTTTTCCAGTTACAAGTTACCACGAAAGTTTATTACTAGAATAAAATACAACCAACATATATTGCAATAGTTTAGTGCTAATTATTATATTCAATGTGATTTTAATAATAAGAGAAGCTTTCAAATCTATTTGACAAAAATTTACTAAATTCCTCAATTTAATAATCACATGAAAATTATGTTTTTTTATTTCATAAGCACTGAAATTACAACTATAAAATGCAACAAATTAATAAATTATCAAAAAGTTGAAAATCTATTTACTCATTTAAATTATTATTACCTCCATTCCTCACGCGTGTTGTAAAAATATAATTAATTTGATCATTGAAAAAAATAATGAATTCACTTCTGGGTCATGCGCCTCCCAAAGTCATCAAGACGATCTAAATACCCCTATGCGACGAAATTTGTCGCTCGAGACGCGCGACTTTGATCCAAACCGACGCACGATACTCCCTTGCTGCAAGTTTTCGGAAAGAATATATTTAGAAACATTTACAGAAGCAGGTTGTAGCTGCTAACGTAAAGAAGCAGTTTTATACATCACTACATTTTATATACTACTACGAATATACATGTATGTTTCATGCTATATCAGGAAACTGCTGCAAAAAGTAGCAGCTTCTTTTGATATTCGATAGCTGCTACAAACTGCTAACGGTTGTTAGCTGCTACAAAATACCAATTTGCTTCCTAGCAACCCATCACTAACATACATATAATCAAGTTTTCTGAAGCAAGCGAAAAAGATGTATGCAATTCGAAATGAATTACTTAATAGGTACTGGAACCCAAACTTTTAATGCTTTTAACTATGGATTTTTTTGTATCATTACATCGTAAAGGCATTTATTTAGTATAATTTATTTTGCATTTCTTTAGTTCCAAATATGATGAGTTAAGGCTCGCTTAAGTCTAGTAAAATCGATACTACTACTTTCCCTACACACATAACCAACTTCGAGGGATGAAACATACCTTGATATATGAATTTTTATGTATTTAAGCCACTGCGCAAGAGAAAAGTATACAAGGAAAATAACGTAGGAGTTAAAATGGGACCCTTGGGAATTCCTAGCCGGATATGTGGCGATTGTAATGTTAAATTATCTGTGAGTGTTTGGCGCTGTGTCTTATTGGAATAGAAACTAAGAACAAGATGGGGAGCTATAGCTCAAGTCGATAAGTTTTTGAGTGGTTTAAATGTTAATTAAAAATAATTGGGGGAACAATTCTGAATTATACAGGGTGTATCAAATAAAAAAGTAAATTTTGCTTGGGTGTTAATTACACGACATATAAAGCACATACCCACCGAAACCGGATTTCATCATTAAAGATTAAAAAAAAGTAAAATTTAGAGCTAAAATTTCTTTAGTCCGGGCCTGATGCAAGAAAACGTCATGTTAAGCACCCGCTAAACGTGGTATTATGTATAAATACATTGCACTCATTTAGTATTATTCTTAATGGTATGCCGTAAGTTCATTTAACGTCATTCTGAATAAATAAAGGCCCTTGTAAAAATAGCAAAACTGAGGCATTTTAAATTTCTTCTTGTTATAAAATAAACATTCCTTTTTTGTTAAGAGCATTCTACGTAAGTCTACAAAGTATTATTTTTAATGTCCTGATAAGATATTCGAGTTTCACCGGATATGCTACTTCAGTAGTTACAAAAAACGTAAATATTTTGTTTTGCTTTGTCGAATCGAGAGTTAGTTGTTAATAAACGGTACCACATGAATCTGTTGAGTTATTTCTTTTGGATTTATTTAATCATATAACGCAAAATGAATTGAATCGAATTACACAGAAATAAATGTAGATACAGAAAATTTGCAAACACGCCTTTTTACTATCTATCTATACATTCTCGCGCTTTTGCCGATGCATCAAGCTTCGATTTTCTCTATATGAAATCATGATGGTCCTGAAAAGGATCGTTTTTTCGAGACGGGAAGAATTTAAATAAAATGTTCGAAGTGGCTTGCACCCCAAGCGGCGATCCACACAAAACTAACAGCGGTAATGGCTGAATGATAGTGGTATGGGGGGGTATACTCGGGACAGCATTTAGGTTGGGCACAGGTGCGGCTCTAGCCCACGGCATTTATAAAATATTTTTTTTCTCGTTAATGCTTACAGATAGACCCCCTATGCATTAAGACTTTTTGTTTGTATATGATTACAGGTGCTACATATTATTATATTTATCTCTACATCTGATACACCCTGTATATCACTAGGTGTACAGTACTTGTAGATTCGGTTGCATAAAGAACTGAAGATTTCTAGAACTCAGATTCGCATTTGATTTGAGAAAGGTGTTACATTTATACAGTATTCATTTTTCTGATTATTTTTGAAGGGTTTTAAAAGATTCAATAATATGTATTTGGATTGCGGGCATTAAGTTAAAGTATGTTATTCGCTGGAGTATAAAATTCTTATTGTGAGACTGATTAAATATGGTTTTGAAATAGTTTGAGAACGCAGGTAATACGAAACATGCAGTAGTAGCTTTGTATTTTAGTAAATTATTGGCAGAATAACGAAATAATCTTAAAATTTTTATAGCGACAATGTGGAAATTGATCGAGATTTACTTATCCTAGAAGCTTTGGTTATAATTTTATACGGGAATTTGACGTTAATACATCTTCAGTTAACGTTCGCAATAACCATGCAATTAAACACGATTTATGATCATAACAAATACCCTAGTCGTTCTAAAAGCATGCGTTTTATAGTCAATAATATCTTCAGGAATTTCTAATATGCCATTGTATACTTCCTAATATTTATTAGCGTAAATAGCGTTTCGTGCAGCAAATGCGTAAAAATGATATATCTGCAATCTATTCACAAATATGCGAAACGTACCAATGCAAATGCGAGAAAACTGTAGGAACTATATTTTTCAGTCCGAAATATATTTGAAATTGCGAATGTTACATATACATCCATATAAATTAAAAAAAGTACATGGAGAGAACGAACAGCTGCTACTCTACTAGCGCGGCGATTTTTGATGTAACATGTTGAGCATATGCCAGATTTCTAACGAATTTATGTGAGTTCTTTCACACGAAATATTCTTATTGCTTATATGTCCACATGGATATTATTGCTCTTTTTGTGGAATTTGGAAGCCCTTAGGGCAACACTTGGGTATTAAACTATCAATTAAAAATGAGCAAAATAATAAATTTGATTTAGCATACGTTCAATAGAAAGATGCAAGAGATTATCATGAATCATAATTATACTCTAGGAATTCGGTTGCATTTTAGGATAATGAACATTATTTGATTGTTTAACGTAGAACTTGGAAAAGATATTCCTTTAAATCAATTATGGAAGGTGTTCGTAGATAGTTTTGGCAAGTATACTAGATATTTATTTCTTCAAATAATTATACGAAAACACATTTTAAATATTTGCATAAATTATGCCATCTAGTCACCTGCGAGTAATCGATGGCTAAAATAAACCGCGAAGGAAAGGTATATATGCCGACAATCGTTTCAAAAGATAATCCTCTTGATGTTATGCGACAAAGATGCCGCAACATTTTCAGATAGATCTACATTCGCAGTGTTTTACTTTACAGTTTCCGCAGAAGAATTCAATAACAAAATAATTCTTAGAATCGACACACGCACAATGGCTGGTAGATTAAAGGAAATGTGTCTTACATTATGTTTCCTTATGGCTTATTTTCCCTAAGTCATCTAAGTCGAAAATACACACACATACACACATATTTAAGTACAGAACGAACGTTGCAATTCCCATGATTTGATGTCACGAAACGGGCTTTCTAATTATTTATACAGACAAGCGGCGAACTGGGTCCACGTCTAAATTGGCACCGATTTCAGACGTTTGCAGGCCTCCGCGCGGAGCTAGCGGAAGAGGGGTTGGTCGCAGTATACGCAAAAATTGCGTTGAAGTGAGGCCAGCCGTATCTTGGCCCACTGATTGATCAAGTCCACAGCCTAAAAGCCGAAAGATATTACAATTTGGACAACACACAACGAGCTTTTAGGTTCTAGCACTCGTCTCATGCCATTGAGATGATTACTAGAAAGATTTCGGATAGGAGCAACTGTTCTGATTTAGTGCATGTGAACGAGTGTATATCACCTTATACCGTCAGTACTAAGCAATTATTTGAACTTGACCGTAAAAGTGTCAAGGTAAATTATCTCTGTCTCTATAGGTCACTGTAAATTCAGAAAGTACTTAAACAGAATCTATTTTCTTCAACTGGCTTGCCGCTACAAGAAGCAGATATGTAATCTTTGGGGAGTTTGACCTTTGCTTAGAAGACCTGACTCATTTATCAAAATACTAAGCCTTTAAGGGTTTGAACTTGTTAAACGAGCTTTAAGATAATATGCGCTCTACAATAGACTCTAGTAGTCGCAGTAGACAGAACCATTAATAGAATCATATGAATGCTATCTTTCGCTAATCTAGGCTAATCTAATCTACGTTTTGTTCGGGTTAACCTTTGTTGTGATGGAAATACTATCACAATTTTCGGTTCTGTTTTACAAGTTTAATCAGGATTACTTCTTGCGCGCATCGCCGGAATTGTGAAATAAGCCGATAAATTTATACTTTCAAACATCGGTTTTACTTCTAATTCTTTTCTTATTTGCTCATTTTTTACTTTATCATTTCGTATTAACTGCTCTTAAACGCTTCTCTCGCCAATATATTGCTTAGGTTTGTTCGTATAAGATTCAACTTCAAGATTTGAATAAACACCATTGTTTTTCTTTTCTTTGAAATTTACTTCTTTCTTATAAAAGCATATTTAATATTTAATTGCCTAATATAATTTCAACGCATTTCCAATCCTGTTGTTTATTTATGCTTCCTCTTTGGCTTTTTTATGTATGCTTCCTTTTAAAAGTATTTGTTAGAAGATAAAGACCAAAAAACATACAGAAAGTAAAATTAAAGGACGATAAACGAAAGAATGAATTGGGAATTTAGTTTAAGACATTAAAGGGGATGTAAAAATTAGGTCAAGCTGGTTTTTAAAAGTGTTAAGCAGAGAAAAAGTTCACGAAATCCGAAGTTCCGAGAAAGCTAACCCAAATACTATAGGGTAGCGTTTTACTTGTTACGTAATTTCCATATATTTCAATAAATTAACATATAAATAATATCGTAAAATACAAAAAGTATCGGGTGCGAACTTACTACTAACGATGTTCTGTACGTTTAATTTTTGCTTCTCTCAAAGTAAAAGTAACGAAATGTAAATATAAATACATGTCATGAACTGTTTGCAAACATTTTTAACTTTCCTTTTGAGGCACAAGAGTTACAGCTTTGGATAATTTAGCTACACGGGTACCATGCATCTCCAGCTATTCAAGGCTCATATTTGGTCGTATCCTCATTATCAGGTAATTAAGTAGGCAAAAAAGGGTGATTAATTAAGTGAAGCTAAATACCTTTCCTTTGCCGGTAACGTAAGTTATGTTTAAAGTGGTAGGTAATAAATGTAAGTATTTTACGGTATATATTAAAACTATTACATATAAATCATGTTGATTACGTCTTATTTCTAAACTCCCTGTGAAATAACAGACAATTAATTACAAAACTCATTGTAAGAGATATCTATCCAAATTAGTATTACTGTTCTAAATGGGATTTGGAGCAATATACTATCCGCCAATTAATTTCTAATCCTTTTGAACGGTGTTCGGAAAAGTGCCAATTTGTATCAGTGATTTAAATATTCCAAGGTCTGTTAAGATAAGATGCTATACTTTAGGATGTTAATTTTCAGTAACAACACACCAAAGTGAACCGTTGCCCCAATAAGTTGTAGCTTTTAAAATGTGGTATTGCTTAATCTTTACTTTCCATTTTATTATACAATATTTATAGAAACTAGGCTACATAAAAACAAGTTTCATGATAAATTCATATCATTCTTCTAATATTTTAAAGGAATTCCTTGTACGAATTCTTTATTGCGTTTAAATTATGTTTTCACTACATTCTGTTACATAACCAACTACTACTAACATTTATTTACTTTTAAATGGTATTATACTTTTAGCAGTTCCTTTATAGTGAGTGTATTGTTTGTGTTTATACAGAAACAGACAATTGGTGAAGCAATAAATGATTCAGGAGTTTAGAGGGTAAACATTAGCTTATAAAGACGTAAAATCATACAATACTTAAGTAACATTTTCTATTAATTTCAACAATATACCGCTTCCAATGATACGTATAAGCTACAACTAGTGGTTGTAGTTTGAAAAAGATAGCGTAGTTCTATCCAAATATTGCTGTTATTTAAGGAATAATCATCAATAAATAAATAAGTAGCTCTGCTATCGATGACAGATGGTAGGAATTAAGGGAAAAATACAAGTGGATAGAGCATTTTAGACAAATAGAAAGATATCATAAAATTCATGTTGGTAATGGAAACCAGGGTAATTGTGATCCTTGGGGTAATAGATGCCAGTGCGCTTGTTATTATAGAATAACATTTGAACACAACACCCCTGCTGGGATCTGTGGACGAGTGACATAAATAACCACGCAGATTTTAAAGTTTTGTCGACGGCCACGATTTTAGTGATAGATTTGATTTGTGCAAGGTTATTACAAGATAACACCAACTGTGATTGTATGCCATTTGTTCAATCTTCGAGGAAAATCAAGTGTTATATGTTTCCTGTATCATAAAGCTACGTAGTAGATTTAATGTAAATTAATGATTGCTGATATTTGCTCTTTTAACATTTTTGTGAACTTTAATAAAAAATGCGTGTTTTTGGATTAATAGCAATCCAAGAGAGTTGGGTAATTGTGGCCGCCGATGATGAGGGTTAATGTAGAAACAATTGCTGGTGGCATGAAGTTCACGTGTCCTAAAATTATTTAAAAAATGGATACCTGTAATATTTGCCAGATATCCAGATTTTATAAGAAAAAAAATGGTGAAACAACCTGCACTAAGCAGCACCTAAAATCTCAGATTTTAGTTGTTGTTGACAGCGGTAGGCTAATAGGAGTGTCTGGAGCTTTCAATATTAATAATAATAGTAAGAAGAAGAAGAATGATAATAATTCATGCCCTGGCATCCCTGAACAGCTTTCGCCAACTACAGTGGGCATCGGCCCAGCCATGAGTTATTATTACGCCTGCGACGGTGGAGCAACTTAAGATGTTCGTTTCTCAGCATTTGCGAAGGAGTGGGGAAAACCATGAAACCTCACTCTGAGAGCAGTCTGTCGGGCTGAATCCAAGGATCCTGCGACTGATAGCCAAGCGTCCAAGCCACTAGACCATCAGCTGGGCAGTATTTCTGGAGCTGTACCTCAAATAAGAATAAGACAATCACATGATGTGGCACCCACTTCAAGCCGAAAGACTATCTTTTTAACTAATGAGGGAAAAGCATGGACGGTGTGATAGCGCTGTCAAAATTATTTTATGGAATTTCTAAGACCGAGATTAAAGGAATATGTCTACGAATATGCCGAATGAGAAACCATAGATCTATTGTCGGCGATTAGTCGACGGGCTTCTTCAAAAGAAATCGATTCATTTTACTTCGAAACCCAGAAGCAGCAAGCATCGATAGAGTAACTGAGTTTAATAAGAATGAAGTAGAATATTTTGCAAAAAAAAATTTAAGCAAAGAAAGTTTTGGTCCAAATGAGATTTTCAATTTGGAAGAATCAAGGTTATCCGTAGCTCAAAATCTCAACAAATTTTCGCATAAAAAGATATCAAACAAGTAGGGTACGTTATCAGTTAGTAAAGAAGTAAAAACGTTAGTGTAGTTGGTAACTTTAACGCCTGCGGTATCTACTGTATCATAGAAAACTTACGAAAAATATTAGAAAGAGGGACGATTTCATTAACGACAATAAATTTGTCACAAACTTTCGAAACATAGCAACAAGCGGCAAGGCAACAAAACAGCATTCTATCATCGTAATATCTTCCTTATAAAGTTGTTTTGGAAGAGAATGAAGAGACGTAATCTCGAAAGAAAATACTACCACTTGAACATCCTAAATCAGCTTAGAAACGCAAGATGTTTGTAGATTTTGTAGTTGATGAAATTGAAAAAATCGAAAGAAAAGGGGACTGAAGAAGGGGATGGTGTGTGGTGAGTTTGCAAAAAACACGAAGTATGGTTTCGTTTCATGTGGTGTATGAACATCTAAAGCGTGCACATACAAGTGCAGAGAGTACAATATTTTTACATGAAATTGCCTTTAAATATTTGCAGGTATAGTAGCGGCCTTTGCCATAGAGAGTGTTTTTTTTAATTATATTTTTTATTTTATTTTTATCCTTTTGCTTCATTTAACTTTTTGTTTTCTAGCTTTTGCGAACTAACTACCTTATTACAAAAGCTGTTCCTTTTTTTTATTCAAACAGTAAGCAAATGCTAAAATTAATATTTCAATCTCGATCGTTTAGACTTCATTGTATATATATAAATTTTAAATTAATCAATCTAGTTGTAATCTAAACAGACAACGAGACCGTAAGCCATGAGTTCAGTAATGCTGATTGCATAACTCATCACTAATTCTGCGCTATTATAAACGTATCGTGTATTAATAGTAATGTCGAGAACTGCGTTGGTAAACTACTTCAAGCATGCTTCACCGATAAACGATCACGTTACGGTATTTGCTCTATTAAATTTAAATAATCGCTTTAAATATTACATATAATCATAGCCGCGCCACTTTTTACATTTTGCCGCACTACCAAGTCCTAGTAAAAGTTAAATCACATCCGCTTAACCTAATTGTTAATTAACCTTGAACTTGAGGAGAGTATTTGTTTTTAAGTTTTCGATATTACACTACAGTTTTTGTATGCGTATGTATACCCAAGTAAGCGATGTAATTCCAAAATATTTCAATAATGCCTTTTAAAATATGTTACAACACGCAAACTCCTGCTATATAGAGAAATAAATAAAATTCTTTGTAATTAAAAACATGCGCGGATAGTACGGGTGTATAAGATCAGCAGCAAGCCAATTGCATATATTGTTTTGCATATAAATTTTACGCAAGAATAAATGTTGTTGCTCGAATCGTTTCCGAGAAACCATGGCTAGCTTAGCTTAATATTAGGCTAACGCTCCATTCGCAGCAACTTTGGATTTAAAGCAAATATTGATTTGAATTAAACTGCATCTTTTGTTACTAATTCATTATGCAAGCATTGATTTTGTTGCTCCAGCTCTGTCCGATAAATGATGCATTAAATCATACCTAGCTTAAGTAAGGTAGCGTGAATTAACTTATTGTTTAAGTATTCAATACTTACTAGTTGTCGAATGATGGTGAGTATCATGTTTGCTATAGATTAACAACCTAGAAATGTAGAGTTACTAATTTATATTAAGGCGCATACAGTAGGCAAAATACCAAAACATAATTTAAATATTTATTCATTTTAAAATTACGGTAGCCACTCTTTGATTACATAAGTGGCCAAACATAGGATAAATATATCTGATATAACTTGAGTAAGATATTCTAACAAACCATGGCTTTCATACATATAGCAAAATTGTAAATAAAGTATATATATTGTAACTCTACAGAGTAACATACAGCCCGGTTTTTAAAAATAATAAATTTAAAAAAAAAACACATTAATTAAATTAGTAAAAATCAAATTTAATGAATCCTAGTGTCATCTATATTTATTAATTTTCAATTAGAAGTGTCCTCTCTCACAAGCCAGATAGCATGCAGGGCGAGAATTTCTGATTGAAGCACGTTGACATAAAAAAATAACGAATAGCTAGTACTCCCCTTATAATATCTCAGTACGTGTAGAGATGGTGTGAGAGAGTGTTGTGAAAAATGTCCTCTCCTTCAATTTTAATGTTAATAACCAGTTTCGAAGCTGTCATAGGCGCAAAAGTGTTGTTTCGATGGTAATCAATCTCACATGTATAATGAAAACATTTAAGTGTGGATAAAAGTGATTTTATTTAATAAAAGAATTCGAAATATGCACCTATGCAAGATCAGATGTAAATCTAAGGATATTATTATCTCAGGTAAGTACGTGAGTCCGCTCAATTAACAACACTAACGTTTTATTAGTAATTCCACTTTTTGCAATACAAATTCATTGTAAAAAATGTGAATACTTCTAAATTAAATTTCAAAATTCCCGCGTTTTCTGAACGTTCAAACGGAGTTATGCTAGGCTTAAAAAGACGTGTGAAACGGAATGGCCAACCTTGATGGTAAATTACTGGATATTGGTTCGTATCGTAAATATATATCAAATATTAACCTAGAATACTACCAACTTATACACACTTCCCCAAGTAACTGCAAACCGTTTAGCAATGACACAAACAAATTTCTAACCCCAAAATTTGCTGAACGTATTAAAATGAATTTTTTTATAAGTATCATAAAATTTAGATTTGAATGTTATTACAATACTGTAACGAGCGCCAACTTTTCAACTGGCGGTTCCGATAGGCGTCCCTAGATGGCGCTAGCATAGCGGAAGAAGAACTACCTACGACGAATAACAGAGGGCAGCACCGGGTCGAAGATTCGAGAATATTCTCCAGAATCTTCGAGGACGTTCTAGAAGGCCCCCGAACAATCTGGAAGTTCGCGCCAGCTATAAATAACGCGTCGGTTGCCAGGAGGAGTCAATCGATACGAGTTCGATAGTGCGGTCGCGTTTGAATTAGTACATGTAATATAAATATCGTTTACATAAATAAAGACATTAGTGGTTAAGTGATATAGTTAATAAGCATTTTTAATAGATTTTAATTACCGTAATAGTGTTAATAGAATAAGTGAATTTAAATATATCGCCTGTGTGTTTTTCTAAAACCCCGACAACGTTTTAAGAACCGAAAAACGTTACAATACGTTTATTTTTTAGGTAGATTTGACGAGGAATACCTTCTACGAGGATGGATTCTGCGGACATCGGAGTGGTCGGGTATCGGATAGGGGCCCTGGTACATCGTAGGTACTTCAGATCACGGAGGATGGCTCGATCAGGACAGGAACATAACTCGGGAAAATCGTCGTTGCAGAAAAATTACCCAAAAGTAGTAGGTAATTTGGATAATATTTATGTGATAAATTTTGTTCAACAATTAACAGTTATTTTTAGGTTGTTATTTGGAATAAAATTGGATTTTTTCAAAACAGCCGTTAAATTTTACGAAAACAAATGGAGACAGGTCTGCCTCAGAGGAAGGCTGGCTGTTGAATGGTTTCGAATCGAAAGCTTTTAACCGACTTGAAAGCGATTGTCTTCAACAAGGAGTATAACTGTCTGTGAAAATCCGTTAATATAACCGAAATGAGGGGAATATACTTTGTGTGATACATGATAATGCCCATGTGACCGAATGGACTGTCGAATGTTTAAACGAAATGAAAATAAATAAATATTGCAAAATTCTGGAATCACCTTACAATTAAAATATAATTAAGGTATGTGTCTCTGAATCATGAGAAAAATACATTTGAAATTTTTAAACACTTATTATTATGTAAAATTAACAATCTTAAAATTCATTACTGTACATAAAAAGTAGGCAACCATTTATACACATAGAATTATGACGAAACCGAATTTCCAGCAATTTCCCATGTCTTTCTGTTGACATATCAAAGCAATTGTAATGCCAATGCATATAAAAACATTATTAGACTAAATTAAATGACATAAATACATTGTAAAAAAAATGAGGATGTTTACTTGAATTGAACTTGGATCCAAATTTGATCTACCAATATCTATTGTAAAAATATACCATTCAAATTCTAATATTCATTTTCGATGTGTAGGTATATCACTGCTGACCATCTTTACTTCCTGAAGGGAATATTCTCAAGGAAAATACCTTGAATGACTTGCCAAATGCAAAGATTTCCTACATCACCTGGACATCATCTGGCTGTCTGCTGCTGCATATTATATCTTTTTTTTCTATTATAACTAATTAGTTTTAATATATAACTAAGTAAAATAGTAACTTTACATTTAAATGTTAACACCTTACTGTCAAGACGTTATTTTAAAGCAAAAAATCTCAGTACATTTCTCTTTTCATAGTTTCAAAATGCAAGGTGTTATATCAAGAAGGCTAAAAAAGGTGGTATCGACTTTTCTATTTCTTCCACTCATCTTCTGAACCAAATGCATTAATTGGTCTCAAATACATGCAACTGTTTTTCCATTTCATCGTATCTGTATCTCTTATTTATTCCTAAATAGCTACAAGCTACGTATTATAGGTATCTGGCGATAATAACAATAATTCACGCCTTGGCATTCCCACAACAACTTTCGCCACTTACAGAAGGTGCCGGCCCAACCATGAGTCATTTTACTCCTGCGCCCGTGGAGCGATTTAAGATTTATTTATGTTCGTCTCTCAGCATTTGCCAAGAAGTGATGCAAACCACGAAAATCTCAAGTGAGAGCAGTTCGTTGGGTTCGAACTGAGGACCCCGCGAATGATAGCCAAGCGTGCAAGCCACTATTAGACAATCAGTCGGGCGTATGAGGCGATAATGAGGGAAGCATGAATGGTCTATCTCAGATTGCAAGAACTACCAAGCGGCAGATATGCAGGATTGGAACATATTATGTAATATTGTACATCATAAGTAAATACGATTTCAATATATCTATAAAATTTCAGGTGGAAATCACTGATCGGATAAGCTGTAATATATAGTAAGGTGAGAAACACAATGATCACCCTTGCTCATATGTCACGGTCTTTTACGCATATGTCATATGCAATATTGTTACATATTACAGGGCTCTGACAGAAAATTCGAATCAACACTGGAGATAACAACTACAGACTGTGTAATGCGTTAACAGAGAACGCTTAACAGATTCTGTGCGAATGCGAAGCTCTGGACGCAAAAAGACATTTTTGGCAAGCCAAAAATGAACTCAGAGGATTACTTCGATCAATCAGCCAAAGATCTGTACAGATTAAAGCAGGGTACTGGGATACTGGAATGGCTGATACAATTTAATGGGTAAAAGAAATGGGAGATCAAAAAGAAGCTAAGGGCTCCAGTGTTTCGGAAGCCTTGCAAGTCAGACGGCTTCCACAACAATAAAAAGGGCACCTGTAATACAGGTCCCTATCTCAAAATGGGTCATTTACGGACCACCGTTTATAGCTATTTTGGTCCAATTTATGCCAGTTACCTCTACTTCAAGTTCAGCCACATTGCTGCAAAATAATTTGTATGTAAGTACTGCCAAAATAACTATTACTATTTAATCAATTAAAGTCTACCTATAGCAAATGAAACGCAAAACAGAAAATAACACATCTCTTAGTGGAACCATAATTAGTTATGGTTAATCATATGTTACATTAGCTATTGAAAAAAAAAAATGTTATTATGAATTCAAATTGAGTGAGTTATACAATAATATACATTCACTAAGGTTGGGATTAGTGTATTAGTATCACATTTCATATATTTTTGTGTTGCTTTAATCGGCTTAAGTGGCAGATAATACATACGTTACTGAGGGACTACGACAATGAGTGCTTGAAGTGCTTTTTATAATTATAGGATATATGTATCGGGCGATACGATGTGAACAATTTGGATCGTTGTCGTAGCCTCCTCAATGACGTATGCACAAGATGCCTCTGCTTAGATTTGATATTACTGCACTGACAATGAGCAAAATAGCTATATGTTATTACGCACTACATACATTATATATCACTAAATATCACTAAGTATAAAGGTTGCTGTCACTTTCCTATTATCTGCCTTTTTAAGTGTAGTTCTAACAAATACTGCATTCTGTCTTTAAATTAAATTAAAAGTCAGTAAAAACTATGCAAATACTTCATGCGAAACATTTGTTCAACTTTAAAAAGCACCTTTATATGGCAATATTATTGGGTATAAAATTTCGATCTATTATCCACTGTTATCAGCATAGATAGGAAATTATTAAAACTAGTGGTACTCATATGTTGAGAATAAATGCTACCACTTTCGACGCTATACCGGCTCCACACATTCGCAGTACACCGAGAAAAAAAGATGTGTTGATTGAATCAAAAATTGGTTAGCTCAACAATTTGTACTTATTTAAATATGCTCAAACCACCGGAATATTTAAATCAATTACACAGAATTATTTGCACTAATGTTGTTGAATCAATCTACAATTGTGGTTCATCCAATAATCTTAAGGTTGAATTAAAATAAACGTTTGTTCAAATTGGCCGCACATGCATTCAGTTAACTAATTTTGTAGTTCCATTGACGGTTAAAGCAAATAATTGTTTGAATTAACTTATACAGGTGGGCCACCACATTCGCGTCGGTTTATATACGAAGAATGGTAACATATTTTCAAATTGTAAAATCTAAATTACTAAGAAACTATAAGAGATAGGTATAGTAAGCATTAATACAATTACAACAAAGTATGTTTTTGTTCACCCTGTATAATTTTTTTGCATTACTTTTATTTTATTATCAAATGTAATGCTTTAGTTAAAAAATAAATATGGTTTAAAATATCTAGCTTATATATGCATGCCAAGCATGCCTCTTAAATTTTAGTCTACATTTTGAAGAATAGTTAATTATCTCGTAAACGAATTGAGTTAGGTATAAGAAAACTAACTTGTCTTTATTTGGTCTGTACTATCAAAATATGCCCTAATATACAGGTGTTCCTTTTAATTTTTCACAACTTTGGTGTGTAACTTTCCTTTGAGTATACTACCCTGTATACTTCAAAATAATTTTGAAATGGGCTCCTTCTGAACCTGTTAAACACTTAACAAACAAAAAATTGAAAATATGTTACCACTTTTCGTATATAAACCGACACGAATGTTTTGGCCCACCCTGTATAATTCAACTAAAATATGTGTTTTCTTTCAATGAGATTACAGTTTTGCAATGAAAATTTAAGTGTGCTGATTTAAACGAAATCTGGTTGAGTCAATGCAAAAAGTTCAAAATAATAATTTCTGTTGTGCTGACTTTTTCATTTTTCTCAGTGTATCCCACAACATGAAACATGAAATAATGAAAAAAAAAGCCTGTCCTGCGTTAAAAGCAGATCTATTTTTGAAAACATCCTCAACACATACAGAAATAGTGTGTCACACGGATGTGAAGGCGGCTGCAAATTTATCGATTAACTCACAATCAGGAAATAAATAATATCGATCGCTACTTTTCATCTTTTCCTTATGCCTATTAATAACAATAGGTACAATAAATATTTTTGAGTTCAATACTTTTTTATAATGCCCTTATATAAATATGTACTAGTTTTGTCGTGCCTGTATAAAGTACTACATTCACTTATGCTCAAACAGTACTATTAATTCCAGTTAAAATCATTTTGTATTCTTGTAATTTGTTATAATTTTAGTTTGGAAGTTTTAATATCGGAATTCAGCAAATGTGGGCGAAAATTTTTCGAATAACTTGAATAAATTTGCAAGAATGGAATGGATAGTTTCGCATAGCAACTATTGGCATTTATTTTACACGTCGACAGATTAATGTTTTGAGGTACGCGTCTATACTTTTTGCCCATGTTCCTTAACCTTGTGTAGATAGCAAAACAAGATATGCAAAAAGGCTTCTTGCGTTAAATACTACATACATATATCTAATTTTAGATAGAGATTTGGTGGAAAACGAAATTAGAAGATGAATGAAATGAGATAACAGATTGCATAATTCTAATTATGGTGCCGTCAAATGTTGGATTAAATTGTGAAAGCAGCCCTCACATCCTTATCCTTTGCATCGTTAATATTTATTCGGCAAGCGGATTTGGAATGGTATTGGTTTGTAACTATCACAAATTGCAATTCTACTGGATTAACACATACAAAATATGCCATTGTTGTTTATTTCCAACATTTTTTTATAATTATCACTGATATGTGGACGCGTTTCGCTTTATCATATTATATTTATGTGTACGTAAATACAGCATCATATTTTTAACTTAAAAATTAGTTCAATGTACTGATTAGCACATGTGACAAAATTTTGCGATGAAAAATGATGGTATTATTACTTAACCGCTCGTTTTGTTTATCTTTATCTCTGCTTTACAGCTACATTATCTTTGCCGCATCTTGTTATTGTCATAATGACTAATAGGCACAAAAATGAACATTCATACATATAGGTATATATATAATTGAGTCAAGTACGTTTAGTTTAATGTAGGTTTGCATGTATTTGCACAAGATTAACTG
The DNA here is from genome assembly GCA_004143645.1 of Protaetia brevitarsis. Classification (NCBI taxonomy): domain Eukaryota; kingdom Metazoa; phylum Arthropoda; class Insecta; order Coleoptera; family Scarabaeidae; genus Protaetia; species Protaetia brevitarsis. The sequence continues at coordinate 802,142 of RXPK01000114.1, forward strand.
TACAATACCTGTATCTGTAAATATTTATCAATGCGAATATATGCTGGATAAACCTGTTGTATCAAAAACCGTTATAATAAAACATCTCCTAGACGATAAAAACAATGTAGGTATGATTTTAACTAATTGACTTCTGACCCAGCTAGCAACTATTCTGCTAATTGAAGTTGTAAATATTATTCCTATGTACTGTAAATATATGTATAAAACATAAAGAAAAACCTAAGAAATCTATCCGTAAATGATTTATCACTCACCTACTGCAGAGAAAGCATCGCAATTAAAAAATCAAGGTTCGGGATATTCTTGGAGATTACGTAGGTATTTCCTTGATTCTGAATACGCTATCGAAAGATTTTTGCTTAAAAAATAATTGATGAAGTTACATACGGCAGATATTGCAAAATACAGCATGTCTGACAACTCCAAAATTCATTTTGACCTGCGCCACGTGAGCACTTGTAAGGCTTTTCTTGTTTCGTCGCCTAGGCAAATTTTACCTCTTATGATCATTTTATTCTTGGCTCATCAAGTGAAAAAAATACCGGTGTACTTGTTTGGTTACCTTCCTCCGGTTATTATATTGCATCCCTCGTATTATAAGTGAATTAGGCAGAAAGTTTTTCCAGGTGTGAAAATAAAAAAATGCAACTTTAATTTCAACCGAGCTATTTGACGAGAGGCTCAACAACTGGGGCTTGAAAAACTGAAGCTAGTTAACAAGATATCCAAAAAGGTTATTGGGAAAAATTGCGACAAATTCAATTTACGGCCTATGCTTATTCAAATTTTTACAAAATTTGATTCATTTCTTAAATATTTTCTTGTTAAATTCTACATTCTTATGGTTTTCCCATTTAATTAGCTGAACTGAAGCAAAATCCGTGAATTTGGTCGATAGGCAAACAATTTGATCAAATCAGTAACAAAATTAAAGCTATTTTTAGTTTTAATCTTGTACGGCTGTTGCAAGTTGCAAGGGACTATATGCAGTTGGACACATTGGCACATCGCAAAACTGCTTTATTTACCACAACAAAATATATTTTATCAAGAAAAAGTGTAGTCAATTCAACAAGATATTTGGTTATTTAAATATACTTTGGCTAAACGGACATGTAATTTGGTCCATGTAATCAAATATTTGTGTATACCTATGTATTTACTCCATTATGCCAATTTTGACATTGTGGAACAAATCAGTTTCTCAGTGTAGTAATAAATAAACCTCACAAATGTTTTCTAGTCAAGTTACTTAATAATTATTTTTCTTACTGTAAAAAGAGTGCAATCTTTAAATATTACTTTTGCTAAAATAATTTTGTTTTCGTTTCCTGCAATATACTGGAAATCGTTGCACTGTATCCATTGGAGATATTTAAATATGTTTTGTCATCAGAAAACGACAAATAATAAGCAGCAACGCAAAAGTAAGAATGGTTTAAAGTTTATAAAATTCAACAAACACTTAAGTCTAGTTAATTGTAGAATAATGTATTATTACAAATAAGGATATTTATATAAATAACAAGTAACAATAATAAAGTAAAAATTGAAACTCTGAAGTATACAGATTACTCTTAATTAATAATAGATCTTGAAATATTTTTATTTTTGTATTGTTTGCTATTACTCGTTTCCTAATTTTAAAACCAATTTAAATATCTCAGATAAGTGCAATGATATTGTGATGAAAACCAATACAATTTTCAATGCAGCGCTTACTAATTTTGTTACAAATAATTTAATATAAAAATATTTGTAAAAGGTATTTGTTTATTTCTATGAAATAATCTCATGCAATAGCAAGTCTTATATAAAAAAAAAACCTATGCACTAATTTTAACTCCTTTAGGGTGGGTTTATAGGGATAAAAGGATAAGCAACTGACAGATATCGCCTAACAGGTAAAGTTTTGTACCTGTTTATCATTATACGTTTACACTTATGACATCGTTAATTTAAAATTCGAGTGTGCCGCTACCATTCCTTCGGGTAAATTCCTCGTCTGTCATCTGGTCATTCATCATAGCACTATCTGCTGCATTCGTAACGGGAATAGGCTAATAAAATTTACAGTGAGAAAATAATTTTAATAACTGTAAAAAAAACTTGCAATCTTTGCATGCGTATCTTTGCAGTACGGCCGGCCTTTCAAGATCTAATATCGACACAGTTTCGATAAGAACGCACGAACCTTGTCCTCTAATAGCTTAATTGGTAAAGCACCCGCTCGGCAAGCGGGAGGATGTAGGTTCGAATCCTGCGGGAGGAGAAAAAATTTTCTTGGGAAAAATTACTCCTAATTATTACAGTTAAAAGCAGAAATACATTAATTTATTATTTCATTACGTTAAACATAATATAACCATAATATTCTAGTTGAAATACTAAAAATGTAGGTATGTTATTATAGTCCATTACAATTCATTTTATAATATGCATTACATTACCATCACATTTTGAAGATCAAACTTTTACACCTATAACATCGTCAATTTAAAATTTTAGTGTGCCGCTACCATTCCTTCGGGTAAATTCCCCGTCTGTCATCTGGTCGTTCATCATAGCACTATCTGCTGCATTCGTAATGGGAATAGGCTAGTAAAATTTAAGTACACAGTTCTGCATTTTAAGATATTTTACAAGTTTATTTATTGTCGGTCTATATATAATAATGGTGGAATAGTTTGAAATGAAGGATTTATGTGGAATTAATCCATGCGTGCTAGTGGTCATTTATGTACTATAATCTCATTCAATTGAGTATATGCAGTTTAGAACCAATGTTTATTATGAAAATTCGTTTTGAGCAGTTCTAGAGTATTATTTAAATACATAGATTTTCGGGCGGTTGAATTTTCTGTAGGTTGTAACTGTGGGTGACACATGTAGGCAGATATGTTTACTCTTGTGGGTGCTGAATTTCTACGGTGTGCAACAGGAACATTTTAAGACGCAAATACAAGAATTGCTTATATAATCACAATTATTTACAAGAATTCGAATAGGCAGGATCGTTCCTAGGTATCCTGCGCCTTGGTGCAGAAAATTATATACCGCGAGAGTAGCTTGTACAAAACAAAAATGTAACAAAAGAGCGAATACCATATGAATGTATGTACCCATATATGTATAAAGGTTATGAGCTATATATATTAATCCAATTCAGTGCCTAGAACAGTTTTTATGATCTTAACTTAATATTTTTTTATAAAACTCACACTAAAAATAACATTTACAACAATTTTACTTTCACCTTAGTTAATGAAGCACATATCGCGAGAACGCGAGTGGGATCTCCTCTTCTTCTTCCTGCTGATGGATGTGATGGATTGTCGGTCCAGATGATTAGACTATGTGCTCCTTACATTTTCAAATATATAGATCATATTACTAATTCTTACAGTTTGGAGAATGTTATGCCAGATTTATGGAAGCAAGAACTGATGATACCATTGTCGAAAAAGGCAACGACTAAGTCTTTTTCAGATTTGGGATCCATAAGCTAACTTTGCGTATTATCCAAAGTACTTGAAAAAGTACTATATCTCCAGCTGTCAACGCACTTGAGCTCTTATAATACCTTGCCTTCATACCAGATGGGTTTTCGTCCTTATCACAGCTGCGAGTCAGCTCTGTTAGCAGTTACGGATGATATTATGACTGCAAGCAATAAGCGATTGATCGCTGCATTTGTGTTGATTGATTTTGCCAAAGCATTTGACACGGATCTGACACACTTAATCATGAATTATTGCCTGCTACTTTTCATTATGTTGGTCTATCCCAAAATGCCGTTAACCTCTTGGATAACTTTTTGCGTGGTAGGTCGCTATCTGTGAAAATTGGAAGTGCTGTTTCCCGGAATGTTGAGCTCTCTTCTGGTGTGCCTCAAGGTTCGACTCTTGCTTCTTTACTTCTTACAATTTATACTTGCGACACGCAAATATATTATTCTTTTTGCAAAGAAAATCATTTGATAGTAGTGAATAATATTTAGCGAGAATCAGAATTCATTCTTTGCGCATTAATGCGTCAAAATCTGCGGTTCTCTTTTTTTTTAAAACTAACAGGTGCGCAATAATTTGACTTTGACAAGTGCATTGTATATAGATGGCGATCGTCTGCTTGTGACGGAAGATGTCAAAAGTCTTGGTATCGCATTAGACCCTAACTTTCGTTTTAGGCAGCAGGTATTGAAATATATTCAACGGGCTTACAGTAACTTAAGGATGTGATGCCAACACAAGTGGTCTCCGGCTGATGGTCTAGTGGCTTGCGCGCTTGGCTATTAGTCGCGGGGTCCTCGGTTTGAAACCGACGGACTGCCCTCAGAGTGAGGTTTTCTTTGGTTTCCCTCACTCCTTGGCAAATGCCGAGAGACGAACATCTTAAGTCGGGTCGATGCCCCCTGTAAGTGGCGATAGCTGTTGCCAAGGCATGATTTATTATTATTATCTCTACCCCGATATATTAAGCTATTATTATGTAATTCTTTGGTTCTCTCTTACTTCCTTTATTGTTCTACAGTTTATGGCATGTGTATTGATGTTAAGGACCAAAAGAAAATGCAGCGGGTTCAAAATTCATGCCTTAGATTTATTTACAACATAAGGAAATAAGATCATATTTCGCACAAATTAGTGTCATCTAAATAGCTGAAGCTAGCGAAATCGCATGTTGCTTAAGGCCTCGTGGCTGTACCACACTATAGTCACAACTAGGATATCTAAATATTTGTATGAAAGGATATCGTTTTGGACGGACGTACGCAACCTTAGATCTCGCGAACTTCTTGCCCGCCGCGCTGTTGCAGAGATCTTTATTTCAGCGATCTTTTTCATGTAATATATACAAGACGTACAACGCCATTTCTGCTGTGATCAAAGAAACGACGTCAACAGCATTTAAAAGATCATTACGTCAGTACATATATGAGAGACAGATCTCAGGTATTGCTTTCCCATAGTCTGTACATATTTATTTGCCTTTGTATAGTTTTCCAGGCAAGAGCTTCTTCTTTGTTTTTGTTTTCTCTTCGTTGTTCTTCACAGATTATATTTAAGTTAGTTCAGGCACTCAGTTTTATTTTGCCTTTTGTTGATTTGTAGACAAGGTTAAATGGACGCTTGGTGTGGATATTTATCCGCACTAAACTTCGCCTTGGGTATTTTTGTGCATGCATTTTTTTTATTATTTTTTATTACTAGTTCTGTTCACCATTTATTGCACTAAAGTAAAAGACATTTATTATTATTATTAGTATGAAATTCTTAGGGGTTCCTAATACCAAAGTGCGACTTACATTTGCGAAATCCTGCAATTTCTCTCTTACATCTAGTTATATAGATATATCTCAAATACCGTTATTTCAGATCAATGCATTTAATTATCAAATAATGTATTTTTTCACAAGTTGTCCATTGAGATTCTGGTTCAGTGGTATAGCTACTACCAAAGAGCCCCAATGCAATGGTGAGATTTTAAATATGTAAGCATATCTCAAAGCACTCTATGGATTGAAACAGGCAGGGAGAATTTGGTATGCGAAATTAGATCATATGCTACGTAGTATCGGACTAAAATGTGCAACCTTTGACGTGTGCACGTATTTCCGAATTAAGAACGACAAAATTTTTATTATGGTAGTGTACGTGGATGATTTGTTAATTTTCTCAAACGATATGGGAGCGAAATTATGGTGGTAAAGTGAACTTCACAAGTATTTTAATATGAAGGACCTTGGCGAAACTCATTTTATTTTTGGTATCAGATTTTACGAAATCGTGAGAAAGATATCATCACCTTGGATCGATCAACTTACATCGAGAACTTATTGCAAGAATTCAACATGCATGATAGCAAACCGATCATAACTCCCTGTAACCGAAATGGAGAACTGAGAAGTGAGGGAAATTCCATTGGAAAGATATTACATGCGGCGTTGGCGACTCGGCCTGACATAACTTACGCGGTGCGTATATTTAGTCAATATTGTGTCAACTCTGGAAAACCGCATTGGACAGCCGCTAAATGCATGATGCGGTACCTGCGAGGAACGACTAATTTGAAACTTATTTTCTCCAAAACTCAAAGCCAAAATTGTCGAGGGCACATAGATGCTGACTATGCGAACTGTACCAACGGTAGGCGTTTATTTACTGGTTACGAAGCAAAGTACATGGCGTTAACAAGTGCAGGCACAGAGGCGATTTGGCTACGTCTAGGCCTTATTGAACTCTATATATAGAAAGCTGAAGAACCAACAAACATCATGTGTGGCAACAAGCGCGCCGTAGAATTGTCGAAAAGCAGTGTTTATCATGCGCTAACAAAGCATATTGATGCAAAACATCATTTCATTCGGGAAACGGTCAACCGAAAACTGGTAAAAGTACCTAAATTGGATTAGAAGTAATTGCAGATTTGCTGACCAAACCAGTAGACCATGGCAAGATGGACCTGTGTAACAGGGCGATGGGTATCAGTGAATAATTCCAAAATTTCCAATATTAAGAGTTTTGTCTACGAATTCTATCCGGAAGCCGGCCACACTATTCTTGAGCTCTTTATAAACTTAATAAAATAATAGTAAACCTATCAAAACAAATAATTACATGTCTACGCCAATGTATTTTCACTGCAGGTGTTAATCGTTCGAACAAGCGTGCTTTCAAACAAGTGTGTTTATTTGATCCTTATCGTCTCACTCGATTAGTTCCATTTCTCATCGAAAATTCGCAATTTAGAGAAACTGGTTATTACTAGGGCTTACAGCGGTAGGGATCCGTAATATAGGTAAACGAACAGTTAACGGAAATGGTTGTGTAGTAGAACCAAAGTTGATGGACACCCTTCATTCTTTAGTATACTCTGCGTGTCCGTGCGCCTAAAAAATACTTCAACTTAATGAATATACCAACAATTTCGTGCTGCTCTTTTCAATGTGTCGCTCTGGTGCTGTGTGGTGGCACATTTTCCACCAAAGGATTGGCATGCGCCTGAGAGGCGACATGAAATAATACGTATACTAAATGTTACGTTTGGAATAATCCACTCTCTCTAATTGTTCAGTAAAAAGATTATGTAACTAAGATAATATAATAATATTTTTATAAAGTTTAAAGTTATGAAGCTATTGTTTTTTCAATCAATTTAATTGCTGTTTGCTTTAAGGTACATTTTCAAAGTACAAGTGATTTCCTTAACGATTAAAAAAAATAATTATCTTGTAATTTATTGCGATAAATTGTTGTAAAGACGACTTTCTAGTAGGAAAATAAAATCAAGTTAGTTACGTTATGCTCATGTAATGTACTAACGTAATGTTTTAGGGTAACGATGGTGTTTTAACGAAACACCAGCTTTTTACGAAAAATGGAATATAGCAGATGTCAAATTAACAAAAGTAAAGAATCTGCGAAACTGGTTTTCAACTCATTCGGGCAAGGTGAATGCTCCATAACGAGGCCGTACAGCAGCAGCAAGACAGGCGCTTGTAAATATCACGTTTTCTCTGACGTAATGCAAATGTCTGAGAATTAGTACACGTGAAGGAACCATTAGTGCCGTTCTATTATTGCACGGTTTGCAATTGCGCTAGACTACGTACGAATATGCTAACGTTAGGGTAACTTTGGAGGGTTTCTGGGTCTATCAAAGGAGCATGCTTAAAGTGAGAGGTGGATGACTCTCAGAAACAAAATACAATAGTATAATTGGTGTATTTTCTGATATTATACAGAAATATAATAGATATTCAATATATTTTAAAAGCAATTGTGTAGGAACAAAAGACTTTCTCACATTGCTTACTTGCATCTATCACGTACATAGATCTTGTTATCATACGAAAGCATTCAAACAAATGCATAATTTTATACATCTAAACTGTACAAATTATATCCGTTTATTGTTGCCACCCATCTTATTCTAAGTTTATATTAAAGGGTGTACTAATGATTTTCAGCTGTAATTAGGTTTTCCATTTTTTATATTCTGTCATGGGATCTTCGGAAACACTGAAATTTCTTGGTTTTCTGTGTTTAGTCTCCAATTTCTTTCATCCATTAAATTATGCCAGGATTGTTCGAAATAATTCGGACTTCATTATTTGTTTGCCAAATATCTTTTGCAACCAGAGCCTTGCATTCTTACAGAATATAGTAAACGTTCTCTGCTCTGCAGGTGTTCTTTTGCCGTATGTTCTGTTAGGAGGCCCTAGGAGTTCTCCAGTCTTGCTGTTTGATAATCCCTTATATAAAGGTATTTCTAATTTGCTTGGTTGTATTATTCCAAGTTTGACACCTTATTTGGAGGTTCTGGGTATATATATGAAGCCGATGATTTGTTTTTGCTAACCCATCGTCTTTTTCATTTTCATCGATTGTCGAATGTCCGGACATCCACAGTAAAGTGACTTTACTTGTGGTGTGTAGCTTATACACATTTCCAAATCAGTCTTTATTGTATTTTAATATTCCCTTATTTTTATAAGCTCTCTGACTGACTTTTATTGTACAATAACATTGCGTATGCTTCAGCTTGAAAGGCCGTAGCACATTTTCTTAGTGGAAGGGTGATCATTGTGTTTTCCTCATCTCACTGTAAATTCCAACTACACTTGTGTTTCTGGTATTTAATCCGTCTGTACATCATATCAATTCCCAGAACCTGTCTCTGTAATTGGATTCATTCCGACTTATCCGTGATTTTCACCACGAAAGTTCTGTTAAAATGATATGTCGAAATCATGTGGTCCTATTTCATTCCCAGGAGGGTAACTTCCATATGGGGGAACAATATTATTGTGTCGCAATCGTGTATATCTGCTACTTAGTAGTTCCTACAATCTAAGAGCCTGATTTTTGCCTCCTCCTTATTACCAAATAGAGAGGAGGGAGGCCTAGGGGGCATTCCATTCCTGCTGTAGGAGTGCACCTTATTATTCCTAAACACGCAAGACTCTGTATTTGCTAAGTTCAGTTATAACAGTTTTATGCTGCATCTTCGTCTACAGATGCATGAGTAATCATGGGTCTGACCACCTCGATGTACGGGCTCTTCTAGCGAATATGAGCGTTGTTTTCGCTCTAGTTTAAATCCTCTAAACTATAAACTGGTGCAGAATGATTACATTACTTATCCTATAAATTCCTCAAAATTTATAGAATAGCGCAGGGACTATCAAAACCTCTCATCATTTGAACATCCATCGGCTTATGGAGGTAGAAGGTTTTTTGTGGTACCTACGTGTAAAACATTTGGCAATTATAGAAAAGTACGAAAATTCGCCGTGAACGACGACATTAATTTTATTGGGCAGTGTACATGTTTAAATTTTTTTCAAGTCACATGAAGTTTAAATTATGCTGAAATCCATCTTCTGCAGCCCTTAGAATATTATCTTTGCTTTTGGTGCGGTTAAACCTTGTGTAGGTTACTGCACTTAACGATTTCTATAAACAAGTTAACTGTAGAAGAATACAATTTACTGCATAAGTTGGTATACTTTGAAGGGAGAGGGTATTACGAAAGCTAAATCAGTGGTTGAAGAGTTATCATCTTTGCAATCAAATTATTCTTTACAGTGAATTACATTGCTGTTAACCTCCTTATTAGATTTACACGTATTATTAATTATTATTATTATTATTTTGTTGGAAGCATTTAGATTTAATCATCACGCTACTGAAGAAGTATCAAAATTGGACTGTGTTGGTAACTCGTACAGAAGAAGAACCAGGAATTAATATATATATTTTGATGCATTTGTTTTTAGTGTTAAAAAAATTTTAAAGCTACCGGTTGTTTTCAGATAGAAAATATAGCACACAGCAACAAAAGTTTTGAAGCGATAAAATATACACAGTGAGAAATATTCTGTTAATTATTTTAACAAATTTGGTGTTTATACACATTCAGTAGTAGTAATTAACCAAACCATGTTTTCTGCAATACATCTTTATGCGTTTATTGTAAATAAAAACATGGCAATGTTTACATAAAAAAAATCAAAAAATGTCATTGCCCTGTTAACTCAAATAGATGAAAGTAAATAATATAATAATAATATAATATCACAATAACAATAAGGAAATATTGTACAATGCGTCTTTATCATTTTTTGAAATTATGCTTAATAAAATTATATACCTATTTTCCATATTATGCCATTAATATGTTTGGAGAAAATGTACAATTGTGCATTTGCAAATGCGTAATTTGTAATGAAATTGCGTTTACGTCTATTTAAATTAAGATTTTATCTCGAGATGCTTTATCTATTACAAATACTCAGAAAGATTGAACCAAATCAATATTTAAATAATAAGTACGAAAAGCAGTTTATTCCATTCTATTTATTAAAAAAGATACAATTTGAAGCGACATGGTTTAAAAAAATTTTCAGGCTTTCTGTGAAATACATGAATGGCAAGGTTACATTTGAGCATATGCTGACCTATAAATAAAATTATTTATGTTTAAGTTTTAAAATTATAGTGAGCCATTAAATATATAAAAAAGATAAGTGATGTTAATCGAAAAAGCAGAAATTACTTAAAAAACACGTCCATCTAAATATAAATAAGGAAACTATTAGTCAATATACATTTATATAATACACAAAAAAATGATTTTAATAATTGTATATATGTGATAAATAAAATCTTTCTTTCTTTTAAAACGTAAGTGTATTGACAATATTAACAAGTACAAATACATATTTTTCATAAATAGAACGGAATGAACTACTCCTCTTATCATTTACGTGATGCATTTTCCATTTAAGTAGACAATATGTATGAAAACCATTATTTATCATCAAAAACATACTACGTATGCTCTAAGTAATAGGCGAATATATATGCTAGTTGATAGATATATTATGTCGTAGCGGAAAGATATATGTGTTTTTCAGCATTGATTGTAATCAAGGAAAGTGCCATTCTGGTAAACTTGGCAACGGAAAGTTTGTTTAAAGACGTGCGTGTTGGTATTTAGTTAAGTTGAATACAAATGGAGGTGAATTTGCACATTAAGGAAAAGGCGAAAAATCTTGCCGCTCTCTGTCTCCAAGGCAGAAATTCCTTCTGTTCAAATCAATTACTTAATGTATAAATTTTTCACAACAAAGACAATGTTTGAAAGGCTTATAACGTACCTATATCAAAAATAACTATGTAAATGTTTAGAAATGTAAAAGTGTGGTGTGGGTATCTTTTGTATTAGCTCGTGATATTACAATATTGCGTATCTGCCTGTTATACAATCTATTGTGGTTGGCAATATTGTTAAGGTATCTGCTTTATTGAAATTTCCGGTCGCTTCTGGCGTTCTACATAGTAATATGGTTGTGGTTCCGTATAACGAAATAATGCACAAAATAGCCGACAATCTTTTTATGAAATTTGTTAGTAGTACCATATAAACATCTCTATGTATATATCAGCTTGCGTGCTCTAAACAAGAAAAAGTAAATCAGATGATTAACTAAGTGGAAAGTAGATGTGTTTATGTGAAATCTTTTCACGTGAACAACAAATACTTAAGGTTTTAATTATTTTTCACACAAAATACATCAGAGAACGGTTAAAACAAATACGCTACGTACGAGGCGCTACGAAATATTTGTTTTAAATAAGGTAAGTTTTAATTTTTATCAAATGAATAACAAACATATGCCTACATTGCACGGATTTTAAGAATTACCGTATAATTTAAATGAGCTAGCAGTATAACAAATAATCAAGAAGCAAATAAAGTCAACAATATCCAAAATAACATAAATAAAATTATAGTTCCATTAAATCATCTTATCATTACGTAAGCTTTGCAAGATTTTTGCACTCACAGAAGTAATAAACTTGAACTTAACTGTGAAAACTCTTTCCCCGTATGAATTGAATATTTTTTTTCCTTGTGGTGGCCTTCTAACTGGAAGTCTCCGGAAACATTACATCCTTTTAGGTTTTCGTATTTAATCTCAAATTTCTTTCACCCATTAAATGATACTAGCCATTGCAATATCCTGGTACCCTTAACTATTCCATACAGCTCTCGGTCTGATTGATCGAAGTAATCCTCTGGGTTCATTTCTGGATTGTCAAAAATTGCTTGTCATTTTGCATCTCGAGCCTTGCCATCACACAAATTGTGGTAAGCGGTCTCTGTTATTGCAATATCTTACAGTTAACTCAGATTAATTGGTGGTGGGTATATTAACTGCTCCCTATTATGTACCACTACGTACTCTGTTGGATTTAACTGCACACTGGCCAAATCATAACATGATTTTTAAGTTACTTGAATATTTCATTATTCTTTGGGTAATATCTTGCCTTCCATTATCGCACATTAGCCATAACCCATCTCCAAGACAGACATCAAAATGGACTACACAGGATTTAAAAATATAATGGAGCGTTCCCGAGTCAATGATTCACTACTAATGACATGAAAATCTGCTGCATACTATTATTGATCTTCTTCCATATGATCATATGATCGTATGGAATGTATAACAAGGAAGGAACAGAAGAAGGACTTCAAAATTTACTGTATTCATATGTACGTTATTAAAATACCACATTTTTAAAATTAGGATTTTCTCTTAGATGTTTATTGCAGCAGTCGTCCCTTGAACGTCAACTACTTGTACGTGTAGAATTCGTTCCATTGTAAATCGTTTCCGAAGTGTCTGTCCAGATACCGAAGAAGAAAAGTTCTTCGGTATCTGGAAACTGTATAACATCACGATGCAAATCAATAAAGACACTGTAACAAGGTGAATAGTTGTGCAAGCTGCTGATTTGTGCACTCTACCAAAATATTCAATTGTTATAAAAAGCTTTCGCAAGAATAAGCCAAGTGCTATTAAAAGTTGCTCTAGTGTAGATCCAGGATGGCTTCTCAAAGAAGAGATCGTGTAAGCAATCTATTAAAATTGACTGTTTTACAAGTAACCTTTCTGTTGTACTTATCTGTATTAGGGGCGTTAGGGAATTTAAAAAATCCGACCGATTTGTTGTTAGATACTTGGGATATGTTGCGCGAGGGGGGTATAAAACTTTTTTGGACTAGGGCTCATGTAGTACAATCGGTATGAGAGGCGGATCAATTAGCGAAAGAGGCGCTATCTTGGGGAGATTAGCTTGATTATTAGATTTGGGCTAATTTCGGCTAGTGTAGTTAAAAAAGGGTTTAGGGATAAACTTGATAATGATTGGTAGAGTAGGTGGGATAATACTTAAATGGGAGGTGGACTAGGAAATTTATCGGTAGCGTTACACGTTTAGGGAAATGAGGGTAATTATCGAATTTAAAATCGGTAATTTAATCATTTTATGTAGAATTGGGAGGGTTAATGATTCGCTTTGTGAGTGTGGGTGGGGTAGATACAGCGGGGCATGTCGTATTTGAATATCCAGTCACTGATGAGTGGCGGTCGCGTACGGAAGGTTAGGGCATTAGCTAGGGGTTAATTGGCCGCGACGCGAAACAGAATTAGAGATAATGAGTCGATCGAATGGCGGGAATTTTTTAGTAATGTTGCAAAGAATTAGATAGGCTACGGCATGATATTTAGATAGTTAGTAGGGTAGACGCTTATAAATAAATTATTTAATGCTCTTCAGTGGTCGGAATTGTGTTAAACTACAAATATTTAAAATATAATCTTTATTCATTACTCTTGGTTAGAATAATTAGGATTAAGTTATTATTAAGTATTAGAATAGGTACTGCTGTTTTTTGTTTGTATTTTAGGGATTATCTTTCCTGTTTCAACTTCTGAATGTGTGAAAAAGGGAGCAGCTACGCGAGAACGGCAAGGCTGCCGGAATTTGTGGAGACGCGGAGGCTGCTTCTTCGGCACAGAAGGATAATAATAATTTGCGGCTATTAGTAATAAGGTCTGGGACTTCTTCCCAGATCCTTTCAGAGTAAGGTTTTTGTCATGATTTTCCCTTACTCCGTGGCCATTGATTAGTTGATTGATAAGTATATGTATATATAAATCAGTGTCCTTGGCGAATGCTGGGAGATAACGAAAGTCGTTCCATGGGCGCATTTAGTAATAACTGATAACTGACTGATTTACAGTAGATCCGCGATTAAATGAACTAACCACATTTCGCATATTTTTTATTTCTCAAAAGTAGTATTCATGTGGTCGCGAGACTACTGTATTATATTTTTGTTATTAAGAATCATAGGGAAATTATTTACTTAGAGTGGGATCATTTTAATTGTTATGGAACCCAGATAGTACTTAGAATAGGTAGCCTCGTGAAGTATCTTTTTAGGTGGAGCACGGGGTTGCGATGATTTGTAATAATTTAGTTTTCATAAATAAAGTGTTGTACACTACAATGTATCTTTGAATTCTTTTTAGTAACCATTGAATACTGCTTTGATAACCTATTTTTTTAACAAATTCCTCATCCTTCTAGTTCTTTCAATGGTTGCTTATACGAAACCCTCTGATAGTATATTGTTTGTTACTAGGTTGATTAAACTTATTCCATGTACTCTTCAGAGGTCCTCCAATATGTACATACTTCTCGTTCATAAATAATTTTAAACTTATAAAATCATTTTGAATTATTTTTCATACTTCACCTCTTCGAGCGTTAGTATATTTATTGGGCCCCCAAATTCTAAGGAAGATATATTAGGTATATGAATTGTGAAAGATTTCATAAATTCGGTTATATTACGCAATGAAGACATGTCCATTTGAAATGCATCTTCCGATTCTGACTTGTTTCTTTAGTAACTTTGTGTTATTTGTATCAGGCGGTTTAGCCTTCCAAATTAAACAGATTATTGACATAGGTGATCGGTAATTGTAGCATTGAGCATTGCATATATTGTAGACAAGCCCTCTTGGGCACATTTGTCCGAATAAAACCGGGTAATTTGCCTCCACCGCTGCAAGAACTATCTGCCTGCAGGTGCCGTGCTGTGAATGTGAATGCAGTAGCATATGGGTCCCAATGTTCCTTGCACATACTCCGATTTAAACCGGATGAAACCTATTTTATAAAATGTTGCATTACGTTTCTGAATTCTGATCTGATTCACTAAAGGAATTAATATTATTAGCAAATATCACTAAATAATAAATACTAGTTGCCTTTATATAATAAAAATGCTTAGTGATTTTAAAGCAAAATTGTAGCTCAAAAGATTTTTTTTTGCAATTTTCCGTTTGAATGTTTAATTCCATGTTTAACCCTTCGAAGGCTTTACTGCAGGTAATGCTTTTGAATACAGTATGTAAGGGTTTATGTGGATCCTATTTTTTCTGTAGAGTGTCGAACTATACAATTTTGACTCTAAGATTAGATTTAAAAGTATACAACGATTTAGTTTTTTAAACAAATTTATTCTAAAACTGTATGCTTCTTTGCTAATTCGAAGTCCTTTTTTTCTTATTTTATTGTGCCCGTTTATGCCATGAAAACTTCCATTGCAGTTTTATAGAAGGTATAAACGTGTAATTTGCTACGCGAATAATCTCCAAACCTTTCTTTGATTAAGCAATAAAAATAGATTGAAATATTTTATAACACATTTGGACACTCAATGATCACGTTGCTTAATTTTTCATTACATATAAAGGCTGCGGTTTTATTAGGCACATCAATTTTTCTTTTATCCGCATTCTTTATTATCTTGCCCTTCAACGCCGACAAAATTATTTCTTTTATATAAACTGCATAAACCCCGATATTTTATTTTGGGGATATAAAAACAAAACCTTTTTTTAATTTTAGTACGTACTATGATGGAAATCACAGGCTTTTCTTATATAATTTTGTTTACCATCATCAATAGGGTATAATTTTAATCGTTCAATTAAGTACAAAATGCGAATAATAAGACTGGCATTTAAGGAAATTTCCGAACACAATTTCAAAAGTTTTTTCAAAATTGTATCCGTTTCAAACGCTCCAATAAACATGAATCCATAAGATTCAGCGAACAGAAGGCCGATTGTTGGTAACCATATCTAGATCAAACGTCGGAAAAGACAAATTACAAAAGCTGAGCCATGTCATCCCATAATATGCTCATAATTTTTAATGAACTTTTTGTGTAACAAATAGTTTGAACGGAGACTTTGAAAATGGGCGTTTTTTTGTGAATGTATCTTCTTTATTGAAAGTAAACGTTCCGGTAAATGAATGCATTATTATCCATTCAAAATTATTGCCAATTTCCACGGTATAATATAATACAGTATGCTCGTTTTGAATCTCAAATTCATCAAGGCCGGTCCGATAACGTCATTAAGGAGCGAATCGAAAACAATAAAATACATGCATGGTAAATAGCAAAATATTAAATCTAAATTATTCACAATACCATTAATGCAATTCAAATGCAGTTTTGCTTTAAAAAACCGGTTTTAAGTTGAAAGTTACTTTATCTATCTCGTCGCCATCTAGTCCGCGCTCGTTTTATTTCTACAATTGTAGCGAAATTCGGTGTGTTTACAAAGTGTTTTCGTGGTTTTTCTAGAAAATTGAATCGTGAAAACACCTTAACGCTTTTAAAATATGTTCCGTAACGCCATCCGCATTTTCTAAACTTACCTTTCGCATTAACAAAACCCTCACGGTCGAAATCGATTTTAATATAATAATTATTATATAGGTAGCGCAATTTTTGCTCCTATCTGAGGTAACTTCCATATGCGCGTAAGCATACCGTATTATTTGTACCCTGCCAAACTCTAAATATTCTATTAAATACTACAAGTAGCCTATTTAAAAATAATATAACCTAGTTTTTATGTAAGTCGTCGTGCTATTCTGCAGGAAGTAAATTAATTGAAAAGAAATATTTTTTAAATTTAAAGACAATGTTTAATTTTATTTTTGCACTAAATGGGTACAAAAAAGTATCTATTGACTTTGTTTCAGAAACATATAAATATCACAGAAAACAGAAACTGAAAAATAGGAAAGCTATGAAAGAAAATTAGTTTTGTAAAAAGACTTTCCAATTTGAGGTGAACCTGAAATCACGCATTTTCAATCAATACGAAATATGAAACGGAATTATTTCACGCACAAAATCAATTCATAAACTAATTATATAAAAGCATCCTTGAATATTATAAACGAATTGGCGGGCAAAACGAAAAAGAAAGCATAGAATATCATCTTAAAAAATAACATCAAATTAATAAATGATACTAGCCGTCTTGCTGAAGTCTTTAGCGATTTTTTCATCGAATCTGTACGTAATGTAATCTCAGAAATATCCAAAAAACCAGCAAGAGAACTACAACAAAATTAAAATTTCTCACCGTTAGACCGGTCAAAAGGTAAATATGTAATTTGTAAATTATATATACAACGTGTTCCAAAAAGTTGGAGACAAATGGACGTTTTTGCTGCCATTAAACTAAGGCAGATATTTCTTTTTGTAGAAAAAGTCTGCATCTTCTCAATCTACATTGACACTACTACACTTAAAAAAAATCCCTAGAAGGTGAAAATGCAAAAACTTAGTATTCACCCAAATGTAAAGTACATTTTTGGCCTCCTAATCCGTAAAGTAAGTGATCAGTAAATTTCAACTTTTTGTAAACTTAAAAAAAATTGAGTATACAATAATGAAATCTTATTAATAAAACGCTACTCTACACAATACTCACTGCATCACATAAAAATGTACAAAATAACGACCCATTTTTTATACTAAGAAACAGCGCCATCTGTAGGAAACAGAAAAAAAAGATAACATTTAAGTTGGCATCATTGAGTAAACTCTCGATATGCAACGCCACAACAAATTTAACTCTTTTTCAAATTTAAAAAAGAACGGTCAGATACGAAAAATAATTTATTTCAAAAGGCTCAATCGTGATTAATTTATAAGTACGTGCGCTTCTACGTAACGTCCTTCTCTTTCCATACAACAAACAGTTCCTTTCGAAAACTCCATAATGACATTTTTTAATAGTTTTATTCCTGATGGTTTGAACCGTTGTTCTTTTAACCTTTTCTAAATATCCAATATTATTAAATGGTCTATGCAAATACACTTGTTCCTTCAAGTATTCCCACAGAAATAGTCTTCAGGTATTCTGAATCCCTTTCTATCACCCTCCCGCCAAAAACATTGTTGAGAAATGCTTTCACAACTTTTGTGCTGTGAGATGGCGCTCCTTCATGTTGGAACTACATGTGTTCTCTTACATTCAAAGGGAGATCGTCTAAGTATTCTAAAAGATCGGTGCGTAAGAACTGAAGATACCTGTTCGAGTCAATATTATCACGAAAGAGAAACGGCCCCACAATTCTATCTTCAAGCACTAACAACGCCATTGGATGTAAAACAACTTTCATCGGAAAACAGAAGCTTCGCAGGAAAACAACGATTGTCTTCAATTTCAGAATTCAAAGCGTGTGTCCAAGTCACCAAGTTATAAAGTATTAGTCAATCTTGATTTATATGGTTGGTATTTGTGTTTACGCAAAATTCGGGAAACTGAAGATCGGCTTACATTAGGTAATCCATCTGATATTCTACGCAATGACGTTTTGGGTGTTTCAATCACACTTCTATCTCGTTATCTTCGGTTGTAACCCATTTTCGATGATTCCTCTTAAAAGTATTCTCAATGCTCCCAGAATACTTAAATTTGGTTAGTATTTTTCCCACAATAAAGGCGTATAGTCTATCTGGGTGCTCTACCTTTCATTAAAAATAGTCGCATCATTTCCGTAGATTTTATAATTATCACCCACTACCAAGACAATTTCTATTTTATTTTCCAAACTTAGCGGTGCAGGCATTTTTACTAAAGTACATTTGCTTTTATTTACAATGTTGAACGTGTAGTTACAAAACTGATGGACATAGGCATTTGTTTGTTTATTCTTTCACAGACTGCTAAATTGTACAGTTTGTACAATTAGTAATATTGTTGGGGACAAAGGTTCAAATCCCAGTAAAGGCAGTTTTTTGGGAGTGGGAAAAATGTTATAAGCGATTCGGAACTGCTAATCCACATATAGCAAAAAATTTTAATTTAGAAAACTTCTTTAATTAACTTTCTTTGTATCTTGTAAATAATAGACCCTTTACTCTTGAGCGAATATTAACTTTTGCATATACTCCGTCCAGGAAAACTTTTTCTTTTTGAATTTATGAGAGTTGAAGTCCGGGAACATGCAGAACATTTTTACGGAAAACGCATTTGCTTAAGTCTAATGGCAGAAAAAACTTCCATTTGCCTCCAACTTTTTGAGACACGTTGTATATAATTGATTTCAGAAAAAGATAAGAAAATTGTTGTCAATGTAGGTTTTTATTTACCATTCCATCGATATATGTAGAAACCGAAATTATTAAAAAAATGTTCTAAAATTCAGAAAACATGCAATATGTAAACTTTGTAAATTCAATTGGGTATAATCCACAAGCGTAAAAGAATATAAACGATTTTTCTCGGAATATATTGGCGGAACAAAACAATAATGTTTTGAATGTGTATGCGTAAGACGGTCTAAGTTCGTTAAACAAAATATTATTTTAATCGATAAATTTTTCTTTTAGATTTTCTAGAATTGCCCAAAATGAAGAACTATTTCTTATAATACTTTTTGGAACTTATAATCTTTTCTTTTAATTCTATATAGCTCTCTCTCCATCGATTCATAATATTTTCGAAGTAAATTAAAGTGTTTTCATTCGCGTATATCTGGAATATTTGTGTGACTTCTTAAATCTATTGTATACATCTCTAAATATCATTCTTGATGCAACCTACAAGTACTATTAAATAATCACTACTAACTTTATTTTTACTAAAGACTATTACGCAGTGTTAACCCTTAATTGTGCATGAGCCTTAATTATTTACTGGTTCATAGTTGCTTTTGCTCAAAGTACTACTAATTTTTAGTCGAGATTATAAATTTAGTGCTTTAATTTCATTTATCGTTATAACGACTATTAAGCTGCATTGTTAATTGTTGCCTGGATGACAATTTTTTTCCCGATAGTTGGAGGATTGCCTCGGTTGTGCCTATACCAAAGGTTTCTCGCCCCAGCGAGCCAAGTCATTTGCGGCCTATCAGTATTTTACCATGCTTAAGTAAGGTTCTCGAAAAAATATTGAGTGCTCAATCAGACAACATCTTGAGAAGTAGACATTATTCCGTCATGCCAGTCGGGCTTCCGTCCGGGTTATAGTTGCGTTAGTCTCTCCTTGGGTATCACGGACGACGTGATTCGTTCGAGGGATGCCGGCCGGGTGACTGCGCTGGTGTTGCTTGATTTTAGCAGGGCCTTCGAAACCGTGAAGCACGATACCTTACTTGCGTACTTCATTTCATTGGATTTTCGACTGATCTGTAAATTTTCTTGGGTGTTATCTGCGGGACAGGTTTCAGCAGGTTAAGTTGGGTGGAGTTGAATCCACATTAGTTCACGTTCTTGCGGGTCCCGCAAGGGTCCATTTTGGGCCCATTACTTTTTTGTATCTACACTTGTATGCTGGCACGCCGAGGTGAACATTGTAATCTGAAGATGTACGCAGATGACACCAGCTGTTACTGTTCATTTCCAGTGCAGGAGCGTGACCGCTCAATGTTACTGATCAATGATGATTTGAATAGAATTTATGATTACTGGTGGTGGCACGGTCTAGTAGTTAATTCCGCTAAGTCGAAGGTCTGCTATTCGGGAAGGGTGCTGACTGTGGCACAGTGGAGAGATCCCTTTCATTAATTATTGGAGGTGCTATGATACCGGTGGTGTCGGAGGCTACCAGTCTAGGTCTCACTTTAGATAATACTTTCCGCTATAGGAAATACATTAATAATATCATTAAAAAGCTTATGTAAACTTGAGAATGCTATATCCTCATAAAAATTGTCTGAGCATTGAAACTAAGACTCTTCTTTGTAACTCTTTAGTCTTGTCACATTTTACCTATTGTGCACCCGTATATAGTATTTGTTTGGATTGCTATGATAAGATGAGATTGCAAAGAGTACAAAACAACTGTATTCGCTATATTTTGGCAATTCGTAAATTCAAACGCGTGTCACATAAACTTAAAGCACTTGGCTGGTTAAAGATGCAAGATCGTCTTTTATTACAATCTCTCCGTTTATATCATTCTATTATGGTAAATAGAAGTCCTCCTTACTTAATAAATAGGATAACGTTCCGTACGACGTTCATAATGTCAATGTGAGGCACAGGAGCTTGATTTCTCCACCTAAACATAAGACTTCACTCTATGAAAGGTGCTTCACCTACGACATCTATAAAAAGTATAATAAATACCGGCAGTTCTTTGCCCTGGGTGAAGCAGCTTTTGGGCGCTTGATATTTTTAAGTCTGGTGCAACAGCAGTAGTTGTGTGTTAGGATTGTAGCACTGTGTCGCCTGCACTCCCCTTTAAGCAATCAACAGCCGTGCCTTTCATCATTCAGCTTGTGACGAAAAATGTATTTCTGTTTAAGTTAGTGTATAATTTTGTAGAAATGCAATCTTTTGGTTTCCTTTTTTTTTGTATTCGCATATCGCAGAATTTATTAGTGGTAGGTTTCTTTTTTTCTTTTTTTTCTTTTTAGGCATTTTCAATTTCATACATTTATTTCTTTTGATTGGGGTTAGGTGGTAGAACGGGTCATAGCATTGCCATGACCTGAACTTCGCCCCAAGATTCCGGATTATTATTACTATAGGATTCATGCAATGTTATGTTATGTGTATACTTTTATTCCGGAATAAAGTTTATTATTATTATTATTATTATTACCTAATCGAACAATATAATCTGCAATTATTTAGTAGTTCATAGCTGCATTCGCTAGTAGTGCTATTAATATTTAGTAAAGGATTATGAATTTGGTCCTATACCTATAGTATTTAACCATATTATTTGATACGAATGAAGTTTTTTTTTAGATGACATAATCAAAAATAGTTAATTCTTCTCTCAACTTCTTCTAAACAGAAATTATCTTATTTTAATAGTTCCTTAGCAACCTTTCATTCGTATCGCATATTTACTTTTGTTCGTTCTTTCTTTATGTTTGCTAACAGACAGCGAAAAACGTTCGTTCCCAACAATATCTTGTAGAGCAATTAACAATTAAATTAAAAATTCCTTGGCGATGTTTGCGCCATTTCGAAAAACAGTCGTTTTTGTATATCCCCTACTTATCACTTCAGGAAATTATTAGATTTACTTGGTTATCATTGATAGATAAAGTAATAAATATTTTTCTAAAGCGATATTTTGGATATCGAAATAAAATTAAATATAGTTTAAGGCAAAATATAAAAATAATTGAGACCATGATTTCAATCAATCCAAAAATGAAGGTGGTAGCGACAAGTGTAAGTTTATGTACGGCAATAAAAGTGGGTGCATACAAAAAGCATCCTATCTGGAAACACTACCTGCGGCATATAGTTGGATTGGTCAGCGTGCGCAGAATTTTCCTCTGTTTGCGGCTAAGCATACATGTATCTGGTATTTATTTTCAGCTGCAGTATGTAAGTATGCACATACATATGGATACATTCTTTTGTATTCATATAATGTAATGCATACTTGAGTGAAGAAACAACAACCACCTTGAATTAAGGTTTCTACAATGGCGAACAAAATTATAAGTAAATCATAATATTTCGTGCTATTATTCCACTTTTTTTTTATCTTTTACATTTATTAGTGAAGTCCTATATTTGTTAACGATATTTTTCGAACAATTACAACTTACAAATAGACGAAAGCGAAACGATTAGAGAACAGCGGCGGTCCATGCATACGCCACTGAGGAGGCTGCGGCAACGATCGAAGTTCCTGGTAACAGTGGCGGCCAACTCCCCCTTCCTCCTCTCCCCTTGTTCATTTTGTAATAATTTTTCAAAGTTTTAAATCAGTTTAGTTCAGCTGGCAGTAATTTATTACCTCGTTTATTGCTAAGTGAAATAATGCCCACACAAAAAAAAATAATGTAGATAAATTTAGAAAACATTTTAAGATGAAAAATACGTATTTCCTTTAAACTTATATATTTAGTCTTTAAATTTTACATTTCCCCACCTAACTAACACAATACAAAGCACATGAGTTATTTAAACGAAGTTCGCCGCTTGTCTGCATAAATAACTACAAAGCGCGTTGGGTCGCATCAAACCATGGGAATGACAATGTTCGTTCTGTACTTGATTGTGTTGTTGTGTGTGTGTACATATATATATTTGTCGGTATTTTTACAGAAAAGAAAAGCTCAATTGATCAATTTGAAATTTGCGATGGTGACATTAGTGATTGTAAATTTACCGATTTTGTCATTTACCGGTAATTCGGTAACTGAAAAAATGGAAATACCGGTTTACCGGTAAATTACCGGTAATTTTTCTTAATGTCTGACATTAGTGGGGATTCTCCAAGAAAATAGGGCTACAAGTTAGGCTATAATAATACATATTTTGCACAATCTTAAGGAATAATATTAGAATTTTGTAATAAATTTTTGTATTTAATTATTTTAAAAAGTTGTTAAAAGTAAAAAATTATTTAAGGTTCAAATTTTAATGTTATTTTACAATAATATTGTGTATTCGAAATTGCAATTAATTTGAATACGTGAAATGTTGTTCTTATATGTTATTTTTAAATATTAAAAAATGAGAATGATTTACTTACTCTTTAAGAAAAACGATGTTAAACTTTTAATAATCTTAAAAAAACTCCAGAGCTCAAATCACATACGGTAATTCAACTTCTTTCGAGAGATAAATAAAATCCACACAAAAAACCCATAAAATGAGAGAATTGAAGTTGCACTTGTTGGGGTGTTTTGCTTCCTACCGTCCTAGCAACAAATGAACATTCATCTCGCTTTTCTTTGCGTTACTTTTCGTTATCCATCTCGTTATTTTCTTTTATTTTCTACCCGGCTTTTTTCAGTTTTTTTGCTTTTTTGTAGAGAATTTTTTGTTTCTCTCTCATTCTGACTAACTCGGTAGAATATAGGCTATACGTTTCTAATCAAAAAAAAATTGTCAGTTTCTTTTCTATATTCTCTATTCTATGGCATTGCAGCGTCTCTCAATCTCAGAAAGTTTAAGTTAAAATTAAACAAACAACATCTCCCATAAAATTATTGTTACTTAAACTTCACAAATAAATAAAACACTTCCTACATTTCCTTCGTACCTATATTTTTGACTAACACTGTAAGTATCTTATTCGTCGAGTTTACATAAAGAGGTTTCACCAGCGATTGTTAAAGAAACAAAAAAAAGCGCAGAAACACTACCTGAGATTCTCGTGCGGTTTCTTCTTTGTGGCTTCGTCAGCGTCAGGTAAAATTCCAAAGGTAAGAATGCATACCTATTTTTAACAGGCCACACTGAGATTAGGCGTTGCTCATTTCGTTGTTGGTTGGGTAACATTTTACGGTACGCCTTAGTTACAAAATGGAAATTATCAAATTACTGTTCATCTAAATCGTGACATGGATTTATTTCGGAAAAAACTGTTTCATAAGCTTAATATGATGTTAGGAGGCAAAATTGCGCGCGCTTTACCGATTCTATTGACAACAAAGTAATATACGGCGAATAATTTGCATATTCCGCTAGTTACGGCGATGCGAGGCCGTTATTAAAGGTAACTGTAAATACCGCGATGGCTAGGTACAAGCGGCGAGCAGCTGTTGTATGAACGTGTTTTCTCTACAACCTTTCGTAAGAGAATGCATTGCTTCTCCGGGTGGTCTAATTTTCCGCGTTATTTACAACAGTAGTTTAGTTTTATACTTTACTTATACAATATATCGTTGAACTCTAGTTTACAGCATATATATGTATATAACTTCGAGGTACACACATACGTATGAATTACCCACACTGTCTACACGAATCTGAAGGATCTATATAAAGGATCAATGAATACGTAATTTATTATTCCATATTTTGACATCAAGTTAATTAAGTTAGGGGCAGAAATTTCACTTAGGCTTTAGAGCTTTACTGACTCTGATTTTAGAGCAAATCAATCAGTTTTATAACTTCGTCTATGTTTCGGTTCTTATATGTTGTGATGTGTTTCCCTTCCCCTTCTTCCTAAAAGGCGATTGGTTTTCGCATCAAGTTGGAATCTTATGGAACTTCTATGACACTATCAAGAGGTTGTAAATACTGTAACTCACAATGAGTGACATTAGAAGTGTTACGCCCAGAAGAAATAATTTCTTCGACTTGATTTTTTGGCATCAGAATGACTATATTCAAAGCAACCTATGGTAAGAATTTAAACTTTTTCTTTGATGTTTTTTTTTCGAAAAATGTCTCTTGAAGGAGCCTGTTTATGAGAGCTGACCAATACAGAAATGTTTAGTTATTGCGCGTCCATTTACGGGTGTTAAGCCTAACAAAATGCCTACAGTTCGAAGACGTCAAAATTATCAGCGTATTAGTGACTTTGACATGGGTTGAATTGTCGCCTATCGAAATGTGAGTTTGTCCTATCGAGAAATTGGCCGCCGTGTTAATTGTATCGCAATGACAGGTAATCGCTGTGTGTAGTATATGGACAGAAGAAGGTAGAGGAACATAAAGAAGATCAACTAGTCAACCCGGACGTACCACAGAGCGTCAAGATAGGCGCTTCAGTCAACTTGCTGTACGAGACCGTTTCGTTTGGGGAAGAAGGTAGAGCTGTTACTATGAGTACATTATAGATTTATTCCATGAAAAAGTTGGTGATTAGTTGCCGACAAGAGTATGTACTCCTTTAATGCTCATACTTCGTTTGAAACAAATCCCAAACTTGTACTGTGTAGAACTAGCTGGAACGCACAGTAATATATACAATAACTGATAGATACCTTTTATTATTCAACATTCCTAAATACTTGAATGTCTAAATATTTTTGTGTCAGAGAGAGATTCGATTTTATAAAATATACAGAATTCTTTGTTGGTTCAGCCCCAGAGTTCGGCATAAGTTATATGCCTATAAAGTTAACATGCGCATGCGTTGGTAACAGTACATATCGGTTTCAGAAAAATTCGCGAATCGTTCTGACTGTCAGTAAACCATTACAAACCATATTGGAACACATGCTTACCAGTTGAGGATTTTAAGTTTGGCTTTCTTGGAACGCATATTTGTCACTGCGCATGTACCGCACGATCAGTGATAGGTTTTAGGCTTTCTTGGAATAAACCTTATATCGCCGCATTCGAGCTTTTGGATTTTTTTCATACCGTCCACGATTAGTGTTTCCTTTGACTGCGGACCACTGTCGTCAACGTTTGAACTGGTATAGAGAACGGCAGCATTGGGGGGCATAATAGCATAATGTCGTCTTCAGCGATGAATCGCGATTCTGTCTGGGTATGCACGATGGCCGTAGAAGGGTACGACGCCGGTGTGGTGAGGCACGTGTTACTGAGTTTGCTGTTGAGAGGCATCTATATAGGACTGTTGGAGTAATACTTTTGGGGGCAATTGGCTATGGTAGCCGATCACCACTTCTCCTTATTCGAGGCAGTATGACAGCTGTTATTATGATTTTGTGTTGATGATGTCCTACAAATCACTTTACTACCTTATTTAGATGACCGCCCGCACGTCCTTTTTCAGTAAGACAACGGACGTCTCCATATTGCTCGTCGAACTATGAACTTTCTCCAAGTAGCAGTCGCTCACGTTTTGCCATGGCCACCCCGTTCACCGGTTTTAAACCCCAGTGAACATGTGTGGGACATGGGGAGGATACTGTCTACTTTGAAACATTCTCCACAGACTCTGGCAAAGTTCAAATTGCTTGGAACGAGGTTCCACAAGCAGATATCGACCATCTCATTTTGTCAATGCCTAGATGTGTACAGGAGTGTACTCAGCTACGGAGCCGCCAAACACATTGTCATTCTTTTTCATATTACATGTTAATAAATTTATTTTTTTTCATATTTTTTATATTATACCGAAG
The DNA here is from genome assembly GCA_004143645.1 of Protaetia brevitarsis. Lineage (NCBI taxonomy): Eukaryota > Metazoa > Arthropoda > Insecta > Coleoptera > Scarabaeidae > Protaetia > Protaetia brevitarsis. The sequence goes on from RXPK01000114.1 coordinate 829,144, forward strand.
CCTCGTTTTGCGTCGATACGTTATGAGTTGTTTCACTATTGCGACGGTGAATAATCAGTACCCAAGGTTTCATTTTGCGTCGTTAGTTTCGAATTGCGCTGAGCAGCGCATCAGAAGATGGCAATAACAGGTCGAAACTATCAATCAAATGTTAAAATATTTATGAACGAAAGATCGGATTTTTTACTCTTTTTGCCCTTCCAATATTAATTATTGATTAAAAGTTGTTTTTTTTTCATCGAAAACTCATTCCTTTATTTTAACTTCACTTTACGTAAATCCTGTCTCAATTTACGACGTTTCAAATTGCGTCGTCTTCTTGCGAAACCTATTTACGACGCAAACTGAGGCCCTAGTGTATTATCAGACTTTAAAAATTTGCTTGTTTTAGTGTGTTTCGATGGCGACAGATAGTTACCCTGCTTTGTATTCTTTACTCTTTCTCTCCAGTTTACCGGCAATTCTATACTTGATCCAACCACCCAATTTTAACGGTAAGCCTAATGCAAACATTTCCGCTTTGCTCTCTTTTTTGGGCCTATTTTCTTTTAGCACTTTCCTTGCAAAGATTCTCAATTTTCTCTTGGTTTGTTTTATGAACCATAATAATTCCACCGCGTAAGTTTCCACCGAAGCTATCGTGATCTTTTAAGTTTCTATCTTAGTTTTCCTATTTAGGTACTTTGTCCTTCAGGCGTCTAAATTTTTTCAATAGACGCATATGTGTTTACATGTCCATATTTAAACATGATAATAATTAAATCAACTTCTTAATTTATTTATTTTTATACTGTGAAAAGTTCTAGTGCATTTCTACTATATAGTGCTGGGTGTTATGATTACCTTTTAATATTCAGAAATCTTCGTTACATTTTCGAATGTAAAGCGTGCTGGGTGGTGAATACTGCGGTTACATTTTGCGAGCATAATATTCGCAAATATCGCAAATATCCGTCACATTTCGCAGATACTACAGGGCACAGTGCACACCGGAAGAATACAACACGCAATACGACAAGTGATATAACTAGCAAGACAAGTACATTAGATTTACACGGTGTACGTATCGTGTTGCTGGCTGTGTCGCTTGCCGTATTCGTGTCGTATCTCGCCGGTATGCCTTAACTGAGAATACCGGTACTTATGATTATTTTTCACGCCTTTTTTTTTGACGAATACAATAAATAGTTCGTATTCATAAAGTGCCATAATTACTATGGAAATTGTACACAGATTTAATCAGTTTTATTGCCATTGTATTTGTTTATAAAAGTTAAGAAACCAAAAAAGTGATTAGAATTGTTTTTATTTAATAATATTTTATAATGTAGATAACATATAATTCAATAAAAAATTACACTAAGTAAAACATTGTGTTTGTATCTTCAACACAAGTTTTTATTTATTTTGCATTTAGGATTTCAATGGTATTTGCGCTTAAGTATAATGTTTGTTGAACGTTTTCATTTTTAAGTCAGAAAACAGTTGTTGTAATTAAATAATTTTAAACACCGATAATACACAGAAATTTACACAAATGATATAATTAGCATGCCTTTAATTTGAAGTATATACAGAATTTTCCAAGGAACTGGCTAGCTAGAAGTTTTTCAGCCTAATGAAATTCTTCAGCTTTAAAAACTTGGTGTTTATAATAGTCGGATAGTTACTTTTTCTTTTTGACATTTCGATAAATTGTTGTTGCCTGCAGATTTATTGCTATAACTATTGTTTTTTTATATTATTACGTTCAAAAAGTTGCATTAGAATTTCTGAAAATAGATCCTATTGTATCTGAAAATTCTATGAAAAATTTTTGTGAAGTGCCGAAATCTTCAGAAATAACAAGTACTGAACTACGGGGATGCACTTATTACAGTATCTTTTGATAACGCGACCAGTTGTTACAAAAGCTATTTCCAGTTTTCTGAATTTTTTTTATTTTTGTCGGCAAATGGGGCTACCTTTCATTGAATTCTTTGACATTCTTTCGTGAATATAGAATAAATTCGAAATAGCTAGTTTTGGTTTATAAATTACACATTTAACATTAAACATGTAGAAATGATTGCCAATAGTAAGTTATTGCAACGTCGAAGGTATAGCTTGCCAGATACAAATTATTAGGCCGTTTCTAAGTGTTAATAAAAAAGAATGAATAATTTATGTTCGATGTACTGGCTATTTGTGCATTTTCAATGAAAACAATTTAATTTAGGAAAAAAGAAAAAAATGTAGAATGAATATATTCCTTACACATCTGAATAAAGTAAGCACCCTTAATTATGCAATGTATTAATAATGTTATTTATCTGCGCTCTGCTAAAGCTAAGGGGGTTACTTTATTAACATTTTGAGAATGAGAACCTCTTTCAAATAACTGAAATACAACTAATACTTCATAAAACATCATATGAATATACCAATAATTCAATCAGCAAATAATACCTAGTGAATGAAACTCATGGGCAATCGTAAATTAATTTCTGTCAATTTAATTTCTATCCATAAAATAGTCTGTTAGCACGTGTCATTAATAACGCACTTTTCATATTTATAGCAACTCCAATCTACGGGCCGCAAAATATTTTAACGATTTTGCGATGAGCGTATTAATCAGTTATAAATACACTTACGTTAATACTAATCTCGGTCTATTAGAGGTGAAAGTATCATTTTCTATAGAGAGCAAAAGTGATTAAGGAGGTAATTCACAACATTTTTAGAATGTTGAGATAAATTGGAAATAAATCGTTGTTTTATCTATAACTTGACACTAAACAATATTTTTAACATTATCCAGATCGATTAATAACTTAATATTAATTACATATTGTAATGTTAAAAATACTTATATTTTTGAATTATTTTGTACTAATGGTATTAGCGATCAATTGAATACCGCTTTTTTCGAATAGTTGGAAAACAGTGCATTAGTACAAGATCTAACTGCCTAGGTAAGTATAAATAAAGGACGTTTAGATAGATTGCATGTGCTGCGTAAGTATTACAAAGATAAGATATACAGGGTGAGTTTTTTATCTTGAGACAGCGGAATATCTCTAAAACACTGCATCAAATCAAAGAAAGATCTTAATAAGATTTGTTATAATGTAGGGAGCTCACTGAATGGTGCCGAACTCGACCCCCAACCTCACCCGCGCAGAGTGGGAGGGGGGAACACTTTGAAATCTTAAATGGGAACCCGCATTTTGTATTGTAGATTCGGATTCTACGCCATTATGTAGTTTTTGTTTTGAAACCTTTCTTTCAATATCGGGTTAAATACAAAATGCTACGTTATTTCGACTTTGATAAAAACTCTGTAGATAGCGTTAATATCAATATGTCTGTTAAAGATTCTTACTCTTATCTTCCCTTTGATACTTTTATGTGCTCAGGTTCCCTGCACTCTTAATTTGTTTTGAGGAGTCCTGCTTTATGACGTTTACGTTATGATAAAAACGATAAAAAATCAATCTGCTGAAGATTCCTAGCTTTTCTTTGATACTTTTATGTGTCCAAGTTGGCTGCACTGTTAGTTTGTTTTGGAAAGTTCTGGGTTATGAGATTTACGTTTGTAACTTGTAGAGCTATTTCAGTGTGTTGGGTATCTTGCGGTCGTTTTCTAGTGTTTATCTGTTCTTTTTACCACTAGATAATTACAGTATAATTAGAGATATTGATTTTAGATTTTTTTCTGTTGTAGTTATCTAAATTAAAAGTAACGATTATTAGCAATCACAACAATTCAATTCAATTTTAATTTATACGTCTTAGGTGCTAAAAATTTTGCCCTGAAGATGTTCTTGTAAGGAACTAAACCCGTCGCGGAAATATATTAAAGAATCTGTGACGAATTAGATCTTTTATTCTATTCGTTTTCTTTAGGTAATCGCAACTTAATATTTAATAATCCCGATGTAAAATGTAAAAATACTTCCACCTAATAGCCGTAAATAGACATATATGTTAATGTTTTGAGCGGTTGCGGAGCGGTTAAAACGTGATCGACAAGTCACTTTTCCTACTCGAATGCATGCTTTAGAGAAAATTATTATCAATATTTTAATATAATTAACTTTCAAAATTCAATAAACCTTAAATTAAATAAATTGTCGATTGGCAAAAGCTGTTAACTTCAAATTTAACTAAGACACTTAACGGGGCAGATTTCGTGATAAGAAATCGTAACATATTTGATAATATTATTATTAAAAATACTCCTGCAAAATATGCTCTACAGTCAAATTAAAAACTTATGTCTCCCTAAGGTATTATTTCTTTGTATTTTTTTTAAATATAATGAGTTTCTGTGTTTGCTTAAAATGTGCCCTTGTTTCATTAAGCGCTCAAGCTTTCGCAGAGTGCTGCCTCAGATATGTTTACATTTGAATTAGATGTATTATTCGCTCACAAAGCATTTTTAGGGAGCTATGACTTTCGTATTTCAGTGTACAAGCGTCGTTCACACATTTCGCGAATTAGTGTCCATGAAGAGCCCGCTTTATACTAGCCGCTCATTTGTGAAATGTGATTTCTTGAGTTGAAATAGTATTTTGCCTTTCGGTATTGTATTAATGATGCGTAACTCGTTAAAATATTAAAAAGTTCCTTAAATCCTTTAAAATCCATGATATACAATTGAAATATTTTAATAGAGTGAAAAGTATTATAATTTCCACCAAATGAAAAGATCACAGAGTGGAACGGATTTTGTACACGGTGCATGATGCAACCCCACGAACTCTATATTACAAAAGTTAGGAACTAACTTAGAGTTAAAGTAAATTCCCTTCGAGTTTTTAAATCCTACCTTTAAAGATTAAGCAAGAAGTTTGATGAGCTCTTAAAGCTGCATACCAGATTTCTAAAAATGTTAGAAGGTAATTTATATGGAAAGTTATCTAAATGGACATAAATAACTACGTTGTAAAAAATATATGCCTATTTCTCATTTCAGCAAGGTGTTAGATGAATATTAAAAAATAATATAAATTTTGTGTACATGACTTTTCTTACATTATGTTTATACACCCAAAGCGATGAATTCTAGTGTATGCAACATCTACCTGACCCAAAACCAAATTAGAAATATATTAGTTAAAATCTGGTTCGTAAACTGGTCCTGAGTAAAATAGATAATAAAAATAGTAGCAACAAACTTAATAATTAGTGAGTTATATAGATGAATACCGTATATTAGATAATGCATTGCTGTTCCTGTTAACACTAGAGCTAGGCAACGTTTATTCACGCCCTTGGACTTGACCCCATCTTTTAAGGGAGTCGGTGCTCATTGTATTTACTAGGAAAAACGGTATTCTTTGTGTTCCTTTTTTTTGGAAACCGCTCGATCAAATCGATTCAAATTTTCCGTAGTTGTTATTTGATATCTAAAGATAATTCATAGCTGATGATCTTTTTTAAAAAAAACTTTTGAAAAAGAGAAGTTACAAAACTTCAAAGATAGATGTTTTCTTTTTCAAATTAGAATTTGTTTTCCGGCCCTGCCGAATAAATTTTGAAAAGTTGTCAGTCTTAATTACACCTGATGCGCTTATTGTACATATTAAAAAAAGAAAAATGACAATACGTTAATTAACAGCTGAGAAAAAGGAACATAAATAATACAGTTTTTCCTAGTAAATAACAATAAGCACCGACCCCCTTAAGATATTTTGTTCAGCAATATGTCAAGTACCTTTACTGTAAGTTTAGTCACATGACTGTGAGGCACACTGTATGGTATCCGTGTAATCTAGATTCAAAATATTTATTTCGTTTTTTGGAGTCGGGTAAACAGGAAGCGGTAATAAGTTCTTTTAATTTATTACTTAGTCGCTAAAGTAGACAATTCGATTTATAAATACTAGAGAAAGTGAAAGCTGTTAGTGTAATTTGTATATTTATTTCACTTTACATACATATATAAACGTAAAATACATAGCACATTATCTTCACTTGCAATGCTATTCAAATAAGTGTATACGATTGTGTAAAATCCTTAAATTTAAAGAAATATGTGTAAAAATTTCTACTAAAATGCTAAGCTTCATTTAAAACAATGGGTTACTATTTCAAAATACCAGGTTAAAGAGAAAACGAAAGTGATATTGAAAAACTGTTGTTACTGTTTATCGTTTAGCTATAGCAGTACTCTTCTAGTATTTTTCATCGAGACCAAATAGGAAAATAAAACGTATACAGAACTTAAAGAGCCTTGTCAAATCGGTCTGTTACGCATACTGACAGAAATTAAAAAGCTATTTCAACGATGTTTGTCGTTTTTAACGTTCTTTTTGATTGATATAACCATTAAATGGTGAAACTAATGCAACACACATAATTAAAATAAGCAGTTGCTTTCTATGAGTGTCGATATTCAGAGCAATAAGTTTATTTAAAACTGCAAAATTTTGTTGACAGTTATTTCATATAGGCATGTTGTATATGTTGTATGCTGCTATGCTTTATAACCTAAGAAATGTAAACAAAACAAAAATCAAAATTGCAACAATAATACATAATGTTGCTATTAATATTATCTAAATACATGACATAATTATTTTTTTGACTAAAATATGAGTATCTTTATTATCCAGGAATATAACTGCAGTATAACTGCACTATTGAAAAATAGATGATGCTGTTTATTTTTCGATCGTATTAAATATACACTTGGCTATTGACTGGCTGGCGATAGAGATATCAAAACTTGGAAACCAACATTTGTATCAAACGTAGAAGTATATGCTTTCAGTATAAATATATTGTTCCTTTACTAGGCTGCAGTTGTATTTTATTTATTCAAATGTGGTAGTTTCGTTTCCTTGCAATTGAGGTTTACCCACTTTAGAGACCTTTGCTAGGGCGATAATAGGGATACTAACATTTAAATTAAATTATACAGCAATAAATAACACATAATCATTCGGTATAAAGGAAGCATATTAATAATTTAATTTAGAGTACTTGATATAAATAATACGAACTCTTAACGCCAGGAACTAATAAAATTAACGTAATTTGATAATTTTCCTCTACAATATACTACTCAAGTATCTAGAACTGATATTTCTGACAATTATGCCAACTACAAGGAAAAAGGTTTACAAAAGTAAATACTGCTGAAATATTAAATATCAGTATTAAGTATTTTTAAGTATAATGTTAATTCAGCATTTTGAACACAGTGCTCGTATTTAAAACAAAAATAGAGTTCAGTTAGTTATTAAACGGAGTTTAAAGTTAAACGAACCAATGTTTTCTCTCAGTAAACTGGCTTGGGTGCCCATAGATCCATGGAAGAAATATGATATTATTTGATTCCAAGCAATGTACGGTCACATTTTACTGCGTGAATACACCAATTATTTTGCTTGGTGATTTTAATCTTGACTGCCTTGCAGGGTGTAGTAAATTAGTGAGGTTAGAACAAATGTTAGAAACATTTAATCTGAAACAAAAAGTAACAATCCCAACCAGAGTTACTGTATCTAGCAGAACATTGATCGATCATGTATACACTAATCTTAATACATTTGTAGGTACACACGTAGGTGATTTTGTATTTTCCGACCACAGAGTAATCTGTGTAAATACTGGTATTTCAAGCACACCCGAGCAGCCTGTTTGTGTTCGTAAGCGAATATTTAACGACATAAATAGAAGCAATTTTAAGTCAGTCTTACTAAATGAGAATTGGTCGGCTATGTATATGGCCAATACCCTGAATAATAAATTTAATGCTTTTCATGGCGTGTTTATGTATCATTTCAATAGTTATTTTTTAATTAAAAATGTTAAAATAAATAACCGTAATATGAAAAATTGGATGTCTGACAATGTTAAAATTTCTAGCAATAATGTAAAAAAATTATTTCATTTAAAAAAGAAATATCCTGAACTTAATACAATTTACAAAAATGCTTTATATAATCATAAGCAGTTGCTAAAAGAATCTAAAAAAACGTATTATTCTGAAAGAATTAGAACCTCTATAAACCCGAATCGATCAGCTTGGCAAATTATTAACGAGTTGAGTGGTAGGAGCATTTCGACTGTTTCAAATGTTGTCGTTGCTGTCAATAACGAAGAAGTTGATAATCCGCTCGATGTTGCAAATATCTTTAACAAATATTTCCAATCAGAACCGCTCAATATTATAGGCAAAATTGTAAATCTTCCTACGGTTAAGAACTTGGTGTCTGATTTTCTCTCTAACACAATGTTCATTAAACCATTCTCAGAGTGTGAGGTAAGATCGATCATTTTAAGATTACAGAATAAGTGGTCCAGTGGTCCTGATGAGGTGCCTGCGGCAGTCATTCGGGAGTGTGTGAATGGTTTGGTTGCTCCTTTGACTTACTTAATAAATGCGTCTATGGCGGAAGGAAAATTTCCCGCAATTTTGAAAACTACCTGTGTAAAGCCGTTACATAAACGGGGCAGTAAGTTGGACGTCTCAAATTATAGGCCTATTGCTCTGGCTTCGTCTTTTTCTAAAGTTTTTGAGTATGCGATGCTTGACCGCCTTAGTGATTTTTTAAACAGTAATAGCATTTTAAATGATTCTCAACATGGTTTTAGAAAGAATCGCTCTACCATTACCGCTTTGCATACCTTTTATGAGAAATTAATAAATCACCTTGAAGACTCCAAGCACGCTATTGGCATATTCTGCGATCTTAGGCGCGCGTTTGATTGCGTGCAACATAACATACTTATGGATAGATTGCATAGGTATGGTGTGAGGGGTGTTGCGGCTGACTGGTTCGCGTCATACTTGACTGATAGGTCGCAGTTTGTTGAAGTCACTTATCGCTCCAGTTGCATTAGGACTTATAGATCAGCAAAGCTTCCAGTGGCTGTTGGTGTTCCACAGGGATCCATTTTGGGACCTGTTTTGTTTATATTGTTTATTAACGATATTGTCGGGTTTTTAGGTGATTTCCGAATTCTCATGTATGCTGATGATGCTTGTGGCTTGATTGCGAATAATGATCTTACGGCATCCACAGTTGCTTGCAATAATTTTTTAAATGATGCTGCAACTTGGCTTTCCAATAATGGTTTATATTTGAACAGTTCAAAAACTAATTATATTCATTTTAGAAATATTCATAATAAGAACGATCATGATATTAAATTATCCATATTGGGTGAGAATATAGTGGAAGTAGATTCAACAAAATTTTTAGGTTTAAAAGTAGACAAATATCTATCATGGGAGAGTCATTGTATTAATGTGATTTTATGTTTGAATACTGTATGTTTTCAAATGCGAAGTATGCGGGAAGCGATTGGGCGAGAGTCTATGCTCAAATTTTATTACGCTGTTGTCCATTCACGTTTGTTGTACGGTATTTGTTTGTGGGGTTCGTCTGTGCACGCTGGTGATGTTTTTTTGGCGCAGAAGAGGTTAATACGTTGCATGGCGGGCGTTAGGCAGAATGTTTCTTGTAGACGGTTGTTTCGGGAGTTTGGATTGCTCACTTTGCAAGGCATTTTTATTCTGGAGCTTCTGCGGTATATTCATGCAAATAGATCCAAATTTATAACGCACTGTGGCGTACACTCTCACTATACACGGAACAGAAATAATTATTGTATTCCTTCTACAAAATACCGGGTGGCATCTGTTTCTCCTAACTGCTTAGGTTTGAGACTTTACAATGCTCTGTTAGAGGAGTATAAAGCATGTCAAACGGCTCGCTCATTCAAATCCAGAGTAAAGAATCTCCTTTTGGAAAATGTTGTGTATTCTATTGACGAGTTTTTCTCTTTATTTGAGTGACGTTGGCTTACCTGCAAATATATGTGTATTTTTAATCATTCTTTTAATTTGTTCAATTTTTTCTTCTTTTTTTTATCTATTTTATAATTAGTTATGACGTATCCAATGTAATATTTTATATTGCCTAATGGATCTAATAAATACATACATACATACATACATACATACATACATACATACATACATACATACATACATACATACTTCACGACTGATAATTGAAAGCCTACGCGAGATTGACATTGGAAGATTTAAGCCACTAATGTATGGATCAATGAGATCAATTACTACGAGGAATGACATATTTTTATCATCGCAGAATTGTAGAATTTGCGGAAATACTTACAGTACAAATATACTGTAATCTTCCAAATTTTACTATAGGACAGGAAAGAGCGCGCCGCCTTAAAATAGAAACCGACATGTATCCCACCACATCCCTAACGCCCAACATCGTTTCAATATCGGCATCGGCGCGTATTGCAAGGTCATTTTATACATAATTAGATCCCTATACTAAAATTAAAATTTGTCGACTACGGTATGTTTAAAGTATGCCTGCGCGTTGGGATATACCTAATATAGGCGAACCTGTGATAAATAATATTGTTGTAACGGAACTTAAAAAATCAAAACTTCCATACAATTGTCACCTCAGCCAGAAAATATAAGTGTTTCAAAAAATTATGTTGCAGCAAACATCAATGTTTGTGCTAATTTACAAAGTGCTTCATATACGGAAATTAAAGTATTTTATCTGCCCTTGTTGCTAAATTAAAATAAAGTAACGCTATCTCCATTTTCCAAATCACGTTACAAATTTGATCTACTAAAGATAGTGGAATGCATGTTTTATGACAGTAGTTTAGCATTAACTTGAGTTAAAGTTTATGTTTTGATGTGAACGGTTTTTGCTATGTACATTTTAGTATTTATATATAGAGCAAGGCAGATAAATAGGAGTTTACAAATTCCCATTTTGTTAAAAAAACGAGAACACAAAAAATTGAAAATGAGTTAACAACTAAATTATAACTAACAGCTTCTTGCGGGTCGACAGCGAAACGTCGAGCGAAAGTTTTGACACACGGCGAAACCCGCAAGAAGCTGTTAGTTATAGTTACACCGGCCGTGAAAGCCTACGCAGTGTTATAACAACTAAATTCCTAGAACCGTTTCATATATTTATTCTGTTTTAATACGTCACAGCTTTATCTCATTCTCCAGTTTGCAGGATATGCTCGTTTTAATCAATAATATTATCAAATGCGATTAGCACGTCCAGAGATTACAATAGATAACAGAATATGTCCACATGCATCTTCACTAACGTGTCCCTTATATTCAAAGTGTTAATAAGAAACGCATATCTCCTACATCGTTTTCTTTCATTTAACACATAGTACTGACAACTATCTTTTTTTTTTACTATCGGTAGTCGGAATAGTTGTTGATAATATCTATAGCCATCGTTGATACTCAATAAGTTAAAATGTAATTTTTTTGTCTATAGAGAAAGCAAAACTTAGACAGAGTTTTATAATTCGGCATTTGTAAACTCTCCTTTTCTTATTATTTCTAGTTTGATCTTGGTCACTATATGCGTAATCGTTTGTTGTTTTAAGTTTAGCATTACTTTTTTTTTATAATTTATTAGTTTTTATTTTGTTAAAATTACAGTTTCTTTTGGTTTATGAACAGTGTATAGGGGTTCTTCTTCTTGTGTTGTCCTTAACATCAAAATTAATTAATAAATAAATAGTGATTATATAAAAAACAATATTTTTGATAACTAAAATCAACAAATCATGTTTTTGGGCTCAGAAGATAATACATAATAATAAAATTCAAATATGCGAAAATATATAGAGGATTTTGTTTAAAAAATTAAATTTGACCTAATTTTGGGAAGTGGTTAAAACATGAATAATTCACAGTACGTAAAATGTTTCGAATTTTATTAATAAAAAAATATTTATACCTAAATATAAAGCTACAATATAGCTGGCAAATAAAATCAACAACTTCTGTTTTAAATTGCTATTATTTTTCTAGTCATTTATGTAACTACTATGGAGTATGCGTTAATAAGCTGCGATTGAATGAATATTTATCATACATTATACATACGATCCCAAACGGAAGATAAGTATGAGGTATGTGGTTCAAAATAATTTAAAAAATGTTCGAATAGGGAGCAGCTGTTGACATGCACCTTAGCTACATATTAGCCCATTTTGCAATTTGTTTTGTAAGAATGATCTATAAACAAAGTATTATTACTTATTAAAGTATGAATGTTGCAGAATTCTAATCGTCCCAATAAAAAGTGGAAAGTTGAAATTGACGATAAACGAAATGGTAACTATGTTATCACCAGATTAGTATTGCATTAGTAATATAATAAATAAGATATATAGAACAAAAAAATTGCTGGATTATACGGCCAATGATCCTAAAATCGGCTGATAGATGTCAATTGGGATATGTTTGTAAAAAAAAGAACGTTTTAAGCTCCTTTCAGAGACACTTTAGTAAAATAAGACTGTTATTTTTACTGAGGTTAGTATGCCTATAAACTAAGTGGTAGACAGTTGATCAATTAAAGCATAACTACAACCTAGGTACTTGCAACTGCAACTACTTTTAGTAGTTAGGAGTACGAAAACTGTAACTATAATTGAGACCACAACTACAACTTCCATAGTTTAGACAAAAGGTATGTTAGTATCAGCAATTTTTGAAAGGCATTAGAAGTCGTGGAGCAAAATAAATATGATGTTTATAAAGCCGGGTCCAGACGAGAACAATGAGCACTCACAAACAAGGTAAGTACGCACAAATTTTCAAGTGTGGACGGCGATACTAACGCGAACGCACATAAACACACTGAGCCAACAGCTGTCGGTCGGTTGTGCATGCTGACCTTGTATGTGAGTGCTCAGGTTGTATATAAGTGTTCTCACTGTACCCGGCTTAATCCTAGGGGTTTATTTTCTGGTTTCAGTAATAACAATACGTAAATCTTGACGGATGTTGAAGCACCAAGAGAAGTTTTCTTTTTCGTTAATGAATACACATTAATTTAAAATTAAATTATTTTTTTTAAGTAGTAGCAAAGGAATATTTATTGGGTCCTACGAAAAAAATACTTAAAACAAATAGTGACTTAGGATATTTCTTCCTTATGAAAAGTATAGTTTTGACTTGAAAATAATCGTTATCTGTACAAAGTAAAATTTATTTGCTTGGAATAATAAAGCACATTTGATCGAATAACTCCACAATCAATACTCAAATAAATATTTATTTGATTGTAAGAAACGAAATTATTTAAAATTAAAAAAATATATCTTAAGTTTAATAATTTGTTTATATGACCAAATTGTTTTCCTGATTTATCTTCAAATTGACCTTACAATATTTGTCTGTAGTTTCTTGTTTTATTATTCTTTTGGGTTTAAGGTCGGGTAGATTCAGTAAAAAAAAATTAATTTGCATTTTATTTTTTTATTTTTGCTATGATCGTTTTGTTATATTTTGTAATAACTTTTTCGAGCAGTTAGTGTTAAAATAGCTATAAAAACAATGACATCAGTGATTACTTATTAAATTTATTTCTATTTACCTATTATAAATTTACCTAATTGCAAAACTTTAGCTCTAACTTTAAAATGTGTGTAACATTTTTTTTTGCGTTCCATTTAGAATAGTGTCAAAATAAATACGTTATATTTTTTATGAAAATTTAATTAATTAACAATAAAACAAACTCAACAATTAAACAAACATATTCAAAACAAATAAACTTGTATGTATATGTTAACTTGAATACAAACAAATACATACTCCAGAAAATGAACTATTTTATTAAGCATATTATATGCAGACTCAACTGTTGTCCACGGTGTGATTTTGTCCTCATAGATTTTCCGTAAATATAAAATTACAGGTGTTAAGAAATTTTCCAAAAAAAAAACTGTTGAAACCATTGCAGTAAAGTTGCCCGTTGCCCCGTCATATTGGTGGTTAATTGGCAAAAATCAAAGAGTATCGCTTGTAATGGGAATACTCTTTTGATAACATTTCCAGGTAGGAAACTTATATCGAGTATGGAAAGTTAGTGTAGTAAAATAGCAGAACCGTCATTTGCCGGATATCATTATTACGGTCACTTTGTTAGGCTGATGCACTTTCTACCGTTAATAGAAGTTCTACTACTAATATTATCTGCCATTTTTAAAAGACGAGAGGAGTGAAAAAATAAAAGTGATTTTTATAAGTTTAAGGGTTAATCTGTTGGTTTCAATAGCAACAATACATAAATGTTGAAGGATGTCGAAGATCTTGACGGATATAATAGTTGCCATAAATCCATGGTATAAATACATATAACGATGCACCTGGGAATATTTTATATAACGAGAAAATAAAAGGAAAACACCTAAGTACTGATGACGCGTCTGAAATTCGCCTGCTCATAAGGCTATGAGTTTATTAATCGTAATTATATTATTAGGCCTTTAATTGTTGTAAAATACAAGACTATATTCATTATTATTTCTTAATAAAAGTAAATATATAGAAAGTGCATCCACATGTGTATATGACACATGTATTAGTATATAGCTATGGCGTATTTTAGATAATTTAAAGAATAAAATTTGTATCGCCAATACGAATAACATATTGCAAGCCTGATGTCTACACAAAACAGTAGCAAAAAAAATAACAGTTTTATGTATGTATATCTCTGATATATGTAACGGAAACTGCTACAAATAGTAGCAGCATTTTTAAACTGCTAACCGAAGTGACAATAACAGTTTGTTTTACACATTATTACTAACTAACTTTACACACGCTATATCTGCATACAAAAGCATATACCTATATGAATAGGTGTAGTTATTTATCATCCGACTTGAAATATCCTCTACTCTTAAAAAATGTAATTATAACTGGGTAACTAGAATATACCTACTGATTGGTAGTTGTGAGTACAGCTACTTTACAAACTACAGTAGTTTTGGTGGTAAACTCCAACTACAACTATTTTAGTTAAGAAATAGTAGTTGTGGGATGTCAACTATCAACGACGGAAACTAATTGTAACTGTAACTACTTCTCAACTTCTGTAATTGTAATTTGTAATTAAGTTAAATTTTGCCCAACACTGCTATGGAAGCATAAACTGCCACCCGAGTATAGGAAACTAATGACATGAATCGTTTTATAACGATTGTTTAGCTTACAATGTAATTTTTATCGTTCAAGAATTTATGTTAACACAATCGTTTATTCTTCATTGTTTTTCATATTAATAGCTCATTTAATCGTTTATTTAGACACAAAAAAAGAGAAAATCATTCAAACTTCTAGATTCAGTTAGTTGACTTTCATTAAGCTAAAAAGTTGTAAGAACATGATTAATCTAATATTGATATTGCTGCTTATTACTTTCGTTATTGCTGGTAAGTGATCGATGTTTTAGGTATACAGTGTGTTGCTAGATAGGTGTCACAAGAGGAAAAACTTTTTAGTGCTTATTGATTTCTCAAAAAAAAAGAAAATTCTTTATAGAAGTTTTTTCTTGTTTTAAAACCCATAAATAATACCAGCCTTTGAAAATAAATGTCTTAATAATAGGTGAAATACATGCTTTATGTAATATTTAAGCAGATTCTTTTCTACGTTGCTAATATCTAGTTGCATTGATCATAATGCTTTTAACATCGATCGTATTAGTGAACTACTATCGTTACTGTCACGTAGTACCTATTTAATTGTCGCAATGTTGCACTTACACGAAAAGTATAGGCGGTTGAATGTTATGGTACAGGCGAAGCACCCAATTGAGAAATTTAATGTTAAATATCCGGATATTGTCGTTCGCGGTAAAACTCTTCGGGGACTGGTGAGACGTTTTGAAAAGACAAAGAGTGTCATACCTAAAAAAATATGTGAAAAGAGGTTTGTTAATGAATATGCAAATACTCTTTTAGTATTGGATTCGGTCAGACAAAATGCAAGAAAACGAGCGGCCAATCTGAATATGAGCGCGTCATTTCGAATTTACGTATCTAATATAGTAAAGCCGTATAAACCACGTTTCCACGATTCCCGGCGATTATGCAAAGCGGTTGGACTTTTGTTTGCAAGGAGGATACGAAATTGCAAATGATAATTTTTTTATAAAAATATTATATTCTCTGATAAGTATAAATGGATATGTATCGTCCCAAATTTCTTGGTATTGAGATGCCACAAATCCAAATTTTATTATTAATCGTAATTGGCAACATTGTACAGTAAATGTATGGTGTGTGATATTATACGATTGAATTATTGAATCATATTTTGTGAAACAACTGTCAACCAATGTAGTTATTTACATATGTCAAATAATTTCTTTTAAGAAGAACTTGAAAGATTACCCCTTAATATCTACAGACAATTTATTTTCCACTCCATCCTGTAGAAAATAATGTCCGGCTCATTCCATAAATGTTGTAAGACAATCTTGACAACACATTTTGGATGCAAGTTGATTGGGAGATACGGAACAAATTTATAGGCAATTCGTTCGTCCGACTTCACCATTATGGATTTCTTTTTTTGGAGATACCTCAAACAAAACGTGTATAGCAACCCAATGACTAAAAAAAAATAAAAAATGGTATTACACAAGCCATTAACACTGTAATACCTCAAATGTTACATAACCGTTATAAAGAATTTCATGGAGTTATGTGCAGAGGGGCGGTGGAATTGTAGAATAACTACAAATAATAAAATTGTATTTTTTGAAGTTGGTTTCTTTTATTTTCTGAATTAGCATAACAATATAAGGACCATGTGTGTGTTCACTAACCGGCGATCGATGTGAAAAACATTACGATCAATGCAACTGGATATTACCACAACATTACGAACTTAGAAAAAGAATGCTTAAAAAGTTACAAAAGCATTATTTGTGGGTTTTAGAACAAGCAAAAACTTTTATGAAGAATAGAAATTTTTGAGAAATTAATACTATAACAGTTTTTACTCTTGTGACAAATTTGAGTGTATACTAATACGGATTTGGCCTAATCAAGAAAAATATGCACAAGCCTCTAGCACTTTCTGTTATACAGGGTGTTGATATTAACTTTCTTATTTTAAATGCAACAGCCTGTATATTTTTATACTTTTGAATTTGCTCTTAAAATTCTAGTTTTAATTTATGTAGATTGCTATACCTAAACTCATCTGCTTTCGAGATACTTCGATTCTTTTCAGAAAAGTGACATTTGTAACCCCATACAAAATATGGACTAAAAGTCGATATATCAAGATGGCGCATGAAAATTATTATATCTCAAACCAAAATGCCAGCGCGTCTTAACTATGGAAACGAAGACTATTTAAATTTATTTATTATCTATGGAGAATGTAACAAAGTAATCTCCAGAACATGTGACGCTTTCGTTCTACGATATCCAGAGAAGCAGAAATTGACCGTAAGTGTTTTAATACGTATAAATGACAATTTTTAGACATAATGCCACAGTCAGGGCTACAATCCGAAAAAGAAAACCTATTGTCGTTAATCATAATACAATAATTGCTATTGTGGCTTGTTTTCAAGCATTTCCAATTGCATCGCTGAGGCAAGCTTATTTGAAATCGGGGATTTCAAAGAATTCAATACACAGAATTTTAAAGGACCATAAAATGCAGCCGTATTTGTTCCACTTGGTTCAAGTCACTTTTCTGCAAAACAAGTATCTCGAAAACAAAAGAATTTCGGTATAGGGATCCCTACATACATTTTAACTAGAATTTTAAGGCAATTAAAATATGTAAAAATATACAGGGTGTTGCATTTAAAATAAGAAAGTAAAAGTCAACACCCTGTATAACCGAAAGTGCTAGAGACTTGTGCATATTTTTCTCGAATAGGCCAAATCCATATTAGTATGCACTCAAATTTTCAAATTTTTCCCGTGAATAGTTTCCGTGTATAGATCGCTGACATTCGTCGTGCGACACCTCTATATAAAAAATAGCTTTTACTAATTGGAGATATATAAACGCTTACTTTTGGTTGAATTTTTAATAAAATTTTAAAGATTTATTTTTACGTTCAGGCATTTTTGGCACAAACTTCAAAAAATATTATTAGGCTGGATTAGCTTGGAGTTCTACAGCACGTGGAATAAAACAATTATTTGCAAATGTATTAGTGACATGATGGATATTATGGGTAATACTTTGTCTCTTAAATACAGAGCCTAGATGCCAGGTCCCACCGAGACACTTGAAAGGATGCCAAGATAAATGTGAAAGACACCCGTATCCGTACCCATCCTTACAAGATGCGTAAGCGGCTGTAAGGCATGCGTTTGCAACAGACGTAATGAAGATCCAAACCTTATGAGATGCTATTAATAAGTCATTCGTGTCGTGCAGTGACTGTATGTTTATATGAAGAATTATTATGTAAATTATGATTTTTACTCTAAAATATAGAAGAAGCATGTCCACAAATATTTTATTTTATAGTGTATAAGGATGGATACGACTCGAAAATTCAGATTTATGTGGAACCTTTTGTAAGTTTGTACAGACTTCGATGTAAGAGAAATGATCTTTTAGCCTTGTTTATATATCTTAATAGTTATTCAACCAACTGAAGTATCTTTAAGTGTCTCTTAAATGGCGCCCGGCGTAAATGGAAATTTACGTTGGTGGAGAACGCCATCTAACAGACACCCAATCGGTTGAATAACTATAAAGATATAATAAACAAGACTTTTAGTAAAGAATTCACCGTAACCGATTAAGTTTTTTTCATTGTGCAGCTGTTTTGCCGACGAACAATATCACAAAGTTTCACTTGTACTTGTGTTAAAACAGACGTCATTTTAACACTAGTTTTTTAATAAACTATAGTGAAACGATTTTGATATACTTTATTTTTGTGGGGTACCTTTGATAGCCAACTGATTCGTTATTACTACTCACAATATTAAGTTATATAGCTAATATAGTTGTTGTAATATTAGTTTTTATATGTGTTTGTGGAGGTGGTATATACCGGGTGCCTAAACAGTATTGCACTAAGTGTGCATATTAGAAATGATCCAGCATTTAAATTTGACGTTTGGTGGCATTAAATTATAAATAAATACAGGCGCGGCACTATATTTTGCGGCGCCTTCTGCGAAATGCCCTTGAATAATGAAGCAAAGCTGACGCCGGCTCTGCTTATCTTTGTCAAAGGCAGTCTTGATTTTTTTCAAATGGAAACTTAGGTTTAGTGTTGCGTTATTTGGTAAGTAATTAATTTAGAAATGCAGTACGGTATATCATAAGTTTGTTTATTCTAAAATAACGAAGAAGAAAATTCAAAAACTTCAAATGAATATAACAAATAATTGCAAAACTGAGTATAACTGTTACAAACTGTTGTCCATTTATTTCTTGACGACATCCAAGTCTATCAACAAAAGCCTGGTCGCTTTTGTTGATAGACTTGGGGATGGGGGTCCGATTGAATCGCTTCTTAGGTCTTCAGGCTTAACTTTCATGGACGTTTCCTTCGAAGATATTTGAAAAGTGTTGTGTATTGAAATAATAGGCTTACTCTAAATCTATAGCAAATCAACCGCCTCATACTCATGTTTGTGTGACCAACAAGCTGCTGGAATCGCTTATTTCCGGCAGCATGCTGGAAATGCCCTCAGACAGGATGTGTACTTGACCAATGATCGATGCATACCTCAGTATCTCTTTTCCAAACAGAGAGGAAGGAAGATACAACAAAAGACCACTGACGCAGGCTGGTTTACGGGCGGTTCGAAAACTGAGCAGTGTGTGGGCTCAGTTTGTCGCAGTCCAAGAGTCAGAAGATATTACAACTTACTATTACATTATTTGGACACAAAATCTATATCATTGAGCTGTGTGCGAGAGAGGTTTCAGCCATAGTCAGGCGGTGTTGAAAGCGCTAGAGGAACATAAATGCAACTCAAAACTGATCTGGAACCGTAAACATATTCTAAACACATTGGGGATGGCTAATATCTATCTAATTTGGGTACCTGGACACTCACTCATTCTTGGAAATGAGGAACCAGGCATACTTGCTAAAAAGGGTACTGCGAGCAATTTTAGAGACCTCCATTGGCATAGGACCAACGCACAGTGATCTGAAATGCGAAAAATGTGATCGAAAATCAATTTTTCACATTTTTAGTATAGCGTTAAAATTTTGGCATTTCAATGTCAAAACATTGTTTGATTTAAGGCTTATTAGTTTCGAATCGAGTATTATATTTAACTGAACCAAATGCCTTCAAAATAGGGTAAAATTGATGTTTGCTTAAAATTATGGAAATGGTCAATATCTCTCAATATTCTGTTGATGTTAACATTCTCAACAGGTACTAGATATGTTAAATTAATAAACTCATCTTGAAAGATGGTTATTTAAAGTATCTAAACAACCTCCCAATGAATACTGGCCAATTACTTAATTACCTGGATTATGGGGGAAGATTAGTGTACTTACAAATCTCGGATTATAGGCAGCATAAAGTAGTTTCTACAAAAAATATTACACAAGATTACAACGCCAATCTGATAAACATTCTTTGTTTAAAAGGGTGGAGGGTAATAAACACACATTAGGCTGCGTCCAACTGCGACCACGCAAATTATTCATCAGTAGATATGCTCTTGCGTAGGTTATAATAATGCGCGTGGGAATATTTCATTTAATGATTTAGTTACGCACAAGTTAAATTACGCCAGTAAGTATGTCAACTACGTATACTGATGACGCGTCTGTGAACACGTATGAGCAGAACGGTGCATACAAAAAGTAAAAAGTCTCAAAAAGTTTTATACAAATGGAGAAAAAGGTTATCTTACATATCACAAAAAAAATATTCTTGATAAAAAGCTCTGCATGACTTGTGGATAATTAAGTACACAATTTTTAAAACATTGGCTGGAATACAGGGGAAATCGAAATCATGATTTGGAGTGAGAATAAAATACGTTCAAACTGTAGTGGAGAGCAAAGTGTTCATTGAAATTGTTAATATGTAGCAAAAAATTATGCCCACTTGTAGATTAAAGTTAAAAGATATTTCAATAAACATGTCAGCAATTGTTAGATTAATGCGCAGTATGAAACAGCGTAAGATCCCGCACATAATAAGCGCCTGATTGTGTTTTTTACACACGTTCTTGATAGAGTGTATTGGAATATCTAATAACTGTCACAAATGTCAATGTTACATCAGTGTGTTTACAATATTAGAGAAACTGCAAGTAAAACTGAGTATTGACGATAAAATTGAAATTGTTCTTATTGTTGGAGAAAATTATAAAATTTAAATTTCATAACTGTCAGATATGTAATAAATAAATTCAAGAGTTCTGGAAGTGTTGAAAATAAATTTAGAAAGAAACATCAGGCATGAATTCGAAATGAAGATATTGAAACTGATGTGATGCTATCGGCCGTGGAAAATCCAAAGTATTCACTTCGAAAAAGATCCAATTTATTAAATGTACGTAAAAATACAGTTGCACGAATTTTAAAGTCAAATAAATTTAAACCATACAAACCACAATTTACCTATACTTTAAAAGGAAGAGATGTTGAACGAAGGTTCGAATTTTGTGCTCGTATCCAAGGAGACTTGGAAGAAAACAGATTTATGACACGGGATACATGGAGTTTCCTTAGCCTCCAAGGTCGCCGGACATTATCCTTCTAGACTTTTTTTTGTGGGGCTACTTAAAAGAAAAGGTATACCTTCAGAGGCCATATCAAGATGTTGATCATCTTGAAAGACTCATTAGACAAACATGTGAAGCTATAACTCCAGATGTGATCAGAAATGTCACACGAATTTAATCAACGAACAATCACTTGTTTAGAAAGGGACGGTGGATACGTTGAAGTTCCGTAGTATTTACGTAATTTTACATGTTCCCAATAAAATTTATTAGTTGCGTATTATTCATTGTTTATTTATCATGTCTTATTTGGGGAAATCACTAATCTATAAATGGGCATAATTTTTTGCTACTTAATAACAATTTCAATGAACATTTTGCTCTCCACTACAGTTTGAACGTATTTTACTCTCTCTCTAAATCATGATTTGATTTTCCCTGTATTCCAGCCGATGTTTTAAAAATTTTGTACTTAATTATGGATCTACAAGTCATGCAGAGCTTTTTATCAAGAATATTCTTTTTTGTGAAATGTAAGATAAACTTTTTCTCCATTTGTATAAAACTTTTTGGGACACACTGTATATGTGCAATGTTAACTAACTGACTTCAAGGCTCTATTTTTACAGCCGGAGTTGTACAGTAAGTAGCAATTCAAAATGCATTCCGTCAACGATTGGGTCTGCAAGAAATAATAGGAGTTGAAGAAAAGCTTATCAGAAGGTTTGCTGTAATACATGTAGTTAATTCAGGATATAAAATATATGGAATTCGACAAATACTGTTTAGAAACGGCAGATGTGTTGTATATGTCTATATAACTGGTATTACATGCCCACGTCGGTGCATAAAATATTAATACACGAAGCTATTGTTACTGAACATATCATCTTACCAAGTGGAGAATTGTCCGAAGAGGCTCAAGAGACAAGAACAAAGACAGTCATCGATTTAAAAGACATCATACCAGAAAATCGACCAAAATTAAAAATAAAGAAGATTTGAATTAGAGGTTTTTTATAAGTTTCGTTCCATATTTTAGTTCTTTTAATAACAATGATAAGGGCAAGGAAGGATAGACAGACCTTGATGCTTTACGCTTGCTGAACATTGCTGAGAAAACATTTTGAAAAAAGCTAGAAGAACAAAAAGACCATGACTATGAAGATGAATCTGATGTAGAGGAAGTTTGGCCATGTGTTGCTGATTAATCTTTGTTTTTCTATGTTTTCTTTTTTTCGATAAAATTGCACAGTACTTAGAAAGAGAAATCATATTTAGTTCTTGTATATGAAATAATTTTCTGGCCAAAAAAACCATAAAATTTAATCACAACAATCTCTTTTTAAATAAAGTAGTTATCTTATACTATTTAGCACTATATAATGCGAGTCTAACTATAAAATACGTTACGTAAAAATTACATAATGCGATTTATGATAAAATATCTTTACTCGTATCTTTACCCTGCTCTCGCTTTAAGGATGCAATGTACGTTGTATGTAAAAATTACCTTTACAATCGTATTATATAGCCTAAGAGACATATTTACACCAAAGTATATCCCTGAAATAGATTTTGTCACAACGCTACGATATTCGATCACGTTTTTCGCATTTCGGACCACCATGCTATGGCAGCTAAACAGCAAATCAAATTCTGGGCAAATCAGAAAGTGCTCCAATACTGGAACAACTGTTCTGCTTTGTGCATGCGAAGGAGCGTATTTCACCAAGTCAGGCCAGAACTAAGGAACTGCTAGAACTTGACCGCACAAATGTCAACGTGATTGTCCCTGTTTTTACTTGCTTAATAGCAACGTTAGAGTCAGATGCCCGAAAACCACAATCACAATTGTCTGGCATATCTGCAGAAAGCGTTAATTGCTTGTATTGATATATTTCAGAAGTTAATGGAGAGAAATTCCAACAGTTATTGTGATTTCCTTCAATTGAGTTACTAAATTTGAAATTACTTGTCCTATTCCCTTGAACTACTTTAATTTTCTTCGCTATTTTGGGATATCCTTATTGCATTTCTAAACCAATTACTTGGTAAGTGACACGAAACTAAATTTGGCAAAGACAAGTCACACGAAACAAATGGCACTCATATAAAAATACAGGTAATTATGTATAATGACGTTTGGGGAATTAACGTCCAATCTAAATGTCAAAGAGTTGGATATAATCTCAATTGGAGTAATTCTATTTACGCACCCTGTATGTCTGTGGCTTGTATATACATTCATATATAATGCGCTAACGGATTAAACATAATAATTGCACAATTTCTCCTCTCCGCGAGGATATTACGCAGAAGTTGAGCATTCGCTGATGGAAATCAGTGACCGGAGGCCGTTTTACTTTTTGGTGTTATTATTATTCTTCCTTGATGCCGACGACTGGCCACGTACGAAAACCGTTTTCGCCGTATTTTGAATCTTTTGACCCGCTTTCTCTCGCACGGACACACCTGTAGCTCATTTGCAAAGTTAAGATAACGCAGCAGAATTCTTTCCGTCTTTGAATATTAGGTGCGCCATGAATACTAAAATCATTCACACCAAACGTACCTTACCTTCGTTTGTTGGACGGAAAGATGAAGTTTCTGTACATATTTCAAATGTAGTTGATCGCAAGGTATATATATAAAAAAAGTAATATGGATCGCATTAATATGTGCTTACTGATTAGGTTTATGTTCAATATTCTAGGTTATGGGTATGTAATTTAGGATAACGTTCACCGCAATGACTGTTTGAAATTGTGTTAATAGCATAAAAAACCAGATAAATGCAAAACGTGCAATCACTTTACGTGGAGAAAAATGTGGAGTATAATTTACTGTATGTGTCGTAGTGTAGTTACCATACTAACAGCTGTCGACATATGGTATGGGGTTTAACAATATTAAAGTTTTTCAAAATAGTTATTTGTAGGATATATTTGTGGTGTAACTAGAACCTAGTAAATACTGTAATTATATTTCACACTACTACTATCAAAAAGCAAAAAAAAGAAAGTACAATGAAAAAAATATGAACGCAGCGAGATTAGGAATCTATACTAGGAAGTAAGGAATAAAGTGAAGAACTGGTGGGAAAGTCTTTTCGTCTTTTATAAGGTAAAGAAGGGAAGACTGATTTACGTAGATGAAGAAGTGTTTAGCAGACGGAGAGAATGTTTTTTATGATTTACTGAATCATGAAAGTACAACCGAAGGGCAAGAACAAAAACCTCTAATTAAGGAGTATGAAAAAAGAAAACGAAATACTTCCACCAAGCAAAGAATAGGTATACTTGAAGAAAAGATACCCCAGCATTCAAAGCCTGAGCAAAATATCGGTCCTGGTAATGGAAGAGGCCCGATATCTTCTTTCTTGCTTGGAGTCGCATCGTTCGCATACTTTTTCTTCACGTGTACGTGAAATAACAAGATAAATGAAAAATAATAAAAATCCTGGTAGCGATAGAATAACGACGGAAAAAATTAAGTATGGAGGAAACAGCCAACACAGAGTTGTTCAACTTCAAGTGGCTCAAGAACCGCTGCAAATAAAATTACGAGCCGGGCCGCATCATAAATTGCTTTATATGCAACCTTCATAGTGATTCGCGAAAGGTAGAAAAAAAATTGTTTGTATAATTATTTTTACTTTTAGCCCGTTATAAGGCCGAACTTTCGCAAGTTGGGGCAACATTCTCTTGTGAGTAAAAGTTCACCAGTTGACGTTTGCTCTGCTTACGTTTTTAACAGAAGTAGTAAGTGGTTGAATAAAAATTGAGGTTTATGCTTCGATTCCCTTAAAGTCATTTGTGTCAATATGTTTTATATGAGTTTTTATGTACAAAAGCTTTCTCAATTAATGATTAACTGAGATATACAGAGCAATTCATTAAAATGTAATAAATTTTTAAATTTGAACTATATAATATTGTTTGTTATTGGGAATTGAGAATTTTTTTTTATTTTACATTTTACCTTGAAAACATATTTTTTCTTCTCTTCTACTGATATTTTAATTTATTTCCCAAATAACCATTATTTAAATTAAACTGAAACTTACCTGACATTTTTCTTGGAATAATTTTTTTATCAATTAATTAACTACGTAACGTAAATAATTTTAATATTTGAAATATGTTTCTTAATATGTGTGAGTTCTAGAAAATTTCGTGATTTATATGTTTTTCTTTACTTAATACTTCTGTTTTATTCGAAATTAGAGGAGTCATTTTCATTTATAACGTGTAGGTGTAGTAACATTTGTAAATATTTATGTCCTTTAAGGCGTTCTGATAAATGTTGTTTTGTTTGTCCTATGTATACATTATTACAATTATTGCAAGGTATTTTGCAATATGTGTTTGGTTTAGATTTGGAGTGTTATTTTTAAGTTTTTTATAAAGGAATTGTAAGCTTTGACGAGCAACTTTTATGTTGCAAGGAATTAATATTTTATTTATTTGTACAGACAGTTTATTGACATATGGCAGGGATGTATATTCTATTTCAAGATTGCATTACTATTTTTCCTATTGGTAATGGAATGATTATTTTCTATTTTTCCATGGCCAATAACAAAAATAGTAGTCTAAATAAAATATACATCCCTGCCAAGTGTCAATAAATTGTCTGAACAAACAAATAAGATATTAATTCCATACAACATAAACGTTGCTCATAAAAATTATAATAATTTAAAATTTCCTTATACAAAACTCAAAAATAATACTCCACAACTAAACCAGACAAATGTAGTATACAAAATAGCTTGCAATAAGTATGATAACGTTTGCGTATGACAAACAAAACATTTATAAACGAAAAACAAAATATTAAGTAAAGAAAAAAGTATAAATCACGAAGTTTTTCCTATCTAGTTTCCTATCTATTTTTTCTATCTAGAACTCATACATATTAAAAAAAAAAAACATAATAATGAAGTTAATAATCTTCAAGAATTTGCAGACCTATCAAATATATATTTTTCTATAATACAATTAACACTCATATTAATTATTATATTTAACTCTATATAAATTTGAACAAAATTCGATTATATTTATTAGACACTGAATATTTTAAAATATTAATACCTCTAAAACATTTCAACGATATATATATATAAGTTTTTACTCACTAAAATATAAAAACACAATACAATTCACATATCTTACATTATTTTCTATTCAATTTTAAACAATTAAACAAAATGCAACACAAATTTAAAGAAAAATCAAGTTATTAAATTTCAAATACTAAATTCATTTACGTTAGGTAGTTAATTAATTAGTAACAAATTAGTCCAATAAAAATGTCACTTAAGTTTTAGTTTACTTTAAAAATTATGGATATTTTGAAAATAAATTAGAAATTTGGTAGAAGAGGAAAAAATACGTTTCCAAGATAAGATTAAAATAAAAAAAAATAGCTCCATTCTCCGATAACAATTATTATTATACAGTTTAAAATAAAAAAATATCACATTTTAAGGAGTTGCTTTGTATATTTCAGTAACCATTAATTGAGAAAGCTTTTGTATACAAAAGTGAAACGTTATTCAATAAAAACTATGATATTATATATTTTTTTATTAATTCAAAACAAAATTTTCGCCAAAACCAAGAAGACACAAACAGCATTCTAGATTACTAATCAGTGTGTACGCAATTGCATATGGGAATATAGTTTTTAATTCTAATTAACTTTTCTCAAAAATCGAAGCACTCTGCTCTTAGGGAAAAGAATCAATGGACATATCGTTTGAATTGTGATAGATGATTTCCATTCTATTTCGTTACTATTCTTAACAAGGAAATTTAGCTTCTCATGCCTCCAAAAAATGATTTTCCTGTTTTCGTGTATTGCTGCATTCGCGACCGGAATGTTTTTAAATGTTTGTTGTCCTAAAACTAGGCAATAAATAAAATTGCTTCATTCTAAAACCGGTAGTTCCATATGTAATTTACCTATACGCATCTAAATCCTAGTTTCCGATGTGTCTATATAATATTTGATTAATATTTATATAGATATCTGAAATGAATATTAAAGTTAAATCAAATTAAACATGCAAAATTATTTCATTTAAGGGTTGAGATATTAAAACAATACTGGGGTGTGTATTTAGAACTTCAGAAATGTTTAAAGTATATTTATTCTCTTCGTTTTAATTTTTTGGTACTAACTGAGTAAGTTCAGAGGTCTATTGGGTGGTTTTGGCGTCTCTGGCGGTGAAACCGCACAAGTCCGAAAATAAATCGTAAAACATAGTTTACTGGATGCGGTTTCGGTCATATTTTAGACAGAAATTTAAAACGTACGTATTTGTTTGAATAAACAAACAAGTGAAACAAATAGAATAATTAAAATGAGGAATTATTATCCTATAACCACATCTATTTAGTTTATATTGTATCTTATAGATACGATTTAGTACTCGCTCGTGGATAACACTTGCCGCTAGTTTCGATATTCTAAGCAATCAGGATGAAGCAGACTGTTCTATCGACAATAAATTTGTACACATATTCGTTACTTCTAAATATGTGGCATTTATAAATCCTGCGTACCAGGATGATTTGATAGGGAAAGTGTTATAGGGAAATTTTCAATTGGTGATGAAGTAGTGGGAAGCGTGTAAAAGTAACATTGCATATATTTAAACATGTAACAGTTAAATATTCCATGCATAAATCAATTCAATACTTATTTATTAGTTCCTTATTGATTACTAATTCTTTTAGGTGAGTATTCGGGTATCTTATTAATACTGCAACATTTGAACATTAAATATGCGAAAAGATGCCCTTTAGTGGATTTCTTCTTAACATAGGCTGTTCTAGAACTTTGCAAAGCAGTCCCAACAAACTTTACATAATTTTAATTATCTTTCCTCTTTATGATGCCTCCTTTTTTAGACATAAGTAAGTTTAGTACCTTTATATATTAATAACTTTGTTAAAGGAAACCAAAACTTCTTAGGTAGACGTCGCTTTATCGACATGATATTTATACATCCCAAAGTTTGTTTAGTAACAGTAAGTTGACCATAATGTTATTTTTAGGTGTATTCGAAGTATTTTCATTTTTATATAAGTAAAAATTGCTAAACGTCCTTTAAAACTTTTTCCACGAACGACAGGTGTATTTAGATGAGAAATCTGAGGAAAAACATATTATCACCTACTCCAAACATAATATTATGATGTTAGTAAATAGTGATGGTGAGGTGATAACTCATAGTAAATTTTAAGACCATTTTACCATTTCATTGACCATAACAATACAACAACTATAAGACTTCGTCAGAAAGCATTTTAGCCAAGATAGTAAGATTTTTTATTAGGCTACTGAAAAGATAAATAAAGGATTTACCTGTTCGGATGAATTTGTTTGAAAACCATTAAACAGCAAACATAATCAAAAGTGAACATCTTTAGTAAATTAAAACCTATTCAAGTTTAAAAATTTACATGGGATATATGCTGAAATATAGCGCATCTATATTATAATTAGTTAATATTCATTAAAACTAGCGATGGACAAGATAGAGAAGTGAGTCTCGTTTTATAACGATTAGATATACTCGTACTTGTTCGCCTCATAAGTAGAATCCTAGTACTCACGGATTATACAAGAGCTGACAAAACACGTTAATCGTTGTAAGACTGGTTTCACTTGCCCATCAATAATTGCAACTGCCCTATTTATATTATAAGTACGGTATAATTCTGATTATGTAGTAAAATGCTGCATTTTTTAAATAATTTTAATTAGTCCACATAATCATTTCTTTTTTTGTTGAAATTCTCGTATTATCAATCAGTTCAAGCTGCTACTTTGAACAGTTGAACGGAAGTTGAAAAAACAAAGCAGTAAAATTACATTTGTTTTCCTAGGAATTCCTAGCGAAAATAGTAAGTTGTTGCTCCTAAATACAGGTGAATTTTTCCTTTATGTCGTACGGGCACTTCGGAAATAACTGGAGATAGAAGGATGATCAAATAGGAAAAGAAATGTGGTTTTATGAATTGAATTGAACAAGTATTTTGCTTTTTGGAAATTAGACATTTAAAAAAAACTGTTTTTTGTTAATTACGTTGGCGTCTATAACTCTATTATTATTGGTTTTAGAGAAAAAGTGTGGGGCAAATTTTAAGATATTACGTATTTAATAAGATAACCTAAGGAAACTTTTAAGCTATTTTGAGATTTTTTTGAGAAATGACAAAAACTGTAAGTGTTTCGTATGGACACCATTGTCGCCATAACTGAGGCAGTTTTCAACGATTCCAGCGATAGGATACTTGACATATTTATTTTTACATACAAATAAATCATCGCAATATTTTCTTCTTAATTTCCTAACTGTTCAGAACAATTGATAGATGTAAACCGCAATTATTGATTGATGTAAATTACCTTAATATCCGTGTAATGTTGATTAATAAAGTTTTGTAAATTAGCAACATGAATTTTCTACTCACAAAAAGCGTGATATGTTACATTTTGTGTCATAAAAATGCTGTACAAACTGCACAATAGTATTTCGAGCGCTATTTCGATCGTCGTTAACTTTCAGTAGCTACCTTTGAGAGAGTATCATAATTTGGGTGAGTATGTTTTTTTTCTGTATTCTACATAAGACTCCAAGAGTCATTAATGAACAGGCAGCTGCAAATATATTGGCATCTGTGATCCAAAATCTATCGATTTCAACCTGACAAATAACATAATGTAGGTACTATTTATTGTACCAGTACTGAGGAAGCCTAGATTACATTCCTGTAAATTACCAATAACATATGTGGACCCGACAGCCAGTTCAAATTTAAAGTTTTGTGGATGGATGGAGCACGATTTACAACCGCAGCATGTTTAATACACATGGTAAACAATTATGAATGCAAGAAAAAGTTAGTTAAACTTGGATTTAATCTTTAGTGCGGTGTTATGGGCTCAACAATCCACGTTCCGCACATTTGTCGTTTCAACACGATGGGGCAGGGCGTTATAGTTAGTTAACCATAAGAAATCATTTAAACAAAACACTCGAAAAAAATATATAAAGGTTTGAAAAAAGTTATGTTCATTACTTCCATATAATTAGTTTGTCGAAAACTTTTTTTAATTATTTAGTCACATCAACCTCTAAGTATATGTTTTAATGATGCTATTTGTAACGATTTCTCTCTTGTTCTTGGTTAATTTTTGATATTTCATCTCATAAACATAGGTCTGAACAACGGTCAATGTCAGATGCGAAACGTCACGAAGGCTTAAATAATTAACTTCAAATAAATAACCCCTTGTTCTGTTGAAAACAATGTTTTTGTAACACTAACCTCATTATACCAATACAAGAATCTTCAGTAACAGAAACTTCAAGTTTTTCTCTCAAATTTTTAACATATATATCAATATACATATTGTGTTGCGTTTATTTGCTTAATTTGGCAAACTCAATAGGTTCAAGATTCATCGATTTTAAGTTTTAATGAAGTTATTTCCACCAAACTTTCAGTACCTTACAAAGTCTTCTTAGTCCAATTTTGGGCTATATAGTGATGGATGAACTTTTGAGTGTTGATGCACACCCACGCTCAACTTTAATTTAGCGTCAGCAAATGAAACTGAGACACTCTTAAATATGTACATTTAATTCATTTCATGGAAAAATATAATTTACCATAGAAAAGGAATCTAATAACTCAGTTCCTTTTCTTGACATTTTCGCTATAAAGGAATCAGATTAGCGAATTTTGTTGAAGTGGTACACTAAATCCACATTCTCGGGAAGAAACTTAAATTATTTTTCTAACCATGAAACTGTTATGAAATGAAGCTGAATATGCTTAAAGCCATAAAAAAATAAAATGATTAAGATATCCGACAATTCACTTAACAAAAAAAAACTTAAATAGATTTTTTTTTACATCTTTATAAACAATGGGTACCCTAAGTTTATTAAAGATAATAATTTATAATTCGCCTGTTATTGGACTAAATACTCGTTCCGGTCAATCGTAACTCCACAGAAGTAGCTATTTCAACTGCCGGAGGGACCCAAAACTCAACATCCAATACAATCCATGCGAATCTAACCGCTTCATGATTCGCAGCCACCTGCTACTGTAGTTTTCCATCAATTGATTCCTTAACAAATAGAATAGCTAAATTGTTTAAAGAACATATCACAATGATTACCCCTTACAAGGTAAAATCTATAAATGAATTATTTGATAAGGAAAAAACTCCCACTGCTAAGCTATTAAAATCGAATACTGTAT
Organism: Protaetia brevitarsis; assembly: GCA_004143645.1. Classification (NCBI taxonomy): domain Eukaryota; kingdom Metazoa; phylum Arthropoda; class Insecta; order Coleoptera; family Scarabaeidae; genus Protaetia; species Protaetia brevitarsis. Next base: position 860,983 of record RXPK01000114.1, read on the forward strand.
GTCGTGCCATGAGCCTGGGGTTGTGTACATTGGTCAGATCTCTTAATACTTGTATGTATATATATTGCAAGAGTGATATTATATTGTAACCTAAAAGATTTATTGTGTCCCTCTTTTAATACTTAAAAAATAGACTAAAACAACATCATCTTGATTGTACTCGCAAGTCAACTAAAATTGCTCTAGCAGATCATAACTTCAATTTTGAAGGTACTAGAATTTTACATTAGGAAATAATATGATCAAAACTTTTATTTTTAGAAATGTACTACATTGTCAAATATGAAAAGGCCATTAATTTTAGAACTGATATTGGTAACTTGAGTAATATTCATACTTATTTATTGAGGTTTAATCCAACAATTTAATTTAGAACCATATTCATCGATTTTTGGCTCAAATGAATTTAGTTTTTTGTCTCACTATTTTAATAACAACAGTGATTTTGTCACTGGCTTCTCAATTATATTGTAAGCGAGTTGGTCGCAGTGCGTTGTTGGTGATATTGCTCAACTTTGCGGCTTTAAGTTAGTCCCGGTTAGTCCTAACTTTACATTCTGAACACGTGATTCTCTGTTGGAATTATTTAACATTGTAGTGTCCGGTGTTGTTGAACATGTGCACAACTAATGCGTATTTTGGCTTGTTTAATTATACAATTGTAAGTAATTTCACGTTGAACTTTATTAATTTTGTAATTTTTATTTTATAATTTTTGGATTTTTTTTTATCTTTGAGGAAGCAATAAATCAATTGAGAAAGCTTGGACGGATAATAGGAATTTTATTGGCTTCATATTCAACAATACTTCATTTAAATCTCCAATAGATTTACTTTAAAAATTTACGAAAAGAAGCATGATGAAGAAATTTAGAGCTATTCAAATTGCAATTAATTATGTTATGATTTCTCAAATTTGACCTTTATTTTTCCTCAAATTGTGCTGTAATTTAAACATTGTTATGGTAAAGTTTTCTAAATACCCGTATAGTAGCAAATACGTTAAATATACAATATGAGTAGAGAAATTGCTGTAAAGATAACAGTTTTCCTATTTCACGAAAGTAACAATCGAATACATGGCAGACACGGCCATAAAATATTTATCTATTTTTCAGGTAAATATTTCATTGGAACTGTAATCATCAAAATGGCTACTTCCATCGCACTCTGGCGGATGGATATCTCCAAATCAATTCCAATGCGGAGGGAAACAGACATGCGAAATTTGGTTAATTTTTAGTATCTGTAATTTCATATTTATACTCATAGCTGTGAATTACCGCTAATCTTACATGTTTGATTAGATAATTTATTTCAGTTAATAAAGGCATTATTAAACTAAGGATGTGCTTTATTAATTTCAAATATTTTCGACTCTTACGATCAACTAAATATTTATTTGAGTATTAATTGTAGGGTTATTGGGACTAATATTGACTGTATTCAAGTGAAAAGTTGTGTTTCTTTTTTATTATTTAAAAGAATAACTCTTTTGATTAATGTAATATTTATTAACCACAAAAAATCTTTTCCTCAGTACGCAGGTGATAGACAGGCGGTGATGATTACTTGTGGTTAACAACAGACGATCGACGGTTATTTTGGACATTTGGGACTGTGAAAAGATAGAACTGGTTTAATCTATTTTATCGACCCAGTATTATAGAGGGCCGCACGCATTGCAAAATGTAGTGCGTATTATAATGACAGACGTAATTCTATTTCATAGATTATTTACTATCTGCACCACATCATATTCTGTAAAATGCACGATTTTTTTAACATAGAAATGCTGTTTTATCGCGATTGGATTGTGAAACACAGGTTCTGCCTGTTTAGACGACCCGATTATTGATAGTTGTGTGTTCAACTCATTGTAAAATGTAGTATACATTATGACCAATGTAATTGTAGTTCACTGACCGTCTGCTGTTTGCGTTATACCTTAAAATTACCTAGAGTTTTAAGAGTTAACTTTTACGTATACTAGATAAAAAAAAATTGCTTATCTAAAAATGTGTGTGAAATAGTGTATTTCACTGGAAGGAAAAGTCGTAAATGATTATGGTTTTCCTGTTGCGTAAATTATTGGAATATGTACAGTGCTTTACAACCTCGATACAGCTTTCAATTATGTTAATTCTTAAATAGAATAACCCTATCATTAATCTATTTTTAGTAAATTTTAAACAAATAAGTGTAATGTATCTATAGGCCTAAACTCGTTAATCTCCAAGATATTTTTGACTTTCTAAACAGTATGTGGCTTATTGTTCGAGAAAGGCCGTTCCAATTTCATTACCTGCTAATAAATGCTTAGATTTTTGCTAAGCATGTCCTATGCCTATTTGTTCTACTTTTTGAGTTATTATGGTTTTCATTGTTCTGGTTGTATTTACTTATAATTTTAATAATGGACGTGTAAAATAGTATAAACATAAAGAACAATAAAATTCTGGCCGTGTAATCGTGTTTAATTGAATTTCTTTCTAAAGAAGAATTATTTAATTTGGCGCATATACCAGGAGAAGGTAGCAGAAGCTGTTTTTTGATTTCACTGATATATCCATGCATCCATCTATGTTCTAGGTAAATTCCACCTAATTTTTCAGTAATTGTGGTTTCCTTTCATTTTTCCTTATTCTGTTTTTATTGTATTTATAAAATTTTAATAATTGACGATTTCATAATAACTGTCGTTAACGATTAATTGTATTTAATGAAAGTAATTATATGTACGTGAGTAAAACCTTTTGACAGAGCGTTTTCAATGCTCTACAATTGAAACTTGTGGGTGTGTTACAAAAATTCACCTGAACTTGTCGTACCACATTAAGAAAGCTACGTGAATTTAGATGCATATTGACTCACCTTCGCTGTTGAATTGATTTGAAGAATGTAGCTATTCCCGCTCTAACCCGGTTCTTTACGCCACGCACAGTACCTTTAGCGCTACGTATAGCTTTAGAATCTTCACAACCTATTATATTTTTCAAACCGGCAAAAGTTTCATCTTCAGTTTTTTTAACGGGCACCACTGTATCAGTTTCGTCTATTAAATGTTCGTTTAGGTGAAAATCGAAGAACTTATTCGGATTGTGTAACATGTCCGCGAACAATTTGCTCTGCTTCTCTTGTTCCTCCTTTTGTTTCCGGAACTGGTAAGAATTTTCGTCTATAACCACTTTGGGAGCCACCAATTTGCTCAGTTTTGATATTTCCTCCTCCGCATCTTCCTCGTCTTGCTTAATAGTCTCCGGCGATTGTGTCAATTTAGTGGAACGATCCCTTATATCCCTTAAAAGACGCGGTGGCAAGAAGGCGCTAGCTTTAGTTTTCGACTTGGAATCTTTAGCATCAGATTGTAGATCTCCACTGTTGAGAGAGTCACAGCTGATGTTGCTGTCATTGTCACTGTCACCTTCATGATTAATCGTGTGTTTTCCACCGATTAATGTAACCGAAACACCAGCGGACTTCTTTTTAGGTAAAGGCGGCGGTGTTCCATCTAGATCGCTGCAGGTTCCCGAATCCAGTGTGTCACTCGGTGACACTTGGCCGCTCGACATGATACTCGAGTTGTAAGGGCCGTAGTAGAAGAACGGCGTGGCCGTACACTCCGACATGGTAGCAACGTTTATATCCTCCGAATTAACACTGATACGAATACAAGGATTACTTGCTTCCGTCACTTCCACCGATGGGTTGATCCGAATTTTCACTACATGATTTCCAACTGAATTCGTCGTTATCTCCGTAGATGTTGCCGACGAATGACCTTCTCGAGCATCCAGGAAGTTATTACTTCTGTCGTCTGCAGAAACCGATTCGTTTACCGTTGTTTCTTCTGGAGGGGATCGACGTGTCTTCGGCGGCAAAGGCGGAGGAGCAAATGAGACCTGCTCCATAGTTATCTGTTTATCTACAGTTCATCAGATAACAATACCCTTTATCGGCTTTTGTTTTGTAAGCGTATTCAGATTAGATACCTTATCACTCGTAACCGTTATTGTAATTACACTGCCACCAATAGATATAAAACTCACGGAATACACTTCTAGAATTACAGCTCGTTTACTAGTACCACTAGAACCTGTCCGAGTTGTTTTGGTTTGCCTCGAGCTAAAAGCCGGATCGTTATTAATTTGCTGACACAATTCGAGGAGAAATAACTGTACGAGCGATCGCCGTTGCTCGCTGCAGACCGTCTGTATACCGACTAAAGCTGTGCCACTTGTGCTGGCATTGCAGTCTCCAAGAAACCAACCTCTCAGCTTTCTCAATGACACCAAGATAATCTCATACACACACTCTCTCTGTCCGCTTTACAACAACAATAATAATTACGGCGATGTTGGTAGAATAGTACGATGAAGATGTTGAAAATAATGGTGTAATGGGAGTTCTTCTCCGATTGCGTATTCTGTGTTATGCGTGTATGCGTAAGATGGATAGCATATTAAGTAGTCTTCACAATGCATTCTTATTCGCGTAGTTTACTTTATTTCAACATTCCAATGCGATGCAGTGGATTTGGAAAAGGAGTAAGGTGTAAATGCTATTTACACTTATTTACACTCAAGATAGATAATAAGCTTAAAATAAATAGTTTTAATCCTAAAATATCACATGCACTTTAAAAATAATTTCTTCGCACTCAAAGATGGTAAATTTATGTACATACCAAAAATGTTGTCGTAAAATTCCTGAACCAAGTTGAGGCAATTTATGTCTTTACCGTACAGGTAGTTTTACTTTTAGAAGTAATACTGCTAACTATAAGCAATTTTTCGAAGGTTTTTTTTTTGTGTAATCTGGAATACCCACAAGTAAAATTTCTAAGCTATTTAGAGATAATTTCCGTAAAAGTGTTATTAGTTTAAAAGCGAAATTACAAAGAAAAATTCAATTTTTTTTCTAATAAATTGTTTAAATCTGAAATATCTTGGAAATCTTTCTTATACTGGTTCGACTATTAGTTCATTCTAGAAATAGTTTTTATCGTTAAGCTACTCTTAGCTATAATCGTCTCTCAGTGTGCCTTAAACATCGTAAAATATCACTTTTAGGTTATGTGAGGAGCTTATTTTCAAAACGCAACAGGTCCAAAAACTGCAATTTTGTAATGCAGATGTTGTCATAAAGTCTATAACCCCTCTAACAGTTGGTTATTACGCTTTTATGACAAAACGCAATAAGATCAATTACGTAAAGTAAAGAGTATCTCGTAAATTTTCAAACTGCAACCAGTCCTGGGTATTTTTATATTTTAACCGCAACATTCAGCTTCGCTAGGTAGGGGCATTAGCGTGTTTTACTTACCGATTTCATTGTTTGTTTTGATAACACTTGGATTTGTACAACTTGTTATTATAATATTTACCAAAAAAAACATAATCCTATTTTTACTGATGTGGAAGGAGAGTGAGGAGATATTTAAAGTATGAGAAGAATGCAGGTAGCAGAAAACAGAAAAGCACAAAGAAAGAGGTTAGAAAACAAGTACAGGAAGCTAAGTATATTGCTACGCACTTGTTGCTAGCTAATGATAATTAATTGTGTTTGTTTGTAGATATTCTGCCCAAAGATATGCATTTTCAAAACTGGGAGTTGTAGTGTAATCATCCGCATTACAAGAAATTCGAAGAGAAGTTGGACAAGAATCAATGCTTTGTGTTAAACGGAGGCTTTATAAAGACAATAACTTAATGAGGCTTTCTCATTTAATAGAAGTAAAGCGTTCTAAAAGACAGCGTGAACATGTATCGGCTCCAACTAGAAAATCGTATCAGCTTCAAATAGTATATAAGGTTGCAACGAAAATTATACGCTATCAAGTGTGCAATACATTTTTTGAAACACTTTTGGAACTTTCACACCGGGGAGTTTTATAGGTAGCAAAACGTATTAACAATGGCGAAGAGATACATGAAAATCGATATGGGAATCGAGACAAACTACTACATAAACAGGAAAGCCTTGTTAGTAAAATCGAAATTTTTAAATTAAAACGGCAAAGTTAAGATTGGAAATTTAAAAAATTAATAAGAAAAGGTTAGTACGAAATATAAAATGTCAAAAAGAGAAAACTTACAGACGCATAGTTTTTTTTTCCTTGTTTTAATAATTTTTCACTCTTTTTGTTTTAATAATTATTCTCATATCGATAGTATTTTTTTCAAATTTTTCAAGTTTTGATTACTTAAATTTATTAGTTTTGCTATCTTAGTTAACTACATAACCAAAGAATGACATCTTATCGTTTTAACATACACCGAGATACTATTCTAACTGAGAATGTCCTAATAGCTGAAATTATTTGTAAAATAAACTAACAATCAAACCAATAAAGAAGTAACAAAATTTTCAAGACGTTTTCACATTTAATTTTCAAAATGAATATTTCCAAATTCATCTTTATTCTTACTACATTTATATCACATAATACTCACTAAGTCAAGTTCACTTCAATGATTTTAATAACCATCAGCATCTCCTTTAAAATTGAAAAGAATGCTGTATCCATAAATGGAAGCTACTTTGTAATAGTCACATATGTAATCACAATGCAACTCATTTTGTTGCGAAAGTATTTTTTAAACTCGTGTAAAATCTGTATGGTAGTCACAATATACTTAATATAAGTTCGCGAAATATTACGTGACAAAGTCAAAATTGGCTTTTTATAAAAGGAATGCAAATGCAAAACAGCTGTCAATTAATTGCTCGGTAGTTACAAAGCAATCTACTTCAGTTTTTATAATAATATATCTATATTTAATGCATAAAAGATGAACAAAATATAAATTTCTATCAATTATCTTAAAACAAAATTAGAATTGTTACTACTATATTAAATAAGAATATTTTTAAGTAACCGCATTGTTAGAAATGAAAAGCTACGCCTTTCAAGCTGTATAAGTATATTTTCTTTTTTGGTTTCTATATTTTTTATCTTCATACATATATGCAATATAGAATATAGTAAAAAGTAATTGACTACACAGATCTGGAAAGAAAAAGAAAAGCAAAAGTAAATAATTATGTGTTTATTGTTTAAATTTTTGACAAATAAACAAGATGAAGTATTTACTTAATGCTTTTGTTTTAAATATTAGCCTCCGCTATTTTTATTTGTTCAAAAAATACAATCCATGCATTATGTACAATTCATTCATAGACATAAAAATTGAATTTAATTCATTAACATGCAATGAGTAAGCGATCGCAGAAAATTATTGCTGCGACTTTTTCTTCAGAGGGAACTATTTGCGTATTTTTTCTTTTTTTGGGGCGGGTGACAAATATAAATCGGCTGTAGTAATAAAGAAATAAATATTCTTTATAATCCAAAAGAATGGAGTATGTATGGCAAAATGAAGAAGAAATATATCCTTTCCATTCAATATTTTATTATAAAGTACAACTATTTTCGGCTTTCTGCCATCTTCAGGTACTGTACAATACATAAAATACAAAAATCAATATTTAAATTTAACGATTGTTTAAAGTTTAAAGATTAATCGCATATATCATTATTTCCAATATTAACATAATTACTAATACGTACATAAACGTCGGCGCCGTAAAGATAGTAAAAAACAAAACAAGTCGACATATATATTTTATTTAATTTTATATATCTACTTGTTTTGTTTTGTGTTATCTATATTGGAATTAATGATATATACAATTAATATGTAAACTTGAAACAATAGCTAAATTTAAATATTAATTTTATGTATTGTAGAGTACCTGAAGATGGCAGAAAGCCGAAACTAGTTGTACTATATAATAAAATATTGACTGGAAAAAAACAATTTCTTCTTCACTGACCAAAGAAATAAATATTACCTGCAATCCTCACTCATTGCTGACAGAACTAATATGCAGTGAAGAAATACGTCGGTATTGTCATAAATGGACTAAAACATAATCATTCAGTTAAGGACGATGAAATTGCGGTTAGGCTTATAGAGCACTATGTGTCGAAGTTTACGGTTTTACAAAAACCAATAATTAAGGATTTCCAGGAAGTAGGAGTTTTTTTTAATGTATTCAGAGATCAACAGTGAAACTTATTCATAGAAAGGGAGATACAGTTAGTATAAAAAAAATATAGGCTTACCGCCATTTTAAAGCATTTATCAAGAAATTTAAAAAATATGCAGATCAAACAGTCGACCTATGGTCGGGGTATCGTATTGCGGAACCATTCGACACGTTAGAAGTAGGGATGCATTGGTGATACCATGTGATACAGCACTTCACTCGACAGCGTGTAGTTGCATTTTGTTAGCGAAATAGAGTAATTCATGCTATCTCCCTTCCCGAATAGTTCCGAACTGCGATGACCTGACTATAGGTCGACTGTTTGATATGTATATATAATGCGTTTTTGAATTTGTTGATGAGTGCGACATTTTCGATGACAACCAAAAAGGTTATATATCTGGAAGAATTATTGCTAGAACTGTATTGTCTTGGAAAAAATAGTTGAAGGCATAATATCAAACAAACATCCAGTGCGTTGTTTATGGACCTCAAAAGGGCATTTGATTGTGGCAACTGCAACATCCTGTATAAAAAGTTAAAAAGAGATAATGGGTATTAGTAGAATGTCTTCAAGTAATTATGGTATCCGACCAACAAGATGATACATCGGCAACCACAAGACCCATTAAAATCATGATTGATTACGATATACGAAAAATATTGAAAATAATCACCATTTAAACTTCAATTGCTAGTAGGAGGACCTAATTAGTGTGAGTTATGACAATCACAATTTTTTCAATGACGACAGAGTGAAGTTTCTGGTACTGTGGGCGGATGGGCAGCTAAATTCTAGGAAACACATCAAGTACTTGGTTCTAAAATGTCTTCGTTTAATTATGTATTGCACATAATAGCAAATACAGGCAACAAACAACCCAGCTTATTAGCATATCATGCTTATTCAAAATCTCGATTACGTATTTTCATTCATTCATTCATTCAAGTTAGGATGGGCACTTGATGTCCGGGCACTTGAGCTAGGTGCTCATTGTACATCCTATTGATTCTCTATTTTCCTCGAGCAGCTTGGTGTTCTCTATAAAGCCAGTATCTTGCCCAGTGAAACTTGAGACCTTCGAGGGCTCCAGTAGATCTCTCCGAAATAATTCTGCCTGAGTACCTTCAGTTCCTCACATGTGCAGATTACATGTAAGCTCTTTCCTCCTGTAGTTCGCATCTTCTACACCACGGTTCGCTTACACGGCCTGTGTTGTATAGATGCTTTTTCAGAAGGCAGTGTCCAGTTACCAACCCAGGTCGATTACGTAATGGAGTTAATAAACACTTTTAATCATTAAAATTTAAGCACAAAATATTTACCGACAAAGAAACTAAAGAGAGAAATGGAAAATGTACTGACCACTAGCACCTAAGTATCTTTTGTAATGGGCAATAGTTTTCCTTCTATCAAATCTAACTATTATGATTATTCTATCGGGGTATTCCCGACAATTTATTAATCGGTAATTATTACATTTAACGAATGACAATATTATCTAATTTTAATATATTTACCTTTTATCAGATAAGTGACTTTAGATTTTTTGATGTAAATCGTTTGTTTCTTGCTGCTCGCACATCTTGTATTGTTTTTGCCTTTATTAACACTGTCAGAGTTATTTCAAATTTGGCATTTGTGTTTCTTTTGTTGCTGTATTGTATCAGTGCTTTTGCAGCTAATTCCGGTATTTTATCTATGTTTTCTAACATAAAAGTATAAATTTTTGCTGAATAAAAGGCTATTATTACCATTATTCATTAGGTGTAAATGAGGTAGTGTTTGCCGATTGCTCATAATAAGTACAAAAAATGCTTGATCAGCTAAAAAATAATTCATAAATGTAAAATTGCAATCGATTTATTGCGTCTTCAATAATTGAAAATTATGACGCGAGCAATTAAAGTTTAAAATGAATTATGAAATTGGACGATAACATTATACGATGGCAATACATCATTCACTAAGTCAGTAATATAATTAAGGATTACGATATAATTATTATTGTCACTTGTTTTAGTTAAGCTAAAATCTGATTGTATCCCGATATTAAATTCTTACATTGAGCCTCAATCTAATAATTTATTGTAGAAGAGATTGGGAAGAATCGAACTTTAAAGTTTGTTACATACTTTCGCTTATCTGGAAGGCTATTCCATGAACATTTATGTAAAATTTGATTTTATCATTAAGAAATCGTTTTTGAGCTCCAACTCCAGTTTCTAAATTAACTGCGTTTTAATTCAATGTTTAATTAATATGGGTTATATCATTACCGAATTATTGATATTAGAAACCATACGCATAATTTGTTATACTAAAAACAGCTTACTAAAAGCTACGGTCATGAAACCGTTCGCCATATGTACCATCTTTAACAAATTAAATGCGGATTGAAGCTCTACAAATCTTTTATTTATTTATGCAACCGCAACTACAAGTAGGTACTGCGTACCGAGCAATGCATAATTCAAATAACTTTTAACTACTATTTCAATGTTCTGTAGGTTTGATTGCATTAATAATGGAATACTTGTGGAGCTTAGATTCGCATTAATTTGCTAAAGACGGTACATACTAACTTGGCAAACAGCTTTGTTTATCATAAAATAAAAAAATTTCTAATGACTCGCGCTGATAGATCTATTTGTTGATAGCGTCAATAATATGTAGGTATGTATAACATAACTGGAATTTGCGTTTCTATTCTAGCCACACGTGAATATTGCAAAATAGTTGTTGAACATAACAAGATCACGTGCTTAATGATGTATAATAGAATTGCCTTGAGGGAATCTTAAAGATCAGGTATTTGCTATAGATAACTGTAAAACGTACTGCTTACTCTTTCATCTTGTATACGCGAATATATAAACATGTAAATCCTATTTGCATAGATATATTCTTTAATGTGCGTGCCAAACATCACTAGACCTAGATCCATTATTATAATTAATTATATGTAATTACACATATTGAAAGTTTCGTTAATGTTTGAGATATTATACAGATTGTTTTGAAAGTTTTTTTTTACTGTTGGAGAAAATTATTTATTAATTAATAATAATAATAACAATTCTTTATTAGCCATTTGATCGTAAAGATCTAAGCTTCGTCATAAAATAAGTACATCTATAAAAAAAAATAATAAGTAAAAATACAATTGGTATACACATACACAACTAAAAAACTCAGTAGAGCAGTCTCTAGATACTAAGCAACCACACAGCCTTAACCGAGATACTCAGAAATGCTATAAAAATAATTCTGAATAAAATAATCTTTCGCAGCTCTTTTAAATTGAGGCATTCCCAATGACCTCAAATCTGACGGTAATTTATTAAATACTTTAATGCAAATATACCTTGGATTTCTCTCACACAAAGCGGTTCTATGGGTTGGAATTGAATAATGCTTTTTATTTCTAGTGTTATACGTGATATTCATGTCTTCATTTAAAGTAAAGTAAGAATGACGCTTTTTAGCAAACATAGCACATTCATATAAGAGTAACGAAGGCAACGACATTAAACCATTGGCCTTAAATACAGGTAGGCAGGAGGTAGTCCTATTCAGATGAAACATAGTACGAACAATTCGTTTTTGGATGATAAAGTGAGATGAACCAGACCCAGAATATAATACTTTGTTTTGAACAGCATGGTTTCCGAAAAGACCGATCTACCAATACCGCTATGCTCTAGTTTATTGATCAACTTTATCAAAATTTCGATGCAAATAATAAAACAATTGGGATATTATGGACCTTAGTAAAGCATTTGATTTAGTAGATCATTCACTTCTCCTTGAAAAAATATTTGGCTACGGCTTGAGAGGGGTCATTCACAAATGGTTCTCCTCATATCTTGATAATCGACAGCAAATAGTAGAGATAGCCGGTACAATATCCTCTCCGTTGCAGATTTGTATGGGTGTACCGCAAGGATCGATCCTTGGTCCTTTGTTTTTTTTTAAATTTTTATCAATGATCTGCCAAATGTATATGATAGTAGTAGTTTAGTGCTATTTGCTAACGACGTTTCTTATTTGTGCGCAAAGAACACCATTGTGGATGCGTTGAATTTAGCCAGCATTATGTTGGTTAGGTTCAGCACTTGGTTCTCAGCAAATAAATTAATGTTTGAATCAACTGTTTTTATTAACTTCATACCGAAATCTAAATATACCGATAGTAGTTATCTGTTAAGAGTCAACTCACAATCAATTAAACAAGATTCATCGACCAAGTTTCTGGGGCTTCATATTGATTGTGATCTGGGCTGGGATACATATATACAGCCTTTGTGTTCCTCGTTGTCCTCTGTTTATTCAGGGAATTCTAAATACTTACAGTGCCATGTTTATCTATTTTACAGATATTATGTACTGTTAAAAAAAATATTGATAAACTTCCACGCAATAACTATAATCATTCATACCCCACCAGACATGGCACTGACCTGCGAATACCTAGGTATAGAATGGTATTATATGAAAATAACCTCACTTGCGCCGGTATTCACTCATATAATAGGCTTCCCAGTGATATAAAGGAAATAAGTAATACTAGGACTTACAAATACAAACTAAAAGAATACCTCGTTCTCAATAGCTTTTATAGTATTGACGAATACATGACTTCGTGATCTATGTGTTACGGTGCTGATACCGATATCTCTTTATGCCATAAAATTATAAATTAAGTTTTATTTTATTTTAATCTATTTTTTTTTTTATTTATTTCTCCCTTTTCTATAAAACTTGTATCTCGATTTATTATTATTGCTATTATGAGCGCCTTTGCTTCTATTTTTGCATTTTCCTTTTTGTTTTTGACGTTATCCTATAGTGTTTTTGTATTTACTTTTTTGTGGAATAAACGTTTATTTATTTATTTATATACAATCTTTTTACTATTAAATATTTCACAATTATATTATAGTTGTACTTGTATTTTATATTTTTGTACTGTGCACGACTCTGTCTTATATCATATTCATGATCAAAGGGGACGAAGTATATTATTATTATTATTATTATTAGAATTGCAAAATGGCTTTGTTTACTGATGTGTTAGAATTTAGAAAGTTATTACTTTATTGATATATACATTTAAGAGGTTTGGTTTCATCTAGATTATGCAGTTTCAAATATATTTGTTCATTTTTTAATGTACATAAACTAACAAACAGAAAGTACTTTCACGTATACAGATGTATGTGCAGTGTTATGTGAGCCATGCATGTTATTCATTGTATATGTATGTATGTACAATTTAAGGAAATTAATCTGCATATATAAGATTGCATTTAATAGCAGCAATACATTCGTAGTACTAATTACTATAAGATTTGAATTATCTGTTGGAGGAAGTGGATAACATATGTACTCATACATATGCATACAGCGTTTGTATATACTGTTTATGCACGTTTATAGTACAAATACTTACCTGCAACGAGGTTTTTCTTTCTATCGTTAAAATTACATATGTAGCTTTATTGATATATTCAATTGAAGCTGGGTGTCTTACAATTCCTTTCTAGGGTGATTAGGATATAAATTATTTATTTACACAACTAAGTTCATAATATGTATGTAGTTCACCTTGAACAGAAAATTTTATGCCTTTTTCCTTCAATAATACAAGAAAAATGCAGTGAATATAGTTTAAAAATATACGAATATTCACTTTATTATCACAGTGCACATTATTTATTAAAAAGGAATAGCTAGGAATAAAGCAAACGGTTTGAAAGTTAATTTGTGATTTTTCACAACTGCGTCTATTATTTTATCTTGTGGCTAATGCGCAACGCAATATGGAAGTTATTTGGGGTAGTAGAAGCTTGCTTACAAAATTATTTCTTCCAAGCAGCCTGAAAGTAAGTATTACGGTCGTGGATTTTTTTTAAGATTTTACTACTTTTATCAGAGCGGAGTTTGAAGTGGGAAGCAAATTATAGGTAATGAAAATTAGCTGCGTCCGGCTAAGTCTCACATGAATCTACAGTTTTCAGCATATTAATGCTTATAAATTATTAAACTGCCTGAATTATTTATTTAAAAGAATGTACCTAAATTACAAACGCACTTTCGAAATTCGGTAAACATATACCGCTGTGAGTGTATAATTAGATATATTTTATTATCACTGGAGAAGGTGTAACTAATGCATGAAATTTTTAGAGTAGAAAACCGGCTGTTAGTACATGACTATTTATGACAGTTATATAACCTAAGCACTATAACGTTTTGTTACGAACATTATTCAAATGTTAATAGTTACCGTCTAATATGCTGTTTATTTAACGATATTGGTTGGTTAAAGGCATTCTCGTTGCATGTGAAAATCAGTGTGTCTTAGTAATATTGCATAAGTAATCATTTACATTCTGCAACACAGTACCTTATACGGCAAATTTGGTAGAATTTCAATATTAATAAGTCGATAAAGGTTTATTTTAACATAACACCCAGCAATATTTTTTATTATATTTTATTAGTTTATACTTACATTACTTAATTACATTTTACAACTCACGTATTATCTTTTTTCAAATTTTCTTTAGATGTATTTAAATGTAGATTACGTTTATTTCTTTTCTATTAAATTAAGCCCCTTGCATTAATCCTTTATTACATTGCAAGAAATTGGGAATATCCAAATCCTCTGAGTGGTTTAGGGATTTATTATACTTGTCAATCGTTAGGAACATTACCTAAATTCCAAGTAATTTCGGTACCTAAGACAATATAGAAATAATTTCATCCATTTTTTTCTAAACATGAGCAACGAGGTAGCCTGTAAAAGGGAACGATTCAGGGGTATTCACTGACTAATTAACACAGTATAATCACAGTGTAACATACATACTATATTCAATTCTGCTTTACATCAACAACAATTTAAATATGTATAGTGTAGGGTTAAAAGTGTGCTTTATTACATTCACAATCATCAAATCATCGCACGCTCAAATTCCTTCAAACCAGAAGGAATCAACAGATGTAACACACACATGATTAAAATAATCTCTATAAGTCGATAACGTATCAGATGCACCACCACCAATGTGTAGTCCGATTTGTGCCAGCATAATAACTGTTTATCGTACACTGTACAAACTATTTTAGCATCACCGTAATCTAAATCCTGGAATTCACTGATATACATTTCTACATTATGAAACAATGTCATTTTCTACGATTTTCTGCGCCCGACATTGTATTACATCTATAATGCGTAAAATGTTAATGGAGAATTACTACTAAATACTAGATACACGAATCAGAGGGAGTGACTTTACTGCCTTGAAGACCTACTGTGGCTAAACGTTCTGCATAGCGCAAATATTATTATTAATATTATAAAAAATAAGGTATTATACGAGTTATTGAAGTTTCCTACGTCGGTTTTGAAATTACAATTGTTTGTGATTTTAATACGTATGATTTCTGAAATTTGTGGAAGTTATCTTTATTATCTAAAATGAGAGGATTCAAGAAGTCATGTCCAGTGTTTATTGAATGGTTTGAAAGCCCTGTATGGCAATTACTAGTGAAAACGTGATGACGATAGTGATGTTGTATTCCTTCTTTTAAGTTTTCCTGAACTTTGACCAATATAGTATTTCTTACAATTTTTACAATTAATCTTATAGATCGTGTTTCTCCTTTAGCATGTGTCCATCAGAATTTGTTCATTTTTCAAGGGTGTTGTCATTATATAAACAATGGAATTATCCTGGGTGTCTAAAATCTCTTTAAATTTTTGTGACAATGAAGGTATATAAATCAATTTTGAATATTTGGTATTTTTAATTTCATTTTTAGTATTTCTTTTATCGTTGGGAAAAAAATAACTGATGAGTGAATTATTTTGTTTGTAAGGTTAACGACGTAATTATTAAGTTTAAGTCTAGTTTTAAGAGAGTGTAAATTAGTGTTATGGAATTCTTCCAAAGTTTAAAGTTAGAATTCTAAGTATTTGATTTTTTATAAGATTGTGTTTTTGATGAAGAGGGTGGATAGATTTGAAATTCAATATCCTATTGAAGGTAGTAGATTTTGAATCTATTTGAATCTTGCCATTGTTTTTGGCGACTAAAACATCTAAAAAGGCTGATTTATTGTTGTTTTCTATTTCAAAAGTAAATTTTAGTTTTTAGTGGATGGAATTAAACTTGCTGACTAAGTATTCTATACTATTGTAACTAAAAAAGAGTCATCCACTATGTTGCCGTAAAATACATTATTATATCATTATTCAAGGGAATACACGACTAGTTTTTTTTTTTTTGTAATTCATCCTGATTAAATGGAACACCTTCCGAATTTTTGCTTTTGCTGTTGTCCAAGGGCAAAACCTCAAAAATGTTGGAGTTGATAACAACAAATATGCGGTATCTATTGTATTTTTTTAAGCAATGCGGTTTTTCTGCCTATTCTTCTTTAATAAATATCTATATCACTTTAAATCATATTCTGACTAAGCTACTGGATTCATAAGCTCTAATATGATACATATTCCATATAGAACGTGTATACGTTTCTGCACGCATGTTATGGTGATTTATTTATTGTAATTTAAACTTTATTGCCTTAATTATTTCTCTATATACATAAAATTTACGAAACGCAATAGGCCAGCGTGAGAATGAATTTTTCCTTGCAGGAAAATTTCGCAAAATGCTTGGTTCTTACTTCAATTAAATTCAGATATACCATTCCACTCTTAAACTATTAGATAATACTTATACAACAAGTAAGCGGCAATATAATTACATAATATTCAGTCAACGAAAAGTTTCGCTTAATCATTATATTTCATTTCTAACAAATCGTAAAGGACCACGTTCACTTTACTGGATGTATTGGATATACATATGGTGTTCATATATGTATGTTTGATATGACTGCACATAAATACTAGCCTAAAGAAATAAATATCACGTGATTTTGTGGAGTTCTTGATTGATTTTGTTTTACCTACACTCGAGTTATTTTGACTTTTTTGAAAAAAAGGGCAAACAGCACATGGATTTTTATGTGAACAGAAAATGGTGCAGATCCTCTACTATTTAATTAAGGAATGAAAGCAGACAAAATTACCCAGAAAAAACAATGTTTTTCACACGAAACGGTCTGTATATTTTTACACTATGCAAAGTTAAGTTCTTTGTCGGAAGGTATATGTTTTTATAGCTACAGCCGTGACATAATGTAAGTAATTAATCTGAAGGGAAAAAGCTGGGAAATCATTTAATTCATCATCGGTTGTGTGGTCTTTCATGGACTCTATCGATAAAAGTTTTCGATTGCGATGAAATCAGGGGTGCATGCTCTTACAAAAATGAACAATTGAGTTGTATTGTTTCGGTCATTACTTTCATTGAGATCGAGTACTTTGTGATTAGTACTATGTGATCGATTGTAATCTTGATAGCAGTTGCTTATTCACTAGTGCTGTTATCCGGATCCGAATAATTTACCCCACTTATTGATTTTATTATGTTTTTTGTTTAATTTTAATTTAAACTTTCTTGAGATTGAGAACCGCTGTAATGCCCTATAATAGCGAATATAGAAAACAAACTGACAGAAACTTTTGATTAGAAACGTATAACCTCCATTCCACCTAGTTAGTCAGAAAGAGAAGGAATCAAAAAATTCTCAACAAAAAAAAGCAAAAATTGAAAAAAAGGTCGTGTAGAAATTAGAAGAAAATAAGAATGGAAACTAGATAGATAACGAAAAGCAACGCAAAGAGAAGCGACATTAATGTTCATTTGTTGCTAGGACGGTAGGAAGCAAAACACCCCACTACCTGTGTCAACAAGTGCAATTTCAATTCTCTCATTTTATGGTTTTTTTGTGTGGATTTTGTTTATCTCTCGAAAAAAAGTTGAGTTAGCATATGTGATTTGTGCTCTGGAGTTTTTTAAGATCTTTAAAAGTATAAAATCGTTTTTCTTAAAGAGTAAGTAAATGTTTCATTTTTTAATATTTAATAATTTATAAGAACAACATTTCACGTATTTAAATTAGTAGCAATTTTGAATACACCACATTATGCACATTAATGCAACATTGTTGTAAAATAACATTAAAATTTGAACCTTAAATATTTTGTTTTTCTTCTTACAACTGTTTAAAATAATTAAATACAAATATTTATTATAAAATTCCAATATTATGCCTTAAGATTGTGTAAAATATGTATTATTCTAGCGTAACTTCTAACCCTATTTTCTTGGGGAATCCCTATTAATGTCACACATGAAAAAAAAAAAATTACCGGTAATTTACCGGTAAAACGGTATTTTCAAAGTCGGTAAATTTAGAATCACTACTCGGAACCGATCCACTATCTAAAACCTCAGATCCGGATGTGCTATCCGAAACCTCGTATCTGGTGCAATAATTACTAAGATTTATTAAACACCTACGTAATACAAACTGAATGCGTATATATGTAGTTTTTTTTTTTTTTGTATATATGTAGTACGTACACTAAAACTGAGTTGTTCGATAATTTACACCGTTTTTTAGATCCGATTCCCAGAACCGGATAGTAGATCCGGATAGTGGATCCGGATATCCGGATCTCAATTTTATCGGATATCAACGCCACTATTATTCACATTATCATCAATACACCATCAGAAAATTGGTTATTATTATTTGCAACTATGTGAGCAATTGCATAACTTGCTTTTGTAGCATCTTCTTGTTCTTTAGTAAACTGCGTAAATGTTTTTTGTTGTGAGGGTAAATTGTAACTTAGTTTATCTGCTGCTTTCGATCGGGCTTCCGAAGTGAATTCTGAGTTGTATCCATTGTGCTTCGAATCAAAATGTCTTTTAATGTTGTATTCCTTTAACACTGCAATACTACTGTGACAGATAAGACAAATTGCTTTATTATTTAAATAAGTAAAGTATTTTGTTTCCCATTCATGGTTAAAAACACGGTTCTCCAAGTCGACTTTTCTTCTCTTATTCATTTTGGCTTGAGTATATTTACTACATTTTTTAAAAGTTTATAATAATAATAATAATTTATTCTTTCTTATTGTTGTGGCAACAAAACACAGAGAATGCATTTAGCAATTATATTTAGAAGAGTAAACTGCTTGCGCCGCAACTTGGCAAAATTCACTAACCAATTGATAAGCAAGAAAAGTACATTGCAAATGTAACAGAAACGTTGCATTGAGAATGAATCCGTTACATTTTTTACGACAGTTTGTCCATTTGGGGTAAAATATTTTATTGTTTTGCTAGTTACTCTGAGAGAAAAGGTTTTAATAAATTATTTATTAAGAAATTTGTATTATCACCAAATAAAATTATTATTTGGAATCATATTTTTGGAATAACAATATTTTTGTATTAAAAGTTTTAACAATTTTTTTTTATTTATTGTATACAGCTGTAGTATTAAATTCTAGAAAGTAAATATTATTGAATGGTACCAGGTGGATGGGGTTCCTATTGGTGCGTTTTTTTGCGTGTTTACTTCATTTGGAGTAAACTTCATATGGGCGATCGGTGAGTTAGTTCTTCCCCAGAATTGGTTTGGTTAGTGCATTTAGTAATAAGACCTCAACGTGTATGTTCCTCATTTATCTTTTTTTTTGTTTTGATTTGTATTCGTTACAAAAACAGTTATAGATATGGATGTGCCACAATTGTTAATAGATTGTAAACGTAGGCATATGTTTAGATATACCCACTGGTTATCCGCTGGTTATTGCTGCTTTTAATTTATCCAAAATATTAGATAAATAGCGAGCACACTCGAATACAACCGAAGCCTTTATTTAGGTAAAATAACTGAGTGAAATTACTTGAGAATTGGAAAGCAGCACATATTAGCGACAACATGCAACTTGATAAAATGTATTTTTTTAATTAATTGAAAGCTTAAACGCATATCTGTTTCGATGTTTGCAATTTTGTGTAATTACAAGAGTGAAAATTCAAACAGCACCTAGTTAACAATCCTGAATCCACTTCCATTAGTAGAGCACAGTAAAATGTATGTATGTAAAGTAATAAACACATTAAACAGATCTTCGTTGATAATATGCGGTTCCGAAGAACGTAATTGGACACCGACCATTTGATCTCTCGTACCGTAGCTGGTGTGGCCCCAGCCACCTTGACGACAAGGTGAACTACTTCATTCTTTACTTGTTGTGTCTCCTGTCACACACACACACTTAAGAACGCCTGCCTATAGCAATACTCTCATATTTGCCTATAAGACACCCAAACGCTAAAAGCCACGCTTCTAATTTGCACATAAATCGAAAGCAAGTTTTTGCTTCGTTAAATCTTTTCTTTGTTCCACAAGTGTTACAGTCACTTAAAATTTAACCAATTTACTTCTATATTTCACATATTGTTTATGTGCACCAGGAAGAGGAAATGAAGCGCTACTGTGTCAGAATTTTAATGAAATTAACTTTGGTACCGTTACATATTTTTTATTTATAGGTAACTGTACTTATTAATTGTATATCATATATATTTAATATGAAAGCTTGGAGAAATTTCTAATAATAACGTTAAGGTGAATGGGAGAATTATTGTTTGGGAAATATATTACTTATATTGCATGCTTTGCTGAATAAAATTGTTTGTGTACACTCTTTGTAATTGCTTATTGAAATACTGTAGCATGCAGGTGCGTGCATGGAAATTATATATAACTCACTTTCATTAATCTGCCGTATCCACAATCTTAATCAATAAGGTATGCATAGATTTGTAGCATTTACCTTTATGTATTAAGTATTAAGTGAAAGTATTTCAATATAGATACGTAATAAAACGATGGTAGTTTAAAGTACTATAGATATATTTTATTATAAATCTTTTACAGCACGCCATTTAATTATTTCTGATAATATTTAAGGAAATTTAATAAGTAGCGTGTAGAAAGATACATTTTTCTAAATCTTTTATTGACAGAATTTCTATTTGCACATCGATAGTCAACTATTTGAATGACTTTCTAATCTAGTAACACTTTTTATTTACAGTTACAGTAAATTACCTAGTAAATACACATTTGACGTCATTTTATTGCCGTGCACAATGTAAAATTTACATTGAGAACAGTGATGTATTATCGAGGATGTGTTTCACGTTTTTGCTTGCTCTCGTAACTGCAAAAATTGGGGTAAGTTCTGAAAAAAAAAATACATTTGTTACTTCTTATTAATATAAATGGAATATGAAAAAAGGTATGGTGGTTACCTTGCTGTTAGAATAAATTTATACTTAAAAAAGTATACGACGATATATTAAATAAAAAAGAGGTAAATCGTTTTAGAAAGAATTTTTATCAAATTTAAAAGTGGAAGTGGTTCAAGATGTAGACAACAGCTGCCTGATGCCGAATTATGCGAAAGCGTCAAAGTTTGCGGAGTATAAGGCAGGTAGTCATAAGGCTGTGATATACGTAAGAGCGAAAGATATTCACGTTAAAAATGTGGATTGTGCTAAAGAAATTAATAAAATATTTTTTTCATTAAATTATTTTAGAACCATAAGTATAGCTTATTACTTAATTTCTAATAATTTCAATATAATTCATTAAATCCAAAAAAGGTACTGATACTGCGTTTCTAAACGAACCTCGCCAATTAAAGGAACTCTGCGTATTATACAAAGGTAATTGCTTATAAATATTCTATGTCTAAAAATGGTTTTTGAAACATTTGTGATTTTGCCAATATTATATCTTCTTAGATAATTCTCCGTGAATTCGCTATAGCCCAACAAAATTCTACATGCTAAATTATATCAACAAAACAAAAACTAACTATTATACAAAGTTCAAAGCCGAAATGCATTAATTTGTTATTATACAAACCCATAAATCTATCGCCAAGATGAAATATAGTATTACTGACTAGGAAATTCGGTGAAGATATAAATTTTCTATGAAGAGGTATTAGATAGATAGTTAGTTTATAGTATACTTGTTCATGTAGTGGAAATCATGTATCTGTGAATTGTCAAAATATAATTGTAAACCTGTTGCTGAAATAAATATAAAAACATGCTTAAAACTAATCTAAGTATATGAAACACATCAAGCAGAAGCAAACAAACATATAGATATAATTATGTAAAATATTTATCAAAATCTTTATGTCAATAAATTGCGATCTTCATGTCGTCTTCTATAATTATCACTATAATTCTGAAATTTTCACTTATTGTAATACGCATAGATTGCATAGACATATAGTTACACATGTATATAAAAACAGTAGAGTTAAGGAAAAAATACCCGAACGATTCAAGTCTTAGCAAGCAAAAAATCGGTTTCTTATAATGGAAGGGTATCAACAACTTGCATTAAAATTTCCCACAAAATTGTTGACGAAAGTTATCGCATTTTTTGCAACAAAATGCACACTTTTGTTAAACAGTTTATGTTGTCAGAACCTGTATATTACAGTAGCATTAAGTGCAGATCACTTGTTGCAAATAGTACGTTTAGGCCAGTGGTAATAGTTGCAACTAATCGTCAACAAAATATTTATAGTAAGTATTTTTGCTACTATTACAAATCAGTGTAGTGAACTGACATTAAGATTATGCGTACAAATTAACAGCGCTGTTGCTATCATTAATGTGCCTAGTTGTGAATAATTATTTACTGTATAATGTGTTTTTTAAAACATAATGTGTAGTTTTATTGCACAATTTGTTGACATAATCTACCTATAAAAGGAGCATAAATTGCATATTGCTTGTCGCAGATGCAACAGTGAGTTTTGCGTACAGCTGTTGGATCAAAGAATAATGGCTTCTTAATTTGAGAAGCTTTGATTTTATTAATTTATTATGTTCTGTGTATGACATTTGCGAATTCACCTTCGCCGGTATACAATGTTTTTCCAGTAAATGCACCAAACCAACTTTTTATAACCGTGCTTGAGTGAAATAGGAGAAGCGCCATCTTTACAACAATGGCTGTATGACATATACCTATTCAACGTAACTATATGGGTAGAAAACTTCGCCATAATAATAATGCTTAGATCACAGAACCTGTTTATAAAAGTGTGGGCTAGGTTTAGAAAAAAAGTAATTTGAACATAATAATTGCATTAAGTTAACTACAATTGTGGTTAGCGTACTCCTTATTTCTTAATAATATTCACTCTGTTAATTGAAGAGTAAATTAATAAACTAGAGGTAACAAAATAATATGATCGCTTTTTATACCAATTATTTTCTTAATTTTCGCAAAATCTCTAAAACAAACGAGATTTCATTAGTTTGAGTGTTTGTTTGTTGATTTCATTAACGACAATAGG
This sequence comes from Protaetia brevitarsis, assembly GCA_004143645.1. Classification (NCBI taxonomy): domain Eukaryota; kingdom Metazoa; phylum Arthropoda; class Insecta; order Coleoptera; family Scarabaeidae; genus Protaetia; species Protaetia brevitarsis. The sequence goes on from RXPK01000114.1 coordinate 884,391, forward strand.
TAAATCTCGAGGGATGTTGGCCGTTGGTGGATATAATTATTACTGTTGCGATAGGTTCGTCTTAACATTGGCTTTTTTGTTTCAGAAACAGCAATTCCTAAATTTTGGGGTATGTCCAAGATTTTGGCAGACCCATGTCCTTCTTAACATTCGCGGAAATCAAAATATTGCAATTACAGTTAATTAATTATTAATTCGATCAGTGAACTAGTGTTCGAGAACTATAAAGTTTCCCAGTATAAAAATTCTCGTTTATAACTTTTTTTAACCACTCCATCATATGCAATTTATTATATTTACTAGTTGTAAAATATTGTAAAACATTTCACAATATCTTCTAGAACATTGTGCCACAATAGTTTCTAACAGTTTTATTGCTTTTTTATAACTGTGGTATACAAAATTGCAGCGACGTTGTTTAAAAATTTCGCACAATAGTAAAAATTCTTAGTACAATTTTAGTGGAGCGTAAATATTACTATGCGTATTTTTCTCTGTGCATTGTAATTTTTGTTTTTCATATTATATAAAATAACAAGAGTATCATTTGCAAAGTACAAATAGTGAATAGTATAATGAGATTCTGAATTCTAAGTTAAAAGTTATCAGGGATAAATTTTAAATTACACGATCTTATTTACTCTAAAAAAATGTATTTCTTCTTCTGACAAACTTTTAAAGTTATTTACTGAAAAAATGTGCTTTTTGAATTTTTAAAATTACTTAGCTAAATAATGAATTTTGTAGCTATTCACTGTTATTCATTAACCAAAATCTACTTGGATGTCCTTCTTGGAAATCTTGACTTCAAGCTGCTTTCGATTCAAAAGCAAATATTTTCTTTCTTTATATCTTTGCTAAGATCCATAATTTTTATGATCCAGAGGACAGATTATCGATACTTTTTACAATTTATGTTGGCATCAAATACCAAAAATGACAAAATCATAAAATCTTGTGTCCTTGAATGATATTTTGATTGTAAATTGAATAACAGCCCTTAACAGCATATGATAAGTATCTCAAATTCTGTCGAGTTTAGATGTAGAGAAGTTTGGTGCAAATTTTCAAGGAAATTATTTTGTCTCATTAGTCTAACTACAGTAGATTGTGTAGGAGATTTAAGTAGTAGACAAGTTGTCTGAAATATATTACTCAGCAGATATAGTTAAAAATGTTAGATATTATATCAAATAAATTGGGGTGCTAAAATGAACATGCTGCTTTTTTACGATTTTAGCTATAACTTACAATAAAAACTTTTAACATGATTTAGCATACAACAAAATTGACATTTATCTTTTTGATGTACATAAGTTACAGATATTTTAAAATATTTATTTCACAAAAGTCCAGGAAGTTATAAATTAAAGTTAAAAGCTTCCTTTGTATGTCCCATAGCCACTTCTAAGCAAAAAAATGATTAATTCTGTTTTCTCTTAAATAACTTTAATGAATGCAAAGGTGAGGTATTTTCGAATAGAGAAGTGAAACACAATTACAATTTCAAATGACTGGTAGGCACAAAGTATTCCTGAATGCGTTATTAAGTCCGCAGATAAGCGGAGGTGTCCAGACGACATTCTTTCGAGTATTGAAGCACTAGCGGTATAATTACCAAGCCTTAAACAAAATTAGTCGTTTAATAGTAGAATCTAGTGAAGCGATTACTCATTAAAAACTTCCATTACAAAAAAAATAATTGCTTCTTAATAGGTAGTTACATAAGAAAGGAAAACATTTTAGCCGTAATACTGATGTACAGTAAAAAACAATAAATATTTCATGTAAGAAATAAGTAAGCATACATTCTTCACGTATAAAATAACTACATAAATCACCATAACTAGTATTTTCTCAATTATTGGAGATGTAAGTATTATGAAAGGTACTTTATTAGGTTAGAACGCAATCAGAAAATAATAACAAGGCTTAGTTCGCAAGATCATTATTTATTTGGAGTTTCAATTCGTTTTGGTGACTTTAATGGGTAAGAGGTAGGACTGTTGCTCGAAATCAGGTATTCGGTTTCCGGTATTCGTGTACCCAAGTATCCGAAATTACCGGTCAGTGTTTACCCGATTTCGAGTACTCGGAAATGTTTGGGTACTACCAGGAAAAAAAAAGAAATCGAGAAAAGATGTTGTCGAGCAATTCCAGGGACCAGAACCTGTCATTGGCATAGCACCTGGTAGCTAAATAGGAAATCACTTTCTAGGCGAAACAGAAATTAATAGTGGAATAATTATCCTGGTTTGGTATATTCAAAACGAGCACATTTCACCTAATTATTTCGGAATAAAAGAACTACTTAAGCTTGATTGCAAAAATGTCAGAGCAACTGCTTTTATCTTTACAGGTCACTGCAGATTTAGAAAGCACCTATACAAAATTAAATCTTGTATGAGACTAAATGCCAACTGTGTTTGAAGGACGAGGAGATAATTGAGCCTATTTTCGTGTGTCCTGTCGCCATGAGAATTAGGTATATGATTTTTGAGAAAGTTGATCTTTCTCTAAACCTGATAAACTATATGATTCAATAAGAATCGGAACTTTTTTACGGGTGTGGACTTGTCGAACTTTCAGATAACTTCCGCTTTAGATTAGGCCCTAGTAGACGGGATGACTCAATTTAGTTAGAAGGATAAAGGATTATAAGTGAAAACAATTTAATGTCATCTTTATAATATTGAAGTTACCAATGAGAATTGACAATCAATCCTCTTCCAATTGATACCGATATTCATTTATTTATTTTGAATTTTTTTTTATAAATATAATCTAAATTTTTTTTAGGCTTATATATTTGTTTAGTTAGTTTTTGAATAGACAGCCAGCTAAATATTGGAGATAAATCCAAACATATCTGTTAAATATATTTACATATGCAATTTGCGTATTTTACTGGCATTCCATTTGTTCTTTTCCGTATTTATTATACTTATTTATTAATAAATACATATTTCTGGGAAAGTGTCACCACAATTTTGCAGGAATATATTCAAATATTTGCGTACAACATTATTGTATAATTATACTCTGTTCAAGCTTTTTTAGACACAAATTTAAATTTCACGCCATTTCTTTAACATGGATATAGCAAAAATAATAGTAGTAACATCGATATGTTGTTTGCGAAATATCGAAAATTCGATATATCAATCATGTAAACAAATGTTGCCAATGGTTGGGACCTTCAAGCAAAAGTATCAATAAGATAATTGGAGTTTAAAAAAACTTAAATATTCTTGCAATCAAAAAGGTATACAGTCTATGCAGTCTAAAAATACTTGTAAAAATTACTTGCTTGAAACAATCACGGAAAATAATATTTAAACAAGTGATTATAGAACTCGTTTTATCAGTGCATGATCGCTGTCGTAAACTAATATCTAAGAATAAATATTAAAGGTTACTGACACAAGGAAGTACATTTAACGTTTTACAACTTTCACGTATTGATATTGGAATAAAGCAGTTTCTTACGTGTACACCTGACATGTAAGGAACTGTTTTACTCCGAGTCTGAATTAAATTTTACCTGTATATTGTATTGTGACTCTCTCTGCGCAATTCGTACGCGCGATATATTCTAGGACGCATTTCTAGGACATGGTACATTTAAAAGAATTCCTTGCGACATATGCACCAGCGTCTGACAAACAGTATGATCAACGTATATAAGAATATCACGTTTGTTTCGACAAGTGGAAATAAACACATGTTTAACGGCATATGCACATACTTGCGTGTGAGCGTTTACTCGCAGAAGAAAGCAGTCCATATGTCATAAACCCAAGACAAAAATAACAATTCGGATGAGAATAAAATGGAGGTGCATAGTTAGAAGTCCATTTTAACAAGAGTATTTGTAGATTTGGAGTGTACTAGCCGTAGTTTTCGTATTTAAACATTTTTCAGGATATACTCCTGAAAATGTTTAAATACGAATACGAAACGTATTGGTGCATATAAGCATGGTACCTAATTTGAGCTGACTTCTCCGCCGACATTTGTTATTTGTCAAATTAACGTATTGTATTTTACTCTATTTATTTTTCTAGTGTGTGCTTTATTTTGATAGAGTCAAATGAACTTTGGATTTTCAGGATCATTTATTAGTTAGGCAGTTAATTAAGATGTGTTTTATTTGCTTCGCGAATCACTTCGGATCAGATCAGTTATGTCATTATCAACCCGTCACTTGTGTGCACAAATAAAACAGCAGTTATCTAGCAATTAGTATGGTTTTCGCAAGGGACGGTCAGCGATTTAGGCGTTTAAGGGGAGAAATTATAGTAGAGAATCATGCTGCGCTTTGATTGCTACAGAAGTTAAGAATGCGTTTAATACAGGTACCTGGAGAAACATAATACCCGAACTTCGAAATACGAAAGAGTCTGAATACTTAGAGAACATCATCTTTAGCTACTTGAGTAGCAAAAAGGTTATTATCACGCCAGTGCTAGGTCCTCCTCAATGGAACATTGAACTGACTGATGGGGCTATAGTTATGGCGTATGCTGACGATTCAGCACTTTTGGTCATTGCTGTAGAAGAGGAGGGATTGATGTACAGGACTAACAAGTCCTGTACATCAATCCCGGAACTACGGAAGCGGTGATCTTTACGGGAAAACGGAAAAGCAGTACCACAATGACAGTCTGCATTGGTGATGTTGGGCCGCGAACGCGTATTCATCTATTTCGGCAGACGCGGCGTGTGTTATTTCGGGTATTTTACCAGTAGATTTACGTTTGAGGGAACTCAAATTTCGTAGGGACGCGAATAAAATAGGGTTTGAGGGTTTGATTGCGGCAACGGGAATTAGATTAGAACCGGGCGGCTTCTGTTGTTTATAATAAGGGTATTGAAATACAAAATCAAAAGTTTAAATTAGGGGATCATTGCAATATGTTTCAGGCAGAATTAGTTGCAATAAATCAGGCAGTGGTTTATAGTAGGCGCGAATGGGAATTTATGCGGGACGTGAGAATTATAACAGATAGCTTATCTGTATTAGAGGCGTTAGGGAATTTAAAAAATCCGACCGATTTGTTGTTAGATACTTGGGATATGTTGCCCGAGGGGAGTATAAAACTTTTTTGGACTAGGGTTCATGTAGGTACAATCGGTAATGAGAGGCCGGATCAATTAGCGAAAGAGGCGGTATCTAGGGGAGATAGCTTGATTAGCCCAAATCTAATGATTTGGGCTACTTTCGGCTAGTGCAGTGAAAAAAGCGTTTAGGGATAAACTTGATAATGATTGGCAGAGTAGGTGGGATAATACCTTAAATGGGAGGTGGACTAGGAAATTTATCGGTAGCGTTACACGTTTTAGGGAAATGAGGGTTAATTTATCGTATCAGGCGGTAGAATTAATAACAGGTCATGGTAATTTTATATCATATTTATGTAGAATTGGGAGGGTTAATGATTCGCTTTGTGAGTGTGGTGGGGTAGATACAGCAGGGCATGTCTTATTTGAATGTTCACTCACTGATGAGTGGCGGTCGCGTATGGAGGTTAGGGCATTAGCTAGGGGGTTAAATTGGCCGCAACGCGAAACAGATACTAGAGATAATGAGTCGGTCGATTGGTGGGAATTTTTTAGTAATGTTGCTAAAGAACTAGATAGGTTACGGCATGATGTTTAGATAGTTAGTAGGGTTGCACGTTTATGAATGAATATTTTGTGCTCTTTAGTGGTCGGAATTAGTGTTGAACTACAAATATTTAAAATACAAATCTTTATTTAATTACTCTTGGTTAGAATAATTAGGATTAAGTTATTATTAAGTATTAGAATAGGTACTACTTTGTTTGCTTTTTTAGGTCATTATCTTTCCTGTTTCAACTTCCAATATGTGAGAAAGGGAGCAGCTACGCGAGGACGACAAGGCTGCCGGAATTTAAGGAGACGCGGAGGCTGCTTCTTCAGCACTCAGAAGAATAATAATAATTTGCGGCTATCAGCCGGAGTAAGGTTTTTGCCATGGTTTTTCCTTACTCCGTGGCCATAGATTTTATATAACTACATTATATATAATCAGTGTCCTTGGCGAATGCTGGGAGATAACAAAAGTCGTTCCATTGGCGCATTTAATAATAACTGATAGCTGACTGATTTACAGTAGAGTCGCGATTATGTGAATTAGTCAAATTTCACATATTTCATCATTTCATAAAAGTAATATTCATATGGTTGCGAGGCTACTGTATTATATTTTTGTTATTAAGCATCATAGGGAAATTATCTAGTTAGAGTAGTATTTCGAATAGGTAGCCACCTTTTTTAGGTGGAGCACGGGGTTGGGATGATTTGTAATAATTTAGTTTTCATAAATAAAACGTATTGGTGATGGGAAAGTTATTCCTAAACGTAGTATTCGATATTTGGGAATTATATTGGATATTGGATAAGATGTCAACTTTTCGAGAGCACTTAACCAGAGTGGCGACGATAGCCAAGGACAGAGTGGTGCAACTTTCTAGGATAGTGCCAAACATAGGAGGACCTAGTAGAGTAGAGAGAAAAAAACCAATATGAAAACAAAAGTGAGACGAAGAGCAAAGATGCGGATATCGTGGACGATTAGTGGCAAAGTAGATGGGAAGAGAACCACAGCACAGCAGAGTGGACTAAAAGACTTAAACTGATTAGTTCTGCGGGGAGCTGATGGAGACTTAGTGGAATACTGACGAACATAATGAAGGGAAGAAAAACATGGAGCGTGCAAGGCAATCCTGAGATGAAGGATGGTGTGTCATGGCGTCGAGAACATGAAACACCCGAACTCCTCTAAACCAACGGGACAGAGGAGACGTAGAGTTAGCTTAGGAATAAACATCTAGAAGAAGGCCATCGGACTGAGGTTTTGTCCAAAGATAGAACCAGTTTGACAGATAGGCGCTTCAGGTGGGCCACATGTTAAGTAGTACCAGCTACGTCCACATAAAAAGAATAAAACAATGCATAAATTGACTTTAACATAAATGGCAAAAAATAATTAGATACGAAAAAGAGAAAAAGAAATTCGCCCACATCATAAATTACTTGATGTAAACATAGCAATATCGTCCCGTAGTTATATTTAGAATTGAGAAAATTTACGAAGAACGGCGATCCTAACACCACAGAAGTATCAGAAAGGAAATGTGGACGCTGGGGTAAAAATATACTCATTGTCAATGACATTAGAAGTGTGACACCTAGGGGGAATAATTTGTTTGACTTGATTTTTTTGTAATGTTATAGTTCTACATCAAAAATGAAATGATAACATTTGTAAGAAATTTAATTTTCAAGTAATAATGTATGTTAAAATCCCGTAGCTGAGTACACTCCGATATACGCCTAGGCATCGACAAAATGAAATGGTCGATATCTGCTTGTGGCACCTCATTTCAAACAACTTGAACTCCGTGGATTAACTGTGCTAGAGTTTATGGAGGATGGTGCAAAGTGGACGGTCTCCTCTCCATGATATCCCACAGATGCTCAATCGGGTTTAAATCCGGTGAACGGGGTGGCCACGGCAAAACATTAACGCATGCTTCTTGAAGAAAGTCCATACATCCACAAACAATATGGGGACGTGTGTTGTCTTGTTGAAAAAGGCTGTGCGGACGATCATCTGGATATGGTAGGAAACTGGTTTGTATAACACCATCAACATAACGCACAGGTTACCATAGCAATAGCCGCCAAAATCATTACTCCAACAGTTCTGTGTAGTGTTATGAGCCTCGCAACAGCAAATCCACTCTACGGCCATCGTTCATACTTAGATAGAATCGCGATTCATCGCTGAAGACGACATCATACCATTCTGCCTCCCAGTGCTGCCGTTCTCTGCACTTGTTCAAAGTTTGGCGAGACTGCCTCGCAATCAAAGGAAGCACTAATCGTGAACGGTATGAAAAAAGTCCAAAAGCTCGAATGCGGCAATGTAGTGTACGCACAGTAACAGCTCTACCTTCAGCTCCAAACCATTGGTCAGTGATATGACGCGTGGTAGCAACGGACTCGTAGAGCTAGTTGTCTGAAGCGCCTATCTTGACGGTCTGTAGTACGCCTCGGTTGACCAGTTGGTCGTCTTCGTGTTCCTCTACGTTCTTCTGTTCACGCGATACACACGCATTATCGTCAATACAGTACGGCGGCCAATTTCGCGATAGGACAATCCAACATCTCAATTGGCAACAATTCCACCTCTGTCAAAGTCACTAACACAGTGATAATTTTGACGCCTTCGAACACTGGACATTCTGTTACGCTTAACACTCGTAGACGGATGCGCTATAACTAAACATTTCCGTACTGGTCAGCTCGCATGAACAGGTTTCTTCACAAAAATCTAAGGTTATTTTTTTCGCAAAAAAAAATATTTAAGATTTATAGAAAGTCTACATTCTCATCATAGCTTGCTTTAAATATAGTCATTTTGATGCAAAAAAATCATGCTGAACAAATTATTCCTTCTCTGTATAATACTTCTAATGTCACTGAGTATAGGAGAGATGAAATAGTTTACATCAAATGTGGCCTTATCATTTATATAGTATATACTGAATGTCGTGAGCGGTAAGGTGTGTTTTTGTACAGTATTTTGATGATTTCATGAGTTATTTTGATTATCTAAAATTCATATCAGTTAATTATCATTTTATTGCAAAAACAAACGTGATTTGTGAGAATTTATAATGAACGAAATAACCTACAAACTGGATAATACATTAAAAGTCGTTAGACAGATTATTAATCGTCAAATTTTAGCGTTTGCGTATGTTACAAAACTCAATGTACCTAATTATTACAATGGTATACTTATCAAAATATAGATTATAAAAATAAGTGCTACTTATATGAGAATTTATAACGAACATTACATATACTAGCATGTTTCACTTTTCATAATCTTGTTTAGCATCACCAAAAACTTGTCCATACTAAACTTTAAACTAATACTGTGTAGGCGGCTCATACAATAAAATAATATATTAAATATATTTTAACGCTATTTAAAATTCTATATTTAATTAAACCTAGCATTATTTTTCCATAGCTTTCAACTGATTCTTGAAAAGTAATTTTCTCCTTTGGACTTCTTCGTTGTCATATACTTTTTGATCCTTATCAGTGAAGTATGCCGATTCTTTTAAGTTGCCCATATGTAAAAATATCAGATTTGCTATGGTTGCTGCAATATTCAAAAACAATAGGCCAACTAAAAACCTGTCATTTCTATTTTAATTCAGTACAAAGTAAGTGTATTCAAAGGCGGAATGGAGCGTTTAACAGTTAATGAAATAGTTGAGATTGTTTGTGTTGTCATTGCACATTACCTTTTATTTAATAACCTTAGAAAGAAAAATATTATAATGCTAATATACTTATAATAGACAATAAACTCAAACAGAAATAGGACACTTAGTACACTTACTGCCACCAATACATATTTTTGTACAAGGAGCCGCAAGGTCCACAGTACATAGACTCTTACATAGTCAAGTACCGATAAGTAAATCGCACGGGGCTGACTATAAAAAACTGCTAGACGAACTCAAGGAGGCACCTCTTTTAGGAATGCCATGTGATGCCATGGTTCGAACCCCTAACCTAGATAAGAAATATCAGGTTATAATACCAGATAAGAAGGACTGGGAGGCAGATGCCCCGGTAAGAGCGGACTCAAACTGGTTTACTGACGGCTCTAAAACGGATTACGGCGTTGGAGCGGGAATATACACTAAGAAACCTAAAAAGGCTCTTTCGGTAAGCTTCAGCAAAGACACGACTGTGTTCCAAGCTGAGGTTGCTGCAATTCTCCACTGTGTCAGAGAGATAGAAAGATGTACCGCACCGGGTAAAAGCGTCGCTATCTTCTCCGACAGCCAGTCCACACTTAAAGCGATTAGCTCCTCAAGCGTGGACTCTAAGCTGATTTGGGACTGTGTAAGCGCCCTAAATGAGGTGGGCACCCAAAGGAAAGTAACCCTAGCCTGGGTCCCTAGCCACTCGGGCGTGAGAGGAAATGAGGCGGCGGACGAGCTGGCCAGGCGAGGTTCGTCAAGGCCATTCGTTGGAGCCGACCCTTCTTTCGGCACTACCAAATCGCAAATCAAAAAATCCATCAATGAATGGATATACAATCAGTCCAGAGAGTGGTGGCATAAATCACCGGGACAATGGCAGGCAAAAGAGTTCCTAAAGGAGCAGAGACCTGAACTCACGAGAGATCTACTGAATAAAGACAGGAAGACTGTCAAAATGATAGTAGGTCTGCTGACTGGTCACTGTAGACTGAATAGGCATATGTATAACATAGGCCTGGCAGATGATGCATAACCTGCAGATACTGCCAAGAGGAGGAAGAAACACCAGTTCATGTGCTGTGCCAATGTGAAGGCCTGGCGAGGACAAGATTTCTAATAATGGGGGAGGAAAACCCCACAGCTAGTAGCTACATAAAGAAGCCGCTCTCAAAGATGATAGGCCTAATCAAGAGGGCAAAATTAGAGAGCGTCCTCTAGGAAAAAGGGGATCACAATAGATCTGAAAAGGTCGCGGTGAAACAGGTCGATAGGCCACCCCAATCCTAATCTAATCTAATCTAATCTAGTACACTTAGTACCTAGGGCCTAGTACAGATTACTATGTAAAAGAACGATACGACGAATTAGGGAGACGAATTTCGAGAGCACTTTTCTCCCCCCTCCTTGCCTTAAAAAATATTACAATAGATCTGAAAAGATCGGGGTGAAAAAGTGTCATGGTTGATACAATCTAACCTAATCTAGTTCCGTAACTAAATTGTTGTTGTTTTAAGGGACTTTTCTAATATGATATCAAAAATTTAATGCCTACTGCAAATCAGCTAGTATGTTCATGTACTTATTGTTAAATTGTGAGCACTTTTATGTCGGACTTGAAACAAATAAAATACGGCAATTGACGCTATCTTTGGACATATCCAAAATTTTCATCACAAAAAAAGATATTTCAAATTTTTTAATATCTCCAAATATAATTTTTGGTAGAAAAAATAAAGAGGTACATATCTTACATATTTGAATTAATAATGATCAACTAGCGAAATTAAGCCAGCAAGAATACAACAGTACTTAAGAAATGCAGCAAAAAATCTACGTTGTATTAAATCAACCAAAAATTAAAATGAAAATCGGAATATTAGGTATTAGAAGAATTGTGCATTACGTATTACAACTAATATGACCTTATTAGATTGATTGCTTATCTAAGGAAACAAAAATTCGCGTTAACTATTAACAGTATCTACCTACATTATATTTATGCGTATAAGCAAACTTTAACGATTTCTAGAAAACTAAACGCGGAAAAATCTATGGAACGTACTTTTTTGTGTATTTCTAAAATAACTGTGTACAAACGATTAGTGTGACGTGGACTGCAGACGCTTCTTCTATTTCGTTGGATGGGAAGTACTATTCTACTTCATATTTTCTTTTACACATTATTATTTAACATTTTTTACAACTGTTGTATAATGCAAGATATTTAAAACACATTTCGAAATTGGATCGTTGCCTAAAAAAATATAATAATAGTTAAGTCTGTGAGTTAAAAGTTAATATAAACAAATACCAATACTTTGAAATATTGACAGCGAGTAATTAGTTTTCTTTGGATTGTATGGAATACATGTGTAGCAATATAATAAAAGAATTAACAATCGCCGATCTAAATTTAATCTAACGGTGTAAAGCTATCTCATTAAACGAGTAGTTTTCAACGCGGAACGCAGGGCCGCTGTACTGGCGTAATTGAATTCCGTGAACGAGAGACTTTTCACTTCCAATTACGAAAACTAGCCATTCCGATTCGGTTTTCTGGCATGCTCACTGTTTACTACGTCATTACCATACTAACCTAATTGTTGTTCGTTTAGAGGCGTTTTACGCACGAACTACTAAAACGTGCACGATTTCGGTGAGAATTAATTTCCAGTCTTCTGTCCTTCCAGTCGCGACAAGAACCATACCTTCATGGGCTCTGATTTGCCTTTCATTGCAATCGGACCGCGGTAATCGAAATGGAAACTGCTGTCATAATTTTCTTCGTCACTAAGACATCTGCAAGGAAATAAAATTAGTGTTATTTTTTTATATTGTACTAATTCATTTGGTGTGGTTATGATGGAATTTCGTTAGATAACGAATAATACAAAGTTATAAAGGGCGTAAGTTTATTTTCTCTTATATTTATTCTATTTTATATAATCAGTACCAACTTTCCGCCGACATACTGATGTTATTAATTGGCAGTGAATTGGTTAGATAATTATAACTAAAAGATACCATGATAATGTCACGATCTATTGCCATCATAATATAAACGGAATATTAAATCTAACGTCGAAACTAACGCCTTTTTTAGGTTGTCATAGTTGATGTAAAAGGTTTTGATCCATTGTAGGTGACGACAAAATAATCACGTAAAAGATGATTGCGTATGACTTGAAAATGCGCCCTAAGTCTCAATTTTTAGCGCAGGAAGCAAAATTTGTTTGGATAACGGAAAGAGAATTCGAGTACACTCGGTGAAGGACCTACCCAAATTAATAGAAAAAAACCATCATTTTGGAGTGGGTAGCGTGAAATATGTACGTACACACAATAAGCCTGCAGATTACAGCACTTTCTATTGACCATGCGTTGGATGAGTCTGGACTAAGAAGGAAAAGAACAACAGAGTCTGCCTATTAACGATTATCGGTGGTTCGAAATTTATTCCGGTCAATTATGGCAATCGATGCTGGCATTCATTGACTTGAACGAAGAGTTGGATGGAGTTCTGGGAAAGCAGCTACGGAAACGTTTACACAAAAAATGTGTTTCCGAATAAACTAATTCGAGGAATGCAGAACATATACGAGGCTAACGTCAACTACGTCATATGAGAAGGAGAATATTACGAGGATCTATAGCTAAAGGTAGTTTGAGGCAGGAAAAAGCGTTAACTTAACTAAAGAGCATAGTATTAATTAATTATTATTCAATGTGGATGGTGTAATAAGAATATGCAGAAATAAAAGTAAGAAGCTAGGTGTAGGGCTTAGAAGCATGAAAAGTATAATGGCATTACATGGGATATTTGTGAATGCCTTAGTGCTAATATCATATTATATGGAACAAGAAACCTTCATTCGCTTCTATTCTATAATAGATACACATTGCTGGTATTTCATCGTCTTTTGAATGAAAGGTAATGAATAACCAAATAATAAACGCTGAAATGCTATCTAACAGTGAAGCTTGCCTCACTCATATATCTCGGAACCCTTCAACTGTTCACAAGAATCTCGCTGATGTGTTTTCAAATGTGTGAGAGTGTACCTCATTCACACAACAATGTCTTTAAATTGTATACCTACTAAATAATCACATAGACTATCCAGTTTTCCAGTTAAAAAGCTACAATGTCTCTAGTTCAGATTACCGTCATTGGTGAGACTTAAGATCTTTGATAGTTTAGAGTTGCTTCTTCACACAGCCACACTCTGCTAACAGATTCGTTGCCATTTTAAGCTGCATTCTAAGAGCCAGCACATCCTTTGCTAGATGCCGACATGGTTACCTCATGTTATATTTGCTGTGTACCTGTCCTTAAATGCTGTTCCAGTGAACCTGTATTTCCTTCTATGGCTCACTGTACCACGTACCACAACCTTGGTTATCGCTTTAGGCAGCGTGAATATTGTTTCAAAGCCTGTTCTTGTTGGCTTGTTTGCAAAGTGCTGCATGTTGCGTCCTTATGCTCCGGCACCCACACCAAAGTAACTTTGTTTTATTCAGCTAGGGTTTTTAAGTTTTCCAGGCAGTCCTACGCTAAGTTCGAGATTATCTGATAAAGAGCTAATGTCTTTAATGCTTCCAAGCATATTCAACAATTAAGCTATTGTGTCACCTTCTGTTGACCTGAAGCTAACCTGGAATCAACGTCTTGAACAGCTGACAAATAAATGCAAACGAGCATTAACGGTTACCCGTTAGAACAATTGGGAAAACGTGGGGATTGAAACCATACATGTTGTGTTGGTTACACACTACAATGGCAAGATCTATGTTAACGCATGGTTGCCTGATTTGGTGGATAAACATTACGCAGCGGAAAGCGATCACTAAATTCACAAAGATATAGAGGTTAGCTTGCCTATGCATTACTAGAGCTGGAAAAACTCATAAATAAGTACTACTGAAACCATGTTAAATCTGCCCATCTTAGATATATACATTAATGAGGAGGAAAGAATGGAAGCATGCAGACTGAAATGTGGCGGAAACTGAAGAGATCAAGATATCCTGGGCATGTCAACATAACAACCGAAATCACAAACCTTATCTTGGAAATGGATGGTGATACAATGACCCCCAAACCATCCTTCGACAAAACCTCAAGGTTATCTTGAATCAGCAAGAAAGAGCTAAGAAAAATATTCATCGGACCTTATCCAGGTCTATGTACAACCACAACTGCAATACTGTTCTAGATGACTGAATGGATCAAATAGAAACACCAGGGTTACAGAAACCGTGTTTAAAGACAGACTCGAGGACAGATACATAGCAAACGAAACTGTTTCGGCGAATTAATGTATTTCTGCTAATTACTGTAATAATTTTATGAGGAATTTTCCCTAAGATATTTTTTTTCCTCACGCAGGATTCGGATCTACGCACTGTCATTTACCGGACGAACGCTCTACCATTTGAGCTAGCGAGGAGTGTATGTAGATTTGTACGAAAATCATATCGATTACAGAGACCTTGAAAAGCCGGTAGCACGGGGTATTATGCAGAGATTGCAAGCTTCGTACAGTATGAAATCATTAACGAATTAATGTGCTTCTGCTAATGATAGTAATAAATCTTTTTCTTCTCACGCACGATTCGAACTTATATACTCTCGTTTACTGGACGAACGCTCTACCATTTGAGCTAGTGAGGAGTGTATGTAGGTTTGTACGAAAATCGACTCATATCGATTACAGAGATCTTGAAAGGCCGGCAGTATGGCGAATTCTGCAAAGATTACAAGCTGCTTACAGTATGAAATCATTAACGAATTATTGTATTTCTGCAAAAATAAGAATTCCTTTTAAAAAATACGTGTTCCACTTAAGAAATGTGACTTGACTTTGACAAGCTTTGCTACAAAAACATGTAGATGCCATCCTAGAGCAATCACGTTCAGAAAATTGTTCATAAAACTAATTAAATGAAATTTGTAAATGGCCCACCCGGTATATCCGGAGGAATGTATATGATTAGCAAATTTACTAAAATAATATATAAAATATTTGGTAAATATTTCAAATTCATTGCAGGTGGACCATTTAAGAAAATTCATCTATAATGCGAATATTTTTAAGTAACGGTTTGATGTTTTGCTATAAATAAGAGTACTAAATACAATTTATGATATACAATCTGAAAACTACCACACCACATGTGTGTAATTGAACTGTATACATACACTTATAAGGTGGCTTGTAAGGATTCGATAATCCAATTTCTCGAATTTTAATTCCTAAACGTCACTAAAATAACGACAGCGTCAAAAATCAGTTATCTAACGATAAAGTCTTGGATTTGTAAGATTTTTGTGCCGCCATGGATGTAATTTTAAACTGTTTTTTTGAGAATTTCGAAGAAACAGAGCGCAACAGTTTACACGCCAGGTACAAGAGACAGGCTATGGTCGAATACTTCAACACTCTAATAGAAGGGTGCCGATTAGGTAACTCGGTTTGCTTTGTAGACGAAAAACGCCAGTAGATGGATAGATAGACAGTAGCTTTAATTCGTTACGCAACGAGAAGTTTAAAGTCGAAGAATTTAGCGGTAAAACGCTTAGAAAAGTATTGCTTAAAAAGACATTAAAAATACATATGTTTAACGCTGCGTATACTTTCACGGTATAATTAAACTTTAAGAAATAAAATCAACATTTTAGAAAAGTATTAAGTACAGTTAATATAATTAATAACCTACATATGTATTTATGTGTATGCTCAGTTTAGATTTTTATATAACGTATAGGTATGAAACAGTTGTTAGTTACTAACAAAATAGTATTTCCGGATATTTTATTTATAACAATTACTTCAAATACGCTTACACTCTTCACTTTCATAAGCGGAACATTTCGAATTAAATAATATTTTTAAAGCAATTTTATAAAAATATTTCATAAGCATTTTTATTAATGTGAAAAGGTAGCTAAAAGTTATATCAAAGATCAAGTATCTTGTACCATTTATTTGAAAAGTAATAACACTTCAAATGCAAGTACTATGAATGCCTATTTGTGATAGATAAGACGTAATATTTCCCATTTCTCTTATTTCCTTTTTTGAGATCTATCCAACTCCTAACTGCCGCACAGCATGTCGTTAGCATGTTAGCCATGCATTTATAGAAAATACGGAAACTCTATTTTATCAGTTACAACCTGCTTTTATACAGTTTATATAGTTGATAAAAATTAAATTATTGTAGAGAGCGAAACTTCCAACATCTACTTTTCTTTCCTTGTTTCCTTCAATAATTCCTTCAATAATATTATTGCAATAATATTATTACCGTAGAAAAATAACTCTATAAATAACTATGCGCAAGAATTGCCTCGCCCGATTGATATGATGATTACAGTTTAAAAAAAAATGCATTGTCACAAGGAATCGTTTTACAGCTCCAAAAGTATGTGGTAGTGCTATGTTTTTGATTTGTTGTGGACCTGGATAAAGCAGTGAAAAAATTTGATAAATTTCTATTCTATCTAACACAGTTTGTTATTGTAATTTTGGGGCTCTTACTGATTTATTTGGTACACTTGAAGAACCTGAAGGACTGATCCTTGTTTCCATCATGCAAAGCTAAAAAACTATGCTCTACGCTTGAACCTTTTGAAGCAATGATATTTCGATTCCGTTCTTTGCAAGCTTACACAAAAGTGTATTTTTTTCGAAAAGCATAAGAAATATTTCTTCGGAAGCTAAAATATTGAAGATTATAGCAATTCTTCAATGATGATGATGACAAAACAGATAAGGTGAGGTAACTAACTCAAAGGTTTCTTGGCAGTAACTGTTCTTGCAGTTAGAAACTTTGACAATTACATATAGTAAATCGTTCACCTGTAGCAGAGGTCAACTTTTGGTTCTAGTTGTTTGATTTTTCTACAAAATGTTTTTCATTTCTGTTGCAGTAGCTTTTATAACAACTAACTCTGTTATCTCACTAAAATCGGAGGTTTTCAGAAAATTGATGATGTTTTCCTTTTAGGATCTTGTCCGGTACCAATCGTTTAAAAAACTGTTAACAACACTATGTACAGTCGCGGACTTTCGGAATGACCCCCTGTAAAGCAGCGAGCGCCACGCTAGTCACAGTATATTCACATATGTCATAAAGATTAGTGAGTCACATTTTTTGAGGTACTGAACTAAAATGTGAAGTCAATTCTCAATATTTTGCTTCGCGTACGAAATATCAAAAAAAGTTACAGGAAAGTTGCTCAGAATGTTATTTCAACTCCGTATGCCGAATTTCATGACAAAATTCACATACGGAAATATTGTGTCTTGTTTTATTATAATTTTCTCAAAGTTGTTTGTCATTATAATGTTTGATTCTATTTCGTTATAAATTAATTACAGGTGGAGAATGCAGCGAAGAAATAGTTGTTCAGCAGGCCATAATTGGTATATTACGATATCACGAAGAATCCCGCTCTAAGAATAATGGAATTTGCTTGATGGGAAAATATCATAATGTACTGTACATAGCAGTTAAACTTTGTTACGATTGGCAACTAAAGAATTCGCAAACTGTGGCGGCGTTATTAGATGAAATTTACTCATGTGAAGGCACCTTCGAGAGGATTCTAGTTGGTGCTTTATTCGGCACGAGAGCGCCACATTACATCGCTGGCTGGAAAGAGTGATTTCGATAACCAGGAAGAGAACGTACGTGCCATGGTGTATTTTTTAGATCACGCCGTAAATGCCAATCTAGAATACACATATGGCCAGAAGTCTAAAGCGGTGAGGTACATCGATATACCTATAGAAAGTTGTGGCAGGCTGACTGCATTAAAAATATGTGTTCAATTGGGTCTGCCAGATAAGTTACATATTCTCTTACGATTTGGTGCTCTGGTTCTAATGGAGGACGAAGACGAGCCAATAGTTGTTTGGCTTTTAGATAAATTAACTGAATATATGGGATGTTATCCATATAATTTCGTTAGTTGGTTGCAATTAATTTCGCGAGCGTTGCCCGATATTTGCGCTTTACATAACAAGAACGTGGATTATCAATTGCAGCGGAGTATGATGTTTGAAAAATATAGCGCTTTGATTAGTCACGGCATCATGCCATTAAGCAGATGCGGAATTGCTCCTACGGAGTTGAAACATGTCTGTAGATGTGCTGTGAGGAGGATTCTATGGAAAAACTTCCAACTTCCAGGCGGTATAAGGAAATTACCAGTACCTGAAAACCTGCATAAATACTTAGATTTACTAGAGGATTAATAGAGTCGTTGCAATTACTGACCGTACGCGTATGTGGATCAAGGCATAAGACCCTTAAAAATAATATTGTATTTCAAATTTTAGCCCTAATATTATATTAATTTATTGATTTAAGAATAATATTGATGTATGTAATTGAAAGTTATAATGTTTGAATAAATAGATGTCGGGTAAATTTAATTTGTTTAAATTGGTATTAAAACTTGGTAATAAATTTTCTTCGCTGTCGACTTGAGAGTTCTTGTTTCATGTAAAAATTAATATCTGTAGTTTTTATACTAATATGGGCAAAAGCAAAAGAATAGATTCAGTGACAACACCACATTGTGAACAAGAATGGATATTATGCTATATCTGACATTTGTACTTCTGCAGCAGGAAGTCAAAAGATAGTGACAATAGTTTCCCCTACAGAGTTATTGATTATACCGGCAACAATCCCCACTCCTGATAAACATTTCTTATATGAAAATTTTTATTTGCTCTCTATTACGCCTAGTTATTCAATTATACCGACAATTTCGTCAAATGGACAATTATTGGACCTCTTTGTGCAAAAAAACCTTTTTAGAACTATTACTGTATATACATATATTGCTATGTGCCAATTTGACTTAATGTTATCACTTGACACATATGTAGGTTCCTAAATTAAAATGGTACGGACGATTTCGGTATATTTTAATGATAGTCTAAATCACAAATAAAGTACAAATCACACAAGAGTAACAAAAACTATCTTAGTCAACGGCGATGTTCACTAATTCCCTATTTTCCTATTTTTTAGCCTAATTCATCTTCCTCTTTGATTTTTCAGTCCAATTTTTGAATCCTCCATTTTGATAATGCATTGTTCACTTCATCAGCTTCCATCAGTAAAACTTGTTCTAACTCCTGCTTAAATATCTCTTTCTACTTTTTTTAAAACTTTTTAAATTTTTTTAAAATCTTTTCATACATAAAAGATTCTTTTTTTCAAACAACCTTTCCCCACAACCAAACATTTTCCATATAGCCCCCTATTCATTGTTTTCTATTGCCGAAATTCGACAGTTTGATGCCAATCATGCCGAATAACTTCTATCATATTATGTAGTTTGTTTATATAATTAAAAACTATCCAAAATAATTCAAATTTCAAACATAAATACAACTTTTATTAACTTTCAAAGCAACAAACCAAAGATTTTAATTTTATTATCACTAATTATTGTTATAAAAATCGATTAAATAGAACATTCCAATACAAGTCTGCATCAACATCAATGGAATTGACCTGACAAAATATATCACACAACAAAATATGGATCTTATGATTTTTCACTACAGAACTGTAGGCACGTCTAATAATAATTGTAGTAATATACCTTAAGGAATTCTAGTCATATGTACTAGATGAACAGGTGAATCAAAAGATAACCATTTAATTATTTCTACAAAAATAAATGCAAAATTGAAGATACAAGGAAATTCGACACATTAGATTTATTGAAAATTAAAAATAGAAACAAGAACAAGTAAAAAACGAGAATATGTCAAACAAAACCTTGCGTCTTTGTAGTAGTACGTAATTATTGATTATACTTATCAGGAGATGAGGGAGATGAATCACTATCATTGGTAATTACTACCAATGCTTCTACATGAAGCTCTATTAAATTGCCAAATCACATATTTTTCTTTTTTCAATAACATATTATGTGATTCTTTTATATCTGCTAATTTAAATATTGTATTGCGCCTGGAAGTACAATCTTTCACTAGAGCTCAAATTAATTCGATCGTTTAATACACTGTGGTACGTTGGAATTCTTCATACCTTCTGTATTATTTCATTAACAGCACACTTTATGAGATTACCTACATTTTCTTTAATTGATGTTAACAATTTTGCTTCTACCATGTCCTTACCGCATTCAATATTATGTTTCTTTTCATCCACGCTTGAATTTCAGCTATGCAATCGTTTGCCCTAGCTGGTTTATTTAATTTTCGACTATGAAGCATTATCGATAATAACTGAATTTTCTTTAAACTTTGGATAAATATGTCGTATCACTATTAAAATTCTTCTGCGTTGATATCTTCATGGTAATCCTCTCTAGTTTATCGATTCAGAAAGGAGGGAGTATTTCAATTTTTTACTCTTTGCATGCTCCTATATAGATAATAATTAATGTCTTATCTTTACTTCCATGAGTTCTTAAGGATACATTTGTTGCTTTACTGTCATTTGAACGTTGTGTCTTTGAAAGTAACCTAGTTGGAAGTCCACAAATACATTCAAAACCCCCATTTTATTTCCACTGTTGAAAGCGGCTTATGAGATAAATTTTCCATATTGAATATAGTATAATAAGTATAATAGTGAAGATAATTAAATAACGAGTACATTAAGAAAACCACAAAGTAAACAGGCACCAAAGAACATATATGCAAAAATGAACAAAGAGTAACGGCACATTTGATCTCGGCGGATAAAGGCGGTGACATTTAGCCCGTTTATTGACTTGCTATTGACTAGAAGTAGCTAAGGAAAAAATGGTGATTGCGCACGCGCATTCAAAGTTTGGTAGATGACATCTTCCTTGTCACATTTTGAATCTGCGTTTATAGGTTATAGAAATCCCGAAAACTGACAAATAGCTGTTAAGAATATTTTGACAAGATCCAGCTAGCTCTTGCAGCGCTAGGATAAATCACAGACTATACTCAGACAACAAACTTAATGTATCCAGTAATAGCAAAATTGAGGTACATGAGGCATGCGTGACGTCAGATCTTTTTCAAGAAATGGTTCCCACCTTTTCAAAATTACAGTTTAGTTAAAATTTTAATACATTTAATGGTTGTATAGCAATAGTACAGTTTGTTTTGTATAATGCAAAGCATTTTTCCAAGAAACTCCTGAAATGCTGTATAATACATATATATTACTTATCTATGCAGAAATGTAAGGAACAAAGAACGATGTATCAGTAAACGTCAAAAAATTCGGAATATATATTTATGAAACACGATTTTGAGAAATACCCTAGACCTATATACATATGCTTTATATGAGCGTATAAATATCTCATATAGAATAAAAACGGTAATAAAGAATGTAACAGCGATAATTTGGATAACGTGCACGACACATGGTAAAGAAGAAGCTTTTAATACTACAATAGTAAGGATAGAAAAGGCCATACATATGATAATACGAGGGCGGTATATTAGTGTAGTCCATTGGATGAATATAGTTTCTTTCGCATATGTAGCTATGCGTAAATATTTCAATGCTAAGCTAGAGAATGAATGAAGCGAATGTTCAAGGTGGCCTTCTCGACTGTAACACATTTCGTGAAAAGCAGTAGCAAGCAACTCCGTTCACCGCATGACTTTCATACTAGGTTATATATGTTAATTTTTAAACAGATAACTTATGGTGATATGTACTTTTGCTAAATAGTAGCTCGCCTGTATACACCAACGTTGCTACCCGATTATTCTCGTGGAAGCAATGTGAAAGACCTGCTTTATGCATAAGCGCTTCATTGATGCAAAGAATGGAATAGATTGCTTGAAAGCATACTATGAAGCGAACGATCTACCATGGATAATAATGAAAACTTAAGTTTCAACACTATAAGCTTGGCAAAGCTATTGGTTTCCTAATAGCTCGAATAACATTAGAAAAAATAGCGATTCCGTGCAGTTGAAATTTATTGAGATTTTTTAGCTATCCATTCTTGTTTACAGTATCCTTGGCATTTGTGTAACTGACGTGAGTACAGTCGGTACGATCAAACAGTCATAAACGCTCTCGGAGGTATGCCACAAAATTTACCCATTGTTGTTATTGCATCTATTCGCCGTATTAATTTTATTCGAAATGTGTTCTTTCTTGTTTCACTTACCTAAAGGCATCTTCCGAAACGTTAATTTTACCAGGCTCTCCAGTAGTTTCCGTCCTACTGGTTAGATTTACGGTATTCCCAAATAGACAATATCTTGGCATTCTGTGGCCAATCACGCCAGTTACTACTTCTCCTGAATGTATTCCAATAGTGATCCTCTAAATAAAATTAAATAGGACGAAAAAAATTTCAATACCTAAAAAGCTTACCACTGGCTCCCCATCCATAACTACTCCCTTGGCACGTTCCATCATATCCAAAGCTAACCTAGCAATGTCTCTGGCATGCGTTGTACATGGCTCTGGTAAGCCACTGACAGCCATGTATTTGTCACCGACTGTTTCAACCTGAAACATGTAAATGTCTATATTTTTATCATCATTAACGCCAACACACACACACATGAAAGTAAAATGGGTATTTCTAATCAAGAAATTTTATAAATCTAGACGAAGACAATTTTTGCAATCGCAATATGAGAACACTACTTTGTTAGTTATTTTAAACTTGATGATACATAGAACTCATAAATGTAAAAAACCCAATCACAGCATAACATTATTTTCTCCACTCTTTTCAATTTCAATATTAGCATTTTTATTCTTATTTTGTCACCATTAGTTTGGTAAGAATTACTTATTATTAGCAGATATGGTATATGCCTATTTGTTTCAAGTTCAAGCATTTCATTGTGATTTCGTTAATTATTGTAAATTACTTAAAGCCTTAAATTTACATATTTTATCCCATATATTAATGAGTATTAGACGTATGCATAATAAATATTATAATTAGGTAGTTTCCGAACAGAAGTAAAGATTGCAGCTGCAAGAGACAATTTCTCCTACTAACACGTTAACCCACAATTATTTATGAATATGTAAAACGACGTAACGGAACATCCGTATTTTCCATTAACGCTATATAACTGGTTGTAGAAACTGTATTATATAGCTAAAAACGTGTTAATTGACATCAATATTATATCAGAAGATCACACATTAATATAAGATATACATATCCATGCATACACACATACTGCTATAAGACGCACACACATACCTAAATTTAATACTGAAAATGATAAAACAACAAATGTTTTGATAAAAAGACGTTGCTAGATTCATAATATATGTTTCTTGCGAATGACTTTGTTTTGATTCTTTATACTCATTGCTTTGGTTTGCGAACTCTACAACAATTAAAGTGCACAAAAGTGTTCAAATATTCATTATTGCTAATTGTTAATAAAACATAATGTCTTACAAAAAACAAGAGCATATATAAGGTATCTTTTGATTCAACAAATTTATATTTGACTTAAGAAGGAAAAAAATCCTAAAACTGCGCCTTTTGACAACACTCCACACGAGTCTGTCAAAAAAGCATTAATTAATAGGGGGTAGACGGCGTGACTTCTAGATGGATGTCGCAACTACTGTCTACCAGGTCGGTGGAGGCGAGGTGGAACATAAGATCCTCTCGGTTAGTACGACTAGAGGATACCCACAAGGGGGAGTTACATCCCCACTTATGTGGAGCCTAATAGTAGACGAACTCTTATGCGGACTGACGGATCTAGGCATACCTTGTTAAGGGTATGCTGATGATATATCATATACGTAAGAGACAAATTTGAGAATACCCTTTGTGACATAGTTCAAAGAAGATTGAACTTCACGAGAAGGTGTCAATCGGTGGGACTCAATGTTAACCCTACTAAAACTACCTTAGTAGCATTTACTAGGAAAACAAAATCCAACCTTAAAACTATAAAAATGGATGGACAGAATATAGATTAGAGAACGGAGGTTAAATATCTGAGCCTTACCCTAGACAATAAACTTCTATGGAACAAACATGAACTTGACGTAACCAACAAAGCTAAAAGAGCTCTGATGGTGTGCAGAAACTTTGCAGGGAAAAATTGGGGATGCTTTGGATATATACAGCAACGATCATCACTTATGCATCAGTAGCTTGGAGCAAAAGAACTAATTTGGCCGCGAGAATTAACCTCCCGAAAATGCACAGATTAGCATGTGTATGCATAACGGGGGCTATGAGAACTTGTCCAACAGAAGCTATCGAAGTAGTGTTGGATCTTACCCCTCTCCATATTGTAGTAGAGGGCGTGGCAAAAAGAACCATCCACTCGGAATGGTCAAGGAAGGAACGCTTAGGCATAGGCCTCAATCTCGTGACGGTGATCAAACCTGGGACATGCCGCGGGATATTATGTTAAAAAAAATCAGCTTTGTGAAGGAATTCATCACAAAGCTCAGTAACAAGAGCGAGTGGGATCATCTTGAACTTGATAGAAATGCCATCAAATGGTACGCTGATGGCTTCAAGACGGCAGGGGGAACTGCAATAGGAATATATAGGCCTAGAACCACATACTTCGAAAGCTTGGGAAAATATTCAAGTATATTTCAGGCGGAAATACACGCTATTGAAAGGTGTGTTCAGTTCAATATTGATAGAAATGATCGAAAGCAGGAGATTATTATCATGTCTGATAGTCAAACAGCTATCAATGCGCTGAGCTCATATGAAATCAGTTCCAAGATGGTCTGGGAATGTCTAGGGAAATTAAATGAGCTAGGCAAAAGGAATAAAGTAACCCTTCTTGGGTTCCGGGTCACACAAGAGTGGAAGGAAACGAATAACGGATAACCTCGCAAAAAAGGGGCTAGAATGCCTTTTGTAGGGCCTGAACCCTTCTGCGGGTTAAGTAGCAGTACAATACTGAAGAAACTAAAAATAGAAATGGAGCAGAGAAAATCCAGTTATTGGGAAAATCTCCAGGGGATGAGGCAAAGTAAAATTCTTCTTGGAACCTATAACCAGGAGAGTTTTACAGGGTGCAGCAATCTGAGTAGGAACAATGTTGGCATATCAACTGGAATACCTTCAGGCCATTGTAAACTGAAAGGATACCTGAGTAAGCTTGGATTCGAAAAGGAATCTGAATGTATATTTTTTGGGGAACACGATGAAACATCCATTCATCTGCTCTCAAATTGCGTAGCACTGTGCATTTCAACGGCGTTGCACCTGGGAACATATGCAATCGAAGAGGGAGACTTACCTAGCCTGGGTCCTCTGATACCCTACACTTTCTGAAAGGAACAGGATTGGAAGGCGGCCAACTGTAAAGCAACAAGAATAGGGGACATTGTGTTCCCTATTCTTGCTGCTATTAGATCTGTTGATGTTTAGATCTGTTAGGTCCCAGTGTAACATTACTTACATCATCCTTCCATATATAAATATATACATACATACATCAGGTTAGTACTACAAAACCACATGTGACATTAGAAACATCAGAAGCGCGCAAATCTTATTAGAAACTGTTCTGAAACTGCAAAAGCATTCTAAATACAGGGATGACCAACAGTCCACACACAGGTTAAGAAAGCAGATAGTTTGGCAGAAAGGGTGGTGCGTAGCTATGTAAGTAATATTATTACTATTATTACTATAGCAATATCTGGACAATGCAGCAAACCTTTCATCAATACTAGTACTTTTGTCCTGTTTAGTACACTCAATAAGATAAAGTCCACCTAATCGTGCTAGAACTATGAAATTACTCGAGTTTGCACATTGCCAAAATATTTATCTGTTTCTTTCGTATAAGAATAAGACAATAAGATCTTTGAACTGTTTGTCCATCAAAGGATCAAGGAAAACCGGTAAGTCAGTTAACGTAGTTATGAAAACGTTTTAGGGTATTTGCAAATATCTGGCTACCATTTCATCTACACTCCCCATTATATACACATAAATGTTGCAAGCGTTATGCTCCATTTCGCATTACCTACCTAACCAAATCTATGAATATATGGTATACGAAATAATGCGTCATGATAAGCGCCTTGTACTTTGAGTTACTAAAAATATGGCAAGCTAAGCCGAAGGTTCGCTTGATAATACCCCACTTTCAAATATTGCACCTTACATAAACCTTTGGTGATTATACGGATGATTTTATTATATTTTATTTCGAATAAAGAACGTAGTTTCTTTTCTGTTGTCCAATAAAACTTTCAAACTAATTTTCTGTTACTTTTTGTAATATCTGAAACCCAAAATCCTCATTTACGTATTTTCTAACGCGTATGTAAACATGTTTATCTACATGTGTACGTGTCTATGTATCCATAAAGTAATTGTTCGCCTCAGGATAACTATCAAAATTTCAAATAATTACCTACATCTGTTTCCTGATTGTACACACGTATATAATAAACTAAATTACTCTTAGATATTGTAGAATACGTTCCCCTAATTGCTATTTGTATGTGTCTACTTACGAAATGTTAAAATACAATAGCAATTATTGAAAACAAATAGCTTAATTGTAGCAGTTACCTGGAGGGCGTGATATATTTCAACAGGATATTATTCAAAAAGATAAGCAAGTCCAGAAGGCTGTTAAAATAGGTACATTTTGAAACCTGTGAATGTTTAAAATGCTTTAATTGGCAGTTTTTCCAGTACTACGTTTCCCTGCTTATAGCTGTAGTTAGCGTAGAAAAAAATGAGATAGTCTCTATATCCCAAGTTGTGCAATTATACCATTTTCATCGTTAAGAGTCGTTGCAGGTCATCGACAGAATTTTCAGAATAGCAAATATAACGCAGTGAAATTACTTAAAGTAACTAGTTTGGGGTAGTAAAGGAACGTTGCCATGACCCTGTTTACGTTAGTTGCCATAGAAGTTATTGCATACAGCGTCTTATTCCATTTTCCTCCGAGTTATATTAGCTTCTGCTACCTTTCACTCGCGATTTCTACAAAACTTAACTAACCCGATATGCCGAAAGTGTTTTGTAGTCGATGTAAACCGTTAATTGCACCATCTGTCGCAAATTTTGAGAAAGAGCGACCCTTGTTACCTTTAAATGCTGTAAGAGAGGTAATATTTATTTTTTACTCATAAAATTGAGCAATACAATTAATTATGGTATGTTCTTTACAGAGAGCATCTAAATCCTTTGCTTCAGTCAGTAAAATTTTTAATGATGTTAAAAAGGTGAATGAATTATGTAGTCCTAAGCGAAAACGCCAAAGGAGAAAACCAGTAGTCTGCTATCAGAAATGCTACAGAAGCAGTAAGAGCATTAAAAAGTTAATCGTATATGATTTAATGAAGTTGAATTTTGTTTAATTGTAGAGCAACACGTTACTCTCAAATCCTTGAGAGGTGTATTACGAGAGAGATATATTTGTAGGCGGACAAACTTCACTCTGGAAAATCTTGCTAAACCTTGAATTTCATTATAATAAAGATGATCTAAAAAAAGCGCAGATGGAATTACCACACGTTGTCTTAAAACGAGTGAACTTCTTATCGGAGTATGTCCGTTGTAGAAAAGCTGAAATATATAAATTTGTTCTCACCGATAAGACCTGGCTCTTCCAAAATGGTAACATCAAGAACTCGGCAAGATGACGATGTAAGAAGTGTACGTACACAGAAAGTTGATGGTAAAAGGTACTAAACATTCTTTTATTATAATTATTGCTTACTAGACTAATTGTATTACATGCTGGAATTCTGATGGCTTTATTGATAACGCTGGACTAGTATTTCCATCGGCAACCACCAGTGGTGATTATCATGGAGAAATGAATAGAGTGTGGTTTAAGTATGAGTTACTCCACCATTTGCAAAGCGCATCTGTAATAGTTTTAGATAACGCTTCATACCATTCAACAATTTGAACAAACCACCTACTGTATTATTTAAAAAGTAGAAGTTCAGAAGTGGCAAAAAACAACATACCCATACTTAATTTAGTGAAAAAGTAAGTGAAACATATGCTTATTAGATCGTTTTATAACTTTTTTTTACACTTCTGAAAAAATAAATCCGAACCTGTTTATGAAGTTGACCAACTTGCGGAGAAACATTCACTGAAAAACCGATTTACTTCATAATACCAAATTTTGTCTAACTAATTAAATATTGAGTTAAATATGGACAAACAAATATTTGGTTAATTCAACTAAATTATTTTTTTATTAGAAATAATGAAATATTTTGTTGGATTAACTAATTTTTCATGATAGAACGTGGTTGAAATTATGTTGTTGTCCTTAACAAATTGGTTTTTCCGTGTAGTCATAAAGTCCTACGTCTTCCACCATACCATTGTATTTTCAATCCAATAGAGAATATCTGTGGTATAGTAAAGAAATATTACATTGATCATGTTGGAGAAACGGGTCATACAATTTTATTGAAAATGCGGAATCTGTTTGGTTAGACGCTCTCAACATGATTACTCCAAATACTTGAAAAAAATACCATCCTAGTAAACAAAATTCAAATTCCACGTGATTATATTTAGTAACATTAAAGCATGAAGTTATCTACCATTTTGTATTACATTAATAGTTACTGGAATATCTTTAAGTTGAAGTTACTAAATATAATTGCTTGAAATTTGAATTTTGTTTACTGGGATACACCATACGGAGAAGGAAATACAGAAAATGGTGGGACAGGGGAGTGAGAATTGACACTGAAGAATACCACTCGTCAGAGTGGTCGCAAAAGTTTAATTATTATAAAATTGTAGTTACTATTCCACTGCTTGTTGCAAGCTTATTATTAAATTGTGGTATAAAACACCGTCTGTGTGTTTCATTGGTTATAAATAGTAAATATTTTAAGTATATGCTTTTGTATTACATATTTGTCTCAATAAAGTGCTATTAAAATGCTTATATTTATTTCTGTATGGTCTGATACTTCTTCTCCCTTTTTATTTTATTGCGCATAATACAGATGAAAGTTGCATTTCAACTTACAATCTACTGCTTAAATATCTATAATATATCTATATAAAAATAACTATCGTGATAATATTTCCTAAGATATATTTATCTGGCAAGTAATAGATAAAATTTGATAACTATGTCTGCCAGGTCGAAAACTTATATCGAGTATGGAAAGTTAGTGTAGTGAAATATCGAGAATCGCCATCTTCACCACAGTTTCTGTACTTCTAGAATGTGTTTAACGTATTTGCTACTATATGCCAGAGAACTTTGCTATTACATGTTTAGAACATCATGACGTAATGATTTAAAGTGTTATATTGTAATATAATTTTAATGTAAATCTACTACTACTTTATCTGTAACTGCAACGACATTGTATAAAATAAATAGTCTCTTTAAAAAAATCGTAAGTACTTATTATCCAAAAATATTTTTTTGCTATTAAAGTAATTTATTTGAATAAAAGAAATTATTTGTAACTATAATTTTCCAGATTATAAGAAATGTTTAGTTTTTCCTGAGAGATATTATAATTTTCTTAGTAATATTACAACGTTAACGATTCTTTTTCTAAGAAACAGAATTCTTTATATTAATATTTACGTAAAGCATTTTGTAGATTTACCCCCATTGAATGCGGAAAATTATTCAAGAAAGTGCTTATTACCAAGAAAAATTACCTAAATTTTTTTGTGTGTGGATGAATTTTTAACAGATAATGCTGAATTAATTCTAACGTGCATACAAGTTATTTCGGATATTCTATGTTCAAATTGCAGCGGAGTGCGTAACAGACTTTAAAGCATTAGAAACACAACAAACAGATTTTCTTATGTGAATTAACACCACCTACTAATAATCAGCATAATAGTTCTAAAATAACAATAAAACAGAACCACGTGTGGCCGAACATCATGTCATTTCTGCCTATCGTCTGATTTGAACCAGAACATTCTCAGTTAACGCATGCGCGCCTTCTTTATTTCCTTATCACTTAAAAATTATTATATTTATGAGTGTAATTTTCGAAATTGTAAGAAATTTTAAGTTTTTCCTAAGAGATGTTAATATTTTTCTTGGTAATATTACAATAGTAGAGGTTTTTTTTTTTCTAAGGAACAGAAATTTTCCTAATTCACGTAAAATGCTTGTATTGTGGGAACATTTTCACATTTTCCTTAAGTTTCTGTACACTTACCTCTATTCAGTGCGGAAAGTTATCGAAAAAGTGATTTTTACCAAGAAAAATTACTTAAACTTTTTATTGTGTACATACAAAGGAAATATCAAAAATTAAAATTCTATTGTGTCAATGCTTCCAGTTTAAAAAATATTTAACATAACCAATATAGCATATCTATGACATAATCAAAACTTTATTTGTCAAACTGAAGTTTTATTTTTTGTGTTGACATTATATAATTGACAACATATCGTCAACGTCATCAATCACTTTCGCATACATAATGCAGAAATAGAACGGTATTCTTCTCCCGCCTTACCTTGTATATGTTTGGATTCCGTTTCGGATCGGTCAACTCATCAAATTCCGTGTAGAGTTCATTCAGTAGATTGACGATGACCATTACTCCTTTGGAATCGGAATGCGCAGCGCAGTATTTACTGAATCCTACGATACCGGAGAATAAGAGAGTCACGCTATCGTATCGTTTGGCCGGCACCGGCCGTTTATGTCGCAATTCATTCGCAACGCTAATCGGCAAAACGGAATAGAGCAACCTGTAAACATTTGAATGTTTCAATATATACGCGGGCGATAAAAAGGGCGGACAAAAAACCGCCTGCGGTTACGAAATGTCGGCAACC
The DNA here is from genome assembly GCA_004143645.1 of Protaetia brevitarsis. NCBI lineage: Eukaryota > Metazoa > Arthropoda > Insecta > Coleoptera > Scarabaeidae > Protaetia > Protaetia brevitarsis. The sequence goes on from RXPK01000114.1 coordinate 915,514, forward strand.
TTGCTACCGTAGTATACGCGACTTTAGAAAGTGTTGTCGAATGTTGAATATAAGCGTTTGTGTGGTCACAAGCTCGTTCATTGCACCTGCTGGACCCGATTGCGTTTGGCGTATTGGAATTGAATATATTCGATTTCAGCTACCAAGAAATATCGAATAAGCAAAGTTTTCGCGATGTAAAAATGGGAACCATTTCGTTCGCTTGGCAGAAATGCTCCCTCATAAAGTAAATTGCAGTTTTCGGGTTTCACATTTTAATTCATAATGATGAATCAAAGTAAGTTATTGATAAAGCATCTTAGCAAGAAAAAAATTCAAACACAATTTAAGCAGTGACGTGATGAAAACTGAAAGTGAGATTGATTTGATTATGCAGATTTTGTTTGAAAGTCGCTCTCAAAGGCATTGAAGATCGATTGATCCTTCCATATTTTTGTTTGCCGATTTTAAGAATTCACATCAATCTTTAAAATTGATACTTAATTCTTTTAAGATATAATAGATTGTCTCTTCTTTTGTAATATTCTGAAAGCACTGTATAAAAAGGTACTATGACAATTATAGCAAAATATTAAATCAAAATTTAGGAATCCATAAATTTTCTACTATTATAAAATCAATATTCTAACAAAAAATGTCTTACTAATCAAGAATGGCGCCGTTATAATTTTATCAAATATAGGACAATACAATACGTACCAATATCTGGAATCACATACAAAAAGCGAAGTTTTGAAAACCAGAATACTAAAGTTGTTCAAAGATCTCGTAGTACCACGGAGATTTAGACACGAAATATTTCCGAATTCTATGATAAAAGTTTAATTTGATGGATAATATTCATTCAGGAAACGTTGCATAATATGATATGTTTAGATTATCTCTTAAACATTTGTTTTTGAATTACGTGACATAAATTTAGAGAATTTAAATTGGGCACCCTTATATCTTTGGAGTTTTACATTCCTCTCGACACACTGATCAAATTAAACTAATACACTTACTATAATACTATGATAACCTTATCTGCTATTAGCAAAAATTAAGTTAGTATTTACTATAAGTACCTAAATAGTGAAGTAATATGTATTTCTGAAATATCTAATAGGAGTATATAGTAAATTGACTATAACTAGATGCTATCAGTATACTTTGATAAATATAGGTAAATTTAATAAATAGGTATGAAATTAAATACATAAAAGCCAATTTTAACCATTATTGTAAACAGCTAAAAATTTAGCACTGTTCTAGAACATTTAAAAACTTCGCGACAGTATACGCTGTGATGGAGCAATAATTGACGCAACCTAGTCTTGAACACCTTCAAGGAATCAATACATTTAAGGCCGCTGGGTAAGAAATTAAAAAGTCATAGCCCAACAGGAATGGGACACCTTTGAGTTACGTAAAGCTTGTCCAACGGCAAACGGAAATTAGATCCACTCCTCGTGTTATATGAATGAAAATCAGAATTTAATGCAAAGTTGCCTCGATTGACAAAAATGTAAGCAAGGATCTCCAGAATATACACGGAAGGCAAAGGCAAGATACTAAACTTCTTAAAGAATGGCCTACAGGATTCAGTGGTGCCGATACTGTGAACTATGCTCTTTTGTGCGATAGTAGATGAGCCCCAAAAGATAATTCCATAAGTTATTCTTTAGAACACTTGGCCATAATAAAATGTTAGTAAATAATCTATTACAACCGCACATTTAAGGTTTCTAATTAGAAAACACGAGGAGCTTAGGATTTTTATAAGCTTACGGCAATGCGAATACCAGCCCAGCGACTCGTACGACTGAATCCACAGCAAATTAATAAAGTCTTGACTCTTCACTGATTATAATCAGGTACGTAAAAACGCGAATAATGTATTTGAAGCATTAACACGGAGTCCATTACAACTAAACCACTGACCGAGCTCCATTAAGAGGGTGTTCGCACGGTCACCGACCTGCGCCGAAACTACAGCAGTTGTATCGTCCGCGCATAAAAACAAAGAAAAGTTAATAAATTCGACTATGTTATTAATAAAAAGAAGGAATAGTGCCGGACCCAGAACCGATCCCTGCGGAACACCAAGGTATATTGGCAAAGTAGAGGAATAGAAGTATTTGATAGCCTTTCTCGACTTAAAAGATACCCTAACATATTGAACACGATCAGAGAAATATGACCGAAACCAATCGACAATCACACCGTAACAATAAAATTTGTCTATGAGTACTTGGTGATCAACATAGTCGAATGTCCGCGTCAAATCACAGAAGATACCAGCAGGACATTAATCAGAATCCAAATAATCTCCGATTTGATTTATAAATGAATAAACGGCCGTAATTGTCGAGTGATTCCGCCTTATCCCATACTACCTATCCGAAATTATGTTATTTGAGATGACTCAGCAATCTATCAAGCATGGCATACTCCAATATTTTAGAAAAGCATGAGCTAAGAGCTATTATGTTATATGTATATACTGGGTGACTTTTTTATATTGAGACAACGGAATATTTCTAAAACACTGCATCAAATCTTAATAAGATTTGTTATAATGTAAGGGGCTCACTGAATGGTGCTGAACTCGATCCCCTCCCCCCCCCAGAGTGGGAGAGGGGACAACTTTGAAATCTTAAATGGGAACCCCCATTTTGTATTGCAGATTCGGATTCTGCGCCATCATGTATGTAGTTTCTTTTCGAATTTTTTTTTCGATTCATAACAGATTGCGTTGTAATCACAAAAAAACATGATTGTGAATGTTTAGAAAAAATACACAAAAAAGAGCAAGCAAACATGATTTTGTGTTTTTTTTATTTTAACATAAACTAACATTTCAAAAAGCCATGTGTTGGAAACTGTGCCCCTTCACTTCACGACACATTTATTTATTCGCAATTGGAATGCTCGGGGGATCGAGTTCGGCACCATTCAGTAATTCCCCTACATTATAACAAATCTTATTAAGATCTTTTTTAATTTGATGCAGTGTTTTAGAGGCATAAGTAGATACGAATACATATATCGTATTATGTATGTATACCAGTTTAAATTTGGCATTATGAAATAAGCATGTCATGTAAGCAACAAAACAAAAAATTTTCAATGCGATTGTTCTTATATTCCGTAAAGGAATCGAAACAAAAGGATGTTTTAAATTTAAAATAATTTCCATACAGACCTGTCCGTTTTCTTTTTCTCGCTGTCCAATTCTCGATACGTTTGCTGCAATTTATCGGTGAGTATTTCCAAGTTACACGTCAATTTATAGTCGGCTTCAAATTGCTCGGACATGAGAACCAAATCCCTGGTGGCGTCGTGAATCGGTATATCGCTTATAAACAAACCTCTCCTAAAAAACGAATGACCCACAGGAATATCGTTTTCGTCTTTTTATGTAGCACTAGATGCTTGAACCGGTGGCTACCTTGTGAGATCGTCCAAATTCATAACACTCGGATAACCAAGGAATATGATGAGATCAGTTTCTGGTACGTAGAGCATTTGACCTTTCAATCGCAAACTTCTATATTCAATAGGGGTATCGACGCACATAACATCTGGACGTGTCTTCAATACGTATATCGTGTTTATGTGAGAGAGGATATTTCCGAATGTGAACTCCAAATGCGGCCGTACCTGTTTGATACAATTATTCTTAAATTTTTGTTGTATACGTATCTGTATACAAAAAAACAAAGGTTTGATTGCATATGTTTAAATCTAAATTGTTATACATATGTATTTTAGTGTATTTCGAATAATTTTGAAGCCAGATATATACAGAGATGGGCATAGATTATCCGGCATGTCGCTATCCCTACTTTACGCCTAAAATCGTTGCATCGCATGAGCGCTGTGTTCGGCAGCCTCATGCATAGAGGAAGCATCTATTGGACACTATGCCTGTGGTTAGTTCCTCTTACCCTGGATCAACCTAATTCAGTTTCAGGTAGAAGCTAAAGACGAACGCCCGTTGCAGCGTTGTAAATGACTTAACGCACGACATTTGTAGTAGATTTTTGGACCGAGAAAAATATTTAGAAAATCCATTCGTAAAAAAAACAATAAGCAAATGTAGTAGTTGGTAGGCGTAAATCAACACCACTACGTTTTGACAGCTCGACTTATTATGTTTCCGTTAAAGTAACTTTTTTCGACTATAATTTTGTGCGTGGCACAATAAAGGCACTTTTTAAGGCAAGTTAATTGAAATTATGTACTTACTATTTTTGAAGTAATTGTGAAATGAGAAGACGGCTTACTGCGCTGTTGGTTGCCGAGTAATGCTTTATTTACCTATTTATTTATTTATCTAGGTGAAAAATTGTATTTCATCTGCATATTTTTACATAAAGGGGTATGACACTTTCTACTTGAAAAATATTCGTTATAAATCTATGATATACTTGAAGAGTCATGGAAAGTGTTAAATATTTTGCCGTTTATTTCAACACCAGCGAATTGTTAATATTCATCCTTGTTTTATTTTTATTACAAGCAACTTCGCTTTTTCTTTTGCAATAGAGCTCACACTATTGCTATTGCTATTCGAACGACGTATTTGAATTGTTGATAGTCCGACTGAGTTTTTTACTTTGAGACAACACGATATCACAGAAACAAAAAAAAAGCATAGGCAATGCAATGTGTTAGCCCTGAAGGTGCCTATCTTATGATACCAATTTCGACTTCTTACCCCCTTCCCAATGGGTGGGATCATGGGTCAACTTCCAAATCTCACATGGACACTCCCATTTATTATTACATATTTCGATTGTCCAAGGCAAGAAGATAGGTGCCATAAGCTGGCAATCATATTGACAAAAATATAATAATTGCCTAAAGTATTGATTTTTATTGAACCGCATTAGACTCCAACAAGGTTCCAACACATTGACTGACTGTCAAACGAACGTGAGTGCTATTAAGTGAATACTTTGCAGCACGCTTTATGACTTACTAAACAAATTGCGCAATACGCATGCGTGTAATATCCAACTGACAATTAGCGACTCTATTTCATACACTGTTATTCATCCCCTCTCGTAAAGATCTAATAATATTTCTCAGGAACCAAAACAAAATTTATTTTTATTTTTCTCTAAATTATAAAGTCATACAATTGTTGTCGTTTAGCTGACAGCAAGCCTGTTGGAAGAACCCCAGTAATAATAATACAAAACACACGTCACAAAATCCAAGTACGCATTAAAAAAAAGGCGATTCTTATTTGATAATTTAAAATTAACTGGAGAGCGGTATTATAGAATAGCGGCCTCCAAGATGAACTGCTTGCATTTACAGCGACTTCCATCTTGTGAAGGAACACTAATGAAACTCATACTAAAGAAAAACAAATAAGAAAATAGTGAATCGGATTTGGAAAGAACTATACAACACGGAAACACATATTCGAGTGCACGCAATGACTGAATACCTGGAGGCTTGAGTTCTATCATCTTTAAATGTGGCATAATCAACAACGCGTCCATGTTGTGCACTGTCAAAAGGAGTAAATGATATTTTTTGGCACTTCGGCACACACAACCCGTTTGACACTTCCATTTTTGACATTGTTGTGTAACATTGGCCGCGTTCAAAGTACGCAACTGCTACGTAGCTGCTGCCAAACAGTTTGGGAACTGTGGACAATTCGTCTCAAAAACGCAACGCTACGTTTGCGCTACATCAATAACATACATTTTGTAGCGGAAACCGCTACTGATATGTATCATGCTCGTACTCTGAACGCAGCCATTAATAAAACCACGACTTGCTTGATGACTGCTTTATACGGCCTGTCGAATCATGAGTTGCATTTCTTCACTTACCGGACTCTTTTGGGAAAAATGCTTACCCTTCGGTTGCAGGATTGTGACAGCAAAATGTTAATCTAATTTAAATAAATGTCATATTGACAAGTATCAAAGTTAAAATTTCTCAAAATTATTTAAATAACTTGTTTGCTTAGTTAAAAACCGAGCTCTAGGTTTTTTAAAGTGTATTTCACATCTTAATTAGTTTATTCCAGTTATATAATTATTTGGTTAATGGTTTTGTACTATTTAGTTTTGATACAAACCAGGTTGTCAACAGCTGTGTCTTCCATTACTAGGATTTTGACGTGTCAAGAAAGTGTTTGTTATGTTCTCGAACGTCACACAGATGTCGCTACTTACCGGAATTTGGTGTAGCATTCAATTCAATATAAATTTGAATGATTCAGGCCGTATAAAGCAAGCTGTCTTATGCCCGGTAACATAAACAATAGTTACCCATTTGTCAAAGTTAATCAATGGATAACAGCAAAAATCAGTAACATAAAGGTTTGTTAGGAGATAATCATTTGTTAAATCAGTTGTTAACTTAACACCGCTATTTCGGTAGTTACACATTTGTTAAGATTTACACAAGCACGAAATGTGCCGAATGTCCAACGAAGTTGCCGTGCATGATTGCATCAATAGATAGCGGAACATGTGAACTTAGACGGAAAATCTATTTGACATTTTGACAGAATTTTTATTTTTGATTTAATTTGATTACTGATCAATTAATTTGGAATAAGATAGCAGCAGTAAGTTTAAAATATATACGTTTAGTGATTATTACATTACATTTTTATAATTATGGAGGCAAGGTAGGTGTAATTTCAACATTTGATTTCTGATAATATTATCACTAAATTTGACATATGCATCATAATGAGTAGGGAAATGCAGGATGCCGTGAGAAGAGCCAGAAATTTTACGGTACAAGAGACACACATTATTAGCGATCATTGAAAATTATAAAGGAGTTATTGAAAATAAAAAAAACCGATGGAGTATTTATTAAAAAAAAAAAAAAAACGAAGTATGAGCAGAATTACACTGAATTTAATTGTCATAGTATTACTGGGTAAAGGATGAAAGAGCAGTTATTTACATTATACAACTTTATGAAAAGAAACAATCAACACGACCAAATCATTATTTTATTTGCCTTTTTTTCTTATATTTTCATGATTCTTCTCTGAATAGTCGTGGTCTATGACGTCTATCATATATGTTGTCTAGTATATCGAATAGTTCTTCATTGGAGGACGATGATTAATCATTCCATATATCCGTTTTGGTTATAATCTTTATAACAAACTTGACATAAGCCAGAAGCAAAAACTCAATTACTGAATTTCTAGGTGAAAACGTTAAAGTTTCAAGTTGGCCCTCTATCGGAACCAAACTGAACTATCAATTTTAGTAAATTTACAGTTAACTAGTTTACAACAGCCATTAATCAGTTGTTAACTAATTACTCGACATTTAACAAATGGTTAAGTTTATGTTACTCAACTTTTACTTAACAATTTGTTAGTGCTAACAAATGATTAACTAATCATTTGGTTACACACGCTTTATGTTACCGGGCATTAGTCACCAAACAAGTCCTGGATAAAACTAGTCATTTAAAATTTAAAACAAAAGTTTATATAAAAACAATGCATTTAAAATAACTAAGCTTAAAGGAATTTTCTTTTGCAGATATACATAAGTGTATGACTATCTTAGCATTCTGAGGGCGTTTCATACATAATATTGAGAATATCTTCTCTAACTGGCTTTACCTTTCCATTTTTGCTCTTATTAATAATAAGAAATGACTAATAAATTGCAAATTTGAAGTATTATTTTTAGATATATATGTAAGAATTCGAAATTCCATTTGGTATAAAATAAAGTATTTAAATTCAATTTATTAATACGTTGTTGATAAGTACTGTGGCATTTGCTGTAGCAGCGTCTTCCCCACAGGAAATGATAGTCTATTTTGTTTAAGTCTCGCAAAATTAAGATAATACGGTATTTATTTAAAATTTTATCTGCTTTTTTGTCTATTTATTCTATATGTTGCGATTGCTGATCAGCAAATCCCACATGACTTTCTAGAAGGGCGTTTGAAGTTCAGAAAACAACGCCAACCACCATTCTTGCGCTAAATATTGAAAGATATATTCAGTGCTTATAATTGATGTACAGCAAATTATCGTTCAAAACAGTTTTTACGGTTTAGTTTGAGTCTAAAAGTTTAATACGATGAAATTTCGTCACTTAATGTTTACGAAAATCCATTGCTTTATAACTTATGGTGGTGAGTGTGACAGAATTTAACACATATATACAACATAAAACTGATGCACAGTACCTAAGATACTTATTATTATAAATAAAATTGGCGAGCATTGCGTTATTTACAAGAATTACAACGCAATTTATAGGAGCCATCAACCTTTATAGGTAATTCGAAAATTTATGTGCGCAAAACGAGAAAGAACAGAAACAAAAGTAACTTTACCGGATCCAAGATATCGGTGACCTTGCAATTTGGTGACTTGACCTTTGGGATGACTCTTGCGACTGAATAACCAGTTTGGAGTATTTTTAGATCTTCATCGAACATGATATGAAATGGGAAGAGTCTACAGAATGTCGCGGCGCTCACTTTTGGCTCTAAAAATAAAGAAATAAAATATAAGTGGCTCATAAGTGATTTCTAGAAAATCTCCAATCAACTTGGAAAGCAATTAATTTACCTAGTAGATACTAATTAATAATTAATGCGCAGTTTGATGACATCTGCGTTAAATATACTGCGATGTAATTAGGGCAAGCGTGGTGTTATATGAAAAAGTGTTGCGAAGAACTATTTCAATTTGAAATCTATAAGAAAAAAATAAAAAAGGTTAAAATATTCCTTTTCCTATGAAATTCCGAGAACTTATCATAAATTTTTAATTTCAGATGGTTATAATAATATAGGGAGATCGCGGATTACTATCATTATATTTTCTTAATATTTTGAAATCAATGAGGCAAGACAATGTTGTTTTTGTTATTGTGGGTTTTAGGCTTCTCACAATGTTACTTTTATTTCGTAAATATTACTGTTTAAAACCATTACGACCTTTACCATTGTAGATACAATTACAAAATATGAAATAAAATACACAAATTTTGATAATTGCGTCCCTGATAATAAACTTTTAAGGATAATTCAATTAATTCACCAATAAATTACTACTTTACGTACCACCTTTAGCAAATTAAATGCGAATCTAAGCTCCACAAATCTTGGATTATTAATGCAATCGAAGCTACAGCACACTGAAATAGTAATTAAAAATTATTTGCAAACAATTCTGAATTATGCATCGTTCGGTAGGTAGTACTTGTAGTTTCGGTTGCATAAATAATCGAAGATTTGTAAAGCTTCCATTTGCATTTAATTTGTTAAAGATGGTACATGGATGCATACTTTATGTATTTAGAGAGGAAAATGTTTGTTTAGTCAGTTAACTGCTACCATAAACACTTTCCATCAAGCCCACGAAGCCACAGTAAAACGCAAAGTTCTTAGATAAAACACATACGTTGCAACTAAGCATACATAAGTGGACGTTTTTCAAAGTAATTTAACGTGGTACTTACGGCAGTTAAAGTGTTAAAACCACTCAGAGATGTTATGTATAAAAATTGGCAGTGGTATCTTGTAAGTATAAGCAATTCACTGCTTAAATAAATTATTAAGAGCAATTTAAACGATCCACAAATATATTTCTTTACTATATTCGTGTATAGAAAGAAAAATGTCGTTTGTATCGTCGGTGAATAAAAGTACTTAAACCGCAAAAAGAGATTTAAAAAAAAAAAATTATGAAGACGCAAACAATAATCGAAGAATGCTTGAATGAAGAAGAATATCTATTATCGTTAGGCAACAACAAACATAAATAATTTCTTAGATCATTGATATGTGTGAACAAAAATTCTAAAAGTATCAAAATAAAATAATCTAATTAACATTATTTGAGGAAATTGGTAGCACATGCCAATTATTTTTTTGAACCTATCCTTGGATGGCATAAGGGTCGTTTTTATAATAACTTCAAAGAAGTCATGATTGATTTGCAATGTTGCTCCATTTCTAGATAGGCTCTGCAATTTCTTACATAAGCTAATATAAGATTTTTTTCGAAAGAAAGAGTTAATATATTACTTCTACAGGGGGAAAGTTATTCTGTACTTAATATTTGACTCAATTAAAGTGATCAATATGTTTACAACAATTTATTAGGGAGGTGTTGCCTTCTAATTCATGAAAGATCTATTTAATAAACAAAATGGTATCGAAACTTAATATCTAAAAAACAATTTCATATGACTAGTAGATATTTTTTTGATTATTACTAATTGTAGTAGTACAGTGTCGTTATTTACAATTTTAATGACTAGTGATCAGTATAGGTATAGGTTCATTGGTTGTTCTTGACCATTGAAGGTATCCAAATCAATACGATATTGTCATTGAATGAGAATCCATATGTACCACAAGACATCTTGGTCAAGAGGCATCAAAACTTATGATTATTTGCAAAACCTTACAAATAATTCTGATGTGTAGCAATGACACAAATTTCATTAAAAATTTTCTTTTTTTTTGACAAAACCACTTTTGTTTGCGAATAAATCACGATTTTATCTTATTATCTACCTTAATGATTATCTAAAGAAATATTTGTTTATATAATGTCGTGTTCTGGTATCCTTTTTGGATAAAACTAGGTGTTTCAAGAATATTAATTGTTTTTAATATGTTTGACCTGAATAATAGAAACAAAATTACTCTAAGCAGTTTAATAACATTGAAAGTTCTTAACTAGGTAGAAACTTTATTGAAGCACCCTACAGTGATTTTAATTTGTATGCAATGTATACGCCATAACTGTATTGATTTCATTATAACTTTTCTAATCAAAATATTTGTGATTCAGGGCAAGTAAAATAAATAAAAGTTGTTGCATATTGATCCATACCCTTTCACATTGAGGAATAATAACTAAATGAGGAGCGCAAATAATATAGTAACGAAACCTGATGAGGCCCTAATATAAAACATAATACAGAGAAGAGTAACAACTTCGAGTTGTTTGGGAACGTATATAGATTAGAAACTTAGCACTTTTCCTTCGACTAATATTAATTTGGTAGGTACAAAATAATATTTAGTGCAGATCAGGTGTATTTATAGTTTTTTAATTATGTCATATACTGAATGAATCATTAAGTTTGAATATAAAACATGAAAAGTAGAGCAATGACAAGCAACTGACAATCAACAACATTGCCGAATTCTTTGAAGGAAACAAGGCAAAGCAATGAATTATCATGTTCTTTTTTTTTTTAGTTGTAATCACTTACACTGATATAATCTGGAAGACTATGTTATGTCATGCAAATGTTTACATTATAAATAAAATATAAGTTGAAGTGCTTTCTTAAAAGAAAATTTTAGAACTGTGTGTATATACTTTGTGCAATGTATTTTTATAGCGTGTTATTAGTGTCCCATAATAAAAATAAATATAAATATGGAGTGGATGTTATGTTTTGTATAATGTGCAAATTCATATTCAACTCACGTCCATATCTATCTGAAAATTAAAGAATATAACTGTGCTTCTCTGAATTCCATTTAGATAATACCAGAGTACGCAAGTAACCGCATTTTGCATGATTTAGACTAACTACGATGGGTCAGTTCGTATAACGTAATAATATCTTAATATATTAACTTGTCGTACGCTAAGTAGAGCTTCTAGCAAACAGAGTTTGAGAAATAAATGTTAAACAATGTACTTATTTACAATTTCTATTTATTATTTAACCAAAACTGCTATTGTCTTTTCAGGAACAAAAAACGTTGGAGAGCAATTTGTTATCTTAACAATTCAACTTTGGTTTGATAAACAGGTACTTTAAGTTTATTATTGACAACTAGTTTGGTCATTTTCAAAGCATCAAAGTAAACAAATGTACAAAGCTGTTTATGTTTAGCAACCACAATTACAGTATAAAAACAAATTAGACATATCCTTTATGCTAATGGAGATTGCTAAAACAGGAAAACTATGGATTTTTTAACAAGAGCCCAAGTTTATACACTTTGGAAGATAATATGATTTAAACAAAAACAAAGTTTAATACATTATTTACCTAAATTAAAGTACAGCTCAAATATATTTGAATAAGCAGGTAATATCTAGTTAAAGTGATGGTAAGGAGAAGGTATTCTTTCAAGCGACGTTTGCACCTGGGCACATACGTGGTAATTCCTATACTAAACGGGACAACTGAGTTCATATTGCGTTAGATTACGGTCACAGACAATTTGCAGTCTATGTGTATACATAGATCGAATACGTGCGGACTTATTTACGAAAATAGTGGGCAAAACTGAAACAAGTAAGTATTTCGTGAAACTATTTACATGTATATAAATTCCTTCAGCTATGGCAAAAATCAAATATTGTGTTGCTATTACATGATATGCCTAAACTGATTTCTGATGTTTTACCTACTTAGTTATAGATGAATCTCATTATAATTCTTTAAATAAAATTTCTTAAATGTTATGCCAATAATGGTGAGTACAATATAATTTCGTAATGATGTGTATGGTAATGCCAAAGTTCAATATGAAATTTAATAATGAACAACAAATAACTACAAAGTTTCGCTAAATTAATAACTCAATACGGTCTGAAGTTGGGACCAAAGCTGGAAGAAAGAATTATTGAAACGTCCTTGGTGGGGGAAACTATGCATGAATGCATAAGAGTTGCGTACATGGAGAAGTGTTATTTCCCCTTCTGTGGGATTTTGTCATCGACAAACTGCTTGTAACCTAGATAATGCAGACTATTATATCCAGAAATTTGCAAACGATACCTTTATACCCCATAATGAAGAAGAGTAGGCATTATTATGCAGAAAACTCTGAGAACAAAGGAAGGGTGGTGTATTAAGAAAAACCTAAATGTTAAACCTACGAAAATGACAGCAGTTCCCTTTACGAAAAAAAAAAGCTGACTAGCCTAATAACACCAACTCTTAATAACGAAACAATTCGAAAAAACATGCAAAGCTAAACAGAAACCAGGGATTCAAAACCAAAAACAAATAGAAACATGTGCCCGTAAGGAGTTGCGAAAACAACTCGAGAGTCAATGGATTGGATAGCCAAGCGGCTCTTAGGACCTCAGTATCCTATCAGATAACCACGAAAGTAGGTTTGGATGGCCTTGAAAACCTAAGAAATCCGGGCAAACACAACACAGTTACTTTGGTGTGGGTGCCGGTGCATAAGGGCATAGCAGATTACCAACTTATAAACAAGCCTTAGCTGGACCTGAACTGTGTGTGGAAGAATAACTAAACCTGTGATGCGTGGTGCAGTAGTTAAATTGATCGTAGAAAAATACCAAGTTCACTGTAATAGTGCAGAAAGACAAATACATAGTAAACGGATGATGGAGAGCTAATTCGGAACTAGCTGGGGATCTACTGGCTCTCAACCAAGCACAGTTTTGACTGACGGGTTCACTAGAAGGACACGACTGTCTACAGAAGTACCTACATAGACTAGGCCTCTTTAAAGATTAACCTCTATGTAGACTATGCAATTAGAAGAAGATAGCCTACCACGTTGTTTTTGAACGCGTTGCATCAGCGCGGCAGAGACTACCATTGCTTGGAGCAATCCACCCGATGACTGATCTGCTAGAAAAAGGTTAACCACACGTGCGTACTACTAAACGTAGTTAACTAACCTATTTGTGTAAAGAAATACATCAAGTACGGAATGACACACAAGATTGAAAAACCAAGCAATGTATTTTCTCAAATTGAGGAGAAACGGATGACAGCGACGAAAAGTATTCTTTATTAGGGAGACACAGATCGCGTAAATTACTACCTTATTAAGCCATAGCGTAGGCAGAGCAGAAGGAACAAGAAAATCAAGTCAAATCTTGCCTGATGGCCTAGCCGATTCTTTTCGTAAGTTCCCTAAATCTGCCTCATTTAGATGCCTATATAAGAAACCACTACAATGAAAATTATGTTGACAAAAACAAAAGATGAAAGTGCATCTCAAAGCAGTACCTTTCCCATCTTATAATCTACGCTTTAATCATAATGCATATCCAAAAGACGTCACGAAAGCAATATCTTTTTTCAAGAGTTTGAAGTACGTCTAGTTTAATGTATAACCATTTTAGTTGAGTTCGATTTGTCGTGTTGAAGAGTGAGGTTGTTTCTCTTTACAGTGTGGATATATTCGGAGTTTTGGTGGGAAAATCATGTTTTCGCGGCGATCGCGAACGCCCAAAAATAGGAGTGGAGTATTGTTGTGAAATTAGATCGCATTAAATCTTAAATAATCCAATTGTTATCTAAATCTAGAATATGGATTTGCGAACAGATAAATAGCATATCGGTCAGACATTTCAAAAGAAGAGAAACGAAAAATGCACTTGAAATAAAGCAAAAACTTAAAAGTACCACAGAATTATTGTAGCAAACGCAGAAATGAAGCTCGTAGGAAAAGAGTTCGAAAAAACAAACAACACAATTAATAAGTATGAAATAACGGATAGTGGTCCATTTCAGTCTTTTTAGAGAGTAAGAAACCTAGCTAATTTACATCCAATGTCAATTGGGTAAAATCCTTTCGGTAAATCATAAAGTTAATTAATCAATAATGATAAGTCCATCGAAAATCAGTAAGAATATAATTAATCACATTAAGCTCTTCTTGTCAGCAAATCGTCTGTTATATTCTTCTATATTACGAGAGAAAGAACATTTCCGCTTATATTCCGCAATTTATGGTTCGCAGAATAGTGTTGTAATTAAAGATGTTGATTACTTGACAGATTCAGAATTTAATTGAAATTAATATACTCCTGTTTAATGATTCATGGCAGGATTTGTCAGTTTAAAGATTTTACTAGACGTGTTAAAAATGGAGAGAATTTCAATATGAACCTACCAGTAGCGTTATGGTTACATTTAAAGGGCAAAATCTACCGTCATTTGTGGTCATTTGCAAAGTGGTATGCCCGTGGAGCCATTTGTGCAAAAAAGTGTACAGTTTTTAATTGTCTTTCGTTACGGACACGTTAGTAAACAATGCAAATCAAAATATAAGGTTGTAATAAATGCGGTGAAAATCACCATTCTGATTCATGTCAAACTTTCAAACCTATTAGATGTTTATTTTTAAAGCCCTCATGTAGCTACAGATCACAAACAGTGTACGGAATAAAAAAAGCAAAAAAAGTATAAAAGCTTGTCATGGCTAAGGAAATAATCGTACAGGGATGCCAAGAAATAAACAGGAATCGTCTTTTTCTAATATAGTGGCATCAACCCCTTATTCGTCGAACGTAGAAATTTTCCGTGGGTAGGTATAATAGTGTAAAACGTAAGCGTCAAGCAGCATTCCAGAGCCTCACTTCAATTTTAGAGAATATCATCAAATCTCGTATCATCTCCTGTAGATGATAGAGGTAACGGAGTTTGTCTAAATAATATGAATAATCCTTTATATTTTGATAAAACAAAAAATATTCTTCTTTCAACGAAAATAACTACTGATGTGTAAATATTTTAAATTCAAATCTTAATAAAAATGTTAGTTTAGAATCAGTTCTTCCAAAAACAAATAGAGTCAATTTTCAAATATTCAATGGCCAGTATCGATATAATTCAATGGAACGCTCGTTCTATAAATCTCCAATAAAGTAGTTTAGAACATTTCATGTTTGAGAAAAATATAAAAGTTTGGTATGATTAGTTGAAACGTGGCTTAAGCATTCAACTAACATTAATTTAGTCTTTACAATATATTTAGACTGGATCGAGATGATGGATATGGAGGAGTTTGTATCTTAGCACACAAATCTCTTTCATACGTTGGAAATACAGATTTTTATGAATTTAATAATTTAATGTGTGTCTCGGTATCTCTTTCTCTAAAACCAAATTCGTTGATACATTTTATATCATTATATGTAAAGCCAAATAGTAACGTAACGCATCAAGACTGGTATAATTTTTTCAAAGCACTAAAAAAACATGTATAATTGGCGGGTGATTTTAATGTACACCATGTAGCATGGGAGGGTAATAATTTTCTGATGTCGGTGGCCAAAGCCTGTTAGACGCAATTGAAGATTGTGGATTAATTTTTCTCAATGATGTTCACATACCCTTGTGCCCCGTCCGGGCAACGTTAAAACAGCTATTGACATCACTGTTGTGCTCCGCAAATATAGCAACTTCCATCTCATGGAAACTTTAAGAAGACACGTTAGGTTCTGATCTTTAGTTATACACATGAATTTAGAAATTAATTTAAATAGGAGTCCTTGCCCCTCGAGTAATAAACTGAATTTAAAGAAGGCAAAACTGGAATAAGTTTGAAGACCTTATGAATGCTTATACGTTAGTGTGTGTTAATCGCAATGATTTCTCTTATAATAGTTTTATAGAAAATTTAAATAATCAATTAGGAATTCAATTCCTACATATAATAATAAAAGTAAAAATCCTATATTCAAAAAGTCGTGTGAATAATGATTGTCAGGAATCTATTACAAACCGCAAAGCAGCACTTGCGGAATATTATCGATCACCTACTATAGAAAAATTTAATAAATATAAGGAAAAGGCAGCTATTGCAAAAAAAGTCATTCTTAAAAGTAAACGTTTATCGTGGGCTAATTTCTGCTTGAATTAAATAAAGACAAACCAATCAAAGAAATTTGGAGTGAAGTAAGGAAAATTAAACCATGGTGCAATTGGTAATAAGCAACCGTTTAGTATATGGGGAGTGTGCAATATTTTTTTAGATAAACTAACGCCTCCTTCAGTATACGAATCATTTAGTTTCAAAAGATCGCAATACAACCGCTGATTACTTTTTTAATACCTTTTCATCTCAACGAATTAATGATGGCTCTTAAAACGGTGAAGAAGAATTCTTCTCCCGGGTTAGATGGAGTCTATTACGTAATGCTACAGCGTCTTCAATAGCTAGCAAACAACATCTGTTTGCAAGTTTTAATAATATCTTACTCGAAGAAGTAATTCCTAAGGAGTGGAAAGATTATAAGTGGTACCAATTTTAAACCGAACAAACAGCCAAATAGTGATCTTTCTTATAGACCAATGCGATGTCTCTTGCGTTCTTAAAATTTTCGAAAAACTTTTAAAGTATAGAATGGAGTATTGGTTGGAATCCAACAATTTCTTAGGTAATCTCATTCGGTTTTAGGAAAAACTTTTCGACAGTAGACGCTGTTGTTAGTTTAGTAGCAGACATTCAAACATCTTTCACAAACAATAAGTCTCTTGCTGCTGCTTTCATAGATATTAAAGGTGCCTACGATAATGTCAATCTGCATTTACTTATGAATTCTATGGAAAAGGTAGGAATACCGAAAAAGATTTTATCTATATTAAGTAAAATGTATACAAACCGCAGAATCTTTCTTTATGTCAATATATAATAATTGGTCCACAAAATAACAAGCATTGGGTTGCCACAAGGAGGGATTTTAGCCCACTCCTCTATAGGTTTATACGTTCACGATCTGGAATGTAGTTTAAATCAAAATATCAAAGTAGTGCAATATGCAGATGATATATGTCTTATGTCAACAATGCTCACTAAATAGTATTTACTTTCATTTAAATAATGGCCTAAATCAATTAATAACTTACTTGAATGCAAAAGGGTTAACTATTTCCTCGGAAAAAAAAGTATTACCACTTTTACAAGAAATCTTTATCCTTTACCCGATCGAATCAAGCTGGCGAATATGACATTAGCTCATAAACCAGATCATAAATTTTAGGAGTTTGGTTGGATAATAAACTTAGATGGCACAAACACATCAATAATCTTGTAAGTAAATCCGAAAAGTCTTTAAATTTATTAAGAATGATAACTGGCAATAAATGGGGCGCTGATCCCTCTATTTCACTCCTTTTCTATAGATCAACCATCAGATCAATGTTTGATTACTGTTCAATTATTTATGCAAATGCTAGTGATTCCTTTTTGAAAAAGATGATGTTGTCCATAATAAAAGCCTCCGTATGTTGTATGGGTATCTCCGCAGCACGCCGATTAAAGTAATGCTGGCTGAAACATGTGAACTTCCTTTACATCTTAGAAGAAAAATGCTTGGATATAACTACTTAGCAAAGTGCTCATTCCGAAAGGATAATATTTCTTAATAAAATACATAATCTTTTCTTCTGGATTTAACTTCAAAATACTGGATAAAAAAAAAATCTCCTATTTCTGGTACCTTCGTATTATCCTTGTATTCAATGAATGTAAACCCCAAAAATATAAAAGTGTGACAGTTTTGATATTCCGTACAACTACCTTCATACGTCTATCAAATGCTGGTTTTATGATGAATTTATCACATTTTCTGAGCCGTCGCTGAACAACACCAAATTCAACAGCTTACTAAATGAAAAATGGAATGATTCATACATTATATACACAGATGGGTCAAGTAGAAACGGAAACTTTGCTTATGCATTTTTCGAATCCGCAAGAAAAACGTCAGGCAATGTCACAAGCTGAAACCTGTAATGACCGTCTATACAGCAGAATTAACAGCTATTTATGAGTCTCTCAAGTATTTAAATAGACTAAATGTTCAACAACGGATTTTAATTGTGACAGACTGTAAGAGTGCAGCCGAAAAGATAAAATCCATAAACTTAGCATCTACAGTCAACCCCCTTATAGTACAAATTTTTGCAGAAATTAGTAAACTTAGATCCTCGGTAGAAATTTTGTGGGTTAAAGCACATTCAGGAATCATAGGCAATGAAGTGGCAGATGAAACTGCAAAATTAGGATGTGAATGTACGGAAGTTTTAGATCATTTCTTATTACCTAGTGATACAAGCAAATCATTATTTAGATCCATTCATCTCGAGTTCCAAAAAGAGTATTCAGAGACTACAACTGGAAAATTTTATGAACTTATACAACCTGAGCTTCCCAAGAAACCATGGTTTCATGGAACTAATTCAAAGAACTTCGTTAAAGTTATAAGTAGACTTCGCTGCAACCATGGTATATGTAACAGCTATTTAAATAAAATCCATTTGAAAGATACTGACGTATGCGATTGCGGTGAAATTGAGACCCTAGAGCACATTATATTAATATGTGAAAAGCATTTTAACAACAGACGTAAGCTTCTGCAGAACCTGTCGAAGTTGGTGCCAAATCCATTTAATTATTCATCGTTGTTAGGATCCCTAAAGGTCGAAGTTTTTCATGAAATATATGACTTTTTAGTAGATTGTAATGTAAGAATTTAGAGAGCGCAAGATGAGTGTGTATCTGTAATCCTGTGTTTAAATCCTTTGTGGGCTTACCTATGAACCGTGGTTCTGTTTTGTATGTTTATGAAAAGCCTGATGAACCCCTGGGCGAGAAGTGAGTGACCCGTTGTCGTTATCCTTTTGAATGAAAGAGTTCTTCGAATGTGTGTTGATGGACATGGCGTGTAGCTAAATCCAATAATAATAATAATAATAATAATAACCATTTTAGTTTAAAAATAATCTCATCAAAGAAAATAAAATACTTGACTTTGTGTATATAATTTTCTTTTTTCTGTAAACAGTTTTATTTTGGAAGACACGAATAAAATGAATTTTAGAAATCCACTCTTCATATTCTTAGGTAATAATAAGATAAAAAAAAAATTGGCATATTTTTCTCGATAGATAATTCATGAGAGAACAATTGCACGCCGCATGATATTTATCTTTTTGGGTGTATTTGTTTTTTACAATTAATAGATTTTATCGAATACTTAGTGGTGATTACGAGGCCTTGTGTCCTGATATATCTCCGTAATTTTATCTGATCGCAATAAATATAGGGCTAATTTTGTTTTAATCTTCTCACGAACTTTTTTAACTTACCGTTATTGTTTGCCTATATGTTGTAAATGTCAATGAGTTAACGTGTAATACACGATACTTTAAGTGTTCCCAGAGTTAGGATGACCACTTCGGTTAAGTGATCAGTGCTTCACAGGGATTGATAATTTTTCATAATTGGCTATTACTCCTGCGTATTTTTGACAAGACTACTATTTATTATTTTTATTCCGTACGTTGTTAAAATATGTATTTTTGGTAGCTGTCAGTTGGGTAATTACTGCAAGAATTCCTAATTGAGGGCAGTTCCTATAATTATCAAGTGTGAGCATACAGTGTGTTTACATTTTAATGGTCACCATTAGTATCTCAGCCATTAGGAAATATAGAGCAACGATTAAATATTGCAAAAAACATGTTTCAAATTTATTGTAACTTTTTCAAATTCCAAGATATTTTGGAAAAACCAAATTTTGTAGATTTCAATTCTCCTCAATAATTCGATAACCGTGACGTGATAACCGTATGATTGCTTCCAAGGCTCCACATTGTTTTACCCTTTTCAAGAATTTTTGTTGTTGTAAATGAAACCCCCGATTGTCATCTGTTCCCAAGTTAGTAGCGCAATCTTTTGTTCTCCATATGGGGACTATTTTGAATTTTACGTTAGCTAGATAGCCTTTAAAAAGGGTTTTTTAACGATGTATAACATAGCTGAAAACATATTTAAAGAAAAAAAATAAATTAGTCATTAACATGAAATTAGTAACTCCATCATTGGTGCAACAATATATACTAACTTGTATTATGTACTATCGACTCAAAAAAGATGACATAGGGAAAATAAGCCATAAGGAAACATAAAGAAAGTTACATCTCCTTTAATCTACCAACCATTGCGCCTGTGTAGATTCTAAGAATTATTTTGTTATTGAATTCTTCTGCGGAAACTATAAAGCAAAACACTGCGAATGTAAATCTAGCTGAAAATATTTCGGCGTCTTTGTTAACATCAAGGTGATTACCTTTCTGAACGATTGTCGGCATATATACCTTTCCTTTGTTGTTTATTTTAGCCATCGATTACTGGCACGTGAGCAGGTGGCATAATTTGTGCAAATATTTAAAATGTGTTCTTGTATAATTAATTCAAGAAATAAATTTACTGAACCCATTACTTCAGTTACAAAAAAACTGTTTAACGTTTAGTTTTACAAAAAATTCTTAATATGGATGTATAAATAAATAATCTATCAGACATAAATGCCAAATGGCAATTTTTATTGAAAAAGTCTAGAAAATATGGAAAAATCTCATTTTTTATTAAAAAATATTTTAATAGTTATTGAAAATAGTTATTCTTTTTTAATGTTTTATTCCTATGGCGTTTTATGACGGCACAAATCGAATTACATTTGTTCTAATTTCTGCATAAAATCTGGATTAGATGTTTTGAGTTTTAAACTTTAAAAATTAAGATGAAATTCGACTTAATAGTAAAATGAAAAAAAAATAAAAAATATTTTATGTATGGTCTTGTATACATAAAATTGTTTTGGTAAACCTATTAATACAAAAAGTATCTACTTAGTTATAATTTTATTTTGTTCTTCTAGGGATTTTTCCTTAGAAATTTCGTCCCTTCAAATGAATGAGAAACAAGCAAGAAAACCGCTTCTTTTTCAATATTCTCATTTTTAATATAGTATATCTATTGTAAATAACTAAACAAGTAAGCTTGCATTGATATTATTTGTAAAGTTAAAAAAGATATATAGAGATTGTGGACATTTTATTCATATAATAGTAAGTTATATACAGATGAAACAGTCGACCTAGAGTCGGGGTATAATATGTCGGAACCATTCGGCAAGAGAGAAGTAGGGATGCGTTGGTAATACCACGTGATACATCGCTTCAGTCGATAGCGCGCAGTTGCATTTTGTTGGTAAAATAAAGTAATTCATGCTATCTCCCTTCCTGAATAGTTCCGACCTGCCATGCCCTGACTATAGGTCGACTATTTGATCTGTATACTCTATTACAACTGAAATATAACAATTTAAACTAAAACTATCTACAAAAATAAATTATTGTATAAATATGTTTATTATAAATATTAATATAACACACCCAGGTAACTAAAGAGAACTAATGTTAATGATAATTCAAATATAAGAAAAAAAAAAATACGAACAGCTGATTGAAATAAAATTTCGACGTAAACAAGAGAATTAGAAATCAGAATTATTGTATAAAATCCTTTGCCGGCAACTACAAAGGGTTTAACTCTGGGCGGCATCTTGGACACTGTAAAGGTATTATCTTTCGAGACTGTAGTTCATTGCGTCGCGGATTACGATGGCATTGCATTTAAAGCAGATATGTTAGAATTACGTCTATGAATTCATTTTATCAACCGTGGTCATAATTTTTTGAGGTAATTGTACACATGCTTATATACATTTCACTAATCCCTTGTAAGCGAACATGTTATTTAATCAGACAAATTTGAAAAGACCGGAATTGTTCGCGTAGAAGAGAGTATATTCTAAGTACCTACGTAATTATTGTTTTAAACAATCATATGTATAGCCTTCGGTTAGGCAACTTACTTTACTTCAGTGCTTAATATACGTATATCGTAAGTTACTGTGAGCTTGCATACGTATCTGCGACATTTTAAAGTAAATACAACTACACGAAATTATAATATCCAATACTAAACCGCTTAATATCTCTCTTTTCTTAAAATTTGCATAGAACGTAATATTTTGGTCAATATTATAAGATACATATTACTAGTAAGTAAGTTGAGGAACAATTAGCTACCATATCACTAATTTAACTGTAACATTACTGTCTTCTTCAGGTTAAAAAATATATGGTAAAATTTAAAATTACAATAACCAAATATTTTTTATAAAATCACTTTTAATATATAATGGTCAAATTCATTAAAAAATCAAGCACTATACAACATAACAAACTATTATTATTATCTTTTTTAAATGTGGGATGTCGAGAGAATACTGTTATAGTAATTACAAAAGTGAATACAGTTTAAAAATCTTAAGTGTCAAGGCAAAAAACAATTTTTTGGGTAAATTCCTTCTTATCGCAAAAGTTTTGGCATACCTTGTAAACGTTTCTTTTGAGAAAGTTGTTTTACTTTTAAAATCAAAATAGCTTTAACGAAACCCATCTTTAAGAATGGAACCAAAATGACTTAAAAAATTATCGGTCTATTAGTTTAGTGTCTGTATTTCCAAAAATTTATGAATCCCTTATAAATAGCATGCTAATGAATTATTTAATTATTTATGAGTACATGAGCATGGGTCCCAATAAACCTACAAACACCGCTATTTTTAATTGCTTGAATACTATAATATTGTATAAAATAATAAACAGGGAACGTTTATAGATTTATCGAAAGCTTTTGATCTTGCTAATCATGAAATACTTCTACACAAACTTAGGCATTATAAAATTAATGGAACTGCTTTAAATTGGTTTATGTCTTATTTAGCTAACTATATCTAACAAGATGACCATCTAGATTTGAGTGTTTACACGTAGTCAGATATCATTTGCAATCTATTATGGAATCCTTATTAAAACTTTATGTTACTCTGCAAGAAACAGAGTGATAAACAAGATATTGCAGTCTTTGTAAAATAAAATGGACAATTAGGAATTCATCTTACCACTAGCTTTTCAGAGCAAAAGCCTAAAAGTTGTGAATTTAATTTCAAATCAACTGCAAATTATTGAGCAATTGTCAAGAAAACTTATTACAGTTGTGAAATAATTTAATAAATTCCTAACTAACATAATTTGCCTGAAATAGTAGTTTACTTTATAGTTATTAATATATACTGTAACGCTACAGAGTAGCATACAGCCCGGTATAAAAAAAATAAATTTTAAAAATGATCCTTTAATTAAATTAATAAAAATCGATTTTTTAACATTCCAATGTCATCTACATTCATCAGTTTTAAATCATATGCATGCAGGGCGAGAATTTCCGATTGAAACACGCTGGCATCAAAAAAATAACGAATAGCTAGTTACCCCTTTATTACTTCAGTACGAGAGGAGATGGTATGGAAGACTGTCGTCAAAATGTCCTCTCCTTCAATTTGCATGTGTACAATGGCCAGTTTCCAAGGTATCATACGCACGAGACTCTTGTACATCAATTATGATCAGTTTTGTATGATAAAGAAAACATTTAAGTGTGAATCAATGTGGTTATATTTAATAACAGAGTTCGAAATGCGAAACCGCGCACAAATAGCATAAATATCAGGATATTCTTATCTCAGGTAAGTTACGTGAGTTCGCTTATTCAATAACAATTACGTTTGGCTAGTAATTCCACTTTTTGCAATATAAATTCATTATAGAAAACACAAATACGTTTAAAATTAAATTTCAAAATTCCCGCGTTTTCTGAACGTTCAATCTGAGTTATTCCATGCCACGGGTGAATCAGAATGTCCAACCTTGATGGTAAAATTACTGGATATCGGTTCGTGCCGCAAATACATATCAAATATTAACCTATAAAAGTACCAACTTCTAAAAATTTTCTCCAGTGATTGCAAACTGTTCAGCGATTATACAAAATGCCTAACTCCAAAATTTAGATTAGGATTAAAATAATGCGTTTATTTATAGGTGGATTTGGATGCGGAGTACCTTTGGAGGAATGAAACCGGCGGGCATCCGGGTGGCAGGTCGGAACGGGACATCTAAATGGGAACCTTCGTACTTCTGATCACGGAGAATGGCTCAGTCAGGACAGGAACATAACTCGGGAAAATCGTCGTTGGAGAAAGTTATGCAAAGGTTAGAGTTAAATTTTGGATAAAATTAATGTGATAAACTTTGTTTGACAATTAACAATCATTTTTAGTTTGGAATTTGGAATAAAATGGATTTTATCGAAATAGCCGTTAAATTTTACGAAAGTAATTGAGACACGTCTGCCTCCGACGGAGTTGGCTAGTGAATCTTTTCGAATTGAAAAATTCTAACAGACCTTATAGCGATTGTCTTTCGACAAGGGGGACAAATTGTCTCAGAGAGTCCGTTAATTTCACCGAAGTGAGGGGAATATAAGATGTTTAATATATGAGAATGCCCATTTGACCGAATGTACTTTCGAATTTTTATACAAAATTAAAATAAATAATTATTACAAAATTCTGGAATCACCTTGCATTTAAAATAAAGTAAAGGTAAGTGTGTCTAGATCATGAGAAAAATAAATTTTAAATTTACAACACTTATTACTATGTAAAATTTACAATTTCAAAAAGAAATAATTACAGTACAATAAGTCAGCAACCATTTATACAAAAAACATTGTGACGAAACCGAATTCCAGCAATTTCCCATGTCTTGGTGTATACATATCAATGCAATTGGAATACCAATGCATATAAAAACATTGTTACACTAAGTTTAAATAAAATAAGTGCACTGTAAAAAAAAATATTCATTTGAATTGAACTTAGATCCAACTTTGATCTGTCAATATCTGTTATAAAAATATACTATTCAAATTCTAATATTCGATTTCGATCTGTAGGTTATCACTGTTGATTATCTTTACTTCCTGAAGGGAACATTCTGAAGGAAAATGCTTTGACGAACTTGCCAAATGCAGAGATTTCCTACATCACCTGGACATCGTCTGGCTGTCTGCTGCTACATTTTATATTATTTTCTTGTTATATCAAATCATTTTTAAAATATATATATATAAGTAGAACTAGTAACTTTACAGTTAAATAATATCAAATGCTCAATCCACGGCAATACATATATATGTAGGTACGTTTAGCAGTGGCATTGTTATGGCTATGGAGCGGTCAAGAGCCTTAATAAAGATGAAGACGAAACACGACATGCCTTTCCATTGTGACAATTACTTATACATATTTCTGGAGTTTAACTGCAATTTATTAATTTAATGCGCGCAACTATGACAATAAAGTCAACCTATATCAATATGTTTCAATTTCAGAAACACAATTGTAGGCTTAAATTGGTTGCTTAGCAAAATCTTCGCAAAAATATAATAAGGAGCTTTTGCTTAATCATCTTTATGAAGCAAAACACCCATTTTGCTCACATATTTGCTTTATTCATGAAAAGCTTCAACAAAATTGAAAGAATTTATGTAGTATAAGTATAACAAAGTGTTGTTTTCATATCATGCAAGCTTTCCACAATTAAATTATCCGTTTTCTATAAATGTAATGCGTCTACATAGGTACGCGTTACTGCAAAAGTTTACATAACAAAACGTACGCAATATTTTAAATAAATATAACAAATATTTTCCTAAATCTCAACTCAATATCCGACATTTCCACCATTTCTAAATAGGTAGTAAGTATTCTGAAAGGGCCCTCTAAAAGTTTCGGCGAGGGCTTCAAATTTTTTGCTTACATCGCTGGAAATAATTGAGCACACTGTTATCATACCAAGCTCGCTCGGTAGATCATTTAAACACACTCTACTAATGCACAATGAATTTATAACTCACAACCATAGAAACTTAAGCACTTACCGAGTGACAGGGTTTCTATTTCCGCTATTTCCGGGAGTTGTTGTTTTTTTGGTGCAGATGTTTCAGTAATTAAGAACTGAACGTGATCGGAATCGTCTTTGGTTTGAAGTATTTGCACATCGACTTCGGTTTCATGCAGTTTACTGGCAACTGCCTGCGAACATTTTATCTTTGTGTTTGAAATGTAATCGAAATTGTAGGACGGATACAAACCTTTACGATCCCAATAACTATATGTTCCAGACCGGGACGGTCAGAATAGTAATGTAGAACCAACTTTCCATCATCCGCTCGCTCCGTACATCGAAAGGATGGCGCTTTCATGCCCGGATAAAGGGTTCCCAAGTGGTCGTGTAACGCATCTAAATTCTGTTTATGTTCAACAAGAAGGGGATGGAATTGTATTAGACGAACTCAGATGATTTTAGAAGATTGAAATATAACGTTGTGTTATATTATAAAAAAGATAGAAAAAGGTGCTTGCACATGACCTTATATACCCAACACTAACGAACTGAAAATCAAATGTTTTAAAATGTAAAGGTTTTGTTGTCGTACAGCAGTCTAATAGGGCATTTGATATTGCTAATTGATGAATATCGAACTATTAAACCCAAAACGACTGCAAATATCATGTGGGTTTAAAAGCATGAAGAAGTTATGTATATAAAGTCATTTTTTAAGATTCTTTAAGGGAAGAACTTTTTTTGAGAAACAGGTACAAGTTATTATATATCAGGAGTAAAACTATTACGAAGCTCTCAAAAAGAGGCTATATTTAAGAGCATACTTAGCAAAACCTTTGGTTTTTTTTGCACTAATATCACTAAACCTAACATTTTCCATTTTAGTCTAAAAATTAGAGAAATCGATTTTGTAGGAAATTAAACTTCGTTTGAATCATTACTTTAATAAAGCTAAGTACGACATATTTGGTGAGGGAACAGTAAGAAAAATAAAGGTGTCTACTGATTATAATAGTACCTCGTTTGATTTTAGGCAAATTAGGTGTTTAGTGTACTTTTGTTGTAGGCCATATATTGAAGAAATTTATTAGAGTATTACGTTCCTTGTATGCGGCTTTCTTATTTTCAGCTCCTTAACCATCTAGTGTTAGCACTTGATGATTGATGTTAACAATAAGCACGAAATATTAGCTTTCCTGGAAGATTTATCGTATAGATGAATTGCTCGTTCATTCCATACTGTTTTTCGTCCCGATATTGGATGCTTATTTCCATTCACTCACGCACCCATAATTTTAAGAGACGGAATGAGGACAGTAATGGTGATGGCGAATCACAATCTACACTCAGAGAAAGAACAAGTTGTGCAATTTGAGTGAGAGAAATGGCAGTGAAGTAATGGCAGAAGGCATAACGCACTGTCTCCTCTTTCACTCAGAGTGAAGAGGTCGTTCTTTCTTTGGGTGTGCTGGTAGTAGTAAAGAAAGTGCTTTTTTATCGAGAAAATTATTGGATGAATAACACTTTTTCAGCTACTCTCGGGCGATTTTTTTGGCAATGTCTATTGCTTATTCAGGTACAATGACACGGATATTTGGGATAATTTCAAGATGTGTAAGGATTTGGAAATTATCTGATAGAGAAACTACTTCTTCTAGAAAAGCTCCTAACAGCCAACACTGGCAAATTTAGAGCTCGATGAAAGTGTGGAGACTGAAAGAGTACCTTGGTATAAGAGCAAAGCATTTTTTAGCGGTTGAATTGCTTTATTTTGGGGCATAATCCTTTAAGCAGTATTACAATTTTCAAAAGTTGATCGCGAAATCTAAGTTTTCGGGACCGGAAAACCGGAAACTTACGATGAACACACTGTAAGAAAAGAAACGTTCAATTGGTCTAATAAGTCTAAATACTAGTCAATGACTTACATTTTTTCTTACTATATTTTTGTATGCACTACGTATATAATTTCTTTATTAATGTTTTCAACTAAACTTGTCATATAGTTCCAATTTTGTCTTACAATTCCTCTAAGAAATTAAATTTTGTTTAAATTTCGTTGCGATACCCTTTTTTGTAATAACTTTATTTGACGTTCTTGTATAATAAATAATTCTTTGTTGTTATTTAATATGAGTTTAGCGTCGTAAATAAACCCTGGAATTAACTTTCTTTCCATCGTTCGTTCTAAACTGCTACGATCCGCTGTTCATTCCCTCAACTTTTCCAGGCATTTCTAATCATAATATAAATAATAGTAAATTATTTATATTATGATTTAATGTTTAATTTCGATATCATTAATTAAAACATTTAGCGTTAAATTAATATTAAGCTTACCTAATTATAAGGTTTTTCCTTTCTCTGTATTTGCTACTCTTTAGTGCAATATTTATCATTAGTCTGTTTGTCTCTACGCATCATTTCGATACTGCGTTGACAAATTTAGACATAAACACTTAAAACAATCAACGTTTAGATGTATATAAAAATATTGAAAACATTCACGGCTAAAATTTAAACAAACATTGATCATTTTTCATCTGAACGTACGTTACGTGATATAGTATAAAGAAAAAAAAAGCAGTTATTTTATTAAAATGTCATTGAAAAAGAAAGTTTCAGTCAGTTTAGTAATGTTACTATTACTACCATTATTATTTTGCCTATTGTCAGCAAATTTTTGTTGTGTCTTCCAAAGATCGTAAAATCTAAATAAAAATATTTATTAAATAATAAAGATTTGATATACGGTTTATAAAAATTTCCCGTAATTTTCCCGTGAATAAGTAGAATTGGTATTTTGAAATATATTTTGAAATTTATTTCAAAATTGTGAAAATTAAACCATAAAAACGAAAGAAAATTACTGTAGAAATCATTGCGCACTCAGAAAATAGAACACATGTTGTATTTTATTGATCTAAC
Source organism: Protaetia brevitarsis (assembly GCA_004143645.1). Taxonomy (NCBI): domain Eukaryota; kingdom Metazoa; phylum Arthropoda; class Insecta; order Coleoptera; family Scarabaeidae; genus Protaetia; species Protaetia brevitarsis. The sequence goes on from RXPK01000114.1 coordinate 944,820, forward strand.
TGTTTGAAAACTGCAAACCTCTATGTACACCATTTTCTAACTATAAAACAAAATTTATTAAAATACAATTGATATTTTGGCCTTTTTTACGTCATCCGTATTTTGAGTATTTTGATATAGAAAACTATTTGCTGAGAATAATCTACATTAGGCACATCAACTGAATGTTTGCTTACTTATCATGGTATAGTCTGGCAACTGTGGCTAAACAGAGGACGCTATATTGACGTTAGGAAGTGGCAAATGATCAAACGATAGTGGTGTGATCATTTGCCACTTCTTAACGTTTATAGAGCGTTCTCTGTTTAGCTACAGTTGCCGCTGCACCAACCTACTCTTGTCACAACCAGTTCCAGTTTCCGCTTCGTAGAATTGTAGTACTACGGTCGAGCACGGGATTTGGATGAATTATAATTATTTGGGTTTTCATAAATAAAGTTGCTATGAATTGGCAAGTTCTAATGGGATGGTATAGTTATTTCTACCCTAAATGGTGAATACGAAATATCTGTTGTGATGTTAGATCACGACACATACCCACTTTGATTAGTATGTAAATGTTTCCTGCAGTTTAGTTTTTGCACAGTTTCCTTAAAAAATTGAGCGCATCAAATGTAGCATGTTACAGATATCCATAGGATTTCACCGTAACTGTAAGTGTATTTTACTAAAATGTCAATTAAATTTTGCAAACCTCGGCTTTAAACAATTGAAGAACTTATTGTAATAATGCCATAAAAAAATGAGTTATTGAGATTTGAAGTTTCAGTAAAATGCGTAAAACTGCTATTAACTACTATTCAATTTCAAATTGAAGGATTTTTGATATTTTTCTATAAAATGTTGTGAATGGGATAACATTAAGCGTTTGAGTGGAACGCTGGCCTATTCAAGATGCAGCTTTATGATTACAGTTACTTATATTCATATTTTGAGGTTAATAAAGATCGGCAAGAGTAAGAAACTTCTCAGAGTGCCTCCTCATATTATGGAAAAAATGCCTAAAAATGAGTGCAGCAGATCTGCAATGCAAGTGAAAAATAAAATTAGCATTGCACAGAGCAATGAGATTTCAAACATAAATCAAATGGTGGTAATAAATGTATATTCATATTGGCGCAGAAAGATGTCTCAGCAGCATATTTAATCACAGCGTCCAAAATTGAAAACACAGGATTTTAAGTTATGGAAAAATATAAAATTTCTACAAATACAATATTTAGTTGCGATGAAACTAGAGTTGTTTCGACCACAGATCCGTCAAAAATTCTGTCAGAGAAGTGCAAAACAAGTTAGACAGACAATATCGCCAACAAAGAGGGCTTTAACAATGCGAATTTCGGAGGAAGAATGGGTGGAAACACTGTACCAACAATCATTGTCTTTTTTAGGGTAAACTTTAGAGATTACATCTTGTATGATGTTCTACCAAGGAGGTTTGGACTCGTGTGTAAACTAGGGTGGATGTTTCTAAAACATATAAAGTCAATTAAGGGAGGAATCGAAGTTGTTAATGAATTTCATATTAATCTAAATGTGGTAAGTTATGTCAAGGAGCAACATGTTGTACTATTGAAGCTTGCTGCAAACATTACACCCACAAACTGCAACCGCTAGATATATCGGTCTATGGATCTCTTAAAACTTATTATGAGAGTGTTCAAAATGAATGAATGCTTTCACATCCAGTAAAACTATTCGATATTTATCACATTGCGGGAGTTGCAAAAAAAGTGTATTTAAACGCATTTACCGAAAAATTTCATATTTGGTTCTGAACCAGCAGGGACACACACACTTAATCGCCATATTTTCCAAGCATCTAATCTTTATTTGTGACAGAGCAGAAGCCATCCTCAGCAGTTGCTTCTACTTCAAGACTCTTTGCCTCATGTCAACTCAAGCTTATCCAATATTTCATACTTGCAACATCAGAATCGGAGAGACTTTTTCCAAAGCTCTTGAAAAAAAAAAAAGAAACACAAAGACGTACGAAAAAGGAACCACTAATATTTTAGCTGATACGCTGGGAAGGAATGTAGTTGAAGAAAAGCTCAATGTGAAGCTCAGAAAAACAACTAAAGAAAAATTGAAAGAGCTGCAAACGGAAATTATTGGAAGAAAGTGCCGAGTCTGACGTTGAAAACTTTGCACTTTATATTTATTCAACAAAATGATATTTACATTCTGTGTCTTATTAATTCAGTTTTGTAATTTTCTCATTGAACCCATGGAAGCGTCCCATTCAAAATACTGTGAGGAATAAATAGCACCAAATCACGTTTTATTTATTATCTTTTTAACATTCTAAGTGAAATAAATTAAATTAAGTCTTTTTGAATTAATGACTACGTTCAAATGTATGTATTAAATAGGTTATTTTTATGTAGATCCGAATTTCTCAGAAATAAACAATTAATTCTTGATTAAAAAGAAAAACTTCCCATTCAAGAAACCTTTTCCATATAAGAAAACGTTCAATAACATTGTCTGATGTTATTTGGAAATTTTTCTATATCTACATCTTATTAGTAAGAAAGCGAAGCATAATAATTGAATAAAATTTCGATTTCGTAATCAGCAATTAAATGTGCCTGAGATCGAATCGTTCAATTTAAAATCAAGCGTCAATTTATCTATACCATTGCACCGAAATGATTTAACCACAGAGTTTGTAAGAGATTTTGTTCCATATAAGTTTGCAAATAAATTTGTTACACCAAAACGTACTACAACAAAATTATATGACAAAAAAAGACAAAGTGTCAACTCTATGACAGCTTTTTGAACATGATACAAGACACGGATGGGTGCTGAGAAAGAGAAACATGGATATTTTACAAACTCACTGACTTGTGCAATAAATGTAACTAGGAAAATGTTGTGACAGAATACTGGTTCTAAATTCATGGGCAGCTTTCACATAGTTCATAGATAAATATAATACAAAAATTATCGTCATTTCAAAACCAAATGCAAGTGTAGGCGTAGGTAATATTATTGACAAGTATGTTATTACATCATGCCTGTAAATATTGCGATAAATGAGAACATAAACTGTGTAATTAATACATTAAGATCTTGTTTAAGGCCACCTTTACTAATTAAAATTTAGGTGGGGTAATTTGCATTTACGATCTATTCAATCAATTATCTACATGTAGGAACATTTTTACGCACTATCGAAAGATGCAAATATATAATTATATGTATTCATATCATGGAGGCAATTATTATAAAACAATAGGTATGTGCTTTATTACCGACAAACGCACATATTAAATTCCTCCAATGTAGTGTAAAATTCCCCAAACTGCTTCAAATAAGTTAGTTTAATTTTTTAACTTGAGGTGAGTTAGTTTAATCCTTAACTACCGACTGCCGCACGGTGAAGTAAAATAAGTTTTAACTGGTATTATTTCGGCGAATGAAATCGAGTAATTACATCAATTTAATTTATGAATAGGCCATATTTTATATAAAAGTATAGGTTTGTTCAAATCTGATTAAATAAAAGATAATAAATTAAAGAGACTGAAAAATTATTCTGATATATGTACAGTCATATTCAAAACTCATGTCTCCCTAAAATATTATTTTCTTTTATTTTATGAACATAATGTTTCTCTGTTAGATATACTATTCGTTCATGAAGAAATTTTAGGGAGACGTGTGTTTTGTATTTTAGCGTGCCTAGAAGAGGAGTCATCTTCGTTGCTTTCGGTAAAAAAGTCGTCAATATAATTGTCAAATCGTGAAATATTTAGGAAAATTATCATTTAAAAAGATTCTGCAGGAAAGCATATGACCTTTTTTTAGAGTTGTCTATAACTCGTTGTGATTGGATTAGAGGTAATTAGAATAAAGTTTCTTCTTGTGCATTTTCTAGCGTTAATTTCCCCGAACCTTTTAAAGTTTTATTGCGTACTTTGAAAATTAAGTCTAATCCATGAATTAAAAGTTAACGTACTCTGGAGGACATGTAATGTCATGGATATGTTTCTACGCACTCTTCCACGAACGTTGTCTATACTATACACAGCTTGTCTTGTGGGTTGAGAAACTAGTATCAAAATGCCAGCAATAACAGCAGCCCTGAAGATGTCCTTGCGATTGAGGACATCGGCCAGAGAAGGATCCAGGACGCCGTTCATACCCCGAAGCCTATCAGTGTATAGTATATCATGGATATATGTCTACAACATGTTTAGCGGTATCAATGTAAACTTTTCAAATTTGTCAACATTAATACACTAAAATTACGTTCTTTTTATTAAGTTGTCTTCCGCTCCAATAACTTTGCCACATAAATTGGAAAAAAATCTTTTGGCCGTATTGCCATCATTAGAACTGCCCAAATCAGGTTTTGACTGATAAACCATTAATGGAATCAGCTCACAAAATGCTCGTTTAATTCGCTCTACATGTTAAAGCTGCAATACTGTTCCTTTTTTTTTAATTTTAGAGATTTGGTCATGAAAATTTGGCCAAGTTCTTATTTTTAGAAATAGTTCCTCAGATATAGTATCTTTGAATCCGGAGAAGTGGTCTCTGACAGAGAATTACAATTTTTTGTGTCTATTATTGTACCTGAAACAACCATTAAACCATTAAGTTTTAAGAACTCCATAACAAAACGGAACTCTAATCACTTTTCGTAAAAAAAATGTATCATTAAATTAAATCGCCTAATGTTCGAATGTTTAAAAAATAAAATTGTGAAACAAGTAGCGAGAGGGTTTGAGTGATTCAATCGAAGTGCGGAATGTTAAATCGCGGTAATTTACTGTTGGTTCAGACAATTCCTTTTCCGATTATCTGTCAGTTAGTGCTTTATTCTGCCACATCGTAATGTTGTTTTGACAGACTGCTGATACATTTAAATTGTGCGTCTCTAACTTAAGGGCAGCAAAGGGTTAATGCGGTTAGCTTGGTTGATTTAAGTATTATATTTGAGCACTAAACTTATTTATTAATTATACCTGCAAAAAATCCCGCGGTGTTGCACCCAATACTTGCAATATCTTATCATATCCGGAGTCTTGACAAAATTCGAAAAATGTTTTTCCGAATAATTCTAAGATTGCTGTAGCAGGAATTTCTACAACAAATATTCATTATGTCCGTACGATTCGCGGAATAGCGGTAACTTGGCTCTAGGACTTACGAAGGATCTCAACAGCGGATGAGATTATGTTGTAAGTGAGTTCATCTTCGTAAATTTGTCGCACTAGAAACTGACCTTCCATCTGTACCTCTGCATCTTTCCTAAATAGAAAATGTTCAGTTTACTAGTTTGTATGGATTAAAAATTAAACAAATAATAGCAGAACACAAGAACATATTATAATTGCACATTACTTAATTAATATGTGAAAAATCTTTAGTATTCTATTTTAATATTAAGTTGTTAAATTGTAAACCTCAAAAAAAATCGATTGTATTATTGGCATTCAATTAATAATTATCAATTATGTTATATCAATAACTATGCGATCAAAACTTCAGTAGGTGGAAAGTGAACGCAGTTGTGGCATGATTTGAAAGTGAAATTATGATATAGTTTAGCTTGTGAATATGGCGCTTGTGAAAAGGGCGTTTGAGAAAGATCAAATTATGTTGAAACAAAATAAGTCCGTATTTAGTGCTAATATAGGTATTTATCTTGTTCTTGAAAAATAGACGATAATGTTCGGACCTTATTCTATTGCCTAACGGAAAAATGTTTTAAATAAAAATAACTTATAATTAAATGCCAAATTATTTTAACATGTTTCAACATGGCATAATATTTCAATTAATTGTAAGGGTTCTCTCATAAATGATGCTCCAGAATTTTAAAATGTTTCGTAGCCAATAGTTATAAAAAAATTACGAATAGTATTCCAAATAAAACAATCAAAACTTATAAAAGAAAATGACCAGTTAACCATGCTAGAGCGGACTAAACTAAATTATAAAACTAACAGAAAATATCCGACAAGACGGACGAGCGGAAGAACAGACAAAAACGGTTCTAACTGAAAACTTAAAATAATAAATAACGGGTAAGAGAGGTAAAAGATGACTGTTGAATATTGGCCGACGAAAACTAGATTTTCCGTAATCAATAGAACCCACGTTCGTCGAAATAGAGATTTCAATAAAATCGCATTTAACTTAATTACATTCGAAGTGCAGAATTTGTACGTTATCAAAATCGTGAACAATTGGGTAGTCAACTGGTCGGGCTCTGATCGGTAATTTTCTTAACATGCGCAACTACTACATATGCTTATAAGCGTAATATATTTTAATTACACGGCTATCTAAGCGTGATACACAGCACGGCGAAATTAGCGTATTATGCAAACTTCCACATTATTACTTTTGGCAGTATCCTTGTGTGAGGTCCTGGCTTCAAGCCGAAAAAATGCCAAGAGCACTTTAAAAAAGCCATTAAAACGTTATGCAGGTGCAATATACAGAAAATTATTGCGCTGTGTTTTTAAGAAAACATATGCATATAGAGGGTATCCCACGTAAATTTACAATTTACTTTTAATTTTACATTTATAGTTCCAATCGAACAGATACTAGTGCCAAAATCTCAAATATAAGTAAATTATAGAACATCATAAACTTTTAATAAACCAGTTACGTGGAATACCCTGTATACTGTTGTGTTTTTCAGAACAAATGCTCGAGATTCCAAACTATTCAATTTTTTTACTTTAGTAAAAATAAAATATAATTAAATTCAAAATTTCAATTTACATATAATTTCTGTATTCTTATACAATTTTTTCTTTTTCTTTTTTTTTCAATAAAAATAAAATACAATTTTGTTGTTTTTTATTCACCTAGAGACCGACAAATGAGTGAATATTGTAGAAAGTGACCTTCTACCTGCTAGGTGGCGCGGGATGCGATGATGTAGCAGCACCAAATCACCTGTCAATTTAGTTTTCCAGGCGCTTGCTAACGAATGGGCAGTTTTTCCTACCTAAAGAGCGCCCTTCTCTGGTTATTTAAATTTGACAAAATGTAATTACCATAAATCGTTGTAAAAAACACACCAAACGTGCAAATAAAAAAAATGTTTTAAAACAATACAAGCGTAACTCTTTATTTCAGTATCAAAATGCTGTTTCTTCAATTTTGAGACTCTTTGATCACAGGCACATATGTTGGAATCATAAATACTATATAAAACAATTTATTTAATATAAAAATACGTATTCAAACTTGCCTGACGCTTTAAATAAATGAGGTTCAAGAAACGTCAAAAAGTATACGGTAAAAATATAAATCAGAGTCATCTATCCGTAAATGGCAAAACCTTAATTTGTAAGAAAACTTTAATATCGTCAACTATTCGTGTTATCGATACATGTAAAGATCCCTATAATCATAGGACATTTTAGCGAATGTCGATTTCCAAAACAATCTTTAAATATTAAAATTTCTAAAATAATTAAACCAATGGCGGTTCTTACAAACTTAACACCAAAATTAACGTATCGTGAACATAAATTACAAATATTACTATAATTTACTGGTTAAAATTGAATTGAAACTAATTATTTTCTTTTTTTAAGTGGGGTATACTTGATGAAATATCTTGGATGCGAGTGGACAGCTCTACGTACAGGTGAGCAGGTAAATCTCAGGGTCAAGTTGGACGTTCGGTTCGAGGACCTCCAATAACGGTCATATCATGGAATGATATTCTACCCAGAAAATTTTATAGGAAATTCTCGAAGATTATACAGGTAAAAGTATGGATTGTAAAATCAATAATTCAGATGACATAATCGATACTTTTAAGGTAAATACTTTGTTAACCTTTGATATTTCTGAGTGTGTGGCGTAAATTTTGTTATAGGAGTTCACTAATAACCGTCGTATTTGGTGGCCGCACAGGCAGAATGAAAATTTAAAGTAACAGTAACAGCTATCTGTCTTCGATTGTGATCGCTGTCAGATAAACCAATACCGAATTCAAAATGGATAACCAGTAACTGACATTAAGATACCGTTATTTCCACTAGTTTGAGGGGAATACAGAAATAGGTACAGAAGTCATCCCGAAGCATGAAAAATTTCCCGAGCAAAAATAATAAAAAATAAATTACCAGATAAGCTTGAATTAACAAATAAAATAAAGTTTACATTACATATAAGGCTATCATTAGCATCTATTGCTAAGATGGTCTATCTTTATAGTCACTTTTAACAAATTCAAAATTTGCCTCTTGGGTACGCAACCGAGTATACACTTCAACTTGCATTACTTCATTATTTGGATGTGAAACCCGTTTTAAATGACTTTAAATTGTATTCCAACACCTGTTTCCATAGCAATACATACTGTTATGTGTAAAGTTCGCCTACCCAAACCAGAAGTTTCGGTGAAATGTGATAAAATGTTGTGAAACAAGAAACAAGAACAGATTGACTATAAAACTGTGTCACCTTCAGCCACCGACTTAAGCTGACACAGCAACCAATGGGGCTATACCAAATGTTTCTTTGGTTGGACTGTGAAAAGAACTGTTTCTCAACAATCCATTTTATAGCTTTAATGAGTAGGTATCCCACTCCTTTTTTAAATATTTCCCATATTATTCATCATTAGTACCGTTTCTAAATATTACACTTTTTAGGAGTGTATCTTTCCTTCATTGCATTTCTTACGTATCGCTTTTGTTATTACTATTACTAATTTTCTCGTCAAATCTGGAATAGGTACTGTATGACAAAAAAGCGATATTAATGACAGCGTTCGAATTTGGCGCAATGGCTATTTTTTTTACCAATTCCTTGCCGATCCTAATAAATACTTTTGCATTTAATATTTACCCATTACCATTTTCAATTTTCAAAATGAGTAACACGCTACTATTTCGTATTGGATGTTGCTTCTATTATTAGTCCACACTATTAAAAGTTTACGGAATATATTGAAAATATTCCTACACAACTATAAGATATGTTACGCACCTTTTACTGCGCCTTATACATACCGGAATAATATTCGGTCAATCAAAACAATTTGTGCTTGTCATAACGAATCTTACACTAATCTGAATTTTGTAATTTTTTTTCTATATAGTATCCGAAGAAGACACTTGGTTATTAGTTGTCGTTTCCATAGTAAACATAAGCTGTTGTTGTTAGTCAGTTACATTCGATCAGGGCAATTGCCATAAACTTAAGTTGATCATTAAAGCCGTTGAAGATATTAGGCATGTAATCAACCTCATCGCCCGGTAAAGCTACAAGAAAGTCATCAACCTTTTGAAACACAAAGTTAATTTCGAAATCAATTTTATTTTTGATATAGTAAGTGCTCATGATAATTTCATTATGAATAGATTGGTAGCTCCGTTAGGTATTTGTTTGTAATATTCATTGCTAAAGCTAAAATAAATAAAGTCTAAAAGAAATGAAATAAAATACAGGAATAAAAGTTTACTTTCCAGGAATATCACACATGATAAATAAGTTTGAAGTCGAAATTAATTAAGGATGTAATTAAGGTAAGGAAAATGTATGTAAAGACGGATATTATGTAGAAAACGTCAAAATATAATTGCCACAGACAAAAAAGTTGCTCATCGCTGTGGCAAGGATCATTATTTTTGAAAATAACCATGAACATGATTGTGGGGCGCAGGAGAATTATGAATTTCCATGAGATCATAGCATTTTGGTGTGATGCCAATATACGATTTCGTGATTTGTATGTAAAATTATATATACAGGATGTTTCACTGAAAAGGAATTTCCTTATAACTCGTAAACAGTGGTGATGGGAGTTCTCGCAAACTAGAAATCAAAAGCACTCGATTCTTGAAAGTTTTCGCTATTCTCAAGAACCTGATGTGAAGTTCTCGAGAATTTTAATTATCGGAGCTTTCTTTTTAATTGTTTGTTATTTTGCTTAGGTATTATTAAAGTTCAGAATATCTGGATGATATAATAAGTTTTTCAAGGAAAAATTAATCAATATGGTGCAAACGATAGCAGAATTTGGCAGTATCGGTTTTTTTTTCTGATTTCGCGGAAAAGAAACTATTTTCTCTTGAATGATTGAAAGAATGATTTGAAAGAAGCAGAAAAGTAAAATATCAAAAGAAGGAAAACCTAAAATTGAAACCACTGAAGAAATGAGTTTTTAGCAGAAGGCATCAGTGCGCGGCCGCAGACATTGTAGGAATTTCGTTGAAAAAGATGCTTTTGCACCTCCATCCAGAAACATTTTGTATTATATCAAAGCAGGCAGGCAAAAAAGCATTAAATGTACTGGTGTCTCCATCGCACTTATCATTGATAAATAGATATTATTGTATTCTAAGTATCCAATGAACGATGAATATTGTAAGGGTAAAAAGAGTAAAAAACTCATTCTCTCGTTAATAAATATATTAATATTTGATTACTAGTTTCGGCTTGCAAGAGTCATCTTGAGATTAACGTCAATAGGATTGTCGTTAATCAATAAAAATACCAAATATGATAATGTATATTATGTAGATGAGAATATTTATATAGAAAAAAATATAAAATAAAAGAAAATGAACGAAAAGACGAGTTTTTTACTATTTCCACCCTTAAAATAGATATTAAACTAGAAAGAAAATTGCTAAGGTACGTAACATGTGTGCCAGTCTGTAAATTTTATTTCTATTTTCAATTCAAAATTAAGATTTGGCGACCCAAAAAATAGTGTGTATAAAACACGACCAGAAACTCTTTTGCGAGTATTCGTACTTGTGGGTTTCGGCTACCGCCTCGGCCCACAAACCGTACTCAACTCGCAAAACTATAGTTTCTGACCTAGTGACACAAATATCTATTGTGGGATGTACCCAGATACAATTTTTGTAAAAAGACTACAAATGTGCGTCGGATAAAATGTCAGTTGCGTCGAAAATCTTGTGTTTTAGTTAGTTTCCTTATGCGCTATGCGGCAGTGTTTTTTTTTTACATACTTATTCATTACATATTTTTTTTTTAATTTTTATAGTAAATATGTATTTTTTGATGTTCGGTAGATTTGTCACCCACTAAGATTATAAATGATATCTAGGAAATTGACGAGTTGAGTTGAAAATTAAATATAGGCAGTCCTCTATTTGATATCTTTCCAGTGTGATTGACTGGGTGCATGACGAGCATTATTTGCAATTTCTTTTTATGTGTTTTAAGAACGTTGTATATAAGAATACAGGAATGTCTTGCATTTATTGTTTTTACCTGAAGTTATATTAGATTGTTGTCAACGATTTATCAGAAAGTAGTAATTAATAAGAGATATATTGATTCTTTTTGATACCCTCCGTATAATATTAAGTTCGAATATCTCAAAAAACGATAGATTTTATTACCGGGCATATTAGATAATTAGCGTTTCCGTTGAGTCAAGGAATCAAAAAATGGGACAATATACAGTACGTCCAATTTGAAAAACGAAATGGAGTTGCATAAAATATTAATACCATCGAATATCTTGCAAGTGTTGAAATAATTTGGGGTTATAGAGCACTTTATTCTAAATAATTTTTACTTAAAATATTTTCCTATTAAGTAAGTGATTGATTGTAGTAGATTGAAGATGTCAAGTACGAGTGACCAATGCCAGATAAATGCTCATCCTGTGTAAAGGAATAGGGCTTTTAATGCTCAAAAATAGAATAACATAGAGGATGTTCACGTTAAAAATAATAAATTAAGCATGGCATTTATATATTTTTGATACATAAGTAACTCAAAACCTTTTAAAAAGTGCAATACAGAATTGTGAAAATTTCTGCTAACAATGTTTTATCGGAAATGAAAAATTGTAATCAAAGATGCGATATAGTTTTAGTACCCATCGTAAACTTTTTAAATTCTCTCTAAATAGTAAACTGAGTTAAGTAATAACTGTACTTATTTATATATAAGCACGGTGTTACGCAATTAACTAAGGTACTACTTCTGTTAAAATGAGTATGAATGAAAAGAACTCTATAGCACAACTGCGCGCGCGAATTCAGATATCCAGGCATATAAATTTATTATAGAACTTGGCCGACGTGTAAATAAACTATCCATACAGTACCAAACTTACTTTATCTTCTCCCATATTTCTTCTCCAAAAGTTTTTATTACAAGCAATTCGAGCGCATGGTTCACAAATCCATACTGAAAACGAAATCGGCAGTCATAAACCTGTCTAGTAATAATAAATAAACAATCGTACCATAATTTCGTGTATAGATGCAACGGACCAGCAATACACAAGAGCGAAGAGTGTTGCGCACTACTTGTCGTAAGGCGCAAAAGGAACTGAAGCTTCTAAACGTACCGTTTCAAAATCGATGAATTAGACACACGCTTGCGCTGGTACAGTATCCGGATGTCATCAGAGAGGACGCTAAACATAGCAATCGTAGCTTCTTATGTAGATTTTTTATAAAAATAACACATGAAACAAACAAACATTTCAAAACCTTAATCATTACTAATTTTTGCTTCAATTTTTATTAAATTAATACACCAAATACAATGTTGCTGCCGGTAAAACTTTTCGAAAGAGAATTGATATTGCAACTCGAATAATAAAGTTTTAAAATTTAAAATTAGTTTAAATATGGTAAAATAATTTGCTAAGGGCCGGTTGCATAATAAATGTCACTTTAGTACTTTAACAAAAATCTGTGTATTATTTATGGGAACTTTAAAGTGTTAAAGTGACATTATGAAACTCACCCTATGTGCTAGAAAATGGTATTTCTTCCTTCTAATGGGACGCTCAATTCAAATTTGGAGATTGTTGATGCTTTTGCACAAATAAAGAGATTTGCTAAAGCAACAAAATATATTTTGTCATAGGTACTTATTTAAAGCAAATATTAACCAGTTTAGCCTAACATCTTCGGCTATTTCACAAAACAAAGATATTTTGTCAGTAAAAATTATTTAAATCAAATAAATATTTATCAAAATAACCACAAAAAAAACTGTTTTGAGTTAAAAAAAAGTACACCATTTCCAATTAAGCAATCAATTCGTAACGTCGAATCAGTAACGTTTTGTTTAATGCAGAAAAATTATTTCAAAAGCCAATTTCAAAATGCTGTAATTTATGGTAAACTTAACAAGAAACCAAAGAAGGTTTACATATGTATATGTAAAGATGATGAATTTCAGTATGTGACGCATGTAACATTTAATAATAAACTCAGTTTTGTAAATCGATATTATTTAAGCCAACAAAGCTGAATATGTAAGGGGGTCTAGTACGTTTCAGCGCCGCCATTTTATCGCCGCTATTTCAGCGCCGCCGATTCAGCGCCGGGACATTTCAGCACCGGGACATTTCAGCGCCGCGTTATTGAATGGTTAAACTATGGATAACTTAATGATTCATTTTTATGGAGAATTTTTGTACCATGTGTATTGGTTGCAAACTTCATATATAACATTTTCCGAATTTATTGTGAATGATACCACCCTTTTTTCTGCCTATAAACATAGTCTAGCTTAAGTAAAATGACGAGATCTTATGCTAGTGGAGTCGTGAACTTCAATGAATAGAAAGTTGTTTTAAGGATAAAAAAACTTTTTCAGATTACATCTAAATGAAAAACAGATAAATTAACTATCTTACTCAATAAAAGAAAAGTTTATTTATCTGTTGTTTTTCCTCGGTCTAGGTTCTAGACGCAGCCGTTTCGATGCGAGGACGTTCCGACGCGAGCCGTTTCGATGCCAGGACGTTTTGATGCTAGATGTAATATCAGTTAAATTTTATTTAAAATATGATGCTGAGATTTTTTTTTACATCGCAATGTTTCAAATCATATTTTTTTTAATATTGGAAGAGGTGTAGGGAAAGGGGTATTAGTTTTTTTAATGATAATTTGAATAATTTGAAACATTTTTAACGCATCCTCTCTCTTCCGATGTTTCGAAAAAAAGGAAAAAATCATTTAAAAAAACTAATACTCTTCTCCTCCCCTTCTAATATTAAAGAGACTTGATTTGAAACATTTTCAATGCGTCCTGTCCGATTGTTCAAAAAAAGCAAAAAAAATATCATGAAAAATTTTACCCCCTCTCTTTCCCCCTTCCAATGTTAAAAAAATATATATGATTTGAAACATTTCAATATCCGTCTTCTCTTTCGATGTTTCGAAAAAAAAGAAAAAAAAGACATTAAAAAAAACTAATCTACTCCCCCCTCTCCTCTTTCAAATGTTAGAAATAATATGATTTAAAATATTTCTTTTGCATCCTCTATCCAGATATTTCAAAAAAAAGAAAAAAAATATCAAAAAAACAATTCCCCCTCTCTCTCCCCTCCTTCCGATGTTAGATAAAATATGATTTGATGCACTTCTAATGCATGCTCTCTCTCGGTGTTGTGTGTGAAAAGAGAAAAATTATCATTTAAAAAAATAATTCCCTCCCCTTCTCACGTCTTCCAAAAAAAAAATGATTCGAAACCTTTTTAATGCCTCCTCTCCCGATGTTTAAAAAAAAATATATGAAAAGAAATATTCTCCGCTTCGTCCTTCGAATGTTAAAAAAAAAATTATTTGGAATATTTCCAATCCATCGTCTCTTTCGATGTGTCGAAAAAAGAAAAAAAATATCATTTAAAAAATCATTACCCTTCCCTGTCACCCCATCCAATGTTAAAAACAATGATTTGAAACATTTCTAAATGCATACTCTCTCTAGATATTAAAAAAAAAAAAAAAAAAAAAATCATTTAAAAAAATCAAATTCAACCGGTATTGCAAGTGGCGTCAAAACGTCCCGGCGCTGAAACCGCGGCGCTGAAACGTCTCATTCCGATGTAAGGGATACCTGCATTATGTCCATCGTTACTGACGAGTTATTATTCACTGGTTCTGCCATTTTATATTTCAAACAAGATATGCTTATACAGAAAACTATTTATTTCATACAAAGCCAGTTACAGATAAAGTAGTACTAGCTTTATGTCAAAATTGTGTTATTTAAATCATTTTGTACTCTTGTAGTAACAAATTCATTGAATGGATTGTATGAATATAGAAATTGAGGTAAATATGGCAGCATGGTTGGTTATGTTTAACAGCAGCTACTGATGCTGTATTTTTATTTCGATAACACACAATAGATGGCAAACGACACATGACGCGTGCGTCGTGGATAAGCAAGAAGGCCAATCTTACCGACGGTTGCCTAATATTTACGTGTGTACTGTCGGTGGCGTCTATTGTCATTTGTATTAGCCCCATTTGCATCGCCATGCATGTTAAGCCTGGTTTAATTTTAAGCGGTACTTTGAAGGTGATAGTTCATGTCTCATGCATATAGTGAACGTCATAAATCATAATCTAAGCGTCACTTAAAATTAAACCAAGCTTAACGTGTCGGTGCAAACGGCCATTAACACATGGCTAATAGGCTTGAAAGTATACAGAAAACAACTTTACCTAGTGTATATGATATTCGCTATTATCACCAGGGAGTCTATGTTGAATGCAGTTTCTCATATAGTGTGGGAAACTGCGCTCAACATAGACTCCCTGTCTCATGATTAAAATTTTTCACTAGCAGCATTAACTAGTATACCATTTAAATAAGCGCGCGGTTTTTAATAAGCTTTGATAACTCACCTATAGATGGCTCATTACGGCCTCATAACAGTATATGCAACATACCTATCTATAGTAACTATTATGGCAGTTTTCTTACTTTACCACAGTAAGGATATATATTTAGCGCAACTTAAATGCATGTCAGATTGCATTAAAATATTTATCTATTTACTAGACAAATACCTTATAGATGCTATGACTATGCTCATCAGAACGGTGACTCGCATCGTGCAATGGTAAGCCTGCGAATTAACCCTAATGTGAGAATTCACTAGCAAGAGCTTACAGTAACAACTTGCAAAATCCAGTTTAACAAACCATGACATGCTCATACAATAAATTGGTTTCTTTAATTCGACAAATTAGGGATATATACAATAACTACGAAAGTAACTTGTTTTGCCATAAGTATGGTGAAGTCAGTGCAATGAATTAAGACTAGGAAATATCTGGTTCTGGTAACTTAATACAAATAATGCAATCAAGTAAGCAGTTATTACTGTAAACAAATGCAAATTTTAAATAACAGTGAGTTAATTGATTCAAATTCGTAGGCACATTCAAATCAATTTTCTGCAACATTTAATATAATTTTGTTTACTTCCTTTAAACAAATACTCTATATACATTTGAATTGAATACCTGGTACTGACAAAGTAAATTAGTTGAGAGAAATAAATATTTGTTTGCCCATATATAAAGAAGCCACCTCCTTGGGTGAATGAATATTTCATCGAGTCAACAATTTCTTTTTCTCTGTGTGGAGTGAAAGAAGAACAGATTTATGTTTGTTACGTATGGGCAATTTGGGACAATTTACAGTAGCGTAATTTCAATGCTGTATGCTACTGCGACAACTGAGAACAATCTGTCTGCGTTACATCGTACGAATAATATATTAATCCTAAGAGAAAAAAATAGTCGCTTTCGTTACGACGCACAGTGTTTCGATTATAACAAGTTAGCTGGACAAAAGTCATTGGCGAATTGTTGAAAAGTGAAGTTTGACAGTGACAAAAAACCCGTTCAAAGATAGGATTTAACATTTTTTTGTCTCCTAATTAATCGTTTAATGAATCAATTAGCCCAGGGTAAAAGGGAAGGATAAGTAAATTTGCATTTATTGTTCTTTGCACCTCTTTGTGCTAATACTCCACCGTGCTGTTTATTAGCATATATATATATTTCAGTGTGATGGATTCTCAAGCTAAAGGTAAGTACTTGCTAATTTTGTCTATAAACTGTAAAAGCTCAGCTCAATAATTTTAAAAATCTTCTTCTTCTTCAATTTTGTCGACTTTTCGCCGATTTTTCTTTTTCATCTGTCTCGAAACTATATGCCCCCGTGTGCCCCCAGGCCAAGATTAATTTATATTGTAGCTGCAAGCTTCTACTTCCAAAATATAACAGATTTTAGCTGCACACTTTTGTACAACTATGTTTTTTTTTTTAGTTCTTTAGACTGCTACTTTATTGAAAAATTGGAGCTGTTTGAAGAATGGCTGAAGCATGGGAAAAAATACCGAAACAACATGCTGTACCAATTTTTGTTGGCAAAATACGATTTTTGAGGGGTTGCGGAGGCATCATTGCGGGAAACAAAAAATGCGATATGCAGGTTTTCCTCCAAATTATCAGACAAGTGGTACAATGTGTGAAGAGTCGAGAACGCTTTTTAAGCAAAATATGCGGGATGGATGGCAGGAGATTTACAGTTCCTGCTATCCTTGATCATTCGAAGTTACTAACACCGGAATGTTGTCACACATCTGGACGGTCTCGCAAAGAATTTGTGGAATCGAGCGACAGAACCAAAAGAAGACGTGTTGAGGATTTAGTAAATTCGAGAAGTACATCCGAGCTAGTGGTTGCGGCAGAAGTTTCAGCGGGATTGTCTGGTAGTAGAAACTTGCCTCCGTAATAACGAGTACCAGTGAAAATACAGAGGTTTGTAAGAAAATGAAGAAAAAGTGTAAGAATCGTAACGTACCACTTTAGTGCAGAAGGAGCTTAAGGAGAAATTAGGTCTCCTTCTGATAAACCGAAAGCCGGATATGGTTCAAGTATGATAGCAATACTGCCCGAAGTTTTCGGAAACACTGAACTAACGCAGAGATTACAGGGCTAATTCTTCTACGCAGATTTGGTACTTTATTAAGAGCTTTGTCATCCGGCTATAAAATTAACATTCAAAAATTTCGAACTTTTTCGCAAGATACAAACTACTGATAACATACGGTGCACAAAAATACTTGTGCACAGTGCTGATACAATTGGTTCTTCTGCCAATCGGGCAGCTATCTGAGGAGGCCCGGAAAGCTCGCAATAAAATTGCAGAAGATTTCGAGAACATAATACTCGGAAGCGATCATGTATTGCAACGAATAGAGATTTGCTAAATATGTTAATTATCACATCTGACCCTGTAATTAATGGGCTTAGGGAAACTCCAAAAAAAAGTGGAAGTCTCCCTTCCGAGGTTTTAGATTTAATATTGCCTTCGGTAAATACTCTTCTACTTCCGTCCAACCATAATTACTTTGAGTTAGAGGACTATGTTGTAGCTGATTGACTGAGGAAGAAAATAGTGAGAATGAATAATTTCACTATTTATGAATTTACTTTTATATTTTTATTGATTATTATATAGTTATAAAGATGTAGGTGGAGTATTTATATAACGTAGTTTTGTTTTTGAAATACCTAACCCACACGTGTTAGATGTATTGTAATACTTTAATGTTTAGCTTTTTATTTATCGCTTTTATTTATTCAATATATACTTTTCGATGAAACAGTATTTTCATTAAATAGAAGAAGCTAGGTAAACCTAGTTACATGATCCCTCTGAACGAAAATCTAAGTCTAAACTGTGCCGCAAGCATAGACTATCCCTGCATGTACCCTATGTTACTAAACTTTGTAACTTTGTTTTTCGATCAAAAATTTTATCTTAATCATCAATTAACTCTATTACTGTTTTTTAATATTTTTTTCAACAAATGTAATACCAAATAAAAGCTTGCAAAAAGACGAATGGACCGAAATATACATTGTGTTCAATTCAAAATTTTCTAGAAAAAGTTACATTATGCGTTATGAAACATCTTGTATACAAATACATTAAAATAACGCTACAGAGCCTACGGCGATTACAGTAACATTAATTTTTGATCAAATTAGAAAAAAAAAATAAAAATGGCGGTGTATTAAGCCGTTAAATTGTTTTCGAGACAACACAGTAAATAACTAAAAAAATACCGATTGAAACTATTTAGTACCGTATATCAATTTGCTTGCTTGAGATTGGACTATCCAGATATTCAATAATATACTGACTGTTCTATTTAACCTTTTTGATAAGTAGCTGAAAAATGGAACACCCTGTATAGTACAAAGTATTTTTAAGGCATGCAGTTCGACGATATATAACAATTCATAAAATAATGTTTTGAAAAAACTCAGTTTGTTGACAATCTTTCATTTCTTGATGACTGGGACACCCTGTATACACACAAACTGATGATGATGGTAATTATATACAGAGAAAAAATTATACGCATACAACAATATCTTTCGAGGCAAAAAATGTAACGAAATAATTTTGTCCAGCTAACTTGTGAAAATCGAAACACTGTGCGACGTACAATATCACTTCAGTGACGCAAAAACCTTCAACGTTCGACTACACCGAAGAACATATTCTCCGCCTCCGAGTTTAAGTGCTACTAAACTGTATTCAAAGGTTCTTCTTTATTTACTTCAAGAGGGAGCGCATTATCAAAAACTTTGCTTTCTTGACGACATGTGGAACATGACTAATATTAGCTACTTTAGTAGGCAGAACAGAGTATTATAGTCTCCAGTGCCGCTCTGTAGGTAAAAGACGCCTTTGTGCAAAATTGTTCAATAACTCCCTAATACTACTCCTACGAGTCTCTTAGACAAAACCGGTTCACTTATGGATTCATATTAAACAGAACATTATACCAACTTCAAATTTGCTGTTTTTAGAATTTAAAAGATACAGAAATAACAAATAAACAAAGAAATCGAATTTACTTGCAAACCAATAAAATATAACTCGGTAAGGTCCTATAGAGACACTGTAATTTTTATTGCTTTTGTTTTTGAGAAACTTCATTGTTTTGAAGCAGCGAATACCGGGAAAGTTGGTTAATTTACGGTGCTATATAATTAAAATATCGTGAGGAGTCAAGTCCAATCACATAAAAGCGTTTCGATGCTGCAAATAAGGTAATGGCATCCGCAGTTCAATCTCCAGAGTTTTTATCTATTGTTGAATTTGGGTGTAAATCTTTGATAAACGGTCGTCATTTTATTGTTTTGTGTATATTAGGAACAACCTTAAATTCTTCTTCATGTTGCTTTTATTGTATTTTTGTTTTAAAGTAATTTTACTATTGACGTTGATGAGTTAATAATAATGAAGATTATGGGTAATCTTTAAAGCCCAATGGGGGAACAGATAAATTGTCTCCCGGAATAAAGAGCAACTATTAATAGCCGTTAAATCGCCTCCCACAATTTTTAGCTACATACATGTGTAAATTGGGTCCCGATGGATAAATAATAAAACACTAATGGTTGGAGCTTACTACACAAAAGTTTAAGTCCGACCTTTTCTCCTACCACCCGTGGGGAGGCAATGTACCAATACACCCCAACAGAGACCCAATACCAGAACAATAATAAACAGAAATAATAAAAATGATACTAATGATGCAACCTTCTAATAATAGATTAATAATAAAAATATAAACACAATGATGAGAAAGTATCATACCCATAAGTTTAACTACAACTATCGGCAGGTGCTTATTTCTATTGCAACACATTATTGTAATTGGTGCTATAAAGTTCAAACACCAATCAAGCGTTATTTCAAAGATCACGAATTTTATCACCAAAGGAATGTTATCCACTGTAAGAATGTACTATCTAAAAATAAAGTATTGAATCGAAAAGCAATAAAATCTAATAAATCTCGAAGTAACAGACATAAGTGCAAACTCGGGCAGTACTATGCTTGGCAATTGTTTTGTTACGCCATCGCGCAGTATAGGGGCCAATTTACCTAACAGAAAATAGGGTCGGGTTATTTAACGCTACACGTGCTAACGTACTGCTGTGGCAACCACATTACCGCGAGTGTATTTTGTGTTGTATATTTGATTTGCTTAAAACTGCTGAATCATTGTACCAAGAAATTTCCACAATAATGTTTCTTTTTGTAAAAATTTTAGTTAGAGAGTTAATTGTATAATTTATTTAATTTACTGTTAAGTTTTTTTAAATTAATTTCACTCTTTAAGATGTCTTTTATTTGCTCATGTTGTTTAGCGCCTTTTCTTTGAGATTTTGTCGGTGAATTATACGACTGCGTTGTACGCAGCGGTTGAGATTTTATCAGGAAGTTCCTTGGTAGACGTTTGCGTGAGTACTTGTATTTTTGTATCTTTGCTGCCATTTTGTTAATTCATTTGATATAGAGATTTGATTTAAATTGTCTTTTATTCTTGTCCATCAAGGAATTCGCTTAATAATAGTTGTTATATTGGTGTGTGCACACTAAAGATATAAGATCATTTATTATTTTTGTTCGAGAAGATAAAGTTTCAGTTTTATTTTTCTTATTAGAGTTTAAAGAATTAATTTTTCCGTTTTTCATTTTTGTGTTTCATTTTAATTATTAATCACCTCGGGTTGGGTGAATAGAAGCTTTGTTCTTGCATTAAATTTTGTTTTTGATTTTTCCTGGAAATTGTCCACGTTAATTTAGTTTGTGTTAATTTGAAACCACGTGGATTGTATGAAAGATATGAATTATTTCCTGAACAAACAAATCTTTGCTTTGTATAGGAAATAGCATTGTCCTATTGTAATTTAGAATCACGTGCAGTTTTTAAATTTAGGCCAGAACCCTGTGTTCACGGTTTTTTTATCTGCAAATTTGTAATTATTTTTTTTCTTTTTTTTATAATAAATTTTTGATTGTTAATTAACGTTATTGAGTTAAAATTTCTGTTATTTTATTTTTAAATTATACCTTTTCAATTTTTGGGGTAATTAGATTTCTTTCACCCACAATTTACTTTTCGTGGTTAGATTCAAGTTTTAATTCGCGAGGGTAACTCTGAGTTAAATTGTTCTTTTGCGCCCTTATAAATTTTTTTATTCGTTGAGCTAGCTAATTTAATTTTTGTTGTTGTTAAATTCATTTTTAAAATTCAAATTCAGTCATTACACAGCAGTACGTGTTTATTTGTTGTTTAAAAACTTAAGATGAAGATATTATTGAAACGCAATATCAAATATATTTACATTACAGCATAATAAGAAATAGAATGTTGGTATATGAAAATAATGTATGTTACATACTGAATTTTAAAATACTGTATATTTTTTCTTGTAAAATGAAATTTTAATTCTAAAACAATTACTTTTATTTCAAAATAAAGCAAACGTATCATAAACTTAAAAAATAATTGAATATCAATATGAAATAAATGTATTTCGTTGGGAGACTGGAGACTGAAAATGTTTTACACTTGAAAGCTGATAAATATATAATTTACAGCGTTTCTGCGGTATTGGACGGTTTGCTTAGTTCCCATTCTTGTCGACACTGACTGTCTAACTTTTGAATTAGTAAAAAGTTACTGTCTAATTTTCGCAAACTCGTTACTGAATTTTCCGAAATTGCTGCTAAATCAAAAAGTGACTTCAAGTGTGAACTTGCTAGAAATTGAATCAGCAATTTGTAGTGTTTCACGCTTTATTTAGGATTTTAGATAATTAAACTTCTGTACTCTCCTTAATTTTTCGTTATTACACAAGTAATTTATTTTTAATATTTATTTTCAAGTAATTTCAAGCTTTCGTTTTCCTTTTACGTTGCGTTATTGAAATCGATGTTGTGGACCCTGAATTAGGTGCGCAGTTTGAAGGGTGTAAACTTTTTTTAGTGGCACTTTTTGCATTATAATATGACGCTGCGAACATATCTTTGTCGTTTATTGCTCTGCAATTTTTTTAAGCCCGTTTGTGTATACGTGGTAAAATACCCACTGTGAATCTAGTTTTGTGTCTCTCAAAAATTAATTTCACGGTTTGTTAGGAAATTCACGTACAAAATCAAAAATTCTCTGTTTGGCTGGATAATTTTATCGCTCATTTTGGTGTTTTATTTAAACTCAGTTGTATATAAATACGAAGAGTATTACCTGCAGTATTGGAGGGAAACACTGAATGTGTCTAGAGAATGACTAATCCTTGTTTGTCGTAGCTTCGCCTGTTGCTTCTCACAAATTCGGCAGAATGCGCCGGATTTGTGAGAAGCAACAGCAAAATTATGTTGATGGTGAAAACGAAACTAGGCTTGTCTCTTGGTGGACTGTATATTTCACTTAAAAAATTGAATGTTTTCGGTTAAATGGTATTCCGAATGTGTGTCATGTGTAACATGTCTTGCGTATCTTACAGAGTTAATACTTTTTCCAAGGTTGCGGATGTAATGTGCATGTGGAGCAATGTGTATTTTTATGAACGGGCTATTTGTGTGTTATGTTTATTATACAAATGTTACAATTGGTCTAAGACTAATGTGAGACAAACAACTGTACCTTTGAATGTTGCATATGATCATTTGGGGGTCTGAACTTTTATAATCAAACAATTTCTCTTGCTGAAGTCACAAATGTTTTTCATGTGTTCTATTAATTATCACATTCTTTTGTAATTATTTGTGTTCTAGCCGTGTCTGAATATCGAAATTGGGACCCTGTATTGTTTTATTAGCCAAATATATAAGAGGCTATACCAGATATTAATTGAACAAATAAATTTAAAGGAGCAGATTTTGGTTATCAAATTATTACCTTGCACTGTAGAATCAATACTTATCAATACTTAACCCCAAAGCTTATAGTGGTATCGGTATCGGTAGTGTTGGAACTTTACTGATAGAAAAGATTTTCTTGATGAACAACAATATTTTCTTTTAAACATATGTCATTGACTCAATGTCTTTGACGCAAAAATAGTTCTTTGAATGAAAGAAGCTTTTGTATTAGTTTTGTATTGCTACAAATTGCCCGGTATTTTATAACAAAACAGAATAGATCTATCAGTACTCAGACCGGTATGAGTCCGTAGTCTATCGATCTGTGGAACATACAATCGCATTTTAATAAAATTGTTTTACTTTCAAAGGCTCTTTTACTTCTCGAAAAATATTTGGTGAACCCGATTGTGATATGATATTTAGCTAAACATAATAAAGTATAAGCATTTTTATTGTTGTCGAGTCTGTATTTTAGTAATTTCGATTAAAGAATATCAAACGAAATGCAGTAATATAAGCGTAAGTAAATTAAGCGTGGTTTAAATTTAGGCGACACTTAGAATATGACATCGCTGTGTCTATTAGCTGTAAAGTACCACCTTTAAAGTGCCATTTAATATAATCGAGGATAACGTATTAAATTAAAATTTAAAACTTACATGCCACAAATAAACAAACAACTAAAGACTAAGTAAACACATGTATGAAAGAATGGCTAGAATATATGAATATCAAATACTCAGTGACATTGAAGTGTTACACCAAGACAAAATAATTTGTTCAACTTTATTTTTTTGGCAATGTGATAGATAGTTTTACATAAAAAATAAAACAATATCATTTGCAAGAAATTTTATTTACATGTAATACGAAAAAAATAATGTGTTTGGTGACCCCGTTAGTTGAGTACACTCCTGTGCACGTCTAGACTTCGACAAAATGAAATGGTCGATATCTGCTTGTGGCACCTCGTTTCAAGCAACTTGAACTTTGTGGATTAACAGAGTCTGTGGAGGATATGCAAAGTGGACAGCTTCCTCCCCATGATATCCCACACATGTTTAAATCCGGTGAACGGGGTGGCCACGGCAAAACGTTAACACCTGCTTCTTGGTGAAAGTCCATATTTTGACGAGCAATATGGGGACGTACAATTTTTTTGAGAAAAAGGACGTGTGGACGGCCATCTACATAAGGTAGTAAAGTGGTTGGTAAAACATTATAAACGTAATGCGCAGCTGTCATACTGCCCCGAATAAGGAGAAGTGGTGATCGGCTACAATAGGGAATGGCCCCCCAAACCATTACTCCAACAGTCCTGTGTACATGCCTCTCAAGAGCAAACCCAATATCACCTCACTCTCCTCATGGCCATCGTGCATATCTAGACAGATTCGCGATTCATAGCTGAAGACGACATTATACCATATGCTTCCGTTGGCGTTCTCTGTACCAGTTCAAACGTTGACGACAGTGGTCCGCAGCCAAAGGAACCGCTAATCGAGGACGGCATGAAAAAAATCCAAAGGCTCGAATGTGGCGATATAGTGTACGCATAGTAACAGGTCTACTATCACCAACCATTAGTCAACGATTTGACGCGTAGTAGCATGTGACGTTCTGTGGTACGCCGCAGTTGACCAGTTGGTCTTCTTCGTGTTCCAATACCTTCTTCTGTTGTTGGGCAATATCACGTCGCGTGCCTAAAACATTTCAATTTCGCAACTTGTCACATAAATAGCTATTTTCTTCGCCTCACACTAGGGCAATAAAATGAACCTACCGGTGCTATCATCAATTAACAGCTAATGCTGTGTTTACAGTTGACGAGGTCAAAAAGTATTTATATAGATTAATGTAGAAGCAAATGGTAGCATAATCGTAAAAAAAAATTCTAATGTTACTACAATATATTACGGATTACAGCGACATTGTGTTTATGGGACATTTCGGATTAATATCGAGCAGTAATCAGTGAAGTATGTAAGTAAGAAAGTGAATTATCAATGACATAACATTCTCCATTTATGTTTAGGCACTAGGTAATTCAGGTACAAGACCTTCGTAAGCTTTGATATTTCAAAAAAAATGATGACAACTGTTTCAAAAGCTCAACTTCATTGAGCATTCTGTCAAATTCGCTATCTTCCATAAATAGTAGTATTTGTGGTCCCGCAAAATGATTTCTGTAATTTCCACTCAGCAACTCCAGCAAATGGCAATTTAAGCTTTAAATTTCAACGATTTTGTGTAAAATAAAATTAAGAGTGGATATGAGTTAAAGAAGAATCGGGTTTAGAAGGAAGACTGAATCACTAAATTGAGAGTATCAGATGAAGGAAATAATCGTTTCGGCTAAAAATTTCGCATTCATGGCTAAAGCAAGAACACCATTAGGTGATTTAGCCTTTTTGGTTTATGTACATCATACGATATATGTATTTATGTACTTATTAACCAATAAAATGATTTATTATTATTCTATTATTTACATACAAGAACCCTCTACCGCTTCAATCTAGTGCTTTAACGAAATTTTTCAAAAGCCCAGTTTAATATGCAGTAGAATAGGTAGAAATACGTTTTTGGGATTAACCAATGATATTTTTAGACCCAAAGTTAGTGTTTAACGTAGTGAGTATTCTTTCTGAGTATAGCAACGACCTCGTGCACATCGGTTCTATTCACAAAAAAAACAGCAGTATTTATATATCTCAGTTGTAGTTCAAGAAGCAGCGCTATCACTTTTAATCTTCACAACTAGACCACTCATATCCTTTACACCGGGTGTGTTCTTGAAGATATCACATATTCTTGTATGATTCTTTTATACAAGCGACCTAAGTTGTACGTACCGATGGGTATTTATCACCGTTGTGATGAAAATCTGCTTTTAACCTAAATTTAGGACATACAATGATTACGCACTAATTACTTGTGTTTTATTTTCTGTGTAAAATATGTAAATCCGTTTTCACGTTTTCAGAAGTCACTTATTTGTAGACTTGAAGAAAATGTATTGTAATGGAAGGGACCAGATATCTTCTCTCTCGCTCGCTTAGGTTCGTTCTCATACTTTTTTCTTTAAGTTATGTCATCTTCAAGGATATTCATTCCTTTAATCTGGATGGGAGAAGTTTTGACTATGACTTTGCTAGTTTTGAATCTCAAACTAAATCATCCAGTTCAGCTTGTGGAGCAATTGTAGTTCTATTGAGCATTCTGATAGTTGAAGGTGAATCATTTTCAATTTCCTATGTGAAATGCGTATCAGTTGAATCGCCACCAAAATCAGGTTGTTCTTCGTCTAAAGTCCAAGATTTTGGCGGTTTTCATAGGAAATTGTTCAGTCTGTTCGACAGGCTGTGAAGCTGGTGGTAAATTGGTATATTGGACAGTATGTTTGGACTTTGGTCCAATGCCCTGTATGTTGATTAACACGCAATACAAGTGAGGAGGCCATGACTTATTTTGATCTCCAACTTTGACTCAAGTTCGTAAGGTCGGTAAAATTGGGTGCAATCCCAATACAGAACTTAAAAAAAAAAACAGTAACTTCTGGCGTCAGTAAACGTTTAGTGGTGCACAATATCTATTTGGATGTGTATTTCTCGCAAGTAATGGAAGCAATGAAGTTGACCGAACACGATATATTCGTCACTGTTAATACATTACGCATAGTGGTGCAATACTTATTTGTTTAGGTAAATCTATCCAACATATATGCATGAACATGCTGGTTACTAAAAATTCGGGCGGGATAGCCAATTTCTGTTTTAAAATTCAGTTTCAGGGTGCTGAAATACATATATCAGAGACACCTAAAAATTTCTATGTAACAAAACGTATGTTTAACAATGTAATTAGTAACAGAATCTCCTAACATACTTTTTACAGTGTTTATTCCGCTACCGTATGCGAAATATTAATGTTTCGTGTTAATTGCGAAGTACGCACGCACGGTTAACGAATGTTCCTTTAGGGTTACATAAAGCTCACCTTTAACACCTTAAACGTAAATGAATGGGGCAGAAATTAAATTAATGATGAGTCAACTCTGTCCGGAATGTAAAAGCTGTCAAGATCTTTTAAACGAACCCGTTTTCTTGTTTTGGGTGTAAAGTTGAGACAGCGCAGTGACAAAGTTCTCGTGGAGAGTAAAGTTAGGAGTTCTCAGGAAATTTGCTTGCTCCTAGCTTTTCCCCGTAGGCATTTCGGCAAATAAACTAAATTACTGAATACACATTTCGGAGTTCTGATTGCATTAAGTGGGTATCCAGTTGTAGGGTTAATTACAAGGAAAGCCAAGAAAAAGAGAAATTATTTTGAATAAGTCTAATTAACATTTATAAGCTCTTAATATTTCTGGTATATTTCAGCAGGACCATTGATTTAATTAAATCAAATCTTATTCTTACTTGTTTTAATAGGACTTTAAATATATATAATTTAATATTTTAATTATAGTTGAATAATAAACTTAAATTATATAATTCAATGAAACGTTGCGAGAGTAAATTTAGTAGTTGGACCACATCCGGAAAGAAGATTGAAGTTATTTGTTTACAATATATGCCTTAATTCGTTTACGAATTAGTAAGGCCGCTTATATGACGAACTACGTTACTGATTTTTCGTGACGAAACGTTCACCATTAACAAGCACGGGTCTCTAAAACAAAAAATGGTAATTCAATCCCTAAGGTTTTGTTTGACAGTAATGGTATTTGCGTTAATTGTATAAATATATAAAACATAGATCCGGTATAAATTCAAGTGACGGAGAGAGGTGGGAAGCCTGGTTTCTCCATAAATAGTTTTTGGGAAAGATTGTTCAGTTCAATGTTTGTCAAGCACCTCCACCAATCCCTTTTAATCAACACCATAATCTCGGAAAAAATAAAATCGTTTCCAAATCACAACTAACCGAAACAAGATTTGAACTCGCGTTATCCTGTAATAGTTGAAACCCTAAACGAACCCTTAAGGAAGTTGTAATTTTAATTTTAAATTGTTTCTTCACTTTCTGTTGCTCGTAGCAGATCCCTTAAAAATAAATGTAATACTCATGAAATTGTATTTTGGTTCAGTATCACACTCTCTATTTCACATAATTCATACCCCTTTCTGAGCACTCTGTTATTCAAAGAAGTGAGGAAGTTAGATACTTTTGGAAAAAGGGACTCCAGAGCCATTCCAAAGGTCAAACCTGCCATAGGAATAGCAGCTACGGCACTTAAACAGCAAATCGAT
The DNA here is from genome assembly GCA_004143645.1 of Protaetia brevitarsis. Lineage (NCBI taxonomy): Eukaryota > Metazoa > Arthropoda > Insecta > Coleoptera > Scarabaeidae > Protaetia > Protaetia brevitarsis. The sequence continues at coordinate 973,565 of RXPK01000114.1, forward strand.
TTCTCGGTAAAGTAGGAAGCACATTAATTCTTGGATTATCTTAGTTTGGCGCATTGGAAACGCATCTGACGCCAAAATTCACATTCATTAGCCGGTATTTTAGCGAATAATAGAGATAATCGTGAAATGTAGCTGTTGATGAGTTTGGGAGAAATTAATGTAATAAATTCAATAAGAAGGATACCAAAATTTGCATAATATTATATTTTAAATACGTATTTCGCAGCGATTCACTGCGTCATCAGCAAATGAACTAAATCTTAAGAACTAAAGCAAAATATCGATTTTTCTAAATAAATAAGAAAAAAACAAATACTTGAATAAAAACGACCAAACGAACAAGAAGGAGATAAAGGATTGTCTGGCTAATATTTTACTCAATTTCAAATATAAACTTTTATTCTTAAATCTGCCTTCTCTTTACAGATACCTATCCCTCTATGTTTAATGATATTCAAAAATATAATCCCCTTCGCTAGATGGCTGAGTTATAAATATGCCTGATATGTCCCGAATTCACCACTGCAAATTATGCGCATTAGCAATCTCCCCTCTTAACCAGTGAGTAGTTATGTTTATATTTTTTTATCGGCAGTAGGTAAGTTGCCATGATGGCTGTACGTGCTATGCCTTCTAAATCAATAACCTGTTCATTATTAGACGTTTAATTCATTAAATATTAGATTTATAGTCCAATTTTAATCGTTTAATATATTGAATGCTTTTATATTGATAAAAACAGTGTAAATATCAATTACATGCACAATTTATTATTCAATATTATATCAAAAACATTTAAATAGTATAAGGTGAGTACATTTCTTCGCAATATTTAAATGAAATATCAACTACTATCAAGTATATTTTGGATTCTTAAATTCCAATTTAAATATCAAAACACTTTTAAATCTCGCGCTATCATAGGATGAATTCACTAACCCTGCCTACCAATCTATACATATTAAAATTTCGATTTCATTAAGGTTGTATAAAATGATATTGACAAATTTCAAAATAAAACGATGTGGAATATCATGAAAAGCGAGACGGATAGAAAGAGCCTGATAAATGATAAAGATACCTGCTTATCTGCCAGTGAAATAAATACATATTTCTGTGGCGTTCGTGAGCAGATTTCAAGGAATATACAGGCTCCTACTTCTCCAATGCAATTCCTGCAAAAGTTAAATTTAAGGAACGTGGATTCGTTCTTTTTCGCTTCTATTCCACCTGAGGAGGTTGTAATCATAATCAGTCGCTTCAAAGACAAATACATGGAAGATATTTACAAAATATCTACCGCATTATTAAAGCAAATAAAAACAGAAGTAAGCGTAGTACTGGCACATATTTTTAATACCTGCGCTGAAGAGGTCTTCTTCCCGCCTCAACTGAAGATCGCCATAGTCATCCCAATCTACAAAAAAGGAGACAGTAATAATGTTCGATCAGTATCCTACTTGCTAAGGGTTGCTAAAGGTTTTTGAGCAGGCAATCGCTGATCGTTTGTTAGCTCACTTGGAAAAGAAGATCGGCTTCCTGACCGACAGCGACGGACATAGGAGGGGAAGGTCAGTATCTTCGGGAGTTATGAATGTCGTTAACAACATATATAGGGCATTTGAGGAGCGGAAATACTCAGAGTTGAGCCTACTAGACCTGACCAAGGCGTTTGATTCCGTATGTCCTGAAATATTTACCAAGAAATTAAATTACTACGGAATAAGAAGGACAACACTTGAACCACTAAAATCCTACCTAAGCAATAGAACGCAAACTACGTATTGGAAGAATGCTTTCTCTGCGCAAGCGGAGATAAAATATGGAGTAGTGCAAGGATCAATACTGGGATCGTTCTTGTTTCTTGTGTATATAAACGACCTGCCCATTAATATTGAGAATATTAACGTGCGTTTGTACCCTAATGATACGTCTTTGCTAGTGCACGCATCGCATTTGCCAGAACGAAAGACAAAATCTAAGGAAGCGGTGGAAGCAGCGCGTGGTTGGTTTGCTGCTAACAAATTAAAAGTGAGTAAGTCTAAGACGCAAAATATTATACTTACCACGCTGAACATTGGGCTGCAACCGGAAGTCAAGTTTTTGGGTTTAACACTGGAAACCAAAATAAAATGGGCGCCATATATCGAAAGCTTGATTTCTGTTCATTCTTCAGAAGAGAACAGTGAGGTATCTCTATGGGCTAAAGTTTAATGAGACATGCAGAGGTCATTATAAAAGTAAGGGCATTCTTACCTTAGCCTCCATATTCGTCGTCCAAGTCGTTATCTTCGTTCATAGTAACCAACATATGTTCACACATAACGGATACAATCACAGCTATTTCACTCGTACTCGAAAGAACTTCAGGCTACCGCGTCACAGACTGGAATGACGGAAAACTCGACCAACTGCTGGGGCTCAAAACTCACTAGCTCCTGCCGACTGAAACGAAAAAGTTACCAGCCTCACAATTCAAAGCTAGAATGAAGGCCCTTTTAATGGAATTGGAATATTACACAATCGACGAGTTCATAACCCACACATCACGTTTAACGTGTGCATAAACATTTTGTTATTTATTTTATTTAATGTTAATTTTTGTTGACGATGTTTATAATATTTTGATTATTTAACTATTATTAATATTACTACCAGTATGTATGGAGGATGATAGTGCACTACGACCTGAAAGATCTATTGAGTTCCCTACTTTTGCTATTTTATAGCTAGCCTTCCAATCCTATTCCCTTTAGAATCCCTTTAGGAAAGGCTCCGGATTAACTAAATTCCCTCTTCATTTTCACGTGCTCCCGGGTGCAATGCTCTTGAGTAACACAGCAGCTTGAGGGGATGTTTCATCATGTTTTGATAGAAATCTAATGAAGAGCTCCATGTGCAATGTTACATGTATTTATGGTGATATGTTATAAATAGTAGTCACTATACAATCTTTATGTACTTATACGTAATTCTAACTGATGGCAATGAAACAACAAAGAAATGCTGAAAGCAGAAATTATCATTTAAATTCGGATATATTATAAGAAACCCAAATTAAAAAAGTGTCACAAAATCACATATATATTATAAGGGCAAGCAGGCTTACCACAAGTCGAATGCATGGGTAAGAATCCTTCACAGTAATGTGTAAAAGCATATTTTAGAGAGTGAATGAAGTGATCTGGTTTAGTGTATATGTAAACCAACATTCAAATTAACAAGCAGAATTTGATTTGGAAGTGTTTTCACAAATGCTTTCCATATATGAATAGTGTTACCAAGATGATGTACTTTCTTCAACGCGCATAACAAAATGCTACGAATTCAGCCAGTTAAGTTTTTATTTTAAATACCTTTCCGTAGCTACTAATGTGATACCCCTCTTGAAAAGTCACGCTTATCGTACTTCAACTTACTGATAAGTGCTAGTTCTCTTTTAAAATTTGAAGTGTAAATATTAAAATTAGGTTTATAGGAAAAAGGTTAAAATGACATATATGAACTTTCATACTATCTACCAAAGTTGTGGTTAGTTTTTAAAGGTACTAAGGGGTGAGGAAAAAGAAAGTGCATGCATGGTCGCAAATGGTGTCTCTTGGAGATTCTTTGTGAACACATTTTGCTCTCTTATCCAAACCCATTTTGGCAAGAGGATGGAAGTTTTGCTGTGAAGAGATAAAATAAAAATTGGTTATGGTACTGAGACAGTCCTACAAAAGAGCATTTAGTTTATTTACTTTTCTCCTTTATGATAACGGTGTAAATTGCAAAAATACGAAAGTCGTTGCAAGGAGTAGCTTTCGCGTCGGTGATTAGGATTTCACGCAAGCTGGCTCATTGAGGCTTTGATACATTAAGCACACGTCATCAATGCCTCGGTGAGATCTCGCTGACGTATAATATCCAGCCCAGCTGTAGTGTCATGGCTAAGGGCTTGCACCAGGGTATTACGATGCCAGCTTCTGTTCCATTGAGTGAACGGTTGCTGTTAAACCATACCCCTCTGTTATTTGTGGACATGTCTCACACGCAGATGGAGTGGGGGTCTTGGCTTTACCGTCCGGACCGAGAGGAGACAACCTCAAGAAAAACCTAAATCCTAAGGGCCAAGTCGAAGGGATGCGTTATTATTGGTACCTATCTGGGGGCAGCAGGCGACACCCCCTTGTATCGACGCCTTGTACCTATAATAGAAGCTCTGTAGGCATCGACGAAATACTTCTTTCGTACTCGTACTAATTATGGAACCTAGAGCAACAAAATCTATAATACTGGAATCTGAAGAGAATCCACAACGCATGGAGACTGAGGAGGCTCCAGAAACTAAAACTAAAGGAGAATTGGCACAGCGGTCAGGAGACAGTGAGACCGCTGAGAAGAAGGACTAGGCACCCAAGGAAAAGAGAGTTTTCTCGTGGGCGCAAAGGAAAAAAACTTGAGAAGACGAGGGAGCAAGGTATTGATACCAGCAACATAAGGCTCCCCCTTCCACAAGGAGAACCAAAGAGTAATTGACAGGGGTTGTTAAGCGAATCGTGTCGACCAGAGGTATTCCTGAGAAAAAAAGCGACCAAACGGACGAAACTTGTGCCCGGGTTCGGCAATTACAAGGGTGTCCTCAAGGGGATCAAAGCAGCCATAATCCCGAAGGATTACCCGGCTAGCGTGGTGACTACCGTGGGAGCTATTAGAGAGGCCCTGATGGGCATCATAGATAGGGCGGACAGGGCGCCGAGGTTTGAATCATCTCGCCTTATGGACGACTACTATGGAGTAATATGTGCGGAAGGGACTCGTTTAACACAACGAGAGACTATCTGAGACAGAGTCTGAGCCCAAGAAACAAACTGAAAGCTGAGCAGAAGTGATGAGCTGCCAAAGCAACAACGAGTGCTGGCATTCCTATCAGAGACTACGAAGGAGGATCTGACAGAAGGTTCGAAACGGCTCGAGACGGGGCTCCGGGTCGACCGATGGGCAATCCTCGGCTCCAAGTCTTCCGACACGGGCCCCCACGTGACATCTGGGAATTAAAATGGCGCTGAAGATTTTGCAAATCAGTTTTCAGCACAAGAAGACAGCCAGGGCGACACTCTGTCAAAGGGTGCTGGCTAAAGACGTTGACATCCTACAAATCCAGGAACCGTGGATTACTAAAGGTAAAGTGGGAGGATTACAGATTAGGAAAAGGGAGCTGATAGTGGGTGCACCTAACACTAAAATCAGAACTTGTATCTGTTTCAGATCTGACCTGGACGTGATGCCAATCGTGGAACTGTTGAAGTACGCGGATGCTCAAGCTCTAATTCCGAGAGATTTCAGAAACAGATAATATAATTTCTGTAAGGATTTTCCACAAAAAAATAAGAAAACCGTCCTGATAGCGGTTTGAGATGGCAAAGTAAATGGAAAAGTTTTATAAAATTTAATAAGGAATCGAATACTGTAAAAAAATGAGGGTGTTCAATTTAAATTAAATTACCTATTGTACGTAGAAGGGCAACGTTACAGTGGTAAAAATATCATAAAAGCGTAGTTAGTGTTAAAGTTAAAGTGATATTTATATTTTCTGCTTATTGTTTGCAAATGCACGTATTTCCATGAGTTTAAATGGTTGAGTGTCCCAGATGATCTGCATTGTTTAGTTGAATTAAAATAAATAAATTAATAAGATAAGCACACAGAGAGATTGCCAGATAAGATCGTCTTCTGACTCGCTTTCTGTAAAAAGATTTATGAAAACCATCAATGCCCAAAAATAGTCAGTCTGGTGGCCGACTTTCTCGTCTACACCCACCTACGCTCTAATAAAGAAGAACTTGTTATAAACGGGAACTGTTATAATTATTAACAATATTATACAATTGAGTCCACTACCGAGAAAACCAAGTTGTGTCTTAAAGGTCTTGGAAGCAAATGTTTCAATAAAACAATGGGCGAGGAATGTGAAGGAGTAAGTATGTACTTCATTTATGTTTCTCGCTCGTTTTTCTTGGTAATACACTCATTTCGTTTATGGGATATACATTATATTTTTAACTGTAATAATCCAGAAACTTTGAGCATCTCGTAGAATCAACTTGAGATCTATCAAACGCAGTTTATCTTCTACCACATACAGATTTAGCATTTAAAATTGAAAGTGTCGTAGGGGTAAAAATACCTTCTTCAAAATAGACGAAATTGTTATTAAGAAAATTTGTAAAAAATTAACAGTTAGGTACACGGAATCCCAGTCTCGTCTTAAAAGTAAAAAAATACTTTTTTGTTTGGTCATCCTTTATGCATTCCACATTTACAATGTCCAACCTAATTAATGTATTCGTAGTTGATATATTAAAAAATAAAGAACGATATATCACCAATATCACACCATTACTTACGTAGAATATCATGAATGTAAGTTTTAAATTGGTGATGTTGTACATTTATATATGTAATGATATTACTAAATTAATGTGGTATTCCTTAGGCAGGACCAAAAAAGAAACAGTCCTGCCATACCTACTAAATGAATGATGAATAATCATTCGATTATGCCCATTACAAGGGCATCAGGTTGTGTTTTTGGAATATCATGGAGATCCGTTAATACCTCCTATGACACCTGCTAGGCCTGCACTCTTTTGAAAGTCATTTACGATAACTTCGACCTCTGCATTAGATTTTAGCCATTTAATATATTCATTCGTGCGCGTTCTTTACGAAGAAATCCTCCGAAAATCCTCTCAAGCTGTTGATAGTGGTATATTGAATCAATCTACTTTACAATTCCAAGTATTCGTTTCAATTACACTTCTTTATATAAAAAATATGATTTTTGCTATGAATTTATGTTCACGATGTTTTTTAAGTTTTTTACAAGTTTCCATAAATGCGAAATCATTTGACAAAAATACTCCAAATTGTGGCACTGGTAATACTGCAAACTTATTCTAGACCCCTTACCACAAACCGCCTAAACTGGACGTACGTTTCAATGGCAAAGCTATCATCATCAGCAGAAACACGGAACTGAATAACTACTAGGGTCTTCATTGTCATTCTGGGATTAGCCGTTCGGCTCTCAATCCCCTCGTCCACATTTGGGAGCTTTCAGCCTCGCATCCCGTAAATAATTATAGCGAAGATGGTCTTGCCACCAGGTGTCTCCATGCCGCCCATCTTCCTCAGGCGTGCCTGAATAACTACACTAAAACTACCCTAATTTATACCTAAGAAAGGTCACGGTACAACGATCTCGGTCATGGTTGACTGCCGTGATGCTTAACTAGTCACTGATCCTAACTGCATCTAGTCTACTATTTTTGGTTTACTCACAAATATGAAACCCAAATGTTGAATTGTTTTAGGTATTCATCATCGTATAACACAAAAATAAAGTACAGGAAGTCGTTTTTTGTATAACTTGTTGAAAGATTCGACATTTAACAAATGGATAAGTTTATGTTACGCGACTTTTACTTAACAATTTATTAGTGCTAACAAATAATTAACTAATCACTTGGATACACAAGCTTTATGTTACCGGGTATGAGTAAAGCATGATCAGCCGATGCTAAATAAATAGCTCTACCTGTGTATAAAATACTATACAGGTAGCTATTGGTTGCAATCAATGGGGCATATATTTCGATTTCATTATTAAATTGCAATGTCAGCGTATGATTGACAGCTTATCGGATTTGCGAAAATGTTCCATTATACGGTTTATTGACTGGAAATATAAAATATATCTTCTTCTGAAAAGCCTCTTTGATTCATGTAGGGTTACGTATTCTCAAGCGACATGTAGGCGTGCTGTTTTACTACTAGCTACTTAACTTATTCGCTTTATTTTATAACAACGTTCTACCGTACTTTTGCTTGTATACATAATGATTATAAATAGTTTTCCATATTGTTTGCATGGTAGGTAGATACCTACCATATGAAATATGCATCGTGCATTATATTTGTATGCGTACATACATTATATTTATACCAGTACGGCATTGTTTGCTTATACAATGCCTAAATTGGTAGAGTTTCAATAAATATATTAGTGCAATAACATACTTTCATTCCTAGATAAGATAATACTTAATATACCTAAATACACTATCGTTGCTGTTTCCAAATAACACAATTTTATTGAAATTCATCAACAATAAGTAAAAACTAGTTTCATGTTCATTTTATAATATCTGTATAGGTACTTTAGCTTTTTGTCGCCAGGAAATATATTACGTTACTGCCATATACGAAAATCTTGGTCGAATGTAAGACATAAAATAATCCACGAGCTACTTGATGACTTTCTTGGGCTTATAAGGGCTATCATACCAGTTAAACATTGAATTGAATATTACATCGGATTCTAGTAAGTAGCGAGATCTGCATGACATTTGGGAACATGAGCACTACGTTCTTGTAATGTCAAAACAATTGTAATGGCGAATGAATAAATGGTAACAACCTGATTTAGAATCCTAATATAAAATAAGTAAACAACATTGATGAACAAAGAGAAATTCTAAATAGAACAGAAAAAGTGGTTTTGTTAGGTAACTGTAGAAAATGTTAAATTTTTGTGTTTTCCACCGCCAATAGCGTGTAAGTTCAAAGGAAACCGTTAAACCTCGATCTGGTTGTTTGCTTGGTTTTCATTCTTTTAACGAACTGAACTTGGGTTTCTTCATCTTTCGGGCGGCGCCTTGTGGCTATTCCTTTGTTTCCAATAACTCGTATTATCTTCTCATACCCATGGGATATAACGAAAGACTTATTGCAGGGTTGATCCCATTAATAGCGATGCAAAGGCATTCGGTCCAATCATGATCTGTTTTTGCAGTGCGCTTCTTTTTAAATTATGAAATCTAATTTAATATTAAATTATTGTAATGGTTACTGTTATTACACGACGATTAATTGTTGTTCGATTAATAATACAAAAGTATGCGTTCTAAGGACGTTATATTGATGGGAAGTTACACTTCGCGACTGTCTCATACAAATTTCTATACGAAAATAATTACAAAGTTAGACAGAAAGCGGGATGATTTTCCCTAAGTTCTACTAAAAAAAATGTCAAAGATTAGATATATGGATGTACTGAAGAAAAATTCTGGATACAAAAGAAGTTAATTCTACCGTAACAATAGCGTTGATAATATCTGCGGAAATAAAAGCGTTGAGATTTACCCCGTTAAACAGGGCGTAAAATTCGGGAGAATGTAAACAGAATAATTGAAGCAAAAACAAAGACTTGAATTTTGCCTTCTTGTTATTTGAACTGAAATCAATATGAGAAATCCCGGGAATTATATATAGTAAGGTTATGGTTTATTGCCTGATAATATTTGGAACACATATATTCAGTGGTGGCTCGTGAGTTATGAAAGAGGGTGGGCACAAAATAAGAACTTGCCTATTTTTTGTACATAAAATCCATTCTTCTATGTTCATAAATGCGTTCACTCGATCTTCTGACATTGTGCTTCTCAGAAAAGTCTTAATGTGTTTGAGGGTGGAAAAACATCGTTCACATTCTGCTGTCGACATGGGGATTGTACAAATAATATCCAACAGTTTATATGTTTCTGTCAATTTTTTTTTAAGTTGTGTGTTATGAACGCTAAAAGTGACAAAACACCACCTACGTCACACATGTCATCGCGCTCATAAATTACTGAAACTTCACTTTTCAATTTTACACTGTCCAACATAGGATAAGATTTCACATATTTTTATACACATAGTTAACCGATGCAAAATATGACGATTTTTTCCACATCTACGTTGTACTTAATTTTATGTCGCAAATAAGCACTGTCTAACTATTCACGTATGTCCACTTTGCCTAGAACATTAAAATCCACGTATGTATTAATGTGAGAAACGGAATTTTCTCTCTGCGATATGCTTTAAATCATTTAACCCTTGTTTATTCCACGCAGTGACCTCTTGCTTAAAAATTAAGCAGACAAAACAAAATAGTTTATTTGTTAGTAAACATTCGCACATCCACTCATATTTTTATTAAATACTCTATTGTAAGTTCGAGTTTTACTTGTGGAAGTCCAGTTTATTTGAAGATCAGGAATAGGCCTTCCTTTCTCCTTAATTAAAAGCCATTGAAATCACACTTCAACGCGTACCGCACAGCGTTGAAACCGATGCAGTCGCAACGAATGCAAGACGTTAGCTGGGGACACGGCATTGCGTGCCCCAAAGCGACCGTATAAGCGCATATAGCGAAGATAAACGGAGCTGTTCGATTCATACTCCAAATAGGTAGCGTCGGAAAGAGTGCCCCGGAACATAGTTTCGCTTCGCATAGCGGTTCGCAAATATCGCTAGCGTCTGCGGTGCGGGGAAGGAATTTGATACCATGAGTTCGTAAATATGCGTAAAAATATAATAAAACAAAATAAATGCGCTGATTACACTGCGAACTTCTTTCTGTGTTTATCTTGGCGGTTGGGTGGGCACGTGCCCTTGTGCCCTTTAGTACGCTGGTGGGGCCCACTGCATATATTATAGGTAAACAGCGAGCCCTAAACGTCTGAAAACAAATAACAACGTAATTACTTAATGTTTTTAAAAGCTATCTTTTAATAAAAGTAGTGTCGTTTATGCAATTACATTGAAAAGTTGTTTATTTTATTTTAAGTAGCAACATAGAATTTTCATTTCTTTTTTGGATAGGCGCTATCATTCTCTACATGACACTTAACAAATACTTATGCCTAACAATTTTTGAAAAATCTGCGAATATTACTCCAAAAAGTGAAAACTTCGTCACTAATCCCTATCCAAAACCTAATACCTACCTAATATTAAATATGTTTTTTTGTATTAGCTGTGGTAGTATAAGTGAAACAAGTGGGCTAGTGTTTTAAACATTTTAGTGTGCCGATTTTCCTCAAAATACCGCTGCCTATCAATACTACCTCCTATTCAGAGTAGGACTAATTTTTTTAAGCAAATTCTTTAGTAAGATTGGCGACACTGGGTTGCTTTTAAATTCTACTTCAAATTGTGACAGCTGTCAGTGACAAACCAAAATTAGAAACGGTTGCATTTGATTATATATTATTTATTAACAAACATGTTAACAAATTAACGAACATAAAACATTTATTGTCGAAAGAAATTGTCGAAAATTAGATAATGGAGAATGGGTTTATTCGATATATCGTAATAGACGCCATCCCGATAAACGTTCTTTAGACACTTTGGTGTGTAACTTTTGTTTGAGTCACCTGTATACTTCCAAATAATTTTGAAATGCGGTCCTTCTGAATCTGTATAAGGTAAAGTCAGATAAGTGTGTAACCGGGGCAAGTGTGTAGATTGGCTATACTTATTTATTTTTAAAATTAAAATAAAGATGTCTTCTGTTATATGTACTAATGTAGTAAACTTCATACTAGTTTTACAAATAAAAATTCACGTCTGCTAACGTGTAATAACTTAGATACCTTGTAAATTTATCATACCATATTAAAACGGCATCAGTATAGTATTACACACTTAGCCGAACTAAAGGATAATGCTATTAATATATAAAATGCGAAACGATTACACACTTACCCCATTTTGCTGGGTAAGTGTGTAGTATTGACACTGTTTAAAATTTCTTTTTTTTTTCTAGTAAATCGTTGATAATTTAAAAAAGCTTATCTATTGAAGGCTTACAACTGGGCATTCACATTAGTACTTCTATGTGTTGACATTATATAAAATGTCTTATTATGAGAAACAGTGTTACATTTTCTTCACACTATGCAATTTTTACTACACACTGACCTGACTTTACCTTAACCCTTAATAAAAAAAAAATATGTGACCACTTTTCGTATATAAACCGACGCGAATGTGGCCCACTCTGTATAGTAAATGACATAAGTACAAGTTGCAAGAATGCGGAACATTTTAGTTCACATTAAACTTAAATTGTAATGAACACGGAATAATTTTCATAGCACTGAATATTGTCTAGGTGGTTGAAAATTGTCGTTGTCCTATGCATATAGTGCAATTGTCCAAATCTGTAAACAAAAAGAAAATATATTAAGGTTACAAATGATTCACCTACTATATTTGCATTACTACCTTCCTCTTGTAATAATTGTACATACATGGCGCTATTGTTCTTAAATACTCAAACTCACTCTCTTTGTTCTGTCCAAAGCAGAATCATATATGTAAAAATGTTCATTTTGAATAAACAAGCACAAAAAATATGTGGTTTGCATAACTTACACAACTATTTTGCATTTGTAAACATGCAATAGCAATAATATTCTATATCGATAACGCATGTGTGCCATTTGCATTTTAAAAGATAATGAATAACATTACGATAAAACATAACACGTACAGTAAATTAAACAAAAAAATATATATGCATTAAAGCTAATGTTAATTTAATGCATTTTAATTTATAATCACTGTAATAGATAAATTATAAAAGTTTATTATTTGTATCAAAGAATTTGCATTTGCATACAATTTAAGCCGTCGAGAATCTGGGTCCCAAAAACGTTTGTGCCATACTGAATACTGCACGTGTTACCGCAGTGATATCGTGATATCTATTCATACTGAGGATTCGAGTAAATACTGCTCCTTTTTGAGTTTGATTGTTCTATTTCGAAAATATGTAATGTTGCAAGCCACATCTAATCTATATACCACTGACACAATTCACATTTTGGAGTACTTACTTTAATTACATATTTTTTTCTGTTAAATTTATTTAGTAATGTTCCCTGGTTTAAGCTGAAATATGATGCAGATCACCATAATCTTTAAAGTAGTATGTAATTTTACCTATTAAGTGTGTCAATTTACAGTATTTTTGTAATGCTCTATTCGATATTTTCGTAATGATCAGTGTTTTAAGGTTAACAATCACATTCTACAAATTGAAATTAATATCCTTGGAAACTCATTGTACTTGTACTTTTCTTTTAAGGTTACATTGGTTGCCACAGTAACTTTATTCTTTTATGTAAATTTACACTGATTATATAGGTGCCTTTTTACAGTGTATATGCAAGTGGATAATCTGCTTGTAATATCAATGCGTGCTTCCCAGGTTAATTTACTATTTAGAAATTACATAAGTATTTGGCGGGATCATTTGTTGAGCTGAAATCTGTAAACAGATTTGAAGTACAAATTAATTAATTGAATACGGATAATGGGCTCTACGTTATTATCTGTTTCATCGTCAGCACAAAGAATGAATTTAAAATAAACGCTTTTTTCTGTTAATGTTTTCAAAATTATATAGTAGATTTGTTTATAAATTAGGCAAAACAGATAACTGCAATATGAAATTACTTTCTCCTTTTCTCATATATATTGTTTGGCGGTAATACATGGTGTGTCCTAGCAAATTAAGGCTTAATTAGCAGCTGCCTGATATACTTTGTACGTTAGTTAGGAGAGGTCCACACTCTTTTCGTGTTATTCTGATGAGAACTACACGAGTTAAATTTGATAAGCAAAGATAATCAAGTATTGTCCATTATTTTGTCCAACTGACAATGAATACTTCTAGTCACATTTTATTTGATCTAGACTAGACAAATTTACTAGCTGTTTAACTAAATGAAGACCGCATTCATTTCAACTAAACGTGCCCATTTTAAAATGATTTTTTGAGAACCATTATGAAATTAAGTGAATGTTTATGGTATTTAACTCAAATATGAACTAATTACGTAAATAGATGTTCCCAATACATCTTTAAGATGTTGACATTTTTTTATGCACACTGGAATTAATGTTTAATAACAGAAGGTTACACTTTGCAGGTCAGTACACGTTTGGTGGTTTGTTTGGATATGTTAATACGCAGAAACAAACCCGAAAACAGATGCACGTGCAATACACGTGGTGCGTATAATGCAATACCGTATTAGATCAGGTGGGGTTTCTATATTTCTATGCGACGGAAAAATTTTGATTGGTTGACACTTCTGAATGTCTGGAAAACTAGTAAATCCTCATATCTGAATAAAGAATTCACACGAAATTCTAGTAATTTCTGTTCTTCGAGTTGCATTTATATGCCTTTAATTTTGATTGATCTATGTCTGATACTTCCACCCAAAACTTTTTGAGTACATCTCTGAAGGGCTTCAGCTTAAAAATTCAATCAATTCATATTCATCTCTGTTGATATTTTTCCAGCAGTTTATTCGTTATATATGTACAAGTGCGTAGTTACTAGTTTAACATAAAGGCAAAATATAGTTCTGGTTTCCTTTTCCAATACAGTACGCAAGGGTGGCCAAGGTGTGTTGGTAATGCCAATGACGTACTGCACGTCGTTGCTTCTTTAATTAGCATGTTTGTAGTCCTTTGCACGGTTGCAAGTTTCGTGATAGTTATAACTTGTGGCCCTCTCTCTCCTATTGCTTATACGCACCTAATATTTGGAAGGAATTACTACCACATAGAGCAATTCCACAAGTAATGCCTGGAATTAGACTGCATTTTTTTCCGGAAAGTGCATTCCATGTGTTAGTATTCAAAATCACCATATGACAACTTAGATAGTAGGTACTGTTCATTTTTCCGCTTTTTTTCTTTTTGATAAGGGTACTGGCGTTGATTTTGCTAATATACTTACTAACTCAGCCCAACAGATTTTGAAGGCCCTTGGTTTAGACTGCCAGAACACACCGAGCCGCTGAGAAGTGTGTCCGAATGGTCAACCGGTACCGCACATTGCTGCTTGACTTGCAGGATTGGCAATGATGCACCCTTTCTTCTCAGCCGTACTGCCGGCACTGCCATTGTTTTAGTCGGATTAAAGTTTAGGCCCTTACCCAGCTAGGCCGCTACCTGGGTTATAAGTTGTGGAATGATAGCTAGAGATCACGTATAATGCAACCAAAACAATGCAAATGATAGACAGTATTTTAAAGTAACAAATGTTGTCAAGTTTTAACTTTTGTAAAATTCTACATGAACATATCTACTATATTTACTAATCTTCTATATAATTCTTCTATATCTGTGCACCTCTAGCGTACTTATAATATTGCAATCATTATATATTTCCAGTCAACTCTAAGAAAAGCAAATTATTAAAGAAGTGGCAATATAACTAATTTCTGCATGCCAATATTACACGTTTTGTAATAATCTAATTACGCAATTATAAATACGTCGTCATTACCCGACACATAATATTATTATGTACGTGTCTTCAGCAGCATCTGATGAGATGTAGTTTCTCTTCTCCGAAAACACTGAAGTAAACATACAAATTTATGTCATTGCGAGTAAATAGGCAAGCATTTATGTATATATAAATGCAAATCCTTGATAGTAATTAACGAAAATCCAGGGTTATATGAGGTTTCCAATTACTCTAACCCAAACATTTTGTGCAATTAATTGTAGCATTCATTAACCCTAAAACACTTGCTACATGCGTTTTGGGAAACACAGATATTGTTATTCGGAAATGATCTGTACGAGGAAAATTACAAATTTAATCTACTAATTCAATAGGTATGTTTAATTTAAATCTATGGCCTCTAAAAAGACTGTTGAAAAAAATAATACCTTTTTTCTATGTCTTTTGGAAGGGGTAGAAAATTGATGTTCTATAAATGCATTTTTAAGTGTCTACAATATATAAGAAATGAATGAAATATAAGAAATAGTTTTCGAAAAAAAATCTCTTTTCAAAATTTAATTTAATTTTTTAAATTAATTTTTATTTCGCCAAAACTATTACTTTTTTAGGTTTGAGGTTTTGGAGAAGTATCATACATCCACTGTGACTTATCGCACAAACATGAGTGAAATTATGCTCAAGAGGCATTTCTCACAATACATACTTACTGTGGTATTTGAAAAAATGAAAAAGAAGAAAAACACTTGTTTTTGAATTGAATGCATTTCAAATCAATATTTTCAAAAGGAGCATTGAAGTATATTCGATTAAGGAATGACAGAGAGTAGATATAAAATTCATTATATTGGACCAATAATTTTAAAACCCCAAAATTTAAACATACTTTTCAGTAAATTATTTCAAAAATTTGCCATATAGAAATAACTTTTTTTGCACTAGAGATTGTGTAATTTTCAGTCAACTTCACAGAATAAAATTAGTGAGATCCCATACATACCTTTATTTAAATATTTTTTAAACATGATTCCCAATAAGTTTATCTTATAATTCTAGGTATCATTATACAATTATGCAATGTACTAATTAACTTCCCAATAACATAGCTGCACATCTTGTAAAACGCATAATTTTATTTTACTCCGTTGCAGTTCAGGTTGCAGTACACTATTATCAAACCATTATAATTTATGAAACATCAAAGAAGAATGCCAATACAATAAACAGATATAATATGCTACCAGGCAGGGCTCAGGATCTACTGTAGGAATCACCGTACTAGCAATGAAAGGGAAATAACGCTAGGAACGGATCCGAGTTTCTGCCTACTAGGCATTCCTCCGAATGTATAAATTCACTTTCAGGGCTATCACATCTCAAGCTTTATGTACAATCACCCACTTCGTGAAAAGAGTTCAGTTTGTGCGCTCCCTAGGAGTCACACGTTAAACTCTCACTTGCACCGGACTTCCTTAGGGAACAAAAAAGAACTAGGGAGTAAATCGGTATATGTAGTCTCTAGGTTTCAAGTCCATAGTACGTAGGACATGCTTTTGCAAAATAAATACTCTTTGGACGCTACAGGAACAGCTCAATTAAAGCACCCTGTACTAGCAAAAGTCTATAAAAACTCAGCATAGTACGAATGCAGAATACCTAAGCTACAAATCTGTTTTAAGGTATAACAAGTCCGTGGAGGTTGATTACAGATACAATCAATATGATTTCACCAGTTCATTTTAGAATTGAAAACAATCACTAATAATCATTTGTTTGAAGTACTAATAACTATTGAGAAATTGTCAAATGGATCATTAGCTACTAGTAAAATAACATTTGTAAATGGTAAAATAGTAGTTAATGTATATAAGAAAAAAAAATTCTTAATATTACAAAAGTCGAGAAACATCAAAAGCCAGAACTTTCGTACTTTTCATTCACCTTCATATTCGCTATGAAATTTCTTTTCTCATGTTTGCGTACCTTTATTCTTATATTATTTTAGCTGTTTTAGTTGTCTCTTGAGAACATTGTTTCAGTACGTTTGAGAAAACTTATTTTTATTTAACACTTGTTCGCGCGTTGCGTATCGTAGAAATGGGAAAGGTTCAAAAAAAAAAAAACAACGCGACTGTATTATTCAAATGAAATTCGCTACATTCTGTAGCTGAAATCTATTTACAAGCAATTACAAAATAAGAAAAGATACGTATAGTATATTCCCTGTAAGAATGCATCGCTAGCTTAGGTAGGCAAGCGATTAAAGGCTTGGGATTGGCTAGTAAACAATGCAAATTCACACACCGAAAAATATTTTATACAGCAAGAATATCAATAAAAGCGAAATATCACTGACATTTGTGAAATACTTGTATGGACTTCAACTTAGTATTTATTGCTTTTTCATGTCGTTAGTGTAATTTTCATGGGCAAATTATCACTAAAATAGTTTTTGCTTGACTACTGCTGAATATTTGAAGGTATTTTTTTTAATAATTACATAAAATGATAGTGATAACAGTCTTTGCTAGATCAGCTTTAATAAGGCTAGTATTTAGCCGATCTTATCAGAGGTCACCAAAAAATGCTCAGAGAAAATACATACAGTGGCAGTAAGGATAGAATAATGGGCTATAATTTGTAACTGAAGCTTAAGTGCGACACCTCCAGCTCGCAAAACAGCTTGGAATGACTGGAAGAGAGTGTGAAATATTGTAAAAGAAATAGATGCCGCAAGATTTGAATATTGTTTCAATTGAAATAAAGTCGCACCATTATTGTTTTGTAAAATATCGTTAAATAAACGTTTTTTTGTTAAATACTTAAATCTTGCAGTATCTTCTCAATGTACCTTACGGCTGTCAGTGACCCCTTGGAAATAATGTACAAATCGGTTCGTGCTTTCGTAGATATTCCGATTTAGACCATGAAAGCATCTGGGCTCCTAAGACTAAACCGTGATTCGTCGGTAAACAACACAGGACTCCAATGCGCATCCCTCCAATCTTGATGTTGCTTTGCAAATTGTAAGCGGGCAACTCGGTGTTGTCTAATTTGTGAGACTGATAGCCGTTCCATGATGATTTCTTGAACTTCTTAGGACAAGGAAACGGTCGTCTTGAGCGGTACTTCTTCTTTGAAGACCTGTTCTAGATCGCCCAGTGTACAACCTAGTCTTCAAGAATCGTGTGTGAAGCCGCTGTACAGTGCTTTGGGATACCCCGTACCTGTTAGCTACGTAAATCTGACTCCTTCCACCCTCAGCAGTGCAACAATTGCAGCCATTGTTTCTATAGCAACTTACATGTTTACAAGCGAACGACTTCGTGGGAAATAAGATAATTTGACGTTTTGTAGCAAAAAAAAAAAACAAAACAAATTAAGCATTTCAAGATCACGACTGATACTTGATTACAATATGACATAAAATACGGCATATTCCAAAGTTGTAGTACATCCCTGAGTTTTTAACATAGGAAACCAACCACCAGAAAGTTATTACAAATATTGTCGTTTGATTTAATTAGGCATAAGTGATTACTGCGTAATATGTATTTGAAACCCCCTAATTTTAAAGCTACTAGGCAAATTTGTGCTTAAAAATAGGTCCCCGTTATACGTGTCGGTGAGTGTATATAATACCTAATATATACCTACAATATATATAAAGTATGCATATAAGTCTATATTTGCAAATAAAATAAGAACAATTTATTCATTCGACTGGATTTTATTAACAATCGTTTTTAAGTTGAAGATGATTCAAAAGAGACTCATGAGAAACACGTTGATATTCCGGAAAGGTCATTGTGTGATGATGTTATCATCAGGAGTAACAGACCACTATATTAAGAAATTTTCCTTTATATTAAAATTTATATTGAATATTAATTCAGAGGAAATATGACTTCAACAAGACGGTGGAATTAATATGCCCGTTAATATCCTGAAAGTTTTAATTATGTCCGCTGGG
Source organism: Protaetia brevitarsis (assembly GCA_004143645.1). NCBI lineage: Eukaryota > Metazoa > Arthropoda > Insecta > Coleoptera > Scarabaeidae > Protaetia > Protaetia brevitarsis. The sequence goes on from RXPK01000114.1 coordinate 992,689, forward strand.
CAAATCAGAACACCTGTCATGCTGTAATTGCCGGTAATTGGTACTGTTGTGTTCATTATTTTATAGGATGTTGGTTGTTAAACATAATTCATCCGTAGTAAACTGTCAAATTGACACTCCTAACCACAGAATAAGCCTACTAGAAGCTTAACTCTCACACCCTAACTGAAACTGCGTCTAGCGTCTCCTGTTTTTCGTTATTGTACTATTTTCTTTCTGGTACGCAATTTAAATGCTATTCTGATCTATATCTGATATCTAATTGGTATATTACCTGGCATTTTGAATGTTATAATAATGCTATAATATTCTTTTCACAGTTACAAAACGTGCGCAAAATCGCAGCGCAAGCACTAACAAATTCTATGGAAATATTGAAATGACGTCAATAAACAAAACACAAATTATGGGCACAAATGTGAGCGATCTGTGGATAATAGCCTGACAGACAGAGATAATCATACAGAAAAAACTGAAATGGAGTTATATTACATGTTTTCGAGTTACCTTATTTAACAACGGGAAATAGAACGGGATGTAGAATTTTCCTAGAAAAATGTCGTAAATATTTATTCATTGTAGAAAGTCCATAAAACACACTGAATTTTTTAGTATTTTTAGTATTCCAACACTGTTATGCATATTACGTCTACGGAACTATTTAATAGCTGCTGTTATAAATTCATGACAACTGAAGATACATCGGTAGTAAAAATTACGTTTCTGTATTTGTCAGTTGCATTTCGCATTCCTTCTCGTAATTCACCTACTTTAGTCACTCATTACGTGACATTAATGGTTGGTCTTTGAATTATTGTTTGTTTGCTTGCTACAATGTAAAAGCAAGAATATACAGGAATATCAAAATTTAAAATATGCCCCAATTCGCCGGTTTGTTCATACATTAGAAAACTCTTTGTTCATTTACAGTAGAATCATATTGTGACAGAATCGCTTTATTTGGTTACTAATTTTGCAGTTTCATCTATCATCTTAAAAGGAGTCAGAATGTTATTTTTATTTCATCACAAAGGTTTAAAATATCATGCCATTCTAATTTGAAATAAGAACACGAGAAAATAATTACATTTCCACAAAAACATTAATTTATCAGGATAACTGAACAGTTCAGTTATCCTGAAGAAGCTGTCAGTATGAACAGCGAAACGTTGAGCGAAAGTTTTGACACACGGAGAAACCCGCAAGAAGCTGTTAGTTATAGTCACACCAACCGTGAAAGCCTACGCAGTGTTATATGAAATTGTATTTAAAAATTATTCAGAAACCACTTAAAATAATATGTTTATGTTATTATTTATTTGCAAATAGTCTTACAACAGCATTGTTACAGCTTTGTTACAAGTCACCTAAAAAATATATAAAATATCGCGTGTTATACTAGACTGAAATCTATTGTATTTTTATTTTGTAGTAAGGTGCCTGATGAAGGTTTTCTAAAACAAACCGAAACCGGTTGCAGAAAAACTGTAGTACGCTTTCATTTTGCGCATAGTCAAAAGCATGACTTGCTTGATGACTTGGACCGTTTGCTTTATACGGCTTGTCGAATCATTCAAATTTACATTGCATTAAATGTTACTCCAGACTCCGGTAAGTAGCGATACCTGCATGGCGTGTGAGAACTACTTTCTTGACACGTCAAAATGGCAGTAATAGAGTGCATAGTTGATGACAACCTGGTTTATATCAAAACTAAATAGTAAAAAAACTAGTAACCAAATAATTACACAACTTAAATAACAAATAAGATGTGAAATATGATATTAAATAACTTAATATTTCGATTTTTAACGATGCAAACATTTAGATTAATTTTGAGAAATATTAACTTTAGTATTTGTCAATATGACATTCATTTAAATTAGATTGACATTTTGCTGTGACAATCTTGCCAAACAATTCTACAGGCCGTATAAGCAGTCATCAAGCAGGCCAAAAGAAATAAATGTCATTTTTTGACGTTTTGCAAAATTAATTACCTCTCAAAATAATATTTCAAAAAGGTTGACATTGGAAACTGAAAGATCACTATATAAGCACGGATTCTTTTCCTTGTTAGAACATATGATCTGGGAGATGGAATCTGATTGCTTGAATGACAAAATCAAACGTAAACTGTAGATCTAAAGAATGGAAAAATGTCGCTGAACATCAACTAGTTAGTTAGTTAGTAAGTGACAGCATCCGCATGGTACTTTTAACCGTCCTGATCACTGCGACCACTAGGATCTATTGTATAGCGGACGTTATCTTAAAGTTCATCCAACACGTTCAGGCATATTGTTTTCAGGTCTTCTAGGGAAGGGTCAGCCTTGTCGAAGGTTACATACCTACCTGATTCTTGTAGTAGCAGAGTAGTGCCACAAGATATGCTCAACTGTCTCCTCGTTTGCTAAACACAGTCGGCATCCAGTTTCATCAGGGACCCGATTCTGTGTAGATGTTTCTGAGTTTACAGTAATATGTAAAGACGGAGACAATCACCTTGACATTTTTGCGGACAAGTTTTAGCAATTCCTTTGGTTCTGGCGATGACTAGGTGTAATACACTCTTTCGCATATACCAAACCAGGACAGTTGTTCCAATAGAAGGTTCAAACCTTTCGGAGTAACCTGTATGCAACAAATATCAACTTCTAAGAACAGCAACTAAGGACAACGTGCGTTGGACGCGCTTTCAATTTTTTTTTTGTCTATTCTGGTAAACATTTTAGCAGCGTTAGAAAGTTAAATTACCTTACATAAATTCAACATGTCCTTTCCATAAAATTTATTAAGAAAACTCCCTAACTGAATCTCGTACTGCGAGCATGACACAAAACTCGAGACTCATGTCTAAAACTCGAAGCAGTCGATCTTAATCGCGTATCCAGCCAGCGAACATATAAAAGTAGATGTACTACATGCTGTCGGCATCTTTGTTGTTTTGTCTCCAAAAAATGACTTGGTTTTTTTTCCTGAAATTACACAGAGGGGAAAATACAGTTGCGACTCCTATTTTGCATTTCCTGTCGTTTGCTGCGTTAAAACTACCTAAGTAGTACAAGTCTGGAATTTTATTAGTAATGAAGACACTAATACTGTTATTATTACCTAAAGAATAATACAGGAAGAAATAAACAAAATGATAATAAGTAGTATTAAAAATGTGGTAATTATTGTCGATTACTCTCAACGCAAAAAGCCATTGAATTACATCGTCAGAATAATTATTACTACAGTGGCGTCTTCTCTATAAATTGACAATGCTGTCAACACCAATGTTGCGCACGGCCCCATTAAAAATAAGATAAGTGTCGCTTCATGTCTTGTTTCTTCGCTGATTTAGCTATCCAGAGAACTTTTTGAACTGAAGAACTGCTCTAGAAGAACCAGATAGACAAACTAGATCCGGAGTTTCCAGTTTCGGGTCTGACAGATAAGCTGCGCGTCAAATGAATCGCCTCCATTTATGTCAACTTAGCTATCTAGCTCATAAATACGAAGCGCCTGTTTTAAATCACTAATTTTGTTTATCCCCAAGTGGTAGAAGTTTTTCTTTAATGATTAAAGCAGTGTTCGTTCGCTGTATAACGCAAGGAGGGGGACTAAAGATAATTTAAACGATTAACAATATTTCTTGAAAACCAGAGTGGGAAGCGACTTTTTTTTTAATTATTGAAAACAAATTTCAAATTACTTCAAATGATAAAGTATTATATTTTCCACAATACCTGGAAGGGAGGGAAGTCTCAAGAACGTTTTGTATAATTCAATGATTTTTTTTGGAAATTATGGCGAGCTCTGCTAAAAAAATTCGTGTAAATTTACCATGCTGATCGTTGGTTACTTTACGCCATGATGAATCATATAACTACACCTACAAAATGTAAGTTGACAATGTGATGTGTAAGTACTTTTTGTATGTAAAACTAGTTACTTGCTAAATGTATGTTTACATTTTAACGAAATTTTACATTTAGTAAGTAACTAGTTTTACATGCAAAAAGTACTTATACATCATATTGTCAACTTACATTTTGTGTATAAGTTTTACAAATAGCACACTGCATCATAAATTCACCAATTAGAATTTTGCAAAGGGCTTGTGTACTTACCTCTGATACAATTTCACTTTACTATACAAACACTGATGGGTTAAACATCCATATAAGTTTGCATAACAACTAATGTTGCCGCCATGAAAGTACCAAATGCATTGGCGTTTAGATAATTCTCGGCACTGTTGGAGCATGCGTGTGCTTATCACGTGATTCTGCACACGCTTTATTGTTCGCACTTTGTAACTTGTTACATAACAATCTGTAAATTTACAAAGCGGCGGACGGAGAAAGAAAACAAGGAGTATTAAATAATTCATTTTGAAATTTCCAATAATTATCATCTTGAGTGGAGACTAGAATCGTGACGTGAACTGTTTTTTGAGATTTTCGGCCTGATTCCTATAGAACATAGATTTTATTTTTCTTAATGCTCTTTAATAGTTACAGATTTTGAGACTATAGGTACAAGAACAATGGCAGCGTTGATTCTAGCTTTACATAATATATTGTTATGGACAGAGTATTTGATATTCTACTATTATTTAAAAAGGAATGTCACATTTTACTTAAGTATATTTTAAAACTTATTAGATATAATAAAAAAGGATATAATATGTAGCAGCAGACAGCTAGACGATGTCCAGGTGATGTAGGTAATCTCTGCATTTGGCAGGTCCTTCAAGGATTTTTCCTTTAGAATTTTCCCTTCAGGAAGCGAGATGATCAGCAGTGATACACCTACACATCGAAAATGAATATTAGAATTTGAATAGTATAATTTTACTATAGCTATTGACAGATCAAATTTGGATCCACCTTTAATTCATGTGAACAGTTGTAATTTCTTTTACAGAGTATTTATTTCTGTAAATTTTTGTTTAATAATGTTTTTATATGCATTGGCAGTCCATTTGCTTTGATATGTCAACAGACAGACATGGGAATTGCTGGAAATTGGATTCTGTAACAATTCTATGTGTATAAATGGTTGCCTACCTTTTGGGGGCACAGTAATGAATTTTAAGATTGTTGTTTTTTTATAGTAATAAGCGTTTAAAAATTTAAAATGTATTTTTCACATAATTCAGAGACTCATACCTTTGTTATATAAAAAGTGTAAGGTGATTCCAGATTTTGTAATTTTATTTATTTTCACTTCGTTGAAGATCTGGCAATCCTGTCGATCACATGGCCATTCTCATATGTAAAACAATGGAGGGTCCTCATTTCGGTTAGAATAACGGATTCTCACAAAAAGACAGTTGGACTCCTTGCTTGGAGACAATCGCTTGCAAGTCAGTTAAAACATTTTTCAATTCGAACGATTCACTAACCGAACCTCTCTCGAGGCAGACATATTTCTGTTTGTTCTCTTAAAAAATTTAACGGTTATTTCGATAAAATCCAATTTTATTCCAAATTACGACCTAAAAATAATTGTTAATTGTTAAACAAGTTTTTCACATAAATTTTATTCCAAATTACACACGATTTTTGGGTAAATTTTCTTCAACGACGATTTTTCCGAGTAATGTTCCTGTCCTGAGCGACCCATCCTCTCTGACCTGATGTATCTACGAGTTACGAGGGCCCATATCCGACCTGCACAGTCCTGACCACCGATGATCGCAGAATTCGGCCCTGTAAAAAGGTACTCTTCGGCAAATCTACCTAAAAAATAAACCTATTATTTCAATTCTAATCTAAATTGAACTGTACTTATAAGAAATTTTATTTTAATCCGTTCTGAAAATTTGAGGTTAGAAAATCGTTTGTAACATAGCTAAACGATCTCCAGTCACTATGGGGAAATTTGTGTAATTAGGTTTATATGTATTTGTTATGTTTTTACGTTACGAACCAATATCCAGTGATTTACCATCAAGGTTGGCTACTCTGTTTCACACGTTTATTCAAATCTAATATAACTCCATTTGAATGGTCAGAAAACGCGGGATTTTTAAAATTTATTTCAAACGTATTTAAGTAAGAAACTATGAATTTGAATCGCAAAAGGTGGAATCACTTAATGAAACTTTAGTGTTATTAATTAAACGAACTCACGGACTTACCTGAGATTATTATCCATAGATTTATGTCTGATATTAAACAAGTCACATTTTGAATTTATTTAAGTAAATAAAATCACCTTTATTCGCACTTAAATGTTTCATTTATACATAAGGGATTGAATACGATTAAGACACGACATAATCATGCCTATAAGACATCATTTAAACTGGTCTTAAACATTGAATTTGAGGGAGAGGACAATTGACAACATCATCCTATCACATCTCCATGCGTACTGAGTTAAAATATAAGAGAGTTAACGAGCATTCAATATTTTTTTTATGTCACCGCCCTCGATCGAGAATTTCTCGTCTTGCATGCCATCTGGCTGGTGAGACAGAACACTTCTAAATCAAAATTATAAAAATAGATGACACTGGTATATATAAAACTTGATATTTTTTTATTCAATTAATGTATTTCTTTTAAAAATTTATTTTTTTAATCCGGGCTGTATGCTACTGTGTAGCGTAACAATATATATACTATAAACGTTGACCACGGAAACAGTTCATTATTGTGAAAACCTGGAGGTGTATCAAGTTCATAAGTATGTAAAAATGAAATTGGTGCGTAAAAATACGCACGACCGAAATAGATATGTAAAAATACCCAGGACTGAAAAGAAAATTATTTATTCATGTATTATTATATAGAGTTTGTAGCAGCTGTAAAGATTTACGATACGAAAACTGTAAATTTACATTAGTGTCTGCATTAATACAAAAGTTATGGATTTTTACATTTATAAATATGTATTTAGGGTCTCACAGTAATAGTCACGTAATTTTACAGTATCAGCCATGTAAAACAGTTGTAACTTCACATCATTTTTTATCAGTGTGGCAAGGGAATAAGACCCCTGAACGGTGTTCATTGTTGAAATATTTTTTACGCTGGTGTGAAAAGAAAAATTTAATAATTAAAAAAAACTACATAGCTATTCTAGTGCTTAAAAAAAAATGTTACTTAATGGGTTTTTGGTTTTCTTCCCACTCTTGTGAAATAGGTTTTACATGTCCTTACAAATATCTAGAAGATTGTTCACAATAAAATGATTTTTTAAGACTAAATTAGACTAAAAGATGTACATATTGATTACACAAACAAATAATTCTAAAAAGTGGCTTGTTTATTCATTAATCAAATATTTTAAAGAATTGAACTAAAAGATACGCTAGAGCTCGAAAAAAGATAAAAATAAATATTAAATGAATAGAAATATAATTGAGATTATAAAGTTTGGTTAAACGGTATAATTTTATTGCCTGCATTAGTGTTTACGCTTTACAGTTTTTTTATCACGTTAAAGAAGCTTTGCCGATAAAATTGTACCGTTTTTTAATAATTGATTTCTTAATTAATGTTTTAATCGATTCATAACAAGTCACATCACATAATCTCAGACAATTCTCAAAAGACGTAGATTTTTCATTTGATAAATGCGCTAATTTTAAAAATGAAAAAATATGATAATTTTTTGTGAAACGATCCAAGAAATATATTTTATAAGCTTAACCATCAGCAGAAGCCATCGTAACTGACGAAGCACACCCTTGGGATAATTTTAAGTTCAAATTTCGAAATTCTTTGATGGACTAGCGAATTTTACTCACATTTATCTAACAAATCTAATTATAATAATTATTGCAAAGTCCAGTACTCTATATTGTCAACGTTATTAAACAAATTCGAAGATAAAATAGAGGTCATGCTACCAATGTCATTATTAAAGTCAACAAAGATTATATTTTAGCAAACTATGACAGCTTATGAGAGCTAGTAGGTATTGTAAAAGTAGAAGTGACAAAGTAGAAAATAATTTCATTTGACTGAGTGTATAAGGTGAAATTCAATTCCGTGTTTTTCAGGGCAGATGTGATTTTTTCGGCGCAAATATACTTATGACAGTACTGCTTAGGAATGGAAGGTATTTTGTTATTTGCGGAGCATACTTTGATGTACTCATGGGGGAATTCTTCCCAACATTTTCATATGAATGCAAGAAATGTGTATCAGCATTATACGTTTTCACCGATCTCGTTAACTTAAAAACATATTCTTGTCGGACTAGAGTCACCCAAGGGAGTGACGGGATATACGGGGTTTGATATTTCAGTGTGGTTACAGTGATTGAAGGAGACGAAGACGTTTCTCCGCACAAGACACAGGAAAGGTTTATGTCTTGCCGAAACAAATGTAGAGGAATATATTGTAATTGATATTTACGGTTTATGCTAATTTAAAATCGGTTCAACACACGTCCAGGCTAGACCAAATTGGAAGTACACAACGTGTAAATATACCTATACATAACCTATATATAACATTGGTAAAATCAAATTTTAAATTTATCTTTCGCTATCCGCTTTCAAGATAAAAAATAATTACCCGATAGCTTAAAATAAAAAAATAAAAAGGACAATATAATTGACAAAAACCAAGAACCTCCGTTATAAAGAACACATATTCATTAACTACCAACCAGAATTGTCTGAAACATTATAAAAGATCCTCAGACCGTACTATTTTACAGTAGCCCATAAACCTTCAAGAACGGTAAGAAATTCTTCACACACACCAAACAAAAGAGCAACAAAATGAATAGAACACACGTTATGTATAAAATAAAATATAATGATTGTGATAGCGCATACACATATTGGACAAACACAACAACATTTAAGAAAACATTAAGATCATCGCATTATCTCAACATCATCACGAACTGAATCATACGTTTAATTTCGAAAATATTGTAATACTTCAAACTGAAAGCAATTATCAAAAAAGATTAATCAAAGAAATGTTTAATATAAAAAAAAACAAAAATTCAATCAACCACAGAGAAGATATTAACGGTTTAAATATAATTTATAGCAATTTAGTTAGATGAATAAATAAGAATAAATAAATAAGAATAAATGTCTGCATCTCACTTTTGTTAAATTAAATGCCTTTGTAATTCAAATTTATTATTTTAAATTGTACTAAGAATTTTATTTATATATAACATGCGTTCTTTTCTAACTTTTTTCGAAATACATACACAAACACAAATAGTAACGCCGGGAAAAAAAGTACCATCAGAATATATACAGCACCATTTGCTTCAGTATTTGTTAGTTCGTCGTTGTTAGTAAGTGTTAGTGCCGTTTACAATTTTGTAACATTTTTTGTGTCAAAATTGACGATACTTTTATTACAAAAGCATAATTATATTTACTTTGTATGCAATGGAAAAATTACTTTCCAGAAGTTAGAAGAAACGCAAATTTCATTCATTTAAAGGTAATTATTTATGAAAAATTAACTATAAGTAAATTTTAAATTGTTTTAATTTTAATTAATTTAAAGTTAATTTTTTTCTAATGTTTCTTTTTAGTACTTGAAAATGTTGCCAATAAACAACGAAACGTTGTACGTATCAGTAGTAAAGATAGTACTAAAGAGTTAATTGATTCATTTATCCTGACCTACTCTCAAATGAAAAAGAAGTGTACCAATTGCTTTCAAGATATTAAAAAAAAAAAACATTTTTCTTCAGTTTCGATTATGTGATATAATTTTCTTCTTATTTAAAATTTTAAATAATTGTTTAGACATTTCCATGCAGCTTTTTATTTGGGATTTGGAGATGAAATCTACTACCTAATGATCCTTCAAAATTTTTAGTTATGATGTCACATTATTTTTTCTTAAATGGAAACCATAGTAAGCTATATTATTATATTATTCATATAGTAAAGCCACCAAAAGGTCTAGCCGGTTAAGCAAATGAAAACTGACCTCGCATCTGATGAAGGGTTCTTTTCTTGTTTTTTATTGTACTTCAACTAGAAATAGCCATACAATTAATTAATCTCATATCCCTAACCCCTATTGTAAGGGAAAAATGGGAGTGACAATCCTTTTTTTTTTTTTTTCAGTACCTATTGAAGATATCTTTATAAAATTTAAATTGTACTTGACTATCCATAAACTCATTATAACATAATTTTTTCAGAATTTTTATGACACTGGAAACTGCGAAAAACGAGAAGTAAATTTTTTCGGAGTGATTTTTTATACTAACTCCTCCAAAATCAAATACGATGATGACTATACTCTGTACTATACTCGATGAAATATTGAAATTGAACCCGTCGAATATGGGATTTTACAACATTTGACCGCAAGAATTTCGAACTTGTGATGTGTGATGTAGACTCGGTACAATATTATCCTATAACGCAGTATAGTACAGTGGCGGTTTCTGTATAGGAGCACATGAGCACGTGAACCCCCTAAACAAATCGTCGATTACAAACTAATAAAATCTATTACTCGATCTTAATATATTCGTGAAATATAACGCAGCGACACGAATAACGACGCGACGTTCCTGTCTATACATATGTATGTACATCGCGAGCAAGCGACCGACGATGGAGCACGTGTGCCGAGTAGGCGGGACTACGTGCATAAAGGACGTAGCGGAGGTGGGAAGGGATACGGCAGATTCCATATGAACGGTGCACAAATTGAGTGTGCTCCTGTGCTCGCTTTCGTTGCGTTCTCGGGTCACGTTAATAAATCGATCGATATCAACAGTGAGATATCGTGTTTTACGAATAAACTATATTATATATGTTTTGTTTATGAATGACTCACCGTTCACAGGTCGTAACTACCATAAGAACTAATACTGTTTGTTGGTGACAGTTTTATAATGTAACCAAGGGTGCATAATTATTCTAATTTATTAAATAACATACTACTGTAGTTTTTTATTAAAAAAAAAACAATTATCTGAATAAATTCCTTAATTTAATGTTATTTTCATTTGAAAGTTGTTTTAATATTTTAAGATAACGGTGTATTTCTTTATACTTAGTTAAGTTTTAACAGAATTTTCATGACTATATATAACATTATATTATATGCTTCACTATTGCTATATTTTTCCGTATTGGACGGATTTGTTTCCAGGTTTTTTGTTTGTTTTTTAGCTCTCTGCTTCGTACGTGCGAGCGAGAGAGCCAATGTGATATAGATATCGGGGTGGCACGCATGTGTTGTTTTCTTTTGCTTGGAATTTAAAAATTTTAATATATTAATCTAATAATTTGTTACTGATATTAAGCCAGTGCTCAATGTTTAATTACACTCGTGCAGTTTAGATGAGTAATTAATACAGGTCTATATTAAATTTAATTTTATATTTTAGTTTTAGGTATAAGAAGATTTTCAAATAATTGTAGATGATAAAAGTTGATATAATTAACACAATAATCATGCTTGCAACAATTTAAATACTTAGTGTTAATTTATAAATATCTTAAATTTAACTTTGTAAAAAAAGGAAATTAGACAATATATTTGTTAAAAAAAACTATCTATTTCATTTAAAACACTGATTTAAATTTTCGTTTGTACCTCAAACGAAAATTTAAGGCGCACCCTCAAAGCCCCTTCTCGCATTATTAAAATTTGAAAAAAGTAATTATCGAAAATCGATGTAAAAACACTAACTGTACAAATAAAAGAAATGTTTCAAACCAAACAAGCTTAAATCTTTATTTAGTTACCAAATACTAGGTTTCATCATCATTTAGACAATTTAGACTCTTTGATCACAAGGTACATATGTTGGAATCAGTAAATACTATATAAACACATTATTTAATATAAAAATACGTATTCGGACTTTCCTGGCATTTTAAATGACTAAGGTTATGGAAATGTCAGAATAAAATTTAATTACATTGAAATAACGGCGCTATCTACCCATGAACTGCAGAAACTAAATTTTATAGCAAACGATCATCTGTGATTATCGATATTTGTTAAAAATAGCTATTTTATCACAAACCAACTTAGTGATTTTTATCTACAACCCTTAAATATTAAAATTCCTAAAATAACTAACTAAAAGGCGGTTGATATAAATCTAACCCCAAATTCACGTATAGTGAAATCAATTATAAAAATCTAAATTTCTGATTAATATTGAATGGAAACTGATTAATTCTTTTCTGTTATACTTAATGGAATACTGACTTGGAGAGGACACGTTGACTGGCAATTCTCTGGGTACTGGTTGGAGTTTCGGTTGGACGGGCCCCCGGTCTCGGTTAAAAGCATGGAATTGTATACTGGCCGGGAATCTTCGTAGGAAATTTTTATAGGAAATTCCTTGACAGTTGTGCAGCTATGGTAAGGATTTAAATATTCAGGAGTTATATCGATACTTTTTTAGATTCTTCTTGGAACTTTGATATCTTTTTTAAAATGTGGCATAAAAATCGTTATAGGAATTCGATACAACTTGTCTCTCGTGGCCACAGGCAGAATGAGGATTCAAACCAGATGTTCCAGTAAACAGCCTTCGATTGTTATCGCTAACCGACATTAAAATACCATTATTTTCTCTAGTTTGAGGGTATACGGCGAAAGTTACCAAATAGACATCCCGAAGAATGAAAAATTTCTCCGAGCAAAATATAACAAGAACATAAAATATACCAGGTAAGCTTGAATTAACATAGAAAATAAAGTTTACATTATAATAAAGGCAATATTTATCACCTAACGCTAATATTGTCCATTCTAAATGGCTATCTTTAACAAATTCATAATTCGCCTGTAAAGTAGGCAACTGAACACACGCCTGACTTTTCAATTACTTATTCATTTGGTTTTGAAACCTGTTCTAAATGACTCCAAATTAGATACCATAGCATTATATTTTCTTGAAATTCGAAGACTGTTGGTTTTTGATATTTCTACAAATTTTGATTTATCTGGAAGATGTGGTTGAAAAGGCTTCCACATATCACAAAACAGGTATTTCCTCTTGCCTCTTATTCACATATTTTTTTGGAAAGAACTTTTATAAATGATCTATGATTCTTTAAATTATTCCCCAACCTTTTGAAAATACGAGCATTTGATGAATTTCTTTTGGGATATCTCAGAAAATCCAGACTTAAATCTCCCATGGTGTTCCTTCCACTTTCAATATATGCTTATAGCATGTGATATTTTTCACGATTAGTGGACTCAAGGCGAAACTAATTAAACAATAACAGAACTAAAAAAACTCGAAAAAATGTATAACGATATTGGACAAAATAATGTAACTAACACCGATGCACTCACAGTTTCAAAAAACCATCATTGTTTCAATTTGTAAGAGCATGGTACTCTGTGTAGGGAATAATTTTCATACATTTATCAATCATAGCTCACCGTTATTTTATTAGCAAAGATAGAAATCATAATATCTTTGTCATTATTATTATTAGTATTATTATTTTGCTTGACTATCATGGAACTTTGCTGATTTTTTTCCATAGTTGGGTCGTATCTATGACATGCTAGAAATATATTAGAAATTTAGAAATGCAATATCTTGCTTGATATTTAAAATGAATATAGAGAGTATGTATATGTTTTTTAAAGTCCAAGAAGTTGTTTGATTATAATATAGCCTACTATGATTTCCATATAAGAAAGCTAATATAACGTGCTATCTAAAAATTTTGAAGCATTATTAGAAAGTAGATTTCACTCCAAATCCTAAATAAAGAATTGCATGAAAAATATCTAAACCATTCTTTAAAATTTTAAATAATAACAAAAAGTTATATCGTATAATAAAAGAAAAATATTTTTTTCAGATCTCTTGAAAACGGTAAGATAAATTTAAAATTTGATTTCACTAATATTTTTATCTCGAAAAAGTAGCTCTGGACTGCCCTCTCATTTTTTATATCTTCGCCGCAGAGTATGTTTACTGCTATGTACATCCGCTTTAGTCCACATTGCATCAATTCTCTAAACGCAAAAATTGGATTAAATACTGAACTGAAAAACGATTTGTAATACTGCTACCATAATATTAATTATCGTTCCATCCAAGCGAATACATTTTACCAAAAGCATTTCTCTTGTACTCCCCCATAATGGTGGGTTCGCTAATTTTTTGCGCTGTGATAGCTCACGGCACACTTGGCCAGTGAACTCAAAATAGATCTCGATGAATAAACTTTCCGGGATTCTCTAACACACCATAAACTCGTTGAGAATGTTAGTTATCTCCGAAGCGATGTACGTTAAGGCTGGCTTTTACGCAAAGTATTCAGGGTTACGTACAAATATTGATTCTGTTCATAATAGTAGATTAGATTAGGAATAGAGTATTCACCTACGCTTTGGCTATACAAAGATATCACAAGGACTGTAACATAGTAATGGGCACATGCATATTCGATCATTCCGTGTTACAGGAGATTTTATTAATTCGGGACAATTATTTCCAGAACACGTAAACTCCCATTATCAACCTAAGACCGAATCAATTGGATTATCAATCAAATTATATTATTATACGGACGTATTTCTTAATTCGTGTGCGGCACACTAAAATTTGAAATACTTAAAAATTGACATCAATTGGTAGATTTCACCTTTATGTTCCAATCTCTAGATAAATAAAATGCAAATTGTTGGATTACATCTAATTATTGATTCTCAGTATATAAAATATCTGTAATTATTCAATACTGTTTATTAAAGTATATCCAAAGTATGTACACTATCTTAATATAATTAAATGCGTTTTAAATAGGCAACCACTATAAAAAAAGTCATATAGTTGTGATCAATGTAATGTACAATTCTTCTAGAATTTAATCTAAGCTTTTGGTCAAAAAGCGCCTACGCCTTCCGATTTTTTAGTTTTTTGATATATTCTCGAGAACGGCTCTAAAACGCACCCTCCATTCATGTTTAATTACTAATACAGTGTACATAATAATTTGAAAAAAATCCAAGAATAGGTAAATGTATTTTTTTAATGTAGTTTATGGATTAGAGTAGAAATATATGTTAAAATTTGTTCTTATTTTAACGCCCTACAACTCTCATCGTGCACCACTGATTTTATTAAACCAGAATGTCCGAATTGTTAGGAAGAACATTTTACTTTTTTTTCATTTTGACATTTCTTCTAGTTCCAAAGATATCGTTAAAGATGTCTTTGGAGTTGTAACTTTAGGAATCCGTGGCTCCTCTTCAAGGAGCAGTTAAGAAGTTAAGTTCACTGCTGTACATGTCTGTAATATTTTATCAAAATCGGAGTTAACCAGTTAGGTGACTGCTTGTTAGTATATACAATAAAATTGAGAAGTACTTGTATGGAATATAATTACCATTATTAAAGATTTAAAAAAGGAAATGAAAATGGGAGGAGAGACAAGGAAATGGCTATTTTCCAAAAATTGAAAGAATAATTTTTAGGAACATCCACTATATTTACACCAACTAAGCTTACTTTTACCTTTTATACGTAGTGTAGTATACTCAGAAATGACACTTCACACCACAAATCGTAACAGAATTTTTAAAGTAAAAATAATAGATTAGTTATAGAAGCATGAAACCAGTTTTTTTTGCAAATTTTAAGAGACATGACAACTCAAATACTCTGTAACGGAAAAAGAAATGTTAGATATAACATACAGTGTAATTAAAGTAAGGGATGCATGTACCTACTGCTGTGGACTGGCACTCCGTTTTTCGCAAATTCAGATGTTGTCATGTTTACTCCGTTCAGCCTTTGTCAATGTTTCGAGAGGATTTTCACAGATGTAGATTTTATTTTTATATAAGATTTAATTAATGAATTGATTGTATGATGTTTTTAATTTAGTGTTAAGTTTTTTCAAATTAATTTCACTCTTGTTGATGTCTTTTATTTGCTCATGTTGGTTCGGGCATATTCTAGAAGTTTTCTTCGGTGAATTGTGCGGCTGCGTTGCAAGTAGTCCAGAGTAGGATTTTATATGCGACTGTTTAACCTTGTATCAAACAGTTCCTTGGTAGACGCTTCCGTGAGTACATGCATTTTTATCAGCGATCGGAAATAAACGTTATGAAACAGTTCCTTAGTGTTTCGTACGGTAGGATTACGAGAACCGTACGCAAACGCAAACGAAACAGAGAAAATATATCAATTTCTTTTTCTGTATAAAGTTTGTGTACCTGCACGCAAACGGTATTCGTACGTTTAAAACGCGGGGATTAAGAACGAAACACAACGGTTTCGTACCGTACTTTATAAAAGTACGTTATCTCCGTTTAAATCGTTTGTGTAAATAAACGTAATAAGTACATTACGTTTAATGTACCTATGAAATATTAGAATTTTCCTACCATTATACTCTCGTAAATTAATGCATCTCCTTATGTACTTAGCACAGATGTTTATAAATGCCAGCAAACATTTTTTTTGTAGTTGTAATGTGCTCACAAAGTGATTAATTAAATATCTAATTCCTATAATTTACTTAATGTTTATTGAATTGTTGGAATGCAAATGGTTCACTCAATCTTAAATAAATAGGGAAGTAGATATTGCCAGAAAAATATACTGGATAAATAATAAGGAGTGGTTAATGATGGGTATAATCCTTTATGTAAATTTTAATTATCCCTGAATCCAAATTTGCACCCAAGTTATATCGACAATTTAAATAACGGATCCGATATTTCCAAACAAATATTATTAAGAAGCAAAAGATCTTTCTGGCATTATGGCATAATTGCATATGTAGACATATAGATTTAATAATATAATATACATTTAAATATAAGAAACATAACATAGGTAGGTTTGTTAAGTGCTCTATTCTATTACCAGACATATATTAGTGACATTCTTATATTATAACACCTGACAGTCAAAAAAAAGATGCCGCGACTAAAGAATATCGTTTTGCGTGCTTTTTTCGGGACGAATAATGTAAATGAAACGATATGGGAAAATGGAATTAATTCGTGGTGGTAAAGTTTCGAAAGAACACGATGGCAATTTAGATACTACGATCCATATTTTTGTTTATTTTTTATTACTATTATTATTATTCAATTTAAAATGTTTATTTTTCTTAAGAATGTTTATTTCTACCTTGTACTTTGATTGTATATAACAGAAATGTAAGAAACCAATATAAAACACACTTGTTTACTTTCCATTCAATATTAGTGCAGTAGTACAACTTCACAGTAAACTAAATAGTAAAATTGCAAGTACGTTAAACGTAACGTACGGTTTGCGTACTTTCTTTGTATATTCTGTATTCGGTAAACGTTCGCATACATAAACGATTCAAGGCCACCTAAAACATATGTACTTAGTACAGTACAATATCGTTTTGTTTCGTTCTCAGCACATTTTAATGTACTGTATAACGTTTGCGCTCGCGTACACAAACTTTATAAAGAGCCGAATAGTTTGCGTTCTTCCTAGGTACGGTACGTAAACGTACTGTTTATTTTCGATCGCTGATTTTTATCATTGCTGCCATTTTGTTAATTCATTTGATTTTGAGATTTGAATTCGCTTAATTTGTCTTTTATTCTGTCCATCAAGGAATTTGTTTTATAATAATTGTTATTATAGTGCTGTGTGCACATTTTAGATATAAGATCATTTATTATTTTTTGTTCGGGAAGATATTTTAGTTTAAAGAGTTAATTTTTTCGTTATTCAATTTTGCCGTTTCGTTTTTAATTACCTATCACCTCGGTTTGGGTGAGTAGAAGCTTTGTGCTTGCTTGTCCACGTTTAATTTAGTTTGTTTTACTTTGAAACCACGTGGTTTGAAATTGTAAGATTTACGATTATCTTCCTGAGCAAATTAATCTTTTGCTTTGATATAGGAAATAGCATTGTCCTATTGTAATTTAGAATTTTAGAATTTAGAAGGGCAGTTTTTAATTTAGGCCAGAACCTTCTGTTCACGGTTTTTTTTCTGCAAATTGTAATTAACCTGTTTTTTTTTAAATAATAAATTTTTGATTGTTACTTAACGTCATTGGGTTAAAAATTCTGTTCTTTTATTGTTTAAGTAAACCTTTTCAATTTTTGGAGTTTTTATGAAAGTCAGTTTTCATTCACTCACAATTTACTTTTCGTGATTAGATTCAAGTTTTAATTCGCGAGGGTAACTCTGAGGTTATTTGCTCTTTTGCGCCCTTTTAGTTTATCCGTTGAGCTAGCTAATTTAATTTTATTTTTCATTTTTAATATTCATTTTGCATTTTCAATTCAGTCAGTACACAGCACTACGTACCACTTAATTGAAGAAACCTTTTACAGTCGAAACTGGCCACATAACCAAGCCTACGCAGGAGATCAAACAACAAGCAAATATACCGTTGGAGTTTTTTTTTGGAAGCGTATACACCTATAAAACACACATATTTCGAAAAAAAAATGATTACTACTGATATGCAAAGCCGAAGGTTTCCAATACAGTAACCGTTAAACATTTTAATTACCAATTTACGGTATTAAAATGTTTGACGGTAATATGTTCGAAGAAATAAATGGGGAAGAGACAGCAAAATGAACAAATTTAAAATATCATATAATAAATCAGATACAGATATCAAAGAAGAAGAGATAATGTTTAATACAAAACGGAATACTTTTAGAACGAATACGAATAAGTAAAACGAACGTTTATATGTAATTATAGAAAACTAGCACTAAAAATAATGGAATACATTTATCACATATAGCACCACTAAAGAAAATATTGGTTCTTATTCCTACAAATTGGTAGATGCATATATGTAGTTATAAAGAATAGAGGCATAATACAAAATAAAAAACAATTAAAAAAAAAAACAAATACATTGCTTACATCATGTGTAAATAAAGTATTATAAAATAAAACAGCCAGAATTTACATATAAAAATTGAATATGCAATATTAAAGGGAACATAAATGAAAGCTTTCTGCGATTTTCTTGGAGTAAAACAGTTTTACACCGCTACTATAGTACATATATAATCTTGGTTTTCATCACACTAAATTTTGTCGGTACTTGTTTGAGTATCATTGCTTAAATCTGATTTTCTTTGTATATTTATGAGTGTAATTACTGATGTTTATTATACCCTACTAATTTCTTGGACTGTAAGATAATGCAAACG
Source organism: Protaetia brevitarsis (assembly GCA_004143645.1). Lineage (NCBI taxonomy): Eukaryota > Metazoa > Arthropoda > Insecta > Coleoptera > Scarabaeidae > Protaetia > Protaetia brevitarsis. The sequence continues at coordinate 1,011,817 of RXPK01000114.1, forward strand.
ATTCTTGTTAGCTTGTTCTAAGCAGCTTAGTTCAGGAGTAATGGCTAAAGTTGTAATGAAACAGTTAAATCTGCGTGAAGTTTCATCTCTCATGCGAAAATAGATTCTACAATGAACATAAATTATCTACATATAACATATGTATAAGGAATAGAAATAAATTTTATGTAGGTATATTTAATAGAAAACATATCTTCTTTTTAATTTATTTGTTGGACATATTGTACATACATGTATAAAAATGATAATAATATTGAGTTATACATACAATAGCATATGTATGTACAAAACGAAAATACATGTATACATGCATGTCTTCGTGTCTACCGCTCTTTTTCCCCTTCCTGACCTTGTCCAAGGTAGTGAGACTATTCTCCTCGCGGTCTAACGGTATCCAAAGCACTATATATTCTCCTTGTTCTATATAGTGCTACATTATCATAATTTTCTTTTTTTTAATTTAATGCGATTCAAATTTCTTTTTACTTCATTTTGTAATTTGCACCCAGCCATCTTACTCTCTGGAGTCTTTTGTACGTACCGTTATGGATATACTTTCAAAAACCTGGCGAACTTCAACGTTTGCTGCCATTCATTATCTTTAAATTTCTGTATACTTTTCTTTTTTCTTTAGTTAGGAGAAGTTTATGATTAATTAACATAGATACAAACTTTGAATATAAACTTAAAAATACGGGACAAATATAATTACAGGATATTTAAAAAAATCTAAATTAACAAGAAATTGATTAATATTTTTTTTTTTTTTTTTTTTTAAAGGGGTGGTATCGCCTAAGCTATATGATTAGCTTATCAGGTCCCCTCAGAGCCAAATCTCCCTCCTAATCAACATTACGACCCCGGAAAAAACCGATTATCGTAATTGACCAGAGCGAGATTTGAACCCCGGACTCCGCACTGATAGCCAAGCGTGCAAGCCACTCGACTACCAGCCAGGCGAATTAGAAAACAGATAGATGTTAATATAATGTCATACCCCCTCCCCCCCCTCCCCTATAACCCGCCAGAAGACCTGAAAACACAAATTGTTAGGGACCTTTTTCCGATCAAGAACGAGAAGCTCAATAAGATCAGGCACAGAGACACTTACGTAGCGTTATTTACAATTGAAGAGCTGGAAAGAGTGACGGCAGGTTTAAAGACCGGGAAGGCACCGGGTCCGGATTATTTGACCGGCAAGGCGTTACAAATAATTGCACGCACGACTCCGAAGATACTGCTAGACATGTTCAACCAACTGCTCGTGGAACAGAGGGTACTGGCACAGTGGAAAGAGGCTAAAATTGTCCTGATAGGGAAAGCCAAAGCGGGTAACATCGCAGAAGGATACAGACCTATTTGCTTACTCAGCATTCTAGGAAAAAATTACGGGGGCATGATGAAGAACAGGCTGGAAGCTGAATTGGCCGAAAAGAAGCCCTCTCAGAAAGACAGTTCGGCTTCGTCAAAGGCCGGTCAACCGTACACGCTATAAAATCCTTAACAGACCGAATTATAAGATCCACGGAGAAATGGGCTGTACTAATAACACTAGACATCAAGAACGCTTTTAATTCCGCGTCGTGGAATAAGATAGTCGAGGAGATGAGAAGGAGAAATATCTCATTATACCTAGTTAATGTTATAGTAGACTATTTTAGCGGCCGGAAAATAAAAATCGGCAAGGAAGCAATCATGGAGGTGGACGCAGGAGTACTCCAGGGTTCTGTCCTCGGGCCCACGCTCTGGAACATTTTGTATGATGGGGTTCTGGATTTAGACTGGCAAGAAGGAGTTTCTGCATACGCGTACGCGGATGACCTGGCGCTGGTGGTGGAGGCCGAAGATGAGAGGGACCTGGTTTTTAAGGCAAATGAATTGCTTGAGCAGGTAGCGAAGTAGATGAAAGAGAACGGTCTGGAGCTGGCATTGCAGAAAACCGAGGTAGGAGTGCTGAAAGGGCCCCGCAGGAGATGGAACTTCTGTATTGAGCTAACTGGCAGTCGGTTTCCTCCGAAAAAGGAAATCAACTACCCTGGTCTTAAACCATAAACTAACATATGGCGCACACATAAAATACATCAGAGAAAAGACCGATGCGACCCAGGCAGCTTTGCTGAAACTCATGCCAAACATAGGCGGCCCCAGTAGCGGCAAGAGAGAAATGCTGTACAGGGTTTTTCAATCCCAGGTACTCTACGCGGCACCGGCGTGGGAAAGAGCTTTGGAGGCTAAGACATATAGAGTATATTACAACAACTCCAGAGAAGGATTCTACTGAGAGTAACCTGCGCGTATAGGACGGTGGCTGGCATGACCGTGGGTGTTATAGCTGGGATCCTACCTATCCATCTTTTGGTGGAAGAGCAAGCTGCACTGTTTAAGGCGAGGAAAGAGGACAGACTCCGGAAGAAGGTATTGGTGAGAGAGCAGACTCTAAAAAGGTGGCAAGGATTATGGAGCAGGTGTGAGGTGATATCGCAATGGACAAAAAAGCTAATCCCCGACCTAATCCCTCGGGTAAAATGTAATTTCTGGAGAACTGACTATTACCTGACCCAGTTTCTCTCCGGACACGGACATTTTCTGTTCTTATTTAAAGAGGTTCCATCTATCAGAGGAGGGCACATGTCGACACTGTGGGATGGAGGACACCCCCGAGCACGCGGTGCTAGAGTGCGAACAGTGGGCAGCGGAGAGACGAGAATTGTCCGTTGGAGTGGGCTGTGATTTGACCGTGCACACCATCGTAAAAGTTATGTTAGAGGACAGCGGTAAATGGAACCTGGTTGGGGCCTTTATTTCCCAAGTTCTGGCGAAAAGAGAGACCGACAAAAGAAACATCCAAAGGCAATAGGGCACCAGCAGCCTTAGCCCGAACTCCTAAACCTTAACTAGGGAAGGGAGGAGTAGGGAGATGACGTGAAATGATGACACCCTCGCCACCGTAGATGTTATGTCTAAGAAGACAGTTCCGAGGGCGTGAGAAGGAACGGTTCAGACGGGCCACTTGTCCGGTCAGCAGACCGGCTACGTCCGCAAAACAAAAAAATATATATATAATGTCATGGAATGTGTACTTGATATTATTTACGTGTAAAGTTATTAGTTTCACTTAGATGTATTTTATAAAAATAATTTGATTTAGCAAGAAAAGGATATAAAATGTAGCAGTAGACGACCAGATGATATCCAGGTGATGTAGGAAATCTCTGCATTTGGCAAGTCGTTCGAGGCTTTTTCCTTCAGAATATTTCTTGCAGGAAGTAAAGATGATCAGCAGTGATATACCTACACATCGAAATTGAATATTAGAATTTGAATAGTAGGTTAATAATTTTAGCAATCAGAATATTGACAGATCAATGTTGGATCCAAGTTCAATTCAAATGAACATTTTTATTGTTTGTACAGTGTACTTATTTTATTTAAACTTAGTTTAATAATGTTTTTATATGCATTGGCATTCCAATTGCATTGATATGTCAACAGAAAGCCATGGAAAATTACTGGAAATTCGGGTTCGTCGCAATTTTATGTGTACAAATAGTTGCCTACTTTTTGTACAGTAATTAATTTTAAGATTGCTAATTTTCCATGGTAATAAGTGTTGAAAATTTTTAAACGTATTTTTCTCATGATTCGAAGACACCTACCTTTCTTATATTTTAATTGTAAAGTGATTCCAGAATTTTGCAATAATTATTTATTTTAATTTGGTTAAACATTCGACAGTCCATTCGGTCACATGGGCATTTTCATTTATTAAACATCTTATATTCCCCTCACTTCGATGAAATTAACGGACTCTCCGGAACGGAGACGGACTCCTCTAACGGAAATCCAATTTTATCCTAAAGTCCAACCTAAAAATGATTGTTAATTGTTAAACAAGTTTATCACATAAATATTATCCAAATTACCTACAACCTTTGGGTAATTTTTCTCCAACGACGACTTTTCTGAGATGTTCCGGTCCCGAGCCACCCTCCGTGTTTAGAAGTACGATGTACCAGGGCCCCTATCAGACACCCGACAATTCCAGACCACTTTGATGTCCGCTGAATTCACCTTTTAGAAGGTATTCCTCGTCAAATCTACCTAAAAATAAACGTATTATTTCAATCCTACTCTAAATTTAATTATACTTAAAAGAAATTTCATTTTTATACGTTCATAAAATTTTGGGGTTAGGAATTTATATGTTTGTATCATCGCTGAACGGCTTGCAATCACTTGGGAAAATTTAGTATAAGTTGGTACTCTTCTATGTTAATATTTGATATGTATTTACGGTACGAACCGTAATTCAGTAATTTTACCATCAAGGTTGGCCATTCTGATTCACATGTCTTTTAAGCATAGTATAATTCAGTTCGAACGTTCAGAAAACGGGGAATTTTGAAATTCAATTTACTTACTTTCGAACTTTGTTATTAAATAAAACCACTTTTATTCACACTGAAATGTTTTCCTTATCATACAAAACTGATCATAATTGATATACAAAAGTCTCGTGCGTATGATATTTTGGGAACTGGCCATTATACATACAAATTAAAGTATCATTTTAAAATTTTTTTTTTATACCGGGCTGTATGCTGCTTTGTAGTGTTATAATAAATATTTATAGTAATATAAAATCAAGAACGGGTGCAGTGCTGGACGGGCCATTGCTGCAAACGCCCACGGACAGTATGGGATCCGAAATTAATTTCACTGAAAAGGTGAAAATCTTCATTCTGAACACAGACCAGGCACGTAGCGGGATTACTGCTCTTGACGACTAGCACACGGATGGATCAAAATCCAGCCAGGGCACAGGAGGCGGTATCCTGCCCCAATAAAAAAATATTCATAAGCCTGGAGAAGCATGCAACGGTCTTCCAGGCAGAGGTATTCGCCAGAGACTGCAAACAATCCCTCAATACACTGGCATGAGACTACACGGTGATTCTAATTTGGGTACCGGGACATAAGGATATAAAGGGCAATATAATAGCCGAAAAAAAGCTACGGAACGCTCTAAAAGCCACTTCATAGATCCAGAGCTCGTATGTGGGATTATTAAGAACTCTGAAAGAAGGAAGGAATTTGGAATTGGCTAGATAAAGAAAGTACAAAGAAATGGAGGTCGACTGAAGGTCAACTCCATACTAAAGCGCTAATAGGGGATGGGGATGCTAGATTCTCTGATAACCTACTCAGATGCAGTAAGAAAGAAGCTAAAACCATTACTGGGTTGGTAACTGGACACTGTCCTCTGAAAAAACATCTATACAAGACAGGCCATGTAAGCGAACCGTGGTGTAGAAGATGCGAACTACAGGAGGAAACGAGTTTACATGTAATCTGCACATGTGAGGAATTGAAATTACTCAGGCACAAATACTTCGGGAAGGATTTATTGGAGCCTTCGAAGGTTCTCAAGCTTTCACTGGAGAAGCTACTGGGCTTTATAGAGAACACGAAGCTGCTCGAATGAAAGTAAGAGATTTAATAGCGACGGTACAATAAGCATTTACCTCAAGTGCCTGCACAATAGGTACCCACCCTAACTTACAGAAGAAGAAAGAAGAAGATCAAGAACATTGTCAAAGAACTTGTAGGTTTCCAATATTGATCTAGTTATCATATCATGCATAACTTTTAGAAATTCCTCTAATTGAAGTACTTTTAAATTATAAATCGATATACAGGGTGGGCTACTATATTCGCGTAGGTTTATATACGAAAGGTGGTGATATATTTTCAATTTTTCTTTGTTAAGGATTATACAGGTTCAGAAGAACCACATTTCAAAATTATTGGATAAAATTGTGTTAAAGATATATATAAAAGTCTTATTATACTAAAGTTAATCAAAATAAATACAATGTAAAAAGAATAGTATGTTCGTTCGAACTGATATCGACTCCACTTTGATCTGTCAAAATCTGTTATAAATATTTAATATTCATGTTCTAATCTTTGAGTTCGACTTGTAGATATCTTTCTACTGATCATCTTTACTATCTGAAGGGAAAATTACGATAGAAAATGCCATTCAAGGACTTGCCAAATGCAGAAGCCTTCTATATCGCCTGGATCATCTGACTTTTTATATTGTAACATATTATATCCCTTTTTGGTATTTTATAATAGATGAAAATATAGCGAGAAACGATACAATTTAATATAAATAATAATAATATAGCAAACCACCACAATAGATCTCTTTGACACATAATAAAGCTTAATGTAAATGTTCTTTTAGTAACGTCGATAATTGTCGGGATAGCCATATCCTTTAATTAGTCTTCAATTCACTTTGGTCGGCTATTTAATTCATCATCAAATTAGTCTAAATCTCGTCGCGTGACTAAAGCGTTTCCAATCGCTTCCGTCACTGAATAATTACACATCATCAGCAGCTACATTCATCACTTTGAATAATGGGCACACCATGATACGTAGAAACATAGGTTGTTGTTGTTTGAAACCTTACTTGTAATGTTGATTTATTTTCTCGTAAATTCAATTGGTTTCAAGTGCTCGTACCACTATGTATTACAGCCGAAGCTTCACGAACACATACGTGCATATATATTTGTACGAACAAAATCTAAAAATACTGCACGGAATGCGGTAACAGTTTTTGGTGAAAATAAATCGAATGCCGGGCTCATATGGAAGGGAGTAAACATTGGGCCGCTATTATTTACAGCCGTTTTCAGCGCTCCGGTTGCGGCGTAATAAGATTAATGCTTTTACGCAAGGACCTCTGTTGCAACCTCAATGGTACGCTATATAAGTACGTTACGTTCGGTAATTCCATTTTTGACCGCGTTTTAGTTGCAAAGCTTCCTTTTACGAACATCATAAGCCATTGGATTCTGTAGTATAAAAAAAAGATTACTTGTTCTCCGATAAACACGTTTGGAACCTATACGCTTCTATCGTGTATTCAAAGAAACGCAAAGGTTTTTGTAAATACTTTACTGTAGAATCAGAGTAACTGTAGAAATTCAATACAATTTAAAAAAAAAACATGTTTTTATTGATTAATAATAAATAGATAAAAATTGCTAAATTCAGCAAACATTTTACTTACTTATTACTTTGTTATTATAACTCTTCTAAGAACTTCCAGCTCGTTGCTTTTCGATCAAACACTAGTCTTTCTCAAGCTAAACCGACCTAAGAATCCACCGAAAATAAATATTTAATTTAAAGTTAAATTTACCCTTCGATTTAATCACAACAGCTTGGGAGTTGGGAATACGTTTTCGAGTGAAAAGTAATTTAATTGCTAATGTTACACGAATTTCCTAATTATTACATCAATAAGAACTATCTTAATAAGTGCTTTAAAGACATTGAATAATTAACATACATGAACAAAAGGCAAATAAACTGCTTAAAATGTCCTCCTTGAGCCAGTGCACATGTTAAATTGTTTCTTACGCGTTGGAAAATTTCAAAACCGGCGCAAATCGTATTAAAACCATTAGTAATAGGCAGTCGAATGTTTTCAGTCTCGATAAGAATAGTATACACAAGTTGTTTTAGGTGACCCTAGAAATGAAACTTCCGGCGAATCGGGTGGCCATGGTTGAGGTCCTCTTCTACCTATTCAACGTACAGAATATTGTTGACCTAGACAGTTTCTAACACGTACTGCAAAGTGAGAGGGAGCGCCGTCATGCATATAGCATATCAAATTTTTCGTTTTTAAGGACACTTCATCCATCAAACAAATCTGTCAATTCATCTCTAAGAAAGTTGTAATAGACATCACCAGTAACTCGATTTGGAAAAAAAAAATACCTAAGCTAAGTTATCCGCAATAATCCCTGCCCAAATATTAATCGAAAATGTATGCTGGCGATGTCCTTCGATGATAGCATTAGGATTTTCATCCGCCCAAATATGATTGTTGTGAAAATTTGTAATACATTCTCTTAAAAAATTCGATTCATCTGTAAATAATATTTGTACCGAAAAATGTGCGACCCTTAAAGATTTTTCAGGAAACCAGTTACAAAAATTAACTCGAGCTGGAAAGTCACTAGACGACAAATCTTGCACTCTCTATGAGTGATAAGGATAAAGTAAATGGTCCCTTAAGATACTCCATACTGTTTTGTAACGCATATTCAACTCGACTCGTGCCTGGAGATTCTTCCACCATGTTTAAAATCTTTTCCACAAATTATAGTCTTCTTACTGTAAGTGGTTGGCTGCCTATTCTTGTTTTTGCAAAGCTACCTGTGTCCTCTAGCCTGATATGCAATATCGTAAATGTTTCCGAACATGGTACTCGTTTATAAGGAAATCGTTCTGCATATAAACTTCTCGCCTGTCGTGTATTTCCATTATCTAAACCGGAGATGAAATGAATTTGAGCCATTTCTTGATTGGTAAACTCAGGCATTTTGAAAAGGAGTACAAATAACTTGGAAAACAGTTCAATAGAATATGTATTCAACAAATGTTAAACAAGAGAGAAATGTCACTAAGAAAATAAATGTGGTTGCAATGGAACTTCGCAAAGTTTACTAATATCATTTGAAAATGATAGAAATATGGAAAACAACTCTTTATTCTAAATCTTGAACTTTAATAAATAATAAATTGGATAAAACAAAATTCACAGCAAGTGCACGTTACTTACATGTAAGGTAAAGTCAGGTAAGTGTGTAACCGGGGCAAGTGTGTAGTTTGGCTATATTTATTTTTAAAATTGAAATACGGACGTCCTCTTGTTATAATACTAATGTACTAAACTTCATACTAGTTTTACAAACAAAAGTTCGCATCTCCTAACGTGTAATAACTTGAATATCTTGTGAATATATCATACCTTATTAAACAGGCATCAGTTTAGTATTACACTCTTGGCCGAACTAAAGGAAATGCTATTAATATACAAAAATGCGGAACGATTACACACTTGGCCCATTTTGCTGGGTAAGTGTGTAGTACTGACAGTGTTTAAAATTTCTTTTTTTTCTAGTAAACCGTTGATAATTATAAAAGGTGTATCTATTGAAGGCTTTCAACTGAGCATACATTACATACTTCTATGTGTAAAATTTATCAAAATGTCTTATTATGTGAACAGTGACACATTTTCTTCGCACTATGCAATTTTTACTACCCACTTACCTGACTTTACCTTAATTGTTTTCCGTTGATTTAGAGTATTTCAATATAATTTATCAAAATAATAATTATTACTGTACCTACCTGTTACGTAATCATTAGTGCAATTAAAATGATGTATTACCCTTAAACCATCACAGGTACCAGAAAAATACCAGAGGCGCAATTTCCTTAAAATTATTTTTTACATCATATACGATAATAATTTCGATTACTTAACAGGTGCGTATAACCCAAGTAAACTGCGGTAACCCCTTATTATGTTTAACAAAAATCATTAGAATATCATTTGGCATTAATTAATAAAATTAACACCCCCTCCCCTCCCGAAAACAAAGCGACATTCAAAAAAAAATTATACCACGTTTTCGTCTTGAAATTTGGCGAGGGGTTATTTTGTCAGAGAAGTTAGGAAACAGCTTGTATACAATGTAAACAAGGAATTACTGTACCTCGATATTGCAATGGAATTATGCTTTCAATATATTTTAAACCTGTAAAACATCCGTATTTAGTTGATATTATGATAAATTAAATAGTGGTCTTGTAACGAAAACGGGTTTTCCTATCTGGAGACTTTTGGGGATGGCCAGCCCAAATTCAAATAAGACAATGCCAAACTCCGTCTCACAGATAACCCACACCTGCTCTTTTGACCGGCGAGCCACTGCTGGGAAACAAACTTTTTGTTCAGTAGCGAATGGTTTTAGTAATTTTAGCCAAAGATGTTTCCCAACTGTGTTTTCCTCCGTCAATCGAAGCAGGGCCGTTAGTTAGCCTAAAGATTGTCGACTTACCCTCCTCGTCGGCTTTCTCTTTACTAGTCGATTCCTCTCGGGACTTCACTAAGGGTTCAAACTGAACTTCTTTTAGAATGACGAAATAAAAGAACGACTTATATTTTTACAATTATATATTAAAGCTTTTATATTATTATATAAGCTACACAATTAAATGGGATAACCAGTGAACAACAAAAAAGGTAAACCAAAACACTATTACGTTATTGAATAATTTAACATACTAATTTATTGAGGGATAGAGAGAGAGCGAACGAGTTACGATTTTTAAGTATTTGCAATGGTTAGTCTTACGCAGAATTTTTAAACATCTTACCGGCCGATGTGGGAAATTATGATTCTTCATGGAATCTAAACTTTAGGGCACAAAACTTACACAGCACTCACAAAAACTTAAGTCAAGAAAGGGGAAAAATTTACAGGAATTTTATCACTAATCAAAACACCTTTCGAGGAAAGCTTGTGCTTCCTGTTCTCGAATTTTAAGCGTATTTTGATTGCAAAAACTAAGATGAGAAGTTTTAATTTTAAGATTTAGAGGCACTCGACGAAGCAGAACGCGTGCTTATTCCTGAAGCTAGTTTGAAGGATCGCGAACTAATTGCCCCAAAATCGCTATGTTAAGGGTTTTTATAAACTCTAGTTGTAACGTCATTTTGCACCGATAACTAGTTCGGCCTCTCTTCACAGAAGGGCGCAAGTATGACCGAAGGCGTTATTTTTCTGACTTTCAGACGACCCACTGATAGCGTAACATGGGAATTGGCGACCGGTGTTTAGATAACATACATTGGACAAGGTAATAGATAACATACATTGGACCAAGTAAGAGATAACATACAAAGTATTGCCATGTTATTTTAATTACGCGAGTCTTCAAACAAAGAATAGATTGTCGTCTCCGGCGAAGCAGCGCTTGTTTTTTTTTTTAAAATGCCACGGTACTTATCAACTACGCACTAAGAAAATGAATTTAAATTCTCGCATTATACAGGATGGAATTTCGAATTCTTACAATCTAAATGCTCACATATCAATTCGGCATTTTTTATGCCCAACCTGTCGGTGGCAGATTAGTGTATATGTGTTCCATTGCAGTCAACATAAATGGTGCTGTATTAATATAATACCATGGTTTATTAAGATTAAAAGCTAGTTACGAAACAAGTTTAACTTGAAGAAGGATGAGGAACCTTATACGGACTTGATGGGCCTAAGGGGCCGCCTGTCTCATTACAAAAAAAAAGAAGCGGCGCGCTTCTTTCTTTTTGTGGGTGGTCCGCACCTGAAATTTTTCGGCCCGGCCCGTTCACATTTCTAGCATGTCGTTTTAATTAATCTTGAAGCGGGTGTGCTGTCGGATTTGCACCACCGCTTCAGAAAAATCAGATATGCACTCGCTATTACCCATAATGGTTTTACACAGGATGGTGTAAATGCCGCCGCGAGCTCGCAGACAACCAATTTCACGCATCTACCCAAAGCTTAAGTAGTATTATCTTCCCTCTCATCCAGTTACTGGAAAGCCGCGCACTTGACGCCTCTGTTACGGCAATTCTACTTATCACACATATTTATTAAGCGCTTTTCATCATAAAATTTCAATTAAGACTATTATATTTTGCAAAAAAGGGGTTGGAATTTGAAAAGAAGGTTGGGAAAATTAAATTTAATCCTAATTACACGACATGGATATTAACACAGTGAATTTTACTTTTATTATTGAGATTGTAGTTTCAATTGATACGTATATTTTAAAGGCTGTACTATAATACGCCATTGAAAAGTGCCCCTAAATCTACCGGGCTGAAATTAAAACAAATAAGTACTACTGTCACATATACTGTAAATACTAAAAATCAGCTTAATCGATGCCCCCTCATTCGATATATTAGCATAAGGGTGCAAAAATTCAAAATTTTTTTCTCAGGAATTACTTAAGCTATCACATTAAAAAAAATTAGGTAAGTAAACACTGATTATGAGTATTCTATAAAAAAACAAGGACTAATTCCGTTAACTCAGGTCAAAGCTATCATTATTTTCGCCCTTTGAAGGGTGGTTTTTTTTTTCAGTTTGTTTTCAGGTGCCAACTTGGCTTTTTGTTATGTTAGACTGTATACATTTAGGTTTACTATATATTTTTTAAGTTTTTCTGTGTGGTAGAACATGTAAATAAAAAATAAAATCTCTGAATAATCTTACAATCAGTAGTAGTCATAGCTTTAAAATATTTGTTCATCCATCAATTTCAGGATTATTTGTATGTATGTTCAGGCCTAGAATTTATAAGAGTATCGAAATATAAAAAATAAAATTATAACAACAAAATAATATTTATTTCCATACAATAATAATAATAATAAAAGTTGTTACCATTTTTCCTTTTTGAGAGGTGTTTTTTTTGAGTTGAGTTTAATGATTTTTTGTTATATAGTATATGTATATGTATGTATTTGGGTTTATTATATATTACATAGTTCTTTCTGTGTGGTAGAACATACAAATAGAAAAATAAAATTAAAAAAGGAAAATCATCGATCGGTTTTAGAATTATTTATATGTTGTACATTTCAATCCTAGCAGTTATGAAAGCACCGTGGTATAAAAATATTTTTGTAAGAATAAATAATAATAAGTAATGTATTCTTATATAATATATTATCTGTTGTTTTCTTATAAATATAAAATAATATTTAATTCCGTACACGAAGTTCAAAGTTTCGTTTTATGGGTTGTTGTTTGAGGTTAAGATTACAACTTGACTTTTTGTTGTATAGCAATGCTTTCATTTGGGTTTACTATATACTTTTTTCGACTTTTTTCCAAACAAAGTGATGTCATATGAACTGAGAAATATGCTCTTGATTTGCAACCTTCACTGATCTGGGAAAAGTGAATAGCTCCAAATAAGTACTTCTATCATCTTCATCGTTTATTTATTTATTTAAGTTTTTTCTTCCAGATATTTTTGTTAGCAAACCACCACGATTAATACATTTATGTAAGGACATATTTTAACTTACTTTCTACAGCACTACTACCCTTTATTCTACATAAGAAAATTACATTAAACGACAGTCTCCAAACTCTCACAATCAAATAATTGTCATATTAAAACAAATTATACAAGTCTGAGGGCATTGATTAAATGACAAATGTATATATCTAAAATACGAATAGCGGTTCTGCCCAACATTAAAAAAAATATAACAACCACAAGTACATAGCTTGTTCCAAATGTGGTTAGAATTATGTTACTAGAACAATAAACATCTAACAAAGATTTGACTGATTTATATTAATATGTTATATCATATAAATTGTACCAAAACGCATACATTTATAGGTAATAAAAAATCAAGTTGAATTCTTAAATCCCTTAAAAGGAGAAAATACTCATAATTTCGAACTGCGTGTACGGAATTAAATATTATTTTATTGTTACAATATTCTTTTATGTATGTCGATGCTTTCATAACTAGAGCTGAAATGTACATATAAATAATCCTGAATCCGATTGATGAATAATTATTTTAACCTTAAATAATCAATAACCCAGTGCTGGTACTAAGATGATCCAAAGAGATCTTGTTTTTTATTTGTATTACTTCACTGAAAGAACTTGACGAAATATGTAATAAACCCAAATATAATTATGCACTCCTATACAACAAAAAGTCAAATTGACAACAAACCCAACTCAAAAAAAAATCACCCCTCAAAAAGATAAAATGATGGTAACTTTGACCTGCCTGTACGGAATACGGATTTTATAATTACGGTATGCTTTTGTATATTTCGGTTATTTTATAACTACTAGGGCTGAAACATTCATACAAATAATCCTGAAATTGATCAATGAATAATTATTTTAACCTTAAAATAACCAATAACAAATTGCTCCTACCAAAATCATTCAGAGATTTTATTTTTTATACAGAAAAAAACTGAAAAAAACATGTAGTGAATCTAAATGTCTAATATAACAAAAAGTCAAGTTGGCATCTTAAACCAAACTTAAAAAAAAACACCCTCAAAAGGGGAAAATAATAACTTTGAACTGAGTGAACGGAATTAATCCTTGATTCTTTATACAACATCCATAATCAGTGTTTACTTACATAATTTTTTTGAACGTGATGGCTTAAGTAATTCCTGAGAAAAAAAATATTGAACTTTTCCACCCTTGTGTTAATATCTCGAATGGGGTGGCATCATTGAGTTAATTTTTGGTATTTACAGTATGTATGACAGTAGTACTCATTACTCATTACTCACCGATAGCTTTAGGGGCACTTTTCAATGGCTTGTCGGAGTGGGGCCTTTATATTTATAACATTCACGTGCGCCATAACAACTTGATGCAAATGTCGATCAGAAATTGCAAGCACATAACCTTAAAATAAAGTTACGTACCTATTTCAACTTCTTCGAAAATAACTGAAAGCTCCAATATGGAAGTATTTTTCCACAAGCTGGAAGCAAACTAGAGCGAGTTCGAGTAATATAGAACAGGTCTTCGATCGCGATTTTATAATATCGTCCGTAATCTGGGTCAATACATATTTTGCACACGTACGAGCAGAGAGCTCGGGAAAACTAGTGGTAGAATTTCGATGCTCACAAATCATGTGATGAATTCTATATATTAAGGGTGTCGCTAGATAAATTCTTATTAAATATTTCTCTCACGTTTTCGATGTCTTCGCCCTGTCATGCTTTACTAGAAGGTCCGGAAAATTCTCGGTCTTTCCGAAATGCGTAGACACGTCGGCCTCAAAACTTATTTATCCTGTTGGGAAAATAATATTAAAAATTTCATGCTGAAGATAAGGTATGCCGCGAATGTTTACGTGTTTATTGAATACCTAATGCGTGCCATAAGAAATATACCAATGTTCTCTAATGGGCGATTCATACTTATCTTAATCCCTTGAGGATCAAACCAAAATTTTGGGCCATTCTGGCAATTATTTGGTCCTCAGAAAATTTCAGCCAATTGTGGTATTTTGAATACGACAAATAAAAATTATATATCGTCAGCCGGAGCTACTATAACACGTTTTAGAAACACTTTTTAGTATTTTTTTTATTATGTATTGAGGTGAACTTTTCAAAATAACTTCGCTGAAGTAAATAGATTATCGCACAGAGATCGGTGTAGTCAAAATTATTATTCCCTACATAGTTTACAGAGAAAAAATGTAGTGGCAAAGTTCCCTCAGTTCTCCAGCAACTTTGTCACACATTAGAAACTAAGTCTTAACCGAGTGTTTTTGCAGGTTTCTATTAAAGTACTGCATAATTACCTCATTAGGAATATAAAATATAACCTTTTTTGGCAATCACATCGATTTCTTTTTTCTATTTTAGGTAAAAATTTTAACAAGTGAAATTTCATTTTTTAAGAAGAAAAAACACAAAACATTACTTAATAACTTTAAGAAAACAAAATAAAAATTAAAAGTAAAATGTGCAGTAATATGAAGCAAATTTACCTGTAAAATTGTAGGCAACTTTGTTACCAACGATTATACATGTAATTTTACGGCAACTTTTTTTTACAGTGTACACTAGCGACACTTTCTAATTGTACGACCTACAAGGTAAAATAGAGCCCATATATTTAGCGTGGATAGTGGACGGATTTATGCAGTAACTGGCCGCTTCGACATATGTAAACACTGGATTTATTAATGTGCGAAGTTGAATGTATCTCTTATGTATTTGTTATCTTTGCGTAGGAATAAATTTATTTCAAGTTTGAAGTATTTCGAATAACTGTAGTGTTATTAAATGGTTTTAAAAGGTATTTTCATTTTACAGTTGAACTACGACTAGGAACTAAACCAAAGGCATATTAATTATACAATAAATAGCAATATCAATGGGTTTATTACCTTTATTCATTTTATACGTATGCAAATAATAATGAAAGTATCAAAATGGATCGCATGGAGACATTTAAAGTATTCAGCTATACTGAAATCAGTAAAGCATAACTCCGTTATGAATGAAACACTTTTTTCAATATTACTGAGCACATTAACTAAATTGCGGCAGCCCCTGTGCAAGATATTAAACAATATTGTAATAAGGATTATTACTACTTCCATTTTTCGTGAAGTGGGTGTTGCGCCAATTAATTGATAATGCAGAGAAATTTAAAGTAATGTCGTTATTGACAGAAATGCATGTTTTGTTTTCCCTGCAGCGTTACCCAAATATGTTTATATTTTTTAATCTAATTAATGTCTGATGATTTCATATCATTTTTTTTTTAATTCGTTCCGGCTTCCTTCTTTAACATTAAATAATAAAGGAGATATGGCGAGGATGCATTCAAAACCATGATTTTTATATCAGATATTAGAACGAAAAGCTCTACACTCATCAGAAATATTTTTTATTAGTTATAGTAATGGTATGTTTCCATTAATATTATAATAACAACATAAAATAATATTTCGATTATAAATTCCCTAGTTTCAAAGATTTTACCTCAAAAGTCCCACAATATTTTTTCAAAAGAAATACAAAATTTGAATTAGTGCTAAATCGAACAGTAGTGATAGCTGTAAATACAAAATGGAGGTTTAAATTAATAATCAATGATTACTTTATATAAATATTAATTCTTCATTATGTTAATATCGAAAAAAGGAGCCGCAGCGAATTAAAAATAGTTATGGAAAAAAATCATTATGAATAAATTGGATTAAAAAACACAAACATATTTAGTAAAGCTGTAGGGATGTGTAAAGAAAACAAAGCATCTGTTTGTATACAATATTATATTTAAGGTAAAAAAATTCGAATTGTGCTAACTGAGGTAAGTCGGCAGGCATAAGATGCGCCTTTGATGTATTTAATTCTCTCTATTTTATAAGATCAATGTTTTTTGTATGTTTATTTACTGCATTCTTCCTTACATTTAACGTAGATTTACTACAAAAAAAAAAAAAAAAACAGAGACCGCACATCTGTGTTTATATATTTCGAAGACGGCAGGGAATGCATAAGTCGTCTACTATCCATGCTAAACATTTAGGCTCTATTTTATGCTGTAGGTCGTACAATTAGAAAGTGTCGCTGGTGTACATACCCAAATTGTTTCGCAGGGATTTTTTAAATTGATTTTGCAGAAGTGGTTCCAGACGTAGAAGCACCATCATTGACACCGTCCCTGCTTTCAGCTAAACGCTAGATGAGACAAATCTTCGCTTGCATTAGATGCATTTCCGGTATTCTTCAGAGGAATGGAATGTGTTGATGTTGTTGTATTCATCTACGTACAGACTTGAAGTTTTCTCTTTGCTTTGCTCTTGTGCTGTAATACACATTTCTTTCAATAGTTCCACAAGGCTAGAGAAAAGGGATGCGGAAGTGGTCTTCATTGCTAGGCAAAACCCTACACATTCCTTTAAAGTCCCTCATTTGGTGCCACAGGATGCTAGTCTATGTCTCTAAAGCCATATAGGCTGAAAATGTTGATAGTAATGCAGAGCATCGCTTCCTTTGGGAGAGTGCTCAATTCCGGTTTTTTGTTTCGCTATGTTTTTGAAATTTTACGCCAGTTTTGTTTTAAACGAACATGTTGCAGAATTACTTGAACTTTAACTTTTTGTAACAGAAAAGGAGATTATAGTATGTACATCTGGTATGGTTGAAAATGGTTGAAAATCAATACCGTTGACTGACAGCCTGAATTTCTTGGGCTTAATGTTGATAGTGATCTGGACTTTAAATCACACTGTTATTATTTAAATAATGAAAATAATAAATAGAAGAGAATCGTGAGGGCTATTTGCAATGTGTCTCGGATGGTTTCATTCAGAGATTTATTTAAAAGATTGTCATGTTTAACATTAGCTTCACTATACAGGTGGGCCACCACATTCGCGTCGGTTTATATACGAAAAGTGGTAACATATTTTTAATTTTTTTTTGTTAGAGCTTATACAGGTTCAGAAGGACAACATTTCAGAATTATTTTGAATTATACAGGGTGATTCAAAGAAAAGTTACACACCAAGTTGTGAAAAATTAAATGGAATCCCCTGTATATTATGGTATATTTTGATAGTATAAACTAAATAAAGGCAAGTTAGTGTTAAGTTTTTTATACGTAACTCAACTCGTTTACGAGATAATTAACTATTCTTCAAAATGTAGACTAAAATTTAAGAGGCATGCTTGTCCTGCATATTTAAGCTGGATATTTTAAACTGTATTTATTTTTTAACTAAAGCATTAGCCTTGACAATAAAATAAAAGTAATGCAAAAATTATATACAGGTGAACAAAAACATACCTTTAATTTTCGCTATCTTTAAAGGTAAGTAACTTTCTTATTTTAAATGGAACACCCTGTATTTATTACCTTATTTAGATTCTAATTTGAACGGTCTTTAAGATTGTGTTAATGCTTGATAGTAATTTAGATAGAATCTTTTTTTTAAATATTAATTCCTAGCCATTATTTTTTCTTTTTTTGAAGTAGGCTTGGACAAAACTGCTGTTATTATTTAACATAGATATATGCTATTTATTAGCCTAACTCTTCAACTGGCTTTTCCTACATACCACCTTACCAACTTAACTAACTAAGTTAACTTCAGAAATGTACTTAATATCGTTCAAGACATTTGCTGTTACAGATCGAAACACCATTCTTCTTCGCTCTTTCATATTGTCGGGCGTGGTTGGTGGTATGTTGTAAACAATATTCTTAATGTATCCCTCTAAAAAAAATCTGGGCTCGTTAGGTCTGGAGATCTTGCTGGCCAATTCTGTGAACCTCCGCGGCCTATCTACCTATTTGGATACTGCCTACCTAATTCATCCGGAACGCTAAGTGCGCAGCAGCACCGTTTAATTACAACCAAAGCTTTTGACGATTTAGGGCTCTCAAGAAATTGGGATTCTGTTCACTGTAATAATGAAAATTGTGTCTATTAATTAATCCGTTGTTATGAAAAGTTAACTCATCCGAAAATAACACATGCGCACAGTGACGGAGCCCGCGATCCATGTGATGGCTGGGATTATTCCGGTTGCGTTCCTTGCCCAACAAAAGAAAGGGATTTACATCAGGAAGTTCCAAACCAGAGAGGACAGTTACCGCAGCGAAATCGAGAACACCCTAGTCAGATGGCGATGTCTGATCCTGAACCTGTGCCCATGGATCACGAGAGGTCATGGCGAGATAGGCTTTTACCTCACGCAGTTCTTGACTGGTCACAGATACTTCAGGTCCTACCTACGACGCGTGGGTAAGATAGACTCTGAAGTATGCCTATACTGCGGGGAAGTAGTTGATGTCAACCACACCTTCTTTGAATGCTGAAGGTGGGCAGAACAGAGGGAGCTGGTGGAAGCCACGTTTGGTATGCTCTCATCAGACACAATTATTTTGAAAATGGTAGAGAGCGAGGACTTCTGGGCATGCATTGCCAGATACGTGAAATGGGTCTGCCGCACGAAGAAGAGCGATCTCGATCGAAATGTGATAAATAGATGTTTATTTATTTATGATATAGTGTTTATTTATTTATTCATTCATTTACATGTTGTGCTTGTTGGTGCCCTATTGAACCATTAATTGGAGTGTGGCTTGGTATGAAAAATTGTCAAATTTGAAAGTGAAATTTCCGTAAAGAAACTATTATGCTAAATACAACTGATTGTATTTCTTTGTTACACAATTGCTCTAAATTTACGAAACAAATACCTACCCATATACGAGATCGAAAATTTCCGGAAGTTTAGTAGAGGGTGATCGGCTAATGGTGATGTGATCGTTTGCCGCTTTCTAACATTAATAAACCGGTTTCCGTTTAGCAACCGTTGCCGCTGTTACAACCTACCTCTGTCAGAACAAGCCGCAGTCTCCCCTACCTACTTATTGTATCACTTATAAAAATTGCATTCAAATAATTTGTAGAATTATGTGTATATTTGTATAAACATAAGTTCCATTTACCTTCCAATGCCATAGTACCGGTAATCAATAAATTTTATTTATTTTATATAATTTGCACTTTTTAGTGTAACGATGAGCTTAATTAGGAATGAAACGAAAATAATTTGGTTACGTTCTAATTTGATGCGTAGATATTTTTTCATGACCGGAACAGTGCCGAAGTTGTTTCCACTCATTGCTCGATAATGGGTGGGTAGGTAATGCTCGTGAACCGTCAAGCATAAGATAAGTGGTAAATAAAACATTTCGTCTTGGCGTGTTTGCTAAAGAAATAAAACAAAAAGAAAAATGATATCGATTTAAAGTTTGGCATGTTCTCAAACCTTTATCTAACACGAAGTTTCAGCGTCCCGAGGAATATTCGTATAATTTCTGAAAGCTTTCTATTTTTCTTCTGCTCAGTTTTCTTGATATAAATTTCTCCTTCTGCCTAACACGTATAGTTAGCTGGTACAACTATCTAAGAAAGTATAGCTCGTGAAATAGAAACGAAGAGTTTAATATTTAAGTGCAGTCAAAAACTTTATTCCTCATAATAGATAGATAGACAGATAGATGCTTTATTCGTCGAAAAATCACCAACATGTGACATAGTCGTCGTCAAATATTTAATGTGCACTTAATCGTAATGTCAATAAAAAAGTAAAAAGTAAATATAAACACATACAATAATAAAAAACAACGGTTTTAACTTGTTGTACAGATATGAACTTGCAAACATTGACGATTTTCTATAGAAACAGTGGCAATATCTGTTTAAAACAATATTATTTCTAAGTCGGGTGCAGTGCCCATGGACACTAGCAAAAGTTGATAACTTTCCAATATTGATATGCAAGTGAATAAAAAGTTTATAGATATAGATAGAAGTTACGGTCAAAATCCCATGTGTTCTAAAAGTTGTTCTGCACGAACTATTAAAAGGTAAATCAAACAGTAGTGGTAAGATTCGTTTTTGCATCACAAACACACGACTTATTGTACCCGCCTGGCCCCAAACAATAATCCCATAAGTCAAAGGAGAATACACAAATGCATAATAAATATGAATTAATGACTTCATATCCAAGACAGATTTGAGTGAACTAATGACGTAATGGGCTTTTTGAAGCCCAATACATATGCTCTCTATTTGATCATCCCACACTAAATTACTATCCAAAATAATACCCAAAAAATTTACAAGTTGACGAGGATATTATTTTTTCGTCATTAAGACGTATTTAATTTAGAAAAATTAAATTCAGAGGAACATCTATATTTATTAAAAAATTCAACAAACACCGTTTTTCCATGATTTATCATTAATTTATTAGCAGAACACCATCTCTCAAATTCACGCAAAACTGTATCAACTTTTTTCCAAATATCAAACTTGTTGTCACCACTCACGACAATCAGAGATATAATATGGGAGATCATTAATGAATAATAATAAAAAAATCAAAGGTCTCATTACACTAACTAGCGGTGTACGTACATTGACCGGATATGGTTCAGACTTTACATTGTTATGTTTTACGATTATCTCTCTATAGCTCAAAAAAGAAACCACCCATTGTTTTAAAATACCATGAATACCTACTTTGTTCAACTTTTCAGACACATATGAGCATCTAATTGTGTCAAAAGATCTTGTTAGATCAAATAAAATACAAACTACAAATCTACCGACATCCATTTGGTCATAAATATGTTGAATGCAGTCACCTATAGCAGTTTCTGTAGAATGCCCAGGCCTATAACCATACTGACTATCAGAAATTAGGTGATATTGTCAATATAAGAATATATTCTGTTAGAGATTATTTTCCCAAAAGTTTTAGAAAATACACTTAGAAGTGACGTTGGGCGATAATTTTCAATATTTGTGGGATCACTGTTTTTATGTAATAAAGAGACCGCTGCTGATTTGAGAGCAGTTGGAAATTAACCTTGCTTTACGGATTCATTGATAGCACACGCAAGAAATTCAAATAATTTATTTATTAGTTAAATTGTGAATAATTCCAAATACTTTATGACAGGAACAGAAAACATTGAATGATCAACCGCTGCACCAGTAGTGCAATCAGTGGAACTAAAAGCACCAAGTTTAATCAAAATTTGCCATTGCAATTAATCACCATTTCGTCCTGACATTGCATTTTACCCCGAACGGTTTTTACAATACCCCAAACTGTTTTTTTCTTTATTAGTGGAGCGCGCCACTGCTCGACTAAAATGAGATAACTTTTCTCTTTTTACATTATTACGCACCTCCCTAACAAGACACCTATACTTAATCTGAATGTCAATGCCATTTGCCTACCCAACCAGTTCAATTTTTCAAGTTCGCTTAATTGTAAAGTCAATTGAGGAGAAAAAATCATATTAAAACCCAAACCAGATCTTAAGTTAACGCTTTTGTGTTTAACTTTAAATGCCCTATTGAAACACCATAAAAAACTCAAAAAGAATATTAAATACTGTGTTAATATAAAAAAAAAAATTAGCAGCATGTAAATCATCATACATGTGAATGGAAAGTAGGTACCTAAAAGTGTTAATACTGGTTTGATTAATATCCCTGAAAAAATAATCAACAGAAGTAGTCGTGTTCGTATCTACAACAAACCCAGAATAGCATACGATTTGTCCGAAATGATCTGATAAACTCGGATCAAAGTGGCGAACATTTACTAATTCAGGAAAGTTTGTAACAACATAGTCAATCGATGTATTGATAATAGGCATGTAAGTAGGCTGATTTTATTTGAAATAAATGCCAACGATCTGAATTTCCTTCCCTGAAAAAATGGTGGAAAATTTGGTGATATGTAATACAATGAACTGCTTGTTTCATAGGTGAAAAATAACAGCGTGGTGTCCTCTGAATATGAGGAAGGCATATATGATACCTGTAAAAGGATTTCGTTTAAAAAAGGCGTGAGGCAACTTCTGCTACTAACTTGACAACGATATATAGGATGACGTATATGAAAATGTTGTAAGGAGACATAAACATGTTGGCACCATGTAATCTAACTTATTCATTCTGGAAATGGGCAATTAAAAATAATACTAAAGCTAACGTAATTTATTTTTTCAATCAATGGACGATAATTATATCTAATTGTAATTTTTGTTAGTTCTATTTTATAGCTCGGTAAACTATTGTGAAGTAATTATTAATAAAATTATTGGTGTATGGCTATCTACGTAGCTGCCGCAATTAAATCGTGTTACCAGTGTCAGTACAGCATTTGGGCAATAGGTGCATCACCAAATTATTACCACCTTATGATTTGTAAACGACGAAGCAGTTCTATATAAGGTCTTAGGTCAATCGCTTACATCAATTTCAGTTAATCTGCAGTACTTATATGGACACACATAGAGGGATTACGTTAGATAAATTTTAATGTGAAGAGCAAGTGGATGTTTTGCGATGCGTGACACAGAGCTTGCATAATACTTATTTTTAGGATCTCCAAATGGCATAATACCGTTAGCAGTGTGTAATAGAATAGATGTTATCCATAGTTACCTATGTAACTTTACTGCTCTGTTCTATGCCAAAAATAGATTGTTTTAAATGAAGTAGGTACTAATTCTCCTTTGCCGATTAAACTTTTCTTTTATTATTTTAACACACAAGTCTTGCAATGTGGAAAGAGAGACTGTAGATTATGTTATATCTAATTGTGTACATATCTTAATATAATTACGCTGAAAAATAGATATTACAGATACAATAAATAGTTGTAGCGCAGAAACAGCAACACATGATTTAATATCTAGCATTTTACTATATTTTATTTCTTATTTTTATTTTGTCTTCAATTTGTTATCGTCGATTTTTTTTTGTTTATTCGAATATTTAAAATAAATTGTTATTTCATATTTACAATATATTGCAAGTATATATTGTGATTAACAAAATATTATTTAATTTTTTTATTATATCTCTGTCAAAAGAAAATATTTTTTCTGTTGTTTTCAGATTTGTTAATCGAAGAAGACTTTAATAAAGTTGAAACGTTTAAAACAAAACAAGTTTCTATTGTTTTCACGAAAGCCTGATATCCAGTTAGAAGTAGATACTATTTAATACTACTTAAGGTAGGCTAAATAAAAAAAAATGCTCAATCTAAACTCTGACCTGACTGAACCTGTTAGATGTGAGTGGTATCAATTGTTCCACTAGCTCCTTCCTAGTGAATGGTATTATTGTAATTTAATTCGGGTTAGTGCTCAGGTTTTTCTTATTGCTCCAGCTACAAATAGCATTGATAATCTGTTGGAGGGTTGGGGAAATTTTGTTCTCCCTCGATCCTCTTAAAAGTATTACAACGTCATGCGCATAGGCATGAAATTTAATGTCGCCCAATAATCTAGGCGGCTTAATATGTGAATGACTAATAATATAAGGAAACTTAATGTCATTTCGTTTACGACGAAGCTCGGGAGATTCAATGTGAAACAAAGTTAGTAATGTATTGTAATCGAAGCCTTGTGTGGGACAAGAGTTATATGATTTAAAATAAAGGAATTTTGGGAATCGGTGTTGAATTTTTTTCAAGTGTATAAGAGTGAGATTTATAATGCGAAGCCCAAATAACAGATGCATATTATGCTGTTTTCTTTGTTTTTAGGTCATTACGTCTTTCCTGTTTAAACTTCCAATGTGTGAAAAAGGGAGCACCCACGTGAAGACGGCGCGGCTGTCGGAATTAAAGAAACGTGGAGGCTGCTTCTTCCGCACTCGCAAGGATAATAATAATTTACCGGCTATCAGTAACAAGATCTGAGACTTCTTTCCATATACTCCGAGAATAAGGTTTTTGCCATGGTTTTCCCTTACTCCATTGATTTTATATAACTATATTTTTATAACACATTGTCCTTGGTGAATGCTGGGAGATAACGAAAGTCGTTCCATGGGCGCATTTAATAACAATTGATAGCTGACCGATTTACAGTAGACTCGCGATTATGTGAACTAATTACATTTCACATATTTCATCATTTCACATGAAGCAGTATTCAAAATAATTGCGGGGCTACTGCATTATATTTTTGTTATTAACAATCATAAGGACATTATTTAGTTAGCGTAGGAACATTTCAATTGTTATGGAATTCACATAGTACTTAGAATAGGTAGCCTCGTGTAGTACCTTTTAGGTGGAGTACGGAGTTGGAATGATTTGTAATTATTTAGTCTTTCATAAATAAAGTATCGTGCTTCCTTTTTGTTAGGATGTCGAAAATATACAGTCTTCACCCGATGTTTTGTCTGGTTTGAACGATTTAATCGCGCACTTAACTGTATTAAATGTTACTACCTTTCCCACTCGTTGCCAATTAGTCAGCTTAGGGCGTTCGATACAGCGAATTGTAGTGTCATCTGTGTTTACTGTTCATGCCAGAAATTCTAACGCCGCATTTCTGAAGTCCCTAAATGTTCCCAATGTTCGGTTTATAATACCTAATAATAAGACATAACATTAGTCAATATTTCTCTAATAGTTTTATAAAAAAATACCTAATTACCTAATAAATAATGCGGAAGATATAAGGATATTCATATTTTCTTTTTACATATATTTCATTTACGAAAACTAATTAGGGCACTCCTGTTGGGTCACCCCATATTAACTCATGTATAACACCAATCGATAGCACACTATAAAAATTGATTCACCTAATGCTCCGAACTAGAAAATCTAATCTAACGAATCGCGCAGCTTAATTGCGGTGATTTTGTGGAATCACCGGTGATGCTATATCATTCGACAAGACTTCGGCAGTGGAGCTCGACGCCAAGCGGTCTAAATTGACTAATCAATATTTCATCAAGAATTCACACAAACACAGAAAACGGTTTGTGGTAATTACCGTTCCATACCTACCGCTTAATGTGTCGGAATCAGCTCGAATTGCCACAGGTTGTTAGA
The DNA here is from genome assembly GCA_004143645.1 of Protaetia brevitarsis. NCBI lineage: Eukaryota > Metazoa > Arthropoda > Insecta > Coleoptera > Scarabaeidae > Protaetia > Protaetia brevitarsis. The sequence goes on from RXPK01000114.1 coordinate 1,037,694, forward strand.
TCTCGCCATTCAATTATGATTTAATTCCATTCCGACTTTCCAGTAGGCCGAAGGATGCAATTTAGTATGGAATATTATTATATCCAGGAAGGTTCAAAAAGGTGAAAGGTTAACTTTAATATTACCTGCTGGAGTTACGTAATACTGAGTTACACAGCTGCAGTAATACGTGTTTAAATTTATTTGGTGTTAAACACGTATTACTACGTGTTTAAGTTTATTTGGTGTTATAATTTTGAAATAAATTTTTAAGTCAATCCCATACTAAATTATTTTTTTAATAATTATTTAAGAAAAGGAAACAATAAATTTTCAAAAAGCATGGAAACAAATCATTTCCTTCCTTATTGATGCATGTACTTTGGCGTTGAACCTCTATGCCCACACAATTATGGTATCTTCACTAATTTGCCCTTCAAGCCTTATTTTCCCTTTGTAGGTAATACGATAATTTATGATTATAGGTATAACCCGTATCCTTTTCTAAGACGTAGTTATTAAGCGCATTATTAAATACAAGTTCTTGTTTTCACAAATATGTTTGAGCTCTAATCAGTTCACCCTCACTCAAGAGGTCCATATTTACCAAAAAAATCCCTGTTGTTATTTCTGTCTAGTAATTTATAAAAGTAGTATTACAGACTTAACACTGTTTTATCCAAATACGCTCTTGCAAAACGGCATTCCTACATGCAAACTAGAATTCGTTGGAATATCCGAGGTTATTGGTGGTAAAATTAAAAAGATTAAAGGAAATTATATGAATCTCGGATGCGTACAAGAAGTATGCAACTGTCTTCACTTCTTTATTTACCCAGGGAATAGGCGTCAATGCGAACAAATAGTTTTCATAATTGTCTGTAAAAATATAGACATCAAAGTGAACTGCGAAAGGCCTGGCTAAAAGTATTTAAAAAAAATATGATAGTTGGGTAACCACACTAATTATAGTTACTTTAAGGAGAATTCATACTTGGACGCCGTAGTTCTAATTTCTAAAATATTTGGGGTTTATGCGGCTTCCAGGCGGATGGAACAGAATTGAAAATAAACTACATGTATGTATGTAGGTAACACAGGAGTATGTGGGTGTTAATAAGACAAACTAAGAAATCTTACTAAAAGCAGATCGTAAAAGCAGTTATTTTAACAAATATAATTCCCTAATGGCGTAAAGTGTTTTTAAGTTATTTTTTTATTGTATCACTGAAATATCTAGTTTTAGGGCGTATGTTAACTTTTTTCTTTGTCTTGATGGGAACTACAAGTGGATAAATTATCTTAACAATTGCGCAAAGATATGTAACCTTAAAAAATATAGTAATAAAACGATGCTCCCGAACTTCCCCAACTCAATCTGAATATTTTTATTTATTCAGAAATCGAAACTTAATATATATTTAAATTAACTAAATTTTGTTGGTTAGAACATAAGAGTAGATTCTTTGAAAATATACTATATACATAATATACTCTTAGAACAAATAGTATATATATTTGCATTGAAGTATACTTCCTCCAAATGAACATTGTTATTGTTGTAGATTCAAAATAAAATAAAATATAAAATTATTAAATGTTTTATACTGAAAACATGAAATATCAAATAGAAATTACCATATTATTGGAACATTTGAAACGAATTTTACCCCACCATTTATTACACTAAAACTTATCTGTCATTGGTTCCCTCTTTTTTAGGGTGGTTTAGGGGGTGTTGCATATAGATACGGTTTACTTGGCGTCACTTTTTGATTGACCAGTGAACAGTGTTGTTGGTTGTGAGTGTAAGTAAATCTAAATCTTAAAATATTCGAAGTACTGCTGTGGTTAGACAACCCATTTCGCTGAGTGTATTTTAAGTTGCATATTTCGCTTGTTATGGTAGTTTTCTTTGCTTAAACAGCTGATTTTCAAATTACCGAGAATTTTCACGTGTATAAAACTGCATTTTTTTAAAAAACCATAATGAATATTTTGAAGTATGGCATTTATTATAAATTGTGTGAAAATGGGGTTCAAAAATTGCGAATGGTAAAAAAAATTGCAGTCGTTTGCCTGGGTGTGTTTTTGTCGAGAGCGTTCGGGGTACCAGACGTGCCTCTGCCATTTCTTATCCCAAAAAAAAAAAAATTATTTTCTCAAAGTAGATAGACAGAACTAGTACTTATCGAGCCGGAATTTGCGAATTCAATTTTTTCGGGTCATGGCAGTTATTTGCATAAAATTGGCGGTTTTTCGCGTTAAAATTGTTGAGTAATCATGACCAAAAAAAAAAAACTATGTCAAATATCGAAAAAAGGGCTCGATAAGTACTAGATTATTGTGTGAAGCATAACTTTGCAAAATTTGATCCCGATCGGTCCAGTAGTTGCGGAGATATTTCTGGTACCGATTTTGAAAATACCGTTTCGAGTAAAACGCGTTTAAAATTTTGATTCCACTTTACAATGGAATAACTGGTTTATTTTTAAACTTCGATCCTCGATCATCGATTCCTGGGCCATATGACGGATCTTCTCTAGACGTTGATGCTTCCATTAAATCTTTTTTTTGCTGTGTCAACCTCGTTCTTGCTTCTTTTGACGCTCTTGTCGCAGAGCGCTAGGCAAACCGAATGCGTTACGAAACGCTATAACTTCGTCATTACTGCGAATTTCTGTATGAAATTTTCAAGGTAGACACTCGAAGGATAGTACTTTCGAATGAGCACCTTTTTGAAAAATCGATTTTCCCAATTTACCCAGGTATATGTGAGCCCTTAAAGAGTTTATTGTACCATTATAATTTTGTAGTGTTTAGATTTTTTTTTTAAATTTAATCCATTCACATCAAATTGTTTATTGTTCGCTTGTGCTGATTTAATACGGATTCTATTCAATATTGTCGTTGAAATGTTATACGTCTGCGTTGTATGATTTTGAGAGAGGGATTTTTGTTAAGGACTTCCTTGTTCGACTATTGACGTGAGTAGATGTATTTCTTTTATTTCTTGGTTGACATTTTGTAATCCATTTGATATCGTAAAATTGTCTTTTATTTAGTCTACCAAGGAACTTTTTATAATAATTGTTATTGTATTGGAGTGTGCACTTTATAGATATAAGATCAATTATTATTTGTTTGTTTAGGAAGATATATTTTAGTTTTTTTTTCTATCATTATATTTTAAAGAGTTAATTTTCCGTTATTCAATTTTGCGGCTTCATTTTTATTTATCAATCACCTCGTTTGGGTGAGTGGAAGCTTTGTTCTTGCATTTAGTTTTTCCTTTTTGGTAAATTTCTAGTAATTGTCCACGCTTAGTTTATTTTAATTTGTGAAACCACGTGGATAGGCATTCAAAGGTTGTGTATTTTGGATAGTCTTCCTGAACAAAAACAAACTTTTGCTTTGCATAGGAAATAGCATTGTGCTATTTTAATTTAGAGTCAAGTGCAGTTTTTATTTTAGGCCTGAACCTGCAGTTCAAGGTTTTTTTCTGCACAATCTGTAATTTAACCCGTTGTTGAAAAAAATTGATTGTGAATTAGCGTCATTGGGTTGAAAATTCTGTTCTTTTATTTTTATTTTAACCTTTTCAATTTTTCGGGTAATTAAGAAAATCTGATTTCATTCACTCACAATTTTACTTTTCGTGGTTAGATTCAAGTTTTAATTCGCGAGGGTAACTCTGAGATTAATAGTTTTTTTTGTTCAATTTAAAAATCTTATCCGTTGAGCTAGCTAATTTTATTCTTCTTTTTCATTTAAAAATCAGTTTTGCATTTTTCATTTTATTTTATCAGTACAGATCAGTACGTACGTGTTATCTAATATTAAATGATTCCTGGTTTAAAAAGCTTTGAAATAATACTTTGAGTCAGCATTGTGTCGATAATATATGAACATCGTAGGTATGTACATTAACAAACATATGCAGGTATTTACTAGTTAGTAGTTTTCAGTAGGTAATACCAGCAAATTATTATACTGATTGAATTTATATCAGTAACCAACGCCGGCTAGATACCAGGCCCAGGCATTGAGTGGGAAGTACCCCAAGAACACCGCCCGCAACGACGGATTCGCATAACATCTATACCTCTACGCATCAATATCTCGTGCGCACTCTTGGAGATCCCCGATACGCTACCTTCTCCCAAACATTGTAAAACTATAAAGTATGATAGTAAATTTATTTAATTACACAATACTTCTTTATTTATTAATGTTCCCCTATCGAAGTTTTTTTTGGTGTTACAGACACAAAATTAGAAGGTAATTATTACCCGTGAATAGTAGAAATGCATAGATTAAGTATTATCAGTTCAATATACTTATATTTTGGAAGCAAATAAAGGCAATACTTCAAATAATACTTTTATATACTTCTATTAAATGTACATAAATTATTAAGGCATAAATATGATGAATAATAATGATGGATAATATGAAAATCTATTTACTCTAATCTAAAATATTTATTTTTGTGGTGAAAATATTATATGTTCATAATGATTTTAGTATATTGATTATATTTGAACTAAAAATTTGTTTCGTCTAACAAATTCACAGGTTTGGAAAACTGAACAAACTTTATTCTCAATATAAATACATCATCTTCTTGCTTATATAGGAAGTTATTTTATATTCAATGTGATGCATTTATATTCAAATTGAGTAATTATTTTTTTGTGTGTACTACACTATACGCTTCGAAGGATCACGTTGGGGAAAATAAATTATACGCCTTTCTTTTCTCTTTGTAATTGATTTATTTCTAAAAGTACATTTGCGTGACTATTCTCTACATTATATTTTTCAACTTTGTGCGCATGATTAATATATCGTTACTGCTGCTTTCTGTAACATTCGCTCAATCTCGCTATAATGCTCAAAACAACTTGTTTTCAAAAAAAATATTAAGCAATAAATCAAAGCTTGTTGCCAATGCTTTTCGTGGTTTTAAGACATGATCATCACTGTTATTCGCCAAATAGCTGAACTTGGGGAAAGATCTTATACTTTGTTCGGCTACCTACAGAACTGAAATAATTTGGAAATTTGTGGAAAAAAATAAGTTATCCTTCCCTATCAGAGGTATTATATTAATCGTCGTCTTTACATGTTTCAGCCAGGTGCCATCTTCAGAAGAATATACTAAAAGAATGAAATGTATAATTATATTATTGAAAAAGAAAAAGTTTTGAAAAATATTAAGGAGGATCAAAATTCAAATTTATATGAAATAGTAGAAAGGAAAATCAATTGGCCTGGGTTCTCAGGCACTCGAGCGTAAAGGGAAATGATGCGGCGGACGAACTGGCTAGGCGAGGCTTGTCAAGGTCATTTGTTGGAGCCACCTTGGCATTACCAAATCGCAAATTATAAAATCAATTTATAAATGGACACATAATGTGTCCTAGGAGTGATGGCAAAGGTTACCAGAGCAGGGACAGGCGAAAGAGTTCCTGAAGGAACAAAAACTCGAATTTACTAAGGATTTATGGAGTGAAGACAAAAAAAAAACTGTCAAAATGAAGGTAGGTCTACTGAGCCACCAATAAACTAAATAGGAATATACAGTTTTAGCAGATGAATCTATCTGTAGATTCTGCCAAGAGGAAGAAGGACCAGTTCACGACTGTGCCAATGCGATTACCTGACTAGGAAAAGGTTTCTAGTACTGGGCATGTAGAACTCCCTAGCTAACAGCTATATAAAGGAGTCGCTCTCAAAAATGATATGTCTAATTAAAAGAGCAAAATTAGAGAGCTAAGACAAGGTGCCGACAATAGATTTGAAGAAAGCGCAAGGAAACAGGCTCATAAGACCATCTCAACTTTAATCTAATCTGATGGGAGAAATGACTTATTTTGAGAAAATCTGACCGCTTCTTGTAAATTTTATTTTTTCTTAATTATTGTAACGGACATAAAGGGTTCTGATTAATGAATTACTAACGACTAACTTGATGTTCTTACATATCTTACAGTTATATAGAGTTACATTAGAGCTACATTATATATTTATAAAAAAGTAACAATAGAACATGCAGTAACTTGGTGTTCATTTGTACAAGACGAGATAAAAATTCATTTAATCTAATTGCAATAAAAATTGTTTTCTCATGTCGTGCAGTGAATTCTGCAATAAAATATACAGGAAAGAAAATTTTAAAAATATAGATATAGTAAATATTTTGGTTAAACGCGTTTTTCATCTCTTCTTGTGTACTTATTTTAAAACAGTCAAAATATTTTAAATCGTCCTAAATTCTAATTAATAACAATATTATTAATATAAAATATAAAGATGAAACCATGTACGGTTAATATTGCATTTTATTATTACAGAAGAATTTATTAAAATTAAAGGAATAGAATATGTAGAGATCAAGTATTATTAATACACATAAAATTTAGTGACCAGTGTTTCGCATGTCAATATCGTCCGGTATATTTATTAATCTATCGAATACTAACTATTGTACTTCGTTTCAAAATATTTCTACAGTTAAAACTAAACATAAATGATGTAAATAACAACACCGTATTCAAGATATAATACGAGAGGTTTAAATGTACAAAGCTTTTTAAATATTTACATGACTATTAAACGCATACATATATATAGATATATTATCATATATTTTATTATTAACTGATCATGATAAATAAAACTACACCTAAATGTTACACAACACTGATTTGGTATATACACGTATATTTATTTAAAATTGAACCACACATTCGGAAATAGGAGAAAACAATACCTAATTTATAAAATGAGAAAAGTCCAAAATTAAAATATTGCAAAGGCAAATCCTACACTATATTGAGTCATATTAAACAGTGTATTATCACCAATGGAATAAGCATTTTAAAGAAATAATTATCTTCTCTCTCTGTGTGTGTTCACAAGCGGAGCACGAGCGACGCTGCGGACGAAGCAGAGACCATAAAAGGCCACACACTAATTTCTTTCTAGATATTCATTGAAACTGTAAAAACTGTTATTTATTAAAAATGTATAAGCCATTTTCAATATGTTACGCTTGCCGACTTGGCTTTTGATTACTTTTGGTAAGGCATTATAGGCGGTCAAGGATTTATAATATGCACCCTGCTCATACAGCTTTAATCTGTGCTTAGGCACCACAATATCATCGCCATGCCTCGTGGTCATCCCAATTGAAATGTCCTTATTGTGAACGTAGAGTTCCTTATTGTTCAGATAAAAGGAAATCAATCTTATAATATACAAGCAAGGGAGTGGTAATATGTTAAGTAACTTAAACAATGTTTGCACGACGAGCACTAGGTACATGAAGCATACATCTTATAATCTTTTCTGAATAATGAAGACTCTCCGAGAGCCAGCAGAAGATCAAAAAATTATACTGTATGCCAATCTCGACTGGATAGGCCAAAGTAGAAAGTCTTTAGTGTTCGATACTAACAAAATTACAGAATTTTATAGATCGCATACAATACTGATACAGTTCTTTGGATAAACTAGTAATTTGTAAATCCAATCAACCCAGTATCCAAAATTACACCAAAAATCTTACTTGGTTAGTTTGTTGGATTTCGTCTGTTTCCAGGTACATTCATCACCGCGGCACCGAAGGCACGACACTAGACTTACCGATATTCAGCTGTAAGCTGTTTAAGTCGCTCCAGTTGTTCATAACTTTTAAAATCCCTTCCACAATTTTTGAAATCTCCCCGATCGAGTCACCGCGAACTACAAAAGTAGTATCATCCGCGTACTGGTAGAGACCATCATAGTTGATATAATTTTTTAAATCGTTGGCATAAATCAAAAAAAGCAGAGGACCCAAAACCGAACCCTGAGGTACCCCTTGTGTCAGCGACGAAATTGGCGAGAAAGCATTAGTCAAGGTGTTGCCTCGAATAGCGGGCACACACACACAATGACTCCTGCCGAAGAGGTATGATTTTATTAACATCAAAGAAACACCCCGCACCCCGTATCTCTCTAGTTTATCACACAATACCTGATAATTTACAGTGTAAATTGTGTGAATTGTGTGAATTGTATTGTTATTCATTAAAAAAAATCACTATAAATATTTAAAGAATTTATTTGATTATAACTTGCAATTTAATGTACATAGCATATCTTAACAATTTATAATTACAAAAATTATTGCATAATTACGAGATTCATATTTTCCTTTGATTTTTTTTATATTTACCTGTTGTAATGTAAAAGACATTTAGTGCACACCAAATTTACACAAGAAGAAAAAACATTAGAATACCTTCAATTGAATGTATCAAGTTCTATCTATATCTAAATCTTTCAAATGTGACAATTATTATACTTCACACTTCCTTTATCACTCGTGTCGTTTCCATTGAGTGACCTAAATGGAAACTTTTATTGAAAGCAACACTACTAGAATTTTGCAAATCAGTTTGTCTAAAAAAAGAAAATCTTTTGGATTTTATGTATATGGAAATTTCGTGTCACCGCGACTTGCTGAAAACATCTCTCAGTCGGTCTAAGAGAAGAGCGAAAAACACTTAAGGAAATAACTTAAATTACATTTCCTACATCTGCTCAAATTTGGTTACATGTGTCACTTCTCTACAGTTTCATATAAGAGAGGAAAAAAGAATTTGCCCTAAAAATAGGTCTTCGCATATCTACTTTGTTGTCTCACATATATTTCAAATAAAAGTATTTCCATTTCAATTTATTCTGTGACAAATATAGTGGACTACATTACGCGTACATACGTTCCAGAAGACAAAGTGAAGTTAAATTGAATAATTACATTAAACTTTTGAAACATTTTTTCTTGATCTAAAGAACGGTAGAACAAAATTGCCGATGATGACGATACAACACTTACGCAAACTCTTATTTATCTGACATTTTACTCGTTCGCAACTGTTTACAGTAAAACATTTTTGTACAATTCCGGACATGCTTTCATTAGCATCCAAACTTTAAATTAAAATAGTGATATTCCATCGAACTATAAAAAATTAGTATGTTATAACTCCTGTTTTTAATTCGATTTTCGTAATAAAGCAAAAGGCATAACATACAAGTTCCTGACAAGCTCTAGAGAGCTTTATTTTATTTGATTTACTTCAATGCTTTCATAGTTTTAACTTCCTTGCGTCAGCGATGTGTGAGCTACTGTAATTTCATCGATTTTGAAAAACAGTGCACGAACACCTCAGCCGGCGGAATTATCAGCTTAGCTGAGTTTCCGGATCTGTTTAACGCAGTGTAAATCGACTGTTTGTGTCTTTTATACCTTCACACCTCAGCAGTTAGAATGCATCACGATATCGACTGCAAAGGACTCATCTATGCATTAGTAATAAGAACCCTTATTACGTATTCCATTCGCATGAAGATATTTAACGGATATTGTGACTAAATATTAATTGGTGCTTCCATTTGCTTAAGCATGAAATCCTGATATCTATTTGCGCTATTTTATGCACAAATAAATGGGATTATACAGGATGGCAACATTTTCGAGATATCATTATTAACTAGCTCATTTATATATGTTAAAAGACGACGTGGATACGGCATTATTGGAAATTTCAGGCTACGCAATACCATATTGTTGAAATAGCTAATTCGCTTAAAATTGTTTATGTTAAATTAAAGATGCCTTGTTGCTACTTATTATGGTTGAAATTGCTTACTTGTCACGTTTTGCCACCAAAGTTGTTGTTGCTGTAATTGCCAAAAGGTTATATTGTGCATTTACAGCAGTGTGTGGAAATTTGTGTTAATATTTGGTATACATCTGCAAAAATCAGTTCTTGTAACAACTAAAACATGCCGAGACCATGGTGTAAACAGTCAGTCGTTAGTCGTTTCACTAATCGCGCATTTCGAAACATCGAAATACATCGCCACAACTACGGAGTATTACTTCAATTAAGTTCAGTACAATCGGTAGATGGCACATACATTGCTAATACTATATTATTATATAGCACGTGTTCCCAACATTCACGTTGCAAACATTAATTAATTAAATTCCGTTCATGAACAAACGAGGGAATCTCATCCACTAGCCCAAAGCGAAAACGTTTATGACATACCTAAAGCTGTCGTGGAGAAGGTTTTACTCAATGTGCTATTAGAAATACAATTTATGACATGTATAAATAATGGGTATATGCAAAAATTGTTTTCGGAAGCGGCTCTTAGATTTAAAATATTTTTAGAGCACATATGACATTAAATACTTTTCACAGTGTTCTCAAACAAAAAAATGTTTTTTATGATTGCAATACATCGATGCGAAAAGTATTACTTAATATAGGCTTTCATATCAGGGGTTATTGGTTCAGGTAGTACATTGTCTGTAATTATAAATGAATTATTTCTTCGAAAGCATAAGAAATACAAAGTAGGTTTTGTTAATCCTGAAAATTTTCTCGTCTGTAATTATTATTTAGCTGAATTTTCATTATTTGCGAACTTTTTTTGATCAAATATGTGAAAGTTGCTTTTGAAGTTTCGATATAAATTTATTACTATTTTTCAGAAATTATTAAAAATTATTATCAAAACTTGTTCCATTTGTTTTATTATTTATCAACAACTACCCAAAATATTTGATTATCAACTTTTTAAAACATAGATTATACTAATACTATACTATAAATCCCCAACAACAAAGATATTTGTTTCCCAAATTTCAAAGCTTTTCAGAGAAAATGAATAAATTTTTAATACTATGCAACCTTAAAATAGCACATCAAAATTATAACAATTTCTTTACTCAAAATTAAAAGATATATTTCCTTTACAAAAACAATGGTGTATAGATTTAACAAACTTTACAACATATATCGGAAAGATTAAAAGGAGTTTTAATAAAACAGAAAAATTATAAAACTAGCAATTCAGTTTTATCGAATTTATACTACTCCATACTTCGTAAAATTTTCGTAAACATCAAAGTAAAATAAGTATAACATACACTAAATCAAACTAGGCCAAACTAAACATATAACACAAACAAAAATCCTTTCATTATGCAATCTGATATTATAAGACGTAATTTTTGTAACAACTACACAAACATTAAATTACAATTATTCCATAAAGTAAATTCGTTCGTTGAGGTTAGAACGATTGCATTGGTACATGTTTTATCTCATTTTACCTACGTGACAGTGTAGAAAGCTTGCGAAGAGACCCTAAATCAAGAGGAATGAACATTTTTAATAGTTTCCGTGCCTGTAAATAAATTGACCATTACAGCTTTATTCAGTACCCGCCTTAAAGTTTATGTGTATTGCTAGTCTAGATATTAACTCCCATAAATTGTTTCATATCTACACTTCATAATAGTACTATTATTTACAATTTATAGTATACTAAAAGTTAACATGGTTCAAGTACATTAAAACAAGGTAAAAGCAAGGTTTGTCCAATATAGTAATTAACGGATAGATATTGCTTTAGGTAAATTAACTTGTGTACATTTTGAATATCATTCGATTAGAGCATTGTTTGTACCGTATACATTATGCGCTGTAACAAGAAATATTAGGAAAGAAAGAACATATTATTTGGAATATTGCTATAATAGTTTATGTGTAATTTTATAACACCTACATAATTACTACTTTATCGAAAATTAGATAACATTAAGGTACAAGAAGGTGACACATATAACTTCACTTGGGGATAATAGTAGTTACATAGAACATCACATAATATAATTTAAATTTAACTTACTCATGAAGTAACAAATATAGCTCAAATTACACCAATTTCCTGAACTTAACAGGAACCGTAAGTGTAATTGATATTGCGTGCAAAACGGAAGGTAAAATTATAGATTGTTCCTTTAGATTATTATTACTGACAGAGACCCTTGTTGGTTCATTAATATTTATCTAAAAATGACACATAATATCATAATTCACACTAAATTGCTTTCTATTTAAATTTCCTGTTATTAGATAAGCAAACAAATTTATTTGAATATCTTGCTAGGTAATACTTATAGAATTTTAGCGACCTAGACCATGAATAATATTTTCTCATGAGAAGAAAAAAGTTAAGAACGTGTAAGCTGCAAGGAATACTGTATCGTTTTATTCCAACTTTTAAACGCATACTTAATTTAATGACTAAATTACGAAAATAATGAAAGTGGTGGGGCAGTTCCGCTTGTTTACAAATATACAGGGTTTGTCAGATCACTATTTCAAAGAACATCACTTAGGGCGACCAATTTTTCGTTATTACTAAATAGGGCTAGGTGTTCTTTTTTATGTAAAAACTGCTGGGAATATGCACTCGTTAACGACGTAAGCGGAAACATCAGAAGGAAAACGAAGGGATGCTAGGGGTAGTGGAGGTGGTAAACGCGATTCTCGTTTAAACTCCGATTTTCTTTATGATATTCTAGATGACTGACAAGCGGTAGCAAAAAGCGACTGATTCGAAGTAGCGCCTTTGCAACTTAACATTAAAAAGGAGTTTCTATTTCGCTAAATTGTATCGTTTAAAAAATCTAACGATAATCGCTAAAACGCTTACCATGTGATCATATCTATCGTTATGATTGTCAGCAAGTACAAGTAATAATAGTACCATTGGTTAAACGCCTTCACAAGTTCGTTGTTTACGAAACGAAAATCGCTTTTATGTATTAGTATCCCCGAAATGCCGTAGGGGTATGTTACTACCGATGGGCCATTCTAACATTCAACTTAAATTGTAGTTGTTTAACATTAAATGTATTAAAACTCTAATCAAAATGGATTACAATTATCAGTAAATCCGTTAATACAAATTAAAGAAAAAGTTTAAGTGTAAAAAAGGTTACTTTTTTTTAATTTTTTTAAGTTAAGGAACTGAATAAAAGAATTATATGAAGAATTAGCACATGTAAAGATAGATTAAACCTTAAGTAAATATAGCTTCTTTACTTAAACACACAAAAATTTCATACAGTGATTTCGAAATTTACTAGTAAGTCATTGAATCATAAAAATACGTTAGATAAATTTATATGACTTCCGAAAAATTCTGCCACTTACACACTTTTCGTGAGGCAGATACATAAACTAGGAGTATGCCAGTGGACCGTGGCATTATGAGAATGTTCTGATTTATGTTATTAAAATGTCACTGTATTACATCTAACAAATAATACACACTCAGGCCTGGTGCTATATATGTTTGTCTGTGCGAAATGTCATTAGAGAATGGAAATTTTGTAAATTTCCACAAAATTACCCCAGAAAGTAATATCATAGTTTAGAGGGTAAAACACATTTTTATAATATGACATAAAAACAACTTCAACACTCATTGTAACAAACGACACTCTATACTTAGGGCATATTGAACAGTTTCCAAATACTTGAGTTAATTGGAACAAATAATGTTGTAACGTAGAAACTTGAATTCATTTAAGGCCAGTAAAACATATATTTGTTCGTGTCTTATTATTATTTTTCTGCAGTTATTACTCATGTTAGGTATTCAAAAACAAATTGCACTAAAGTTTTTTCTAAATTCAACTATTTTTAACATATGTATTTACGATTTTCACAGTTTTGACATTTCCATCTTCTTCGAAAACGTTTCTTATTTTACAAATCATCAGCGATAATAACGTAATTTTGCTATAGTGTGGCGCAATAAAAAACTCATTCATGTCATATTCTATAAAGCTATAGCAAAGTGCTCCTAAATTGATAATGATAATTAATTAGCAAATAGAGAAAGCTTTATTGGCATTAAATAGAATGCAGAGTTCAGAATTAATGAATTAGAATGTGATCGGGATGCTTCTTTTTTTGCATTAAAATTAAATATGAGATTTATAATATAATATTATTATATGCAATATCTATTTAATATTGACGTTTTCATTTCCTCTATATGTTTGTGTTATGCATGCAAGTGTGCTACTTACGGTTTAGTACTCTATACCACCAAGTAGGTACAAGCTTTTAACATGAATTCTACGGTTGACTGCAAGCACTTTATTCTCCAACAGGTGGAGCAATTGATGTTTACGTAAGCAGATTCGGGCTTGGTACAACATTTAAATTAATATACCTGAGGCAAATTGATATGAGAGTATGTAGTTGGCAATTTATACAGAGTAAAAAACTATTAAGGGGTACAAAAGCCCGAGTTAGTAGCTTATTTTCCTAAAATTGTTTGCTGTATAAATCGCAAGTTTGATATTTATTAGTCTAACGAATTGATATATTTACACAAATTATTGTAGATGTGCACGGCAATTTAATAAAGATTAAAGTACTTATTTTAATGCATTAAATATCTGCGTCACTGTGAAACAAGCTACTTGCGTTGTGTCATATACTGAAGGGATTGTCTGTTGCTAAATGATCGCTAAATAGTCATGTTGGTATGGATGAATTAGGTTCGTTACATGTTGGAATGCTAAATGGCAATTTGGCTTAAGGATCTATGGATTATGAGTTATTTTGTTTTATTGAGGTACACAGAGAACGAATGATATAGGTTATAGAAAGTTTCATTATTGCTCATTGATCAAGTCAATCGCATTTGCAAAGCAAATATAATACGAAGTTATTATATAATACAAAGCGAATTCAATTAAGTATAAAATATTATAACAACATTTTAAACGACTTTTTTTATTTTGTTTGGATTTGATCAATTTATTAAAAATATTGGTATACCATAAACTAGTTTTCATTCCCGATGTATTATTCCAGTTTGCAAGTGTTTTAACAAATTACCTGTAATTTTACTGCCCAAAAGTAAAAATTAAAATACATTGTGGACTGCTGCAAATTATTTCCACGGACTTTCGTTCCCATGGCTTCCTATTAACAATGAAATATGTTTTTATAAGTAAATGAGCAAACGGTCATCTGATTAACGGTTACCTTCAGCGATACACGCTATTGTTGATGTTCCGTCAGCTGTACTTTCGTCTTTATGCCTCACCATTTAACATTTATTCATTTAATTTTGTGATATACCTATGGTGATCGATGTAATTTGAAATATTAATAGAGAAAAATGTGTTGATTGGAAAGAAATGTGATAAAAAAGCCTTTGTATCCAAAGCTGAAACGTCAAATATAATACTTAAAGGATTCATATTTCTGTAATATTCAATAAAAAAAAAATCGTGAAAACTACGAAAACATAAATATTAAAATGAAAGTTATGAAAGTATGAATGTTATTTGTCTTCTAATATTGCTATGTTGTTTCTATACCTCCAAGATTTTAGAAACTGAAAGTGACCTTTATGATGCGTTTATATGTTAGAATTAATGTTGACAATTTGATGTTCGTAATTTCGTATCTAGTATATATATATTAGTATATAAATTTGTCAGTTAGAAGATGTCATGTATAGAAAGAATTGTGAATAAAAGATTATAATCTGGAGCAGAAATTTTGTAATTGATAGTGATGATATAATAACATATTAGGATTATGCTGGCTAAGTAGGCATGCATGTACACTGTCCAACAAAATAAACATCGTAGCACAGTGACTATCAAAACTGCTCATTTGAACAGACGCACGTTCGGATGCCATCGACAGGTAAGAGGTTTATTGGGGTACCTACGTCTAAAACACTTGGCAATTATAAAAATTAGGTAAAAAAATATGAAAATTCACTGTGGGCGACGACATTAATTTTGTCGGGTAGTGTACATTAATTTTTTTGAATTTCATCTCTTTATAGTTTTCGGGTATATAATTTTTGAATAAATATTAAAAAGTATTTGATCTTAAAATATCTCTTTTTTTTGAGTTCCTGGTATTTTATGCTTGTTGCAGATACTTTTCAGGTGTACACTTCAAAAGTAAGGGAATTATTTGATTAGCACCCTTGCAGGACCTACTTAGATTGGCCATGGTTTTCAAAGTAGTTAGTGTCGGATGTAAATGACGGCGTCCTAATAATTATTTTATTTTAAGTTTTATTAATTGAAATAAAATAATGACTGAAATATGGAGGGAATGAGAAATGGAATTTGATAATACTCCACGTGAAATTACAAATTATGCAAATAATATAAGCGAGAACTTACTGCCTTCAAGATACATTAAAATTGAAAATTTTGTTAAAACGCTCCTCTGAAAAGCATGTAGCTAAGAAATCAAAAAAAAAAAAAAACAATTAATATTTGTTTAGTGTATTTAACACTAATTGCAATTCCTAATAAAAAATCTAAAAAACCAAGTTAGTTTACAACTTTATAATGTTGTAAAGAAATACTGGGCTAAATACACACCACAAGTAATCGGGATAAATAAACTTGGAAATATGCCTAAACAAATTGCCACATTTCTGAATCTAGACAACCCACACGAGTATACTGGCCACTGTTTCTGCCGTGTTTCAGCGTCGCTGAATGTAGTTTATATTGGTAAATGCAGGTACTGATATTACGATATTAAAAAAGCATAGAGATTGGAAGTCTTCTCAAATAGCAGAAGGATATAAAGAAAATTTTCTGCAATATCGAATAAATGTTGCAAATCAATCAGTTTCTTCAATTCCTAAACCTAATTCGTTAGTAACCATTCCCTCAACCTTCAATTCTTCCTGCTACATTACCGTTAAGTCTGCCTCCGGAAATCAATTTGTTTTGAAAAATATTACGGAAAATATTTGTACTGCATCAGTTTTTAATTTCAGTAATTGTACCAACATTATAAATACATATATTATACAATGTAATCCAAATGTCTCAATAAATAATTTGTTTTCTGTTCAGATTTAATTTAATTGTTTTTAATTCATACTTCCTGGTCGTGGAGAACTTATAGCTTGTTGCTTGGCTAGAATGAAAATTTGATACTCGTGGTTCCTCACGCTCGCTACCCCTCGCATTCGGAATCTTCCACTCGTATGGAATTTTTTCACTCTAACCTTGCTGCATAATCTAATATTCTATTACGTTCACAATAATACTCTACTTTTATGTGATTACATTCGATTAAATTTATTTTTGTTTGCAGATACATTTCTTTAAGTATAGTAAAATTAACGATAAAATCGTTTTTCTTTTTTTAGAATAAATCACTAAATCGCAATCGCACCCTTTTGACAATTGTTACAGTAGTTGCCATAGTGACATATCTGTACAAGGTACGCTAAAATTCCATTATTCCAGCAATTAATATCTAATTCTCACATCAGTTCGCATTTTCTGAGTTCGTGTTGTATTTTATCACATTTAGGTGTCTTTTATTGAATTTAAATGTAGTAAATGTTATTATTGTAAGGAAATTAGTTAAACGATTACATTAAAGATAATATTAACTGTTAACTGTTATCAGGAAAAAAAAGCAACAGGTTGAGAATGTTGATACATATCAACGAAACATTATCAGCAAAATAAATTATAACAATTAAGATTTAGCAACCTTCGTATCATTTAAACACACCTATATCTCAAATAAATAAAGAAGCAAATTAAAACTGTGTAAAAACTTTTCGACAACACCATTTTCTTACTTTCTTTCTTGGATCAAGTTGCCGTTATAATTAGAAAAGAAAAAATGTTAGTAATTCGTTTATTTTCTCTCCCTATAAGGCATTTCGCCAATATCTAAGTTAATATTTTCCAGCCGTTATTAATTTCATCAAGGAATTCTTATACTCGAGGTTGCAGACTTCAATAGAGAGTTACAAAGAAATTACAGAGATTAGGAGTGGAGCACGGGGACCTTATTAACTTCTGCTTTTAGGTGAATGGGTTCGATTATACAGGCGCCAAGTAGCTGAAAATTGAAGATTTTTCTCCTCAGAATTGGCCGGGAACACTTTTATGAAGAAAGTTTTCTTCTACCCGGTTGACAAGGACGTACTGGGATTCATTATCGTAAACTGTGTAGGACCTTTTTATTTA
This sequence comes from Protaetia brevitarsis, assembly GCA_004143645.1. Lineage (NCBI taxonomy): Eukaryota > Metazoa > Arthropoda > Insecta > Coleoptera > Scarabaeidae > Protaetia > Protaetia brevitarsis. The sequence goes on from RXPK01000114.1 coordinate 1,055,596, forward strand.
AGAAGTTTATTTTTATATTTATACGTTTGTAATAGGCTGTAATAGTTACTAAAATAAATTCAAAAGTACACAAAAGTCAAATTGTGGGGCTTTGGAACATAAATTAGCCCGGATTTTTCATTTTTTTAATTACACCATTACTTGACATATATTTTCACAAGAAACAGAAGGGAGAAGAAAAGTAAACATCTCCGTTGGGTGAGTACACTTGCTAGATGAGTCTGAATAGCTTACGTATATTAAATTGTTAAAATTAAAGTCGCGTTTCCACAGAAGCAGCATAAAAAATCCTTTATTTGGGAAAGGTCCTATGAGGAGTAACAGGAGCAAACAATTTGTTAATGTAACTTCAGTGGAAGTTGCTTAATGCTAACATATATACTCACGTAAAAAAGATTACGCATCCTTCTGTTGCCGAAAGGTTATAGAAAAATTCTGGACTTCAACTATGAGATTCATTCTTACAATAGCATCGTCCACGGTATTGTCCTCTGTTCTTACTTATCAAAAGCACAAGTATTTAACCTCCAAATAAAATCTCTGTTGTAACCCAATCTGAATGTTCATAACAATTATCTAGATTTAATTAATATTAAAAACCAAACAATGCCATAGCGTAATTTTTTGTATTTTCATATGAAATAGCATTAATTATATTTTAATAAAAATAAAATTAGTGGCTATAGGTGATGCAGCCGCAAGCTTTGTTTTTGTTTCTTTTCTCTTGTAACAGGGTCATTAATATGCGCTATAATAGCTAAAGGAAACATTTAGTGGTTTTAAGTTGGTCACATTGTAACGGAACGGGTTTTCTTGTTTGGAAAATTTGGAGATGGCCAGCCCAAATTCAAATAAGACAAGCCAAATTCTGTCTCGCAGACAACCACTCCTGCTCTTTTGGCCGGCGAGCCACTGCTGGGAATCAAACTTTTTGTTCGGTAGCGAATGGTTTTAGTAATTTTTAGCCAAGGATGTTTCCCAACTGTGTTTTCCTCCGTCAGTCGAAGCAGGGCCGTTAGTGGCCTAATGATTGTCGACTTACCCTTCTCGTCGGCTTTCTCTTACAAAATTGTCTTCCTCTCCGGGTCTTTACTAAGGGTTCAAACTGAACTTCTTTTAAAATGACGAAATAATAGAACGACTTATATTTTTACATTTATATATTGAAAATTTTGAGACATTGAAATTGAACTAACAAGCTACACAATTAAATGAAATCACAAGTGAACAAAAAAAACAAAATCACAATTATCTTAATGAATATTTTAACATACTATATTTGCCGTTTACATACAACATAAGCAGAAGTAATTTTTTTTTACTACAATAATAATTTATTGAGGGAGAGAGAGCGAGCGAACGAGTTACGGTTTATACGTAATTGCTTTTGTTAGTTTTAAGCAGATTCTTTAAACATCTTACCGGCCGATGTGGGTAATTAATTCTTCTCGTAATCCAAATTATAAGGCACAAAACTTACACAACACCCACAAAAATTTAAGCCAAGAAAAGGGAGAATTTAAACGTATTTAACACAAAATCACTAAACACCTCTCGAGGAAAGCTTTTGCTTCCTGCTCTCGAATTTTTTTAAGCGTATTTTGACTACAAATTCTAAAAAGAGAAGTTTTAAATTCTAAGTTTTAGAAACACCCGACGAATGGGACGCTAGCTTATTCCTGAAGGACCGCGGACTAATTAATTGAAAACAGCTATGTTAAGGGTTTTTATAAACTTTGATTGTGACGTCATCTCGCACCGATAACTAGTTTCGCTTCTCTTTACAGGAGGGCGTAAGTATGACCGAAGGCGTTATTTTTCTGACTTTCGGACGCCCTACTTGAGAGGAACGTAGAAACTGCTGAACAGCATATGTAACATACAATAAACAAAGAAGCAGATAACATACAAAATAATACTATATTATTTTAATTACGCGAGTCTTTAACGAAAATAGATTATTATTTCCTGTTAAGTAGACGCTACTCAGCAAATGCCACGGTACCTATCAACCACGTATTAATAAAATGAATTTAAATACTTGCATTATACAGGATGGAATTTCGAATTCTTACAACATCAATGGTAAGACACGAGTCGCCCGAGATAGGTTTTGTAGTAATTACTGTAGTTTCATTCGCCTGTATAATTATACGTGAATACTGCAAGCCACGTAAACGTGAACGACAGGAGCAAGCATTTCCGTTCACGATATGATTTTTATAATAAGCTAGATTTTGATTTCTAAACAAATAATTTACTGCTAATCTGTTCCTTCCCTAAATAGTAAATCGTTTGCATATGATAACGATGCTGCCCGTTTATTTTCGTGAAAGTAATGTGAAAGATTTGCATCATACACAAGCGCTTCATTCACGCAATGACCGAAGCCGCATTATGAAGCGAACGATCTAACGTGAATGATAACGAAGGCTTAATAGAATAGTTAGTTAATGCGTCCAATGTAGGAAATACCATATAAAAAAATAAAAAAAATGATTTTATTCTAAAATACTCAGCGTCAAGATTCAAGATATTTGCAAATATCTCAAGAAATGCAGAATTTAGAAATAATGAAATCTTAATGCAAGTTAATCACAAAAGATGCAGAAAATTCACTAAAAAGTTGAGAGCCTGATATGATGCCGAAAATATTTTCATTTGATATATCGAGGCCGACTGACCATAACTTGCAAATTTCAAGCTAACAAAATTCCATTCAATTCGATGAGGATATCACATTAGTATTACATATATGTTGGTCTTAAATCGATTATTTTCTTTCGCGGTTTATATCATAATGGTGAAGTTATTGTAAGTTATAAATCAAATTGTCCTTAATTACGTCGAAGTAATAACAATTCCACGTTATCTTAACACCGGTTAGCATTCTTAATCTGTTGTTGCCATTTTGAGCTCTTACACTTACCAATTTTTTGTTTCTGTGTTATTAATACTATTTATATTTATGCTGATTATATTTACAATTGCTTTATTAAGACAAATCGTGTTTCTGATACTCTGTATCGTTCATGTCATATCGCTAATGGTTGGTTTATTAGTCCATTATCCTCCAAATGCATGTATATTCCTTATAGTATATTTTTTCGACTAGATTGTAAAAAAAACTTTGAGATGAATATTGAGTTTAAAAAAAATATATATTTAAAAGTTAAAATATAGGCCACGTACACGGCAAACGGAACGATAATTCCGAACGGAATAAAATTCAATTTGTCTACCTAGTAAGCAGCACTGCAGTTTATCTCGCAATTGATATTTATAGCATAGATGGGTTAATCGATTTTACTTATTGTTAGATAATATTAAAACTGGCATCAAATAATTATGCATTTATTGTAGGTAATAATATTATGCTATGCTCTCTTGATAAACAAGTACTAAATCCTTCCACTCCTTTAATCTCGTTTAGAATTGTGTGTTTTCTTAAACTTCGTCATTGAAAACGGTCTTTATTCCGACTTCCCCAAGTAAATACAAAAAGCAAAAAGCTTTTATGTGTTTTTTTACGATCCCCTCGTGGTAAGGATTCCCGTTTGATGTACTCTACATGAAGTCAAAAGGCATTAAGTCAATGAAATTTCCTTTTCTGCTTTTCTAACGTAATCAGAAACCAGCATCATGATCTGTATTAAAAAGAGATGTGAGGAGAAAGATAGGAAGCATAAAAGCGCTGGCACGTAATTCAAAAGAATGATACATTAGCTGGCTACAGGGAAAATACATATTTTCGACTACGTTGGTAATAACCAGGTTTTCATCTTAAATCTCCCCATAAATAACAGGAGAAAAATCAGAACCAATGAGCTAGTTCTTGATACTCGCTTTTCAACCCTCAAAATGAATCCGGTAATAAATGGGCAACACTTTCTTAATTTATTGCAGGCAGTACCTTCCGATTTGAAAAATATAAGAAAAAAAATCTTTTAAATGAATGTTTAAATAGTATTTGAAACGTATCACGTGATTGTCACAATATAAATATTATGGTTATTAACTGCTAAGTATCTAGCATCCTGTAATAAAGTGATTCTAACTACAATTATTGATAAATACAACTGTATACTTTTACAACATCAACTATTACAATATAAATAAAAAAGCCTCCAAATTTATTAATTTATTAATAATACATGAATAATACATAATATCTACAATTTGACGTAGAAAATCGCCACTTACATTTTCTAGATTATGGATATGTGTAGTATTGTTTTCACGAGTTCATCCTGTCTGTGGGTCTGTGTCGTACTGAATCATTCAACCACAAGTTCTAAGATATTATATCGTTGAGTAAACATCTTTATGTATCTTAAATAAGTGATAATACTGTTGATTTCATTTTTTGTGTACATCTTGCTCATGCTGTATCTAACTAATACTCACGATAATTGCAGCATTAACAACTCATTTTCTTCTTTGACATCTACACTAGGTTAGATAGGGTAAAAAAAAAAAAAAATATTTAAAAATCAAACTTTTTCTATATTTACAAACATTAGAATAAAATTATTTAAAAAAGATCTGTTGTAAAGCGTATAAGCAAAATATGTATCTAGTCAAAATAAGGGAATCACTACACAGAGAAAAAGAAACTGTTAAATTAATGAAATATTCATTGACCCAAGCAGGTGGCTCGTAAGATAGAAGTGCCATTTACTGACACTTTAAGGGATGGAATGATGTCAATATTTATGATTCTAAGATGACACTGGACGAACAATTTCGATTTTTAATTTCTGTTAATTAACTTACTTTGTTAGTACTAAAGCTAAAATCCCTAATTTCTATATAATTTTACATGCTGAAATCAATTATGTTATGTCTTAACGTCGGCTAGAGCTCGGAACTGATCAAGCAACATCCAGTGTTTAAACATGTCTTGATATGTTAAGACTTGCATTTCCCGTTCCTAGGTAGCATCTCTTATTATTTCAGTTGTCGGTTAGAGCTCGGTGAATGAACATGTACTCTGACGTTGTTAACGTTTTAAAGAGTGTTGCGTTGTGATGCGTTCAAGCTATTGATATGAAACCACGAACATTTGATCACCTATAAAAAGCCAAGGAACTGTAAACCACCCAAGTTCTTTTTGCTACATTTGCGGTAAATTGACATTTAAATATCAAAAATGATTTTTCACATCTCTCCTTAAAAAAGTGCTATGAGCAGTATTTCAAGTTTAAAGTAGGTGATGAAGACAAAATCTGCGCTCCCCATATTTGCTATGTTACGTGTGTTAGACTTCTTATAGGGTGGGCAAAAGGTAAACGACATATACCTTTTGCTATTTCTATGATTTGGAGGGAGCCACCAGGTTGTATCGCTATTTTTATTTTAAAATATAAGTGGCATGACTTCTAAATCCAAACATCCTGTAAAATATCCTAATATTCCATCTGCACTGAGGCCAGTACCTCAGTTCGAAATTATTTGTGCCTAAACCTCCACAAAACATGACGCTAAGCGACGATGAAAGTGCTGATGACGAAGTAAACGAAAAAGTTTTGCAAGTGACAATATGGATTTGAATCCAACGTTTCAACCGGATTCGTCTTGTTGTGTGCTGCATCTTCTTAGTCATGAAGACCTCAACGACCTCGTCCGCGATTTAAAGTTGTCTAAGAAGCAAGCCGAACTTTTAGGTTCCAGGTTAAAAGACCTTCTTCAGAGTGGAACAAAAGTTGCTCTTTTTCATAATTACCATGCGGAATTTGAGAATTTCTTCGCTATGGACGACGGACTTGTATTTTGTAATGACGTCCGTTCTGTTGTGAAGACGCTTGGTCATGAATATAATACAGATGAGTGGCGTTTGTTCACTACTCTTTCGTTCACACTCTAGGCAAAGAGAGATGTTTCTTATGCTAAGTACAGCCAAAAGTCATATATTAGCACATTTTCCAAGTAAATATATCACTTTATACGTTATTTTTTCAAGATTAATACACATATTATAATATATACTTTCATAAAATTTCATTGCATTGTCACTCTGAAACCCTGCCTGATAGAAAAACTCTGAAAACAGATATGAAATAAGGGTAAAAAGTACTACTAAGTTCACTCACTTTACCTCGTGGGACAAAATAAATCTGAAGTTTTGTTGACCAGTGTAATTCTTCGGGCAATGAAGGGAAAGACATAATGTCGCAGTGAAGTAAAACATCTAAATCTGTTTGCTAGTGATCAAATATAAAAAAGAATTGTTAAGTGAAGTCGGCAACAATAAATATGCATCTTAAACTACATATCTACTTGTGTGTAGTGTTAGGAACCTGTCACAAACTTTGAAAAGCATAGTATGGCCTAATATATGCAGAGAAATTTTTATTACTGTTATTATTATTATTACTTGTTCTAATATACATAACACACTGGTGGACGGTCCTTCGGAATTCTGTCACCAGCCTTCGGTACAGCGCGGTGATAGAATTCCGCCAAATTTAATGCGGAACGCTTCGAGGAAGTTCTGTATGGTACAGGACAACTGAACAGAGTATGCGAAGCGGAAGAAAGAGAGAACATTCTCAGACTAGTCGCAACAACCATGACAAGCATTGCAGCAGTCGGCGTACTGGTGGACGCCTGAAATCGTTGAACTGGGCGGGCGGTGTCTTGGTTCAAGAGGAACTGCGCAGAGAGCCAGAAATCGGGAAGAAGCCAATGTAAGGTTTGTGTTTCAGATGTGACTCGGAGCTATGAGCCCGTCCGCCAGCCTGGAGTCTGTCAAGATGCACCGCATCGTGAGAGTGTTCTTCCCCGCCCATCCCACAAGAGGGAGGAGAGGCTTCTGGGAGATGTCTGAACTGCCGCTCTTCTACGATGAAGAACTGAGAGTGGCAATGAAATTTCTTTTCAAGAAAAAGATACCTGGACCGGATGGAGTGCCCTACGAAATCTTGAAGCTAGTATATGGGTGGTATCCATGCCTGTTACTGGATATGTACAATATATGTCTGGCTACAGGATGGACTCGATGGAAGACTGCTAGTGTTTTCTAAAAAGGACGAAGATCAAGACAAGGCGCTATAGAAGCTCGTCAGAGCCAGATTGGATAAGGCGGTAGCGGACGCTGGAGGCTTGTGTTCCTAAGATAGAGTGTACACCGTAGTAATACGATACGGATACGACACGAATACGACAAGCGACACAACCAGTAACACGGCACCTGCCGTGTAAATTTGGACAGAATCGACACGGGAGGAATACGACATGCAATATAACAAGCCACACAACCAGTAACACGACAAATAAATTAAATTTACACGGCACGTGGTGTGTTACTGGTTGTGTCGCTTGTCGTATTCGTGTCGTACCCGTGTCGTATCACACCGGTGTGCACTTTGCCTTAGGCAGAGTTGTTGTTATATTGCGTGTCGTATTCCTCAGGTGTGCATTCTGCCTACATCTACACGGTACGTGACGTGTTGCTGATTGTGTCGCTTGTTGTATCACTCCAGTGTGAACTCTGTCTTATAGTATAGTTTCCGACGGGGAAGACCGACTACAAATGCTTTTTGGGAGGTCTCAGAGACCGTGACAAGCGCGGAGGATCACACACATTTCTCACGTAATAATACCTGTCGTAAAATTTCTTATAAACAGTTTAATGCATTTTCTTTCCTTGTTACTAACACAAGCCCAAAGCATGAAATGTGAAATTTAAACATAATCGGACATATACGATATTGGTATAGGTTGTGTAATGTAGAAAAGACAAGATTTTACGTATAAACCATTCAAACCTAACGTATAAAGTTTAGCTTATTTTACTGTTATACCAGTATATGTTTGTTCATCTTTATGTCCTGATGTGCTTTTTAATTTAAAAATGTTTGCTTGTTACAATAATTTTAACATGAAAACTTTATTCCTCGATTTTCATATTTTAATATACTATTGAAACATAATGCTGGAGGAAAATGTAAATGCCTTAAAAGTTGCCAATAAACAACGAAACGCTGGTAGCAAAAAAAGAAAAACAAAAATGCTTTTATAAAAAAATAACCTCACCAATATTCCAGGAAAAAAAGCTAAATTAAATAAAAGAAAAAGGTCAAACAAGAAAAAAGGAGCTAACGTATAAATAAACTGTACTACTATCAACTACTTATGGTGAAAATAATTTTGATAATAATTTTTCGAAAAGATTGTTGAATCGCAATTGCCGGAACGTCTTGAAAGCAATAAACTGTTGCCCATAACTCAGTCCGGGTTTAGACCTGGGTATACTTGCGAGACAGCTCTGTTGAAAATTGTGGATGATGTGGTGCGAGCAAATGGCGTGGGTATGGTTACGATATTAGTTGCTTTGGATTTTTCTAGGGCATTTGATACAATGGATCATTCAGTTATGGTAGCTCTTATACAATACGTGGGTTTATATGATAAATCGTTAGAGTTGGGCAATTGTCCGCCGGAACAGATACGTATTGCGACTCGGGCCTCAAATAATGTAATTTAAATAAAGCAGATCAATCGTATTATTGTAATTTAGTATGTATTTATAAAACATATCATATTAATAGAGTTGTGCAAATTTTCCTTGGGGACAAATTCGGATAAAGCAGGCGAACAAACGGGCCATCTTGCGGTGCATTCGCATTTTATATCACTACATATTTAAATAAAATATTTTTTTTTTACATTTTATAAGAAAAACGGGCGCTGTTGCTACTGACTTGCAACTCTGCGATTCATCTGCTTTATTGGAGTACATGAATTGAAACGCACATTCTGAATACGTACCTGCCGCACCGGAAAATTTGCCCAACTATAAATCGTGTTTACTTGTTAGAAATTATTTATCTCATCGTGTGCAGTCTGTGAGATTGTCTGATCGGGTATCGTCACCCCTTGCCATTGCGTCTGGAGTACTCCAGAGTTCCATACTTCGCCCTCTTCTGTTCGCCATATCTATACATTTTTATGCTAATGACGCCCAAATTTATCTCTTATGTTATCCTTCAGATGTAACTGCGACCTGTAGGATGATTAATGATGATCTTGGTTCCTTAGCAAAACAAGCTAAAGAGCATTCATTGATTCTTAATCCGGAGAAATCGGCCGTTATTGTATTTGGACGCCGGAATGATCGAATTAGAGCTTTAAACAGCATCAACATTCAAATAGATAACCATACACTAACATCCTCCGACTCTATTAAGAATCTGGAATCACTTTTGATTGGTCCTGAAAATTTGAGCAACATGTTTCAAATTTACTTAAGCAATGTTATACTAGCATAAGGATAATTTATGCTAATCGTCATTTATTTGATAAAAGAATTGTTCTACAGTTATCTTTGCTTTTCAGGTTGCATAGAAACTAGGTGTCCGTTTTTTTGCAATATAAGTGCCTCCGTCGATGCTACAGTACGCCATAAGAGAATGGAATGTTGGAGAATAAGCGATTCCAGCCGCTTCTGATGTTGCTATATGCGTAAGTCTCTTTATCGCATATAGAGTAGAGGAGAGTTTCTTCGCTAGTTGATCCACGTGTTCACTCCATTGAAGACGTGAATCAAAGATAATTTACTGTCGAGCTACTATTGGAATGTGCCCCAGATAATACCAATACTATGTTTTACCATAGTTGACTTTCAATTTATTTACATTAAATTAGTTTTTAGCATCTTGAATTGCTTTATAGGTGTTAGTATATAGTTTTTCAGTATCTACAGCTTTCACGAGGAGCGAAGTATCGTCGGCATACAGACACATCTCTGCCCCATGTACACTTCTCACAGGAAAAATCGGGACACCAGCAATTCAGAATTTTAAAATTTCTTGATTGTAAATGCAGCTTTCCGAGAACGTATTCCCTTATCATAGCTATAAACCACTTAATTATGTATATTACTGCTATCAAAGGTAACGACTAGAAATTTAAACAGAAAAATAAATATATAGAGAGAAAAAGGTTTATGTATAGAATAAACAATCGGAGTTTCGGTGGCGGCGTTTCCTTTAGAAATACCAATGAAAAAAAATACATAACAACAAAAAGAGCTCTTGAATAGACTGCTTCATTTAGAAATATATATGTATTTAACTTGTTTGATGTTATGTATAGATAATTCTTTTTTAAGAAAACATGTGGTGATGGGATTTTATTATTTAAAATTGTGCTATTCGTTAGTACTGCTTTGATATTAGTTACTTACTTGGATTTATGCTCGGGAGTATTAGTTTAGCAATAGATAATATGTCAGTCAGCCTCCTCAGTTTTGGGATAATGTGATTTTCACAGATTTATTGACTACTATTGACACTTTTTGATGTATTAATTACTATTGTTGTTTAATATTCTTAAATATTGTATTACTATAAAGTTTTCTTCTATCTATAAAAATTACCAAAACCAGGTTTAAGATTATTTATAAAATTTTTAAATAAAGCAATTAAGTTCGCAAAGATATTATTTATTTTATGAACCCTTCGTTTATTGTATTTACAGGAAATATATCTTAGCTATCGCCTGTGTAATCTGACGTCGTTGATCTATTTTCTTGAAATATGGCCAACACTGGGTCTCTTTACAAACTGTCTTTATGTAGCACAGGTTTATTAACAATTATTTAAATATTACTGGATTAATACATAACAAACATTGTAAAAAAGCATATTGTTCGTTAATCTCAGTTAGTGCACTTTTTCGTTGCTACTGCCCGTAACAGACCAAAAGTGTTAGCTATATTTCAATAAAATAGAACGACATTGAATTACACAGGCGATAACTAAGATATATTTCTTGAAAACACAATAAACGGAGGGTTAATAAAATAAATAATTTCTTTGTAAAATTAATTGCTTTAAAAATTTTGTAAATAATCTTAAACTGTTTTTGGTAATTTTTTAATACATAGAAAAATATTTTGTAGTAATACAATATTTAAGAATACTAAACAACAACAGTAATGAATACATCAATAATAGTGTAATTAATCAATGTGAAAATCACATTGTTCAAAAACTCAGGAGACTGATTGACATATTGTCTATTGCTAAAGTATTACTTGCGGGCATAAATCAAACTAAGCAACTAATATCATTGTAATAGGTAATATAATTTTAAAACCCACGGCCATATGTTTTCTTAAAAAAAGAATTATCTCTGCATAACATCAAACAAGTTAAATACATATACTATATTTGTAAATGAAGCCGTCTATTTAAGAGGCCTTTTAGTTGTTATGTATTTTTTTTTTGCATTAATATTTCCGTATTCGGTATTTCTAAGAAAACACCGCCACCGAAATTCCAATGTGTTTATTTAATGTATGAACCTTTTTCTCTATATATATTTATGTTGCTGTTTAAATTTTTAATCTTTACCTTTGATCGCAATAATACACACAAAAAAGTGATTTATGGCTTTGATAAGTGCATATATCCTCTGAAAGCTGCATTTACACCCAAGAAATTTTAAAATTCACGATTGCTGGTGTCCCGATTTTTCCTGTGAGAAGTGTACATTCGAAGGTACGTTATTTATATATACAATAGAGTAGGGGACCCAGAATTGACTCTTTCGGTATGCCGTACTTTATGTTTCTTACATCAGATGGGGATCCTCTCCACTCCGTTGATCTGGCTCTGGCAGTGAGGTAAGATGTTATCAAATTTAGAGCATTTCCCCTTGCTTAATATTCAATTTTATAATGTAAGGGAGAAAAGAGTAAGAAAAACTCGTTCCTTCGTTCACAATGTATTAATATATAATTACTAGTTTCGGCTTGTAACGGACATCTTCAGATCAACGTCAAATAGATGGCCGTTATAACGGAAACTAATAATCATATATTGATACATTTTGTTAACGAAAAAAACGAGCTGCTTTTTACTCTTTTTTCATTTACAATATTCATCGTTCATTGGTTACTTCAACACAAATATCTTTTATAAGTTTATCAAAGTGCGTGAAATGAGATTATGGTTTACCTCGTCATAACCGCAATCCTCATGCCGAAAGGCACAAAATAAAAATATAGTAAAATCTAAAGGAATCTCTTGGAAATACCTTATGCCGAATATATGCGCTTACTTCCTCATTCGCAACCACCCCTTCTGTCCCTTACAAAAAACTTTACCCCCATATTTAGCAAAAAATTATTTTATAAAAACCCTCAAATGTTCTACCTTAATTTTTCTCATTACATGTCTACTATTACTTACCTACCAAACTGCGAAGCACAAACATTACGTAAATAGCCGCCTCCGTATTTTTAACGTAACTCCCATGTAATTCCGTGGTTAATTTGTTTTTTTTTTAGAGGTAGAGAAGTAGCAGTGGTGAGGAAGCAAATACGTATATTAGCGCGCAGGGGATTCTTTGGGAATTTATTGTATTTAGGTAGTTGTACGGTCAGTTGTAATGGCAAAAACTCAGGTTTGATATGTAGTATCTTGATTAATCTGCAAAAGATAATTTTATTGGTAGGAAAGGAGTATTCGGAACGCTGCCATGGGTTTTATAGAACAGTTACAAAATCAAGTCAATAAGGCACAAAATGCAAACATTTTTCTTATTCAGCAAATATAATGTGTAGAGACTTCAACATCAGGTTGGCATGCTCTAGCAGTAATTTCCGTTTACAACTCTTTAAAATTTTGTTAAAATTGTTTTTTCTGAATTTTACATTATAAGTCAATTAAAATATTAGCGGTTCCCTTTTTCCTAACTTTTCGCACTTCCATTCTTTCTGGAGCTTTTCATTCTGGTGTTATAAGTATGAAATTTGATTAGATTTTGGTTGACGTGATGCAAAGAGTCTTGAGGTAGAAGCAGTTGTTGAATATGGCTCCTGATCTATCACAAATTAGGATAAGTAATCCTTGGAAAACATAGAGATTAAGTGGATATATCGGGTTGTATCTCCGATGATTCAAAATGAGATTGGATCGTTTTTTTTTTTGTTGAATAAATGTGTTTAAATATGCTTTGTTTTAAACTACTCCATGTGATAAATATAGAATAGTTTTCGTGGAAGCGAAGTACTTCATAATAACTTGTAATAGATACTGAAATGTCCATGAACCGAGTCGTCGACCGCTTGCAGTTTGTGGTTGTAGTGGGAAGGAAACAATACTAGCACAACGTGATGTTTCTTGACACAATTTACTGCATCGAAGTTAAGAAGAGATTCGAGGTTATCGAGTATCAACAATGTCTGTTCCTTTTTAGTTGGTTCCCAAGTTTCGCAAGTCCTGTGTCTCTGTGTTTAGGACCCTGTAATACGTAGCATTATTATTTAGCACTTAACGAATGGCTCAACGCTTTGATAGTACTAAATATTAATGTCGGCGACTGTACATTAGAAAAACTTCTAGCATATTTCACTGTTCTGTGAATTCTAAAATATAATATTTTTTCACTTGCAATCGGGAGTTTGATGGTGCACATAAATATGTGCACCAATATGTGCCGTTAAAATAACGGCTTTCTTTATGTTGTTGGGATATATTCTAACAAGTTTCTTGCCGTTACCGACCATCATTACCCTTAAAATATTAAAATAATATTGAAAAGAAAAGCTCCTGCAATTAAGAAAATGACACGGATGAAGTCAAAGCCTACATTTGTGAAAAGTTATCACTGACTTACCTTCAATTTTACTACAGCTAACATGTTACATTTAACGCACCTAAATTTATAAGACAAATTCTGCAAAAAGCTAAACCGTACAAAAATGCTTACTGCTGTGGACTGTTGTAATTTACGAAGTTTTCTTTTACGTTCCACAGATGTTTTCATGTTTTATCCGATCAGCCTTTATCAATGTGTCGTGGGAGTTTCCGTAAACTCAATTGCTTTTATATAAGATTTAGTAAATGATTTAATTGTTTAATTTATTTAAATGTTCAGTTGTTTTAAATTAATTTCACTCTGTAAAATATTTTTATTTGCTCTTGTTGTTCTATGTCCTTTCTTGTAGTTTTCTTCGATGATCTGTGCGCGGCTCATTGCACGCAGCTGTTGATATATGTATACGACTGTTTAACCTTGTAAGAACTAGTTTCTCGATAGATGTTAAAGCGTGAGTACATGATATTTGTAATTGTTTGCTGCCATTTTGTTATTTCATTTGTTTTAGAGATTTGTTTTGTTTAATTTGATTATTTTTCGTACATCAAGGAACTCGCTTGATAATAATTGTTATTATATTGTTGTGTACACAATTTAGGTATAAGATCATTTATTATTTTTGTTCAGGAAGGTATTTTTACTTTAAAGAGTTAATTTTTTCGTTTTTTAATTTTGTTGATTTGTATTTAATTATTTATCACCTCGGGTTGGGTGAACAGAAGCATTGTGCTTGTATTTAAGTTTTTCTTTTGTAAATTTACTTGGTTTGTCCACGTTTAATTTAGTTTGTTTTGTTTTAATTTTGAAACGACGTGGATTTTCGTGAAAAAGAATTATCTTCCTGAACTAATTTGTTCTTTTTGCTTTGATAGAGGATTTAGCATTGTCCTTTTGTATTTTAGAATCTCGAGCAGTTTCTTGATTTAAGTCAGGACTCTCTGTCCAGGGTTTTTGTTTTCTGCATAATTGTAATTAACAATTTTTTTTCTTTTTTTTTATATAATAAAGTTTCTGATTGTATATTAACGTCATTCTAAATTCTGTTCTTTTATTTTTGATTAGACCTTTTCCATTTTTGGAGTAATTACAGGAAGTCAGATTTCTTTCACCCACTTTTTACTTTTCGTGATAAGTTTTAATTTGCGAGGGTAACCCTGAGATTAATTGTTCTTTTGCGCCCTTTTATTTTTATCCATTGAGCTATCTAATTTAATTTTTTTCATTTTTATTAATTCATTTTGCATTTTCTTTGGTACATTCAGTACACAGCAGTACGTACTTATTAAAGTCAATCGGGCATGTGTCGTCATCTATAATGTTCGTGTCGTGCTAGTTGCGGTCGTGGCAGATACATTCAAATTGGAAATGAGGGCTGATCCACCGCAAGAAATTGATCTAGAAAGCTACCATAGCGAACGGTGCAATCTCATAATGAAGAACTTTTTCACAATTACATATGTATATTTATTGCATGTATAGTTGAAAATAGTTGATAGTTATAATAGTTTTAAACGTCAAAGGCGCCATCAAAATTCTTAATAATTAATAAGTAATTTTGTGCAAAAACTTAATTCTATTAATGAGAACCTCTCAAGCCTTCACATCGCAAGTTGACCACAAAGATTGAAGACAAATTCAATTTACAAAGCTACAGGAAGAACACCCATCGGTGATATAGTGTTTTTGACAATGCATTAGGCTTGTAATATTGTCCATAAATAACATAGTATACCTAGTATAGTATATTAAAAAGTTGAAAATCACAACTTTTTTCAAATATTTTCGAAATATTTCATTTTTTTTCGCTTTTAGTAGCTCAAGTGACGTGAAACCTCTGAATTTGGTTCGCATTTAAAGAGTTTTGCCAATTTTTCCCTAAAGATTAAAAGAAGAATAAAAGTTCTTTTCACGATGACTTATGGCTTATTGCAGCAAGGGGTTACACCTAAGAGAATTGAGTAAATGCAAAACAATACCTGTACTATCAGTTTTTTTTTTTCATTTCATACAGAGAAGTAGAAACCGTTGCGCTAAAATTATTTTCAAAATGTTAAGATTTTTTAATTCTCTTCCCAAGGTTTCTAGTTCCCAAGAAACAAAAAAATAATATAGTTTTCAAGTAATGTTTTAATTAGCGGTAATATTTTATTTTTATTGCGTTTGACGTTATATTAAGTATTGCATTCACTCTCAACACTATAAATAAATTTCAGTAAAATAGCATTCTTTTATACAATTATTATTTATACAATCATACAATTTTTTCACAACTTAATATATTTATAATTGTAATTACTTTTAACTTGTAGAGAGCCCGAAGATGGCCAGTTTCGGCCGAAACCTGTAGCTTTTATAGATGGTAATAAATTAAGAATAGAATGAACAACTCTTGTTTTGTATTTGAATTATTGTATTATATTTACTTTATTATTTATTATTATAGTTTTTTTTTAAATATGTTTATGAACATTTATTTATTGAATTCGGGCAATGTTTTCAAATAACTTTTTTGTATATTACGTCAACTAACCTCACTTTTTGCCGACCAATAGAATGCCACCATACTAGTGGTCACGTCTACCAAAATAAACTTTATGGTTGTTAGAAGTTCTGATCCTATCCCCCAAAGAAAATTTTATTTATTTTTTAAAAATAAACAATTTCCCATTTGTTGCAACACTTAAGCCGGTCATTGTGTAGAAGACGATAACACATTCTACATTCAAAAATAAACAAAGTATTTAGGGATACATCTGTGAATTTACTGAAAATGTGGTTCTTTCACAATTTGTCAGAGATGAGAAAGATTACACAAACGAATTAAAACTAAATTTAATCAGGAAAATATATATAGGTGAGCAATTAATTATTTGTGTATGGATATGCTTCGATTTAAGTTTGTAGTTGAATAGTGTACCAGCTTCACTATACATTCATGCCATTTAGTCCTCTGCTTTCAAGCAGTAATATAGAGTAAGTACAAATAATTAAATATTATCCACGTCAGAGAGCAAAAGTGGAACGGCACTTTTGCACTTTTGGGTTATTAAATATTAAATGGATGAGCACGATTTTCGCAGTCGTAACTACTTTTTTTTGGTAAATCTCAGCACGTATACGTATTTGTACACACAATTGTATGCAGCTATGTCAATAATCGGCCATATACAAAACATTTTATTTGTATTAGAGCATCAGTGATTAAAGAAAAACATACATAGCCTTTTCACAATAAAAAATATACCCACTTGTGTTATTTCAATAACTAAATATCAGAATAACAGAATTAACACGAAATAAATTCATTGCACATTGGGTTATATGTAAATTGCCTTCCGGGATAAAGACCAACTACTAACAATCGTTAAATTGCCTCCCACAATTTTTACCTACCTGATAAACATGTGTAAATTGGGTCCCGGTTGATAAATAATAAAACAATAATGGCTGAAGCTTACAAAGACAAAGGTTTGGGAGGCAGTTTACCTATTTATGAGACCAATTAAATCCGATCCTTTTTCCTACTATCTGTGGGGAGGCAATTTACATATACCCGTACATTCAATGCATTCACATTTACCTACGATTAAGTAATAATAGTTCACTAGTAATTTATATTCTATTAAGTTTCCTTAATATTTTAACGATTTCAGATTTTTTTTTTCTTCCAAATGGGTCCGTATCTACACGTCAATCAATACTCGAGGAATATAAAAAGAAGTCTAACGATAATGGAATCGGATTTGTACCATGTGATTGATTTATCCGATTTGGTAGGAAGTTCTTTATTTGGGGGTTGAAGCCGATAGAAGATTCAAATCGCTTAAATAGAAGTAGCTTCAGGTGAGCTTTATTGTTTGCAATGTAAAAGAAGCGTCCTTTTCTGTTAGAGTATGGAAAGTACGTCACTATAGAAGAATAATGAAAGATATTACCATGCTTCTAAGGAGTATAGGGCTAAAAAAAGCTGAAGGGAATTCAAAATCTTCACATAGACGTTCGGTATTGTTTGATTTTCTACCTTGCCACTATACATATTGCTATGTTAAATCATGCTAAAGCTTTCTATAAGGTTTTATTGTATCTATATCCCTATTTTGTAAAGTCAGTAGGTATATTATGTTAATTGAGACGTAGCTGTAGGAATGTGTTTGTTGAACTACGTACACTTCTCGCAGAAAATATCAGTACATTAGCAATCGAGAATTTTAAAATTTCTTTAGTGTAAATTAGTGTTGTGAATATTCGGATGATTTCAATAATCGGAATACACGAATTGAAAGGTTATGATATTCGGAATAATATTCCGATTTCATATACCAATGTTGTATATACTTCGAAGATTGCAATAACCGAATCGGAATAATATTCCAATTTCATATTCCACCAGACATACTCGTATAAGTTGCACGTATTCGGATGATTTCAATAATCGGAATAATTCACACGAAGCGCGGTAGAATACTGGCCCTATTTCGTGTTTATTTTATACGTAACTAAATCTCTATTAAACTTATTTACAACAAAAGTTTACTAGTTTTTCTTAATAAAACATTCCCTGAGTGAATGTGGCTGGTGATTTAAATGTGCACAACGTCCATGAACAACAAATATCGCCCGTCAGCCTGGAATTTCCAAAATCACAGAATTTATACGAATACGTACACAAGGTATCCGTATACGTATTTGTATAAATTCGAGTATAAAAGTTTCGGAGAATCATTCGGTAGAAAATCGTTGTAGAAAGTCTGCGAATTTGGAATCATCCGATTCAGAATCATCTAATTCGGAAATGTAAAATAAGGGTTTTGCATTTTGTTAACTTTGAGATTAAAACTATTGTGGCGGCAGTTTAAAGTGGTTATAAAGAAATTAGGGTTGTTTATGATTGAATAAAGTATTATATTAGTAATTTCATGGATATGATTTAACATATAGTAATAGCGGGAAATTCAGGTTCCTTTTTAATTCAATTAAAATTTAATATTGCGAAATGTACTGGAGTATTTGAATATTAATATAAATAATAATAATAATAATAATAATAATCAATAATCAATCGCCCTACGTGTCTCTCCAGGATATCAAGCTGGCAAACCAAACCAACGAATACATAAGATAACACATCTACTTTATGTAGATGATCTTAAAATATATTCAAAGAATGAGAAAGAACTACTACAAATGGTAAATACAACACTGGAGTACGCCATTGATACTGGAATGAGTTTGGGAAAGGACAAATGTGCTACCTATCAACTGAAGAGAGGTAGAGGCAATGAAGATAGAGAGGATTTACAGTTGATAGATGGACCAATTATTAATAAACTAAGAGGGGAAAACACCTACTCCTACTTGGGAATTCAGCAAAAACATATGCACGACGTTAAGCTTGTTAAAGAAAAACTAATATCAAAATATAAAACAGCTCTGCATTCGATATGGTCCTCTGAGTTAACAGGAAAAAATAAAGTGTCAGCCACGAACATCCTAGCCATACCTACAATATCGCACACTTTTGCCACAATAAAGTGGAACGTAAACGAAATACATCAAATAGATAGAGATACCAGAAAAATAATGACAACACACAGAAGCCACCACCCCCGCGCTTTTATCCAAAGACTATACATTCCCAGAAAAGATGGGGGAAGGGGACTACTCTCTATCGAACAGCTACATGCGAGAGCCATTGTAATGGCCGCTGTCCAGATACACCAATCAACAGACCCCCTCCTAAAAATAGTCCAAAACCATCAAAACGCGGGCCAGGGTGCTTTCCTGTATAGCGGGGCAGAGCGGATATGTCGACAGTTAGACATCTACATCGACTTCCTAAAGAGACCTCCAAATCGACAGGACCCCTTAAGACAGACTCCAGCCGCCATCACCAAGGCAATTAAATTTAAACAGCAAATGTCATTATTAGAAGAGCATACGCAGAAACCGCTTCACGGTCAATACTTCAAACATTTACTAGAGCATAAACTTTCGAAACCTTTAACATTTACATTTCTGAAATCGTCGTCATTAAGATCTGAAACTGAGGGATACATAATTGCCATACAGGATGGGGTATTTCATACACTTTCATACCAAAAAAAATGTACTAAAAATAAACATTACTGACACCAAATGTAGATCCTGCAAAACATCGGAAGAGACCATTATACATTATTTTACTAGCTGCATGCCCCAAATACGCACAAAACATTTACATCACGCGCCACAACATGGCACTCAAAACATTATATTATCAACTTAGACATCTCTACCACATAGATAACCACCTTCACCCACCATATGAAAATAAGACAATAGAATCAGTAATATCAAACGATAAATGTAAAATATTTTGGAACTTTCCCTTTCATACAACCACACGTATTGAAGCTAATAAACCAGACGTCGTTTTAGATTATATTGGAAGAGAAATGTATGTGGTTGAGAAGTCGTGCCCAAGCGAAACCAGAGTCACACAAAAAGAAGAAGAAAAGGCAACGAAATATAAGGATCTCATGTTCCAATTAAAATTAACTATAGTGAATATACCATTATATTTGTAACAATAATTGTTGGATCAATGGGGGGTGTATCCCCATCTTTACCGAAACATTTAGCAAAACTGAAAATCCTGGAACAAAAACACATTCATCAACTCACCTACAACATCCAAAACCAGGTAATACTGGGGTCTCTCCGAGTCCTAAGGGCCCACGAAGCCAGCCAGACCATCAGGACGGGAAATGCCGTCTGCTAATCTTCAACCAGAAGAAGCGAAGGCAGGAGATCTGGACGGCGGTGTATTCGCGAGCTGCGCCGCCGGACAACGCCAGCGCGACCTCGGCCACGGAATTACTTTTCACTATAAATAATTAAATTGAGCTTTTGTTTTGAATAACATTTAATTAATAAAACTTACCTTAACCACCCACCCGAATTTCCTAACTTACCTGACGACAGCGCCGCACCTCGACGCAGGATCCCGGGTGGCAGGTGAAAAAAGCCCGGTGGCTACATCGAGATCGTGTGATAAGGCTGTTTAAAAAATAATAATAATAATAATAATAATAATAATAATAATATATTTGCCATCTAAAATGTATAAGAAAGTGTCAAAAATACAATAAAACATCTCATATAAAGAGGCACATTACGTTACAAACATTATAAATAATTTACTAACCTAATATTTCTTATCAAGGTACTCTTGAAATGTATAAAATGTATTGCCGATTAAATATTTGCGTAGCCCTATTTTTGTTTTCTTTTCATTAGTAATTTTTTTAATATAATGTGGAAGGGCATTATACGCCGAAATTATTTTATAAAAAGCTCCTCCTTCATAACTGGAAAGGCTGTGGGAGGGTATTGTTAAAAAATCGGCATGTCTGGTAGCCATACCAGATGAAATGTCACGATTACGGCTAAACAGATGCCTGTTGGACAGATAAAAGGATACCAAGTTGTAAATATAAAGACACGGTAGGGTAAGAATGTTAAGTTCTTGGAACAGTGGTTTGCACGGCATCTTACTGGTTTTATGCATCATACACCTAATTATCTTTTTTTGCAATACAAAAACCCGCTGAGCATACGTTGATGAACCCCAGAAAATCAGGCTATAAGATAGCCTGGATTGAATATGTCCGAAGTACAACGTTTTAAGGGTATCTATATTAACCGAACTTCTGATTTTATAAAAACCGTAGTAATACCGACTCAGTTCCACGCACACAGACTCTGCCTGATCTTCCCAATTAAGGTTAGTGTCCAATACTACACCTAAGTATTTTACTGTGTTTGTTTGTTCGATATTGGTTTGTGTTCTAGAATTTATGTCTGTTTTCGTCGTAAACTGAATCAGCTTGGTTTTTTCAATATTTAGCTGCAGCTTATTCATATTACACCAGCTTGACATTTTTTGGAATATTAAATTTAAAGATTCTGTAACTTCATCGTTTGAACCACCTTTTAATATGACGGTGGTGTCATCCGCATATTGATATAATGTCCCGATATCTAGAAAGGAAGCTAACTCATTAACATAGATTATAAATATTAGTGGTCCCAAGATGGAGCCTTGTGGTATTCCTTGCACTATAGCGGCGTTATCTGAATATATGCAAGTTCTTACGTTAGATACTATCGTAGGAATACTGACGCATTGTGTTCTATTTGCGAGGTATGACTTTAACAATTTTAAGGGAATTCCACGAACACTATATCTATACAATTTCTCAAAAAGTATTTCATGCCTTATGGTTACAAATGCCTTGCTGAAATCAAAGTATACGCCACACACTTTACATTTATTATCCACAGCGGATAATACGTTTTGCAGGCAATCAAAAATTGCTTTTTCGCACGATTTTTCAGGTAAGAATCCATACTGAGTGCCGCTTAAAAGGCTATGAGCTTTGAAGAAATTGTATGTTCTTTTATAAATTATTTTTTCAAATATTTTTGAAAATGATGGTAGGAATGAAATTGGACGATAATTACTGAGATCGTTTTCTCTGCCTTTTTTACGTACGGCAAGATTTTGCATGCTTTAATCTATCGGGAAAAGTCCCTTCCGTCATCATAGAATTAGCTATGTCCTCCAACGGCCCTACTATATATGTAGCTGATTTTTTTAATATACTCGTGGTGATGTTATCGATACCACAGGAGGACTTTGGTGCAATTTCATCTATAATGTTGTTAATTTCAGTAATCGAAGTAGGCTCGAAGTAAATACTTTTGTCATGTTGTCTTACATAATTGGCTGCTTTATTTTCTGGCTCTATTGGTGTGTACTTATACGTAAAGTAATCCAAAAATATGGATGACAACTTGTGTGGGTCACTAATTTCAGCATTATTATGACATAAAACAATTTTATTGTTTTTATCCTTATCAGAATGTTTTAAATAAGTGAACTCGCTTAAGAGTAAGAATCCAACTGTTTCTTCAATGCTATTATTAATAACATAGCAATGTGTCTGACAAGCAATAATTTGCTTAGGCTTTGTATACCCCGAAAGGAAAAAATTATCCCTAAACACTAAATTGTACATATGTTATTGCAGCAAATACATTAAACAATTAAAATTAACCTGTATACACATCACTTTAAATAAACAGGGACACGATGTTATACAAATCTATAGTAGAAGAAGCTTCTCGAGTGGCCCACACGACAACTTACCTTCCTATATAACTACTTATTAGACTACAAGAGGCGAGATTAGTCATACGAATGGATTGTAAAGATATCTGAACATTTTAGGCATCTAGTGAAAAGAGAATCTATTTCCTTATACTGTTTAAAGAGAATTAGATAAAGAGTAAAGTTTCTATTATTTGAATTTCTATTATTTTTAGTTATTTATAAAATATCAGCTGGGCATTTTTTTGTAACAAACAAGATAATATATATTAGAATACAAATTGCATAGTTTGTGTATTACCTGTTTAGATGCACATAATAAGTATATTTGCATCACTGAAATCATTAATATATTTAGGCAATTATGAGTGTAACCCTAAAGAGATGAATAATTTTTTCTGTCTCAACAGACAAAGTACCGGTGGCTTTCGAATTTTATATGCTGAATTATGATTTTAAGACGTCGTAAAGAGTGAGTTGAACGCGAAGTATAACAGCCTCTCTACATAATTTTTATGCCTATGTAATTTAAGTATTGTAGGATCGTTTAAAGTCATTACAGTTTTACGAGTGCGTGCTAAAAACTACGCTACTACAGGTAAGGTGAAAAGGTATACAACATACATATTTCAGCATTATTGTATTTCTCTTTCTTAATGGATTACAAGCAAGAGGTATTGTTTCAAACAAGAGTTCATTAATATCCTTAACTTCATTTTTCAATATAGTTACCTCTCATTTGACAAGTTTTACTTTATCATTTCAGCATATCGATAAGTTCAAGCATTCACAGGATAGGGTTCTTGGTTTAAACCGCGGTGGGTCACTTCTTGGACTCTGTCATACCAACTTTACTGTTCAAATTAGGTTTTGTGAAGACGTTTGTATATGATTTGTTATGTTCTCTTGTAGAAAACGTGACACTTTATTATGCTGCTTCAACAGTTTTAACATATATATTTTTACAATGAAAAAAAAAAAACGTTTCCATCCTTTTCCTTGATATGAAACTTACAAGAACCCAATATAATGTCATCTTATTAGATTGGTATAAAAAATCAAGAAGACACGTAAATTAACATTTCATACATCCTGCAAAACAAATGATAAACCCTATTAAGGCTATAAGAAGTAGGATACTTCAGCTATCCCATCCTTGGTTTTATTTGTAAAAAGTTTTTTTTTATATATTTCTTAGTAATAGTTCTAGTAGCTTTACAGTTTGCTTAATAAGAAGCTCTTTTCTCCTGTTAAATACTCTAAAAAAAAACAAAGTTTGCAAGGTTTATTGCTATATCTACAATGTTATTACATGTAATTATTCCCATTTATCATAATCTAATCATTGTAGTTTTTTGCAGTATACGTACAATACGCATCAATTTGGCGATATTTTTATACACAACCAATGTGATTTATTTAATTTCTCTGTATGAACGAGGCATAGGCTGTCGCAGTTTTTAATGCTTTTTTTATAAAGCATATACAATAAAATGAAAAGAGAAAATAAATAAGCGAATATAAATGCGATCCTATTTATGCAGACGCCATGAATCCTCGACATTCTATAATGAACAAAGATGAGTTATTTTCGGTCATGAAACCTTTGTTTACGCTCACTTGACAGGCAGTTCGTTCGGAAAAGCTTAGCTTGTAGCGTTTATATGTATTGATATTTTTATTTGAACATTCTTATTTTAAAGAGCAGCTCAGGAATAGCCAAATTTTCTGGTTTCACTGATATATTATAGTGTTTCCAATATTTTTGAATTGTAACTTTTTAGAATCATCGACCTGCTTTGATAAAATCCGTTGTTTGTCAATTTTGTTTCACGTAAAATACTATTTGCGTTCACAGTATGCCGTATTACTAAGAAAAAATGCTTAGAGTAGAAAGAGTTATGAAAATTTTATACTGATTTTATTAATTCCATTATTATTGTCATAGTAGGCCGATCAGTCTAAAAATATTCTAGTTTTTATCCTAAACAATTTTTCTTAGTAACACATTGGTATACGGTAAACGCAAATAGTACCTGAAACGAAATTGACAAACAATGGTTTTTATCAAAATCCGATGACTCTAGGAAACTGTATACCGTCCTAACTTTTCATTTTGAACAAAATTTCTTAGCAATTCTTTAGTATGCTGCCAACGGAAAAGATACTTTACCTGACGCGAAAACAGTTTTGACTCGGCTACAAGCTTAGTATTTAAAAAATCGAAAGTAAAGGGTGAAAAAGTTTCAGATCAAGCAGGAGTTATTTCTCAAATATTATATTTCAAAAATTTTCGTCCATTATACCGATTGTCAACTCCACCCGTGGACATACTACCGCAGGCGCCATTCAAACTCCAAACAGCTAGATACGTTGTTATATGCATGAAGCACGCGCTTCTGTTCGTAGTTGATGTTGCTCGTGCTGTATATATAATACGTAGGTGTATTTCCAGAATTACAGTTAGTTGACAAATTAGAAAAATAATTAAAAGAAACAAAAAATATCTAGAGTTACTGTACAGAGTGATTCATTAAGAATGGGGCACCAGCCATATATCCACAACTGTGTATATTCTGAAGCTTAGAGAAAGATAATTATACTAGTGAATATGGTGGTAATGCTCTTTTTACATTTATTATTTTTTAATCATTTTCCATTATGAAGGTTGGTAAAAAACAAATAGGTATAAGTATAGTTCATGACATCTAGAGGTTGCACCTGTTAAGATATGCTAAGGAAGATTTTCGTCGCACAAAACGTAACTTTGGTGAACGTCAACCGATTTTAAAAAAATGTATTCGCTGCAAAGAGAATATCACGTAGGTGAAAGGTCTAAATAATATTTTGTGCTTTATTTTACTTGAATGAGAACTAGAAGGCTTTATCTGCTAATTTGTCCTATTTGTACGATTTTTCCTAAAAACTCAAATGGAATGATATCACCATAATCAGTCCAGAAAAATGATAAAACGCAATGACAATTTAACCTGTAATTCGAGTTTTATAAATTAAAAGTTTAAATAAGAGTACACCCGAAAAATATTTATCAACAAAAATGAAAATATTAATAGCAATAGTATCTATTCACTATTTTAGGTATTAAAAACATTGTCTATCCGTTCTTATACAAGAATTAATTATATTAAATGTATTTGAGTCCGTTGCTTCATATTTTCACGTGTTGTCAGATGTGTTTTATACACTAAACTTTTAATTTTTCCCCACAAGTAAAAATCTAATACCGTCAAGTCTAGTGAAATTGATTATCATGGAAATAAAGACATTTCTAAAGTCGACAAAGAAAGTGCGAGCAAACATCATGACGGTACCGCATATTTAATATATCGTCTACATCGACACGTTATCTAAAAGAAAAAGTTCGTTTATAAGAAACTCTATATACCTTTTTCCCGATTCATATTTTTAGTTTTATTAAATATGCTTCGGATGTATTCTTATTTAAGTTATTTTCGGAGAGTTTACAATTACAGCACTTATAACTTGCAGGATCAGCCAAAAGCTTAGAAAATGACAAAAATCGAATTATCTTTGGAATGACAACAGATATCAATTTGTGGTTTTGACAGGCTAAAGTGTCATTATGTTCTCATTCTTCTCATTTTGTAAGGATTATAGTGATACTATTCCATTTGATTTTTTTCGGGAAAATCGCATAAATAGAATAAACTAGTACATAGCGCCATCTAATTTCCATTCAAAGCAATAAAACAAACAGTATTTTTAGATTCTTCACGTACGTAATACTTTGTTCGCACCGAGTCTATTTTTTTTTTTAAATTGGTTGGTATTCACTAAAGTTATAGGAATTTTTGTGTGACGAAAAGTATGCTTACTCCACTACACCTCAGTTTGGGATTTATAAGTTTTTAGCCATTTAGCGAAGAGGGATTGTATTTTAAAGTACCATTGAAAGCAAAGGAATAGGTATCTCTAAATAAAAGGCAGTTAAAGAATAAAAGTTTATATTTATTATTAAATAAAATATTAGCCCGGCAATTCTTTATAATAAATCACAATAATATACACTACCGCCCATTGAAGTCAGGACAACTAGTAAATTACTCCTAACTAAATAAAAACGACAGGAATTCGAAGAAAATAAAAATGTATTCGTAGAAACAAAAATATAAACAAATAACAAGAATAAATAAAAAATAAAATAAAACATTATCATTAAAATATAACACTATAACTATATTTTCTTCTCGTCGAAGAATCCTCCTTTGGCTTTCAATACGGCCCGGACTACTCGTGGCATGCGCTCTGTTAGTTTTGTCAAAGTTTTCTGGTAAATATTGTTCCATTCGGCTTGGAGAAGTCGCCACAGGTGCTCTTTCGAAGTTGGGCAGACGCGCCTGTCCAGCTCATCCCATAGTAATCCGGACTCTACGGAGGCCAGGGCATGATTCACCAAAACATTATTCTCTACTTGAGACGAGACATAATCCTTGCTGCTCCGTGTGTTTGAGGTCGTTATCATGCGCAAACACGAAATTCTCCCCAATCAACAGCAATCCTGACGTTTCAGCATCTTCTTCCAATATGCGTCAATAATTCTCTTTGCCCATAATGCCATTAATTTTTACGGGATCTCCGGTCCGCGCACTGCTAAAACAATCAAACCATATTTGAACCACCACCGTGTTTTACTGTGGGAACAACACAATCGCGCAACATTCGCTCGTCCTTCGTGTATCTTACAAAAACCCTGCCATTCTCCCCAAACACTTAAAACTTGGACCGTTAGTCCAAAGAACGTTTCTGAAATTTTCTGCGATGAAATTTCTATGAGTTTCGGCCCACTGCACTATAATCGTTTTTGGCGGTTCCCACGACGGAGCAACAGTTTTTTTACCGCAACGCGACCGAATAAACCGACTTTTCTTAAGTGGCGTTTAGTTGTTCTTAAAGATACCGGTCGTCCACTGCGATTTCGGGCGCCGCCAATCGCTGATTTCTCTTACTCAACACTTTAAGGTGTCGATCTTCCGCAAGGGTTGTTATCCGTGACGGACCTGGGAGATTCCGGTCTTCGAATGTTCCGGTGTCTCGGTAGCGACGATTAGTGTAATAGACTGACTAGATTTTGTCACTCCTAATGTTTCTGCTATCACACATACAGAATGTCGTTTCTCGTACAATGTAACAATAGCCGATCTATTTTCTACACTTATCGGCTTTCCTTTCGGCATTTCTTAAATACTATTTTCACAAACACCGCGATGGAACAACCGTTTCGTAACTGGTTTACTAATAGAATAATTTCCAGAAAGTGGGTATTAATTATTCCCTGCTATAGTGGGAGGCCTTTAGGAGACATCCACGTGGAATTTTACGACCCTGTCGATCCACCTCTCTATTGTAAACATGTTTGTCGGCCTTCCTTCAAATATCGTTGTAGTGGTTCTATTACCTGCTATTTAGGTTAAATTACATATTCATCATCTCACCACATCTTTAATAGGCTTATTCTAATGATGATTATTGTAGAAATTTTTACAATAATGTTAAAGGTATTAAGTATTGAAAAAAAAAATGGATTTTTTAGAAATTATACCAGTTGTCCTAACTTAAATGGCCAGTAGTCTATATACTTTATTTTTTCTTCTTAGACAATCAGGCCTTGATGTTCTCGGCCTTTTATTTCTCTTCGTTTACGAGATCGCAATGGTAAACACATTAATTGGGACAGCTTGTATACAAAGAGCAAACGAAAAAATTTGCTTCCTAGAACTAGGAATTTTATGTGTTCGCATACCCTTTTAATAAATACTCTTCGTATCTCGGGCACGCTTTCCATCTGAAACGTGCCCTCGCTTAGTGACGAATTAAATTTAGGTAACATTTTGTTCAAAACCTTTGTTGGAATGTCTCTCACAAGATGGCTCGTTTACTATGAAAGTACCGCAAGCGGAAACAGTTAGGTATTAGCAGATGTTAACAAATTTCAGTTTCACAGTAAATGTAGGTTTTAATTCTTTTATTGATTTTGTACAATGAAAAGTAAAGAGAATGATTAGCACTAACATAAGTAAACGTCTTTTTAATTCAAGAGCAAACGACGAACTGAAATGAATCGGAGTGATAGTGAAACTATTTATACTTTTTTTCAAAATAATAAGTTGTTGCCACACCTATGGGTCGCCACAAATAAAAATTTAAAGCAAGTACTTGTATGCTTTACTGTTAATAGCTTCGTTCTTTTTGTCCATTTGCGTTGAAACACAAAACGCGCGGACATGCGCCGAAGAGATTTTGTGTTTTATTTGTGTTGCGGTAGGAAGCAATACGCAAGATTGCTGTTCTATTTTATTCGAGCAATGTTGTAGCTGTCTGCGTTGAAAATCTTATATCATCAGTGGACGTAAATTTTTGTTGAAGATGCGTAAGTTGGTCATGAATATAGTCGCAGTCATAACGTAAACTATTTGTATGTTTTTAAACTCATAGAACATTACGTTGTCTTATAATTTTTTGCGTTGAGTTATAGATTTTTGCGTGTTGCGTTGCAACACAAAGGGACAAAAAGAACAAAGCTAATTTGTGCTGGTACCTTGCAAAAATAGCGTAATTTTGCTAGTTAAATAGATTGCAAGTAGCTATTGCTATTAGGAAAGGTTTACATCAAATTTAAGTTATATTGACAAATGGATTTATTCTGCAATTTATTGTAACACCACACATATTGGCTCCTAATGCGAGAAAGCGCGGGACGAAGGAGATAAAGATATCCACGAGAGATAACAGCATTAAAGAAATCCTACTCCGAAAAGACATTACACGACACAACAGGTTTGGTACGTTGTAATATTGAAGCAGCGCCGATCTTATCGAGGTATCTAATGTCGGAATAGACCCAAATGTAATTGTTAGAAACGTTTCTTGGACATTTTCCACGTTTAATAGCAGTGAACGACGCAAACAGACATCGATTCGAATCTAAAAGTTTGTAGCTGGTAGCAAATCGACGCGATCTGTAGTTATAGCGATTGTTTTCTTATACGTGCAGATATACTGGTGTGTAGATATTCGCGAGATACCTGCATTTGGCGAACTTTTTTGTTAGATACTTACCTGTTTATCTTTAAAGTTTCAATATTCAGTTAGTTAATACGCATTTTTATCTAACCTTTCTTGCTAAGAGAAGCAGGAAGGTGAAGTAACGTAGTATTCCGAAGATAAATTTTCCGCAAATAATATCCTTTTCCAGCATAATTTCGTTTTTAACATTTCTTTATTAACATATCTCCATTGAAAATATATACCTATGATAACATAATACAGTGGGGCGCAATATTAAAGAAGCGCTGTAAATAGTCGAATTAATCCGAATTGTCAACTTTGTGCTTGTTTTTCTGTTGTTAGATATAATAACTAATTCGTTCCTTATTAATTAAGTCTTGTACGTTATTTGGACGTTTTTTTTCTTTTCATCCGTCCGCTTAAAGTGGATTTTACATTCAAAGTTATCGGCCTGAAAACAAAAGCGGTGATATCTGTTATTGCAGTTAATATAGGCGAGTATTCCTTGAGGAAATCAAAATCTTGGACTTTGAAGCGTTCTGTTTTTCTTACAACTGCTTGCGTAAACTAACTCTGAGAGATATAGCCGCCTTTTCCCCTCAGATCAGTAACTTTTAATGTGTCACGGGTGTACATGGTAATGTATGTAATGTAAATCGCTCGCTACCCAAACTATATTTGTCTTACGAAAACTGGACCAATGTCTTCGAGAAACGAGTTCGTCTGTATTAATAATAAGTAATCTAAAAGCTGAAAGATTAAGGCAAAGACGTTCTGACAAGTAAAAGAGCAGATTCCAGACCTAGTAGACGAGGATTCCTCGATTCAGCACTACACAGTTAGCTGCTGCAATGAATATCCTAAGCCACAAAATCGTTCATTAAGGGGAGGATCTCGGGTAGCAGGTCCAAAAAATCCTTTTTGTTTTTTGCTTAAACGATAGTGTGGCATCCGGAAAACATACAGTGAAAATCCCAGAGCTGCAGCTCAGCTCCTTATTTTTTCGCGCGTGCAAACGGTTACCGCTGCAGATTTTGAGTTTTTGTTGCAGTTGTCGATTCTGAGCGCATACAGTGCATGCAGCGCGTGCCAAAATGTCAAGTTACCCGAAAGGAAGTCGTAATTATAGAAAAGGACCGCCGTCGAAACGCAAATCTTTAAATGCGTTTTTCTCGGTTTTATGTATATATTTCTTAAAATTGTCCGATTCATAACTCACAAAGCAATTGACCGATTGACGTGAACACGTGTAAACAGATTTTTGTGAAATGTGTCATTTGTCGGTGAAACACGAAAAAAATTGTCGCAACAATTTTTTTCGTAACAAACTTAAGCAAATTTTTTTTCAAATGGTCACCATTTTGTGAAATATTGTTCACAAACTTACTAAGGATATAAACTTTGAAAAACTTTTTGATTTTGTCATTTCCGACGCCTGCGTGAGGAGGTAGTCGGGGAAATTGACTTATCGAATTTGAAGATGCCGGACATCCGCCCTTTATGAATGAAAATTTAAATCGACATAGAAAACCTTGAATTAGTGAAAAATGTGCAATCACCTAGAGAGTGAGACGCATACGAAAGCATATACATATATGAAAAGAAAACATAACTTATTGAACCGGAAAGTGGCACCCCTACATCACTCAAGTTTGATATATTTATGAAGGTATAAAGGATTCACGTTTGTCGCTAATTCTTGGTATTTTGAAGGGTCAAGTAGGTGTGGGAAAAGCTTTTATAAATATGTTTCCTTTTTAGAGGGGGATAGCGGTGCATGTTTGGGTAGTAGGTCTTTCTTATTGTTACGGAGTTCATTCGGTCTTCAGTTGATAATGGGAACACACGTGTTGCCGAAACAACTATACCGAATTAATCAAATCTGATATAGAGAGGAGTAATCGGATATTCATATATCTGATGAAATAATAATTTGGAAAATACTACTATACTATATACTAAATTGTTTTTTTTTTCTAATTTGATGTTAAATAAAACTGTAAACAGGCTCGAGGGAATACGTCTATAAGTTATAATATAAACGCACTGGTGCATTAATAGAATAACATCCTAAGTTAAGAAGGGCGATTAATGTGAAAATTAGAAAAAAATACCTGCGAACTGGTTTCAATGGACTTACTAGATTCTTGCAAGTGCCTCGTTTTTGAAAACTGCCCTTACGAAACTGACATTTCCAACATTCATTATAAGTATATAACACATAGATATCTTGTTTTATCAATGTTGTGAGGACACGATATATCAATACAAAAAGGCATTTATATAGCTTTATAATATCAATATTTTTGTTGTTTCCATTGCACTTCCCAAGCTACCGGCAAATAGCCAACATTGTAGACACTTGTGGGGCTGGGCGCTTTCAAAGCAATTCTGCACGGATTCAACGATTCAAGAATGTATTCTGACCGGAGTTACGGGCTCGGTAGCGCCAAGGTCATTAAAATAAGACGAAAAATTTCATTTATAAAAACGGACAGTGTCAATACTCAAATATCTCTATGCTGTGATTATGTGTTGACCCCAATGGCTTTCGCTTTTAACATTTAAGGCAATAATGTGAACTCTAATTTTAGTACACGTAATTTTTTAATATTTAAATTTCCTGTATTGAATTGCCAAGAGCGGAAAGATTGTTAATGGTTAGGACCGCAAACGCGTATTCATCTACTTCAGCAGACGCGGCGTGCATTATTTCGGGTATATTACCAGTAGAATTACGTTTGAGGGAACTTAAATTTCGTAGGGACGCGAATAAAATAGGGTTTGAGGTTTAATTACGGTAACGGGAGTTAGATTAGAACCGCGCGATTTAGAAAGGCTAGTAGATATAGGGGACCGAATTCACCCCGCGAAATTAAAATGTATTACGTACTTATAACAATTTTATAGGTACTTTCGGAGAGGGCTTAGAAATTTTTAGGATGGATCGAAGGGTGGGGCTGGTACAGAGGCGGCTTTTATTGTTTATTATAGGGGTATTGAAATACATAATCAAAAGTTAAATTAGGGGATCATCGCAATATTTTTACAGGCAGAATTGGTTACAATTAATCAGGCAGTACATTATGTTAGGCGGGAGAGGGAATTTGTATGGGGCGTGCGAATTATAACAGATAGCTTATCCGTATTAGAGGCGTTAGAGAACTTAAAAAATCCGATTGATTTGTTATTAGGTACTTGGGATATGTTGTATTAGATATGGGGTTAAATTGGCTGCAACTCGTAATAGATGTTGGAGATAATGAGTCGGTCGAATGGTGGGCATTTTTTTAACAATGTTGCTAAAGAGTTAGATAGGTTACGGCATGATATTTTAATAGTTAGTGTGGTAGTAAGTATTTATGAATGAATATTTTATGCTTTTAATGGTCTAAATTAGTGTTAAATTATAGTTTTTAGCGTGGTTGGGGTATATAAATAAACATTTATAATATAAATCTTTAATTTAATTAAGGTAAATGTACCAATTTCTGACCATGTTCTAATTACTTTTACTTTCCTGTATTTTTTTCCTATAATAGTTTCTTTTACTGTGTTTTAGTGTAGCTTTCGATTGAAAATAATCCCACAGACTTTTATTTTAAGTTTAAAAATCAAAATTGTTCTTCCAGTATCATCTTGGAATCTTAAACATTGATATCATTCTATTCTTTAAAATATCAGTAATTGGGACTTCTACCTTACTATTGGTTAGAATAATTAGGATTAAGTTATTGTTAAGTATTAGAACAGGTACTAGTCTAGTTTTGTTCGTTTCCAAGGGAGCAGCTACCTGAAGGCGACACGGCTGTTGGAGGTTGCCTCTTCAAAACAAGAAGAATAATTATTATTTTTCAGTAACTAGGTTTAGTACTTCTTACCAGATCCTGCTCCCAGAGTAAAGTTTCTGCCATGCTTTTTCCCATACTTCTTGACCAATGCTGGGAGATAGCTAAAATCGTTCCATGGACGCATTAGATAAGAAGAGATAGCTGACCGATTCACAGTAGACTCAGATTTTGTGAACTAGTTACATTTTTAATTGGTCACATTTCAGGTTTTCACATAAATCAGTATTCACATAATTGCGAGCCTACTGTATTATATTTTTGTTATTAACAATCATAGGAAAATTATTTAGTTAGAGTAGAAACCTTTCAATTGTTATAGAATCCATGTAGTACTTAGAATAGATAGCCTCGTGTAGTACCTTTTTTAGGTGGAGGACGAGGTTGGGATGATTTGATTGAGTATTTTTTTTATTACAGGAACTAAAATTAGGAATAAAAAACTTCATACGATGGTTGTCTGTGCACCCTCAATTATAGCACACATCAACACAAACTTAAGTAAGATATAATAATGTTCGCACATATAGGTTTTTCTTTTTTTCAAATCAGTATTGCGAGCATAAAATGGTAGGGTACAACATTCGAATAAAGTTAGAATTAGAGTTTCGATTACGAAATCGCCAGAGAACATCGCTATATGTAATTCTTCCTCCAATTTATACACAGCCTGTAAGTATATTGATATGTGTAAAGAATTTGTTTATTTAAAAATAGAACAGTGCGCAAATATGTAAGGTGATGCACTACATTGTTGATATTTTCCCCGGAACAGTGCGCTGGCGTCATGTTGGCTGTGAGGAAATCCGAATGGTGCGACGCTTATTTAGTTGTTCGCAAATCGCGCTGGTGGCAAGACGCTTTCCGGCGACGCCAGGGGAATCTTGAATACTTCGACGCGCGGCGTGTTGTTGCATTTATCTGGCTCTCTGAAATCGCACCAAGCGAAACAAACAAACCGTTTAATATTTTAGGCGAATGACGAGAAACGTGACATTAGACTTTTATTAAGGAGTTGCCGATAATAATAATTAATACTATTTAAATGCAATAAATATTCTACCGATATGGCGTGTCCGTTTCGAAAGACAATTTCGAAGGCGCCGTCGTCTAATGGGGCGCTGAAAAGGTCTCTAACGTCCAGGCAGTCCTCTATGCAATTGACCACAACAGAAGAAGTCGAAGAAGAAGATAGAAACACATTGAATTTGAAAACGTTGAATGGAGCTATCTCGATTTTGACATCACCTCCGGTAAGTTTGTTATGTGTACTTTAGATTGAAGATACTACGTGTTACACATATGTTCACGCCAATTCCAGAGCATTCAGTTCTTTTAAAAGAAATACGTGGTATATTCACGTATTTATGTATATGGTGAAAACTATCGTTTCATAATCTGATATCTCAAGCAATAGAAAGTTTCTGAGCTACGATTATATTTTATTTCATATTCATTCTTTGGTAACTACTTCCTTTCCAACAGTTAATTAGACCAACCACTAAGAATAAAATGCCGGAAATGTAAGAAGGAAATACTCATAATTTTGGCAGTGATAATACCACACATTGAAATACCTTATCACAAATTTCACTCCACTGAACACACGTTTTAAAAAAAGCGCCATCATTGTTAGCAGCAACAGTTCATTGTTGCTACTGATAATAACAGTTTGGTTGAAACTTGTGTTTAGTGCAGTGAAGTTTCTAGCAATATACTTTAAAGTGTTTAATCCAAACACGCTGTTTGGAATTAGATTCAAATTTTATCACATGCTGTGTCTACTGAAAAAAAATATTTGGAGAAATTCAACAAAAAATTATGTTGCTTCTTCTATATCAGTCCAAAATAAAGCAGTCCCGAAGAAATCCAATGCCTAAAATATATGTTAACATTTTTTTTGTTTTGAACTGGCATATTTAGTATTAATGATTATAGGGCTGAGACTTCACTTATGTTCTTTCAAAGAAACATATGTATGACATTATCTCAAACTCTACTCGTCTTTTCATCTTCTGTTATATATAATTGACTACCTAACGAATGTTTTATGATAACAGTTTTTGTATGAGTTGAATAAAACTAGTGGCTGTGTTGTTTATATACAATTCAAAAAGTGTGCTGAATTAATGCTGCTTGTTGCGTTGAGTAAACACATTTATGGCGGGATTCTATGCACATCTGTAGCGCCTATAAGATTATGTTCAAGTCTGTATATTTTAAATAACTTTACAGGTGCTACAGATATGCACAGAATCCTACCTTTAGTTTCCTCAGTGTAGTTTTACAAATACCGCACAAAACTTTAAAACAAAATTAATGGTAACAAACTGAGGTGTAAACATAATAAGGAAAATGAAATACTTACATTAATGGTTTTGGAAGAAGTATAAAATATAATTGCTAAAAGCGTAAAGACCTTAGTTTTGAAATAATCGCTTACTTATATAACCATTCTATGGTTTGTGCAATACCAGTAACACTGTTGGAATTCGATCAACAATTCTTTTATGCACACATATATTTCTACGAAAACGTTGCAAACACATTTTCGGTTACAATTACCTTAATTAAGCAACAATTGTACAGCTATATCTGAATATGCATTAGCCGTTTCAAAGAAAACTCGGTTTTATAAAGCCTCTGGTATTTTAACTAATTCCAAAAGCAGATGTGTACACAAGGGATTCTACTTAATGTGCAACAACGATAACAACAAGAAAATAATTATTTATTTTGCAGAGTAAATATTATGGTTTGATTAAAGTATTGTTATAAAGTATTGAAGTAAAATGCATATTCATAAATGGTCAATTTCATTGATATTTCAACTATCTTTACATGCACAAGGAAGGATTAGGGGTAGCTAGTACGTATTAAGGTAGCTGTATAAACGATCGATCCAGTTGAATAGAATTGCTAACTATAAACTAAACATTTTCGTTAATTTTTCAATACTACGGAGACATTTAAAACAATTTCCTTAATTTTTTAGCGCAATAATTTTTTCGAGAATAAATTGATTAATTTTGGATTTCTTTCCTGTTCACCCTTCGTGTACAGTTGAAGTATTTTATTAATATACAGGTCTCCATCAGTTAAGTGGCCAGAACAATATACCTTAATAAGCTTTGGTCTGCGAATGATTTGTTTTAGAGATACGCTATTGCTGTCACGGGTAGTATAGGAGATACAGAGTCGGTCAAATGGTAAAAAAGTTGCTTTTTACCAGGCACGTAAAATGCGTTAAAAAAGAATAACAAATTACGAATGATATCGAAGTCATGCGAAAAAGAAGTTGAAAAAATGATATTATATGAAAAAAAAAAGATAAGATTTACAATAGGACGCTTCTGCACAAAAGGACCCATGTGCTGTTTTTTTTTTTTTTGCTTTTTAATGTGGCCTGTATATTCTTTTAAATTTATATAAACGGTTACATCCTTAGATAGATTTTTAAGATATTTAAAGTTGAAATGTTCTCACACAACAATTATATAGTTTCGTACAACAAGTTGTTGAACATACAGGAACGAGCACAACCTGTATTAAAATTTCCCACAAAATTGTTGACGAAAGTTATCGCATATTTTGCAACAAAATGCACACATTTGTTATACAATTTATGTTGAAATAACCTATATATTATAGTAGCATTAAGTATCAGTCACTTATTGCATACACATAATGCGTAGTTTTGTTGCACAACTGGTTGACATAACCTACCTATAAAAGGAGCATAAAGTGCATATTGCTTTCCGCAAATGCAATAATGAATTTTCAGTAGGATTTTGCGTATAGTAAAAGCTGGACTGTTGGATCAAGGAATAAAGGGTGCTTAATTGGAAAAGTTTTGATCTCACAGAACCTGTTTACAAAAATGTGGGTTAGGTTTGGAAAAAAAGTAATTTAAACTTAATAATTACATTGAATTAACTGCAATTGTGGTTAGGGTGATTCTTATCTTAATAATGTTTGTTAATTGAAAAGTACAATTATTTAAATGAGGTTAATGGGTTTGTTAAATTAATAAACTAGCAGTAACAATATAATATGATTGCTTTTTATACCAATTATTTTCTTAATTTTGGCAATATCTCTAAAATAAACGAGATTTTTATTAGTTTGAGGGTTTAGTTATTGATTTCATTAACGACAACACGTAAATATTGGGGGATGCCGAAGATGTTGGCAGTTGGCGGATATATTTATTACTGCCATGTCGACAGGCCTATGCACGTCTTTACATTAGCTTTTTAGCTTCAGAAATAGCAATACACAGATACACAATATTTCTTTTAAAAAATCAAAGTGACAATGCATTTAGAGTAAATAAAATATATTTCGTTTATACAAACGCCAAAGAAAACAAATACAAAAAGAAAATGTTCACAAGTTAATTTCTAGCAATGAATTACAAATTGTTGAACTAATCATTAATTAGTAAAGCCTGTGTCACAGCAGGTACATCATCAACAGTGTCATAATTAATCTCATGAAGTTGTCCATTTAAAATTTCTTGATTTAATTTTTCTTCATTGATATCCTTTTCACCCACATTTATGGCTATATTGTGCAATACTGAGGTACCAACTACTACTGCCATAAAGGTATCCAGCTTTAAGCGTCAACCATATGCCAGGAATGGAAAATATTCTTTTTAGAAACATGCTTTCAATGACATCCCGTGTTGTAATATGGCTTTCATTATTACGATTTTTCACAACTGTTTCAGAATTTAACAGTGGGGTCAATAAATATGTTTTGAGGCATATCCACTGTCGCTTATGGAAAAGAATGGATCGTTAAAGTGTGTATTCCCTGGCCATCGTACTACGACATCCATTATTTTTTGTGCTAAAATATTTTTTAACAATTTTATTGCTTTTTTATATGAAACTGCAGCGACGTTGTTTTAAAATTTCGCACAATAGTAAAAATTGTTATTACAATTTTCGTCCAATAGTGAAGTGTAAATATTACTATGCGAATTTTCTCTGTGTAGTGGTTTTTGTTTGTCGAAATTATTCCAATTTGATGCAACTTAAGCTTTTAGAAACAAACAAGTGCTAAACTACTCTAAATTGTTGTAAAATAGTGAAAGCTTTTTCTTTGAATACTTGCTAACCTTTCGTACAATGTAATATTATCTTGCGAGGTTCCTTTTTGTCTTCCAGAAATATTGATGAATTGGTGTGATTTGGATTTTTCGACAGAAAGGTCATTTTAATATGTTTTTTGAGTAACTTTAAAATAGATTAAAAGAAAATTAAAACTAATTACTCTATATATGGAAGAATATAGTTGCAATCTAAAAAATGTAATTGAGATCATTGCAATACTAGTATTTGTACGTTTATCTTAACTTTCCGGCAGGCAGATCATTAATAATTCCAATCAAAATAGAACATCATGCTATTAAACCCTGAATCTTGTTATTAAGACGGAGTATCCCCAATTATGTTCCGTGTTAAGTTTGCAAGTAATACAAAGGTAGGTAGGTAGGCTGTGCTGGATATTATTAGTATTGGAAATTGGACACATGGGGCAACCTAAAACATAATGTGCTACCAAACAACGGTCGTTACAGGCTACCTACCATATTATTAGGAATCTTTTTGTACCTTATTCGTGATAATAAAATGAGCTACTAATCTAGCTAATAAAATTTAAAGTGAATCTTGAAAAATTAGTTGCAAAGTGTTAGCTTAGGGATAATTTTCAAGAAGATACACATCTACTTTCTTCTATATCAATTAACAGATCGAGAAAGACTTAGATCGCCTAAGCGCTACAACGCAATGCATTTTGTTCTTTGCATTGAATTTTCTCCGTTACGTAGGCGTCTGACAACAATACTCTTTTAAGAGAACAGAGTTAGTTGTTGCAGGTATGGTTTCCAATTATATTCATTCGAAGCTTTTATATTTGTTTCGTATTTTCTGCGGTATGCAATGATATGCTTAATTCAGCATTACGTTCGTCGGATACGTGTACAAAATTAATTTATTTTCTACTTGTATTCTGTGGATATTTCTCTAATTATATTATATATTACATACAATTAATCGTTTGTTCATCGTTTTTAGCACCGATATTCTATATTTTTTTTTAGTTTTTTTAGTACATACATAACATACAATAAAATAAATGTTAAACCGTTTGAATATTATACAATTACTAACTATAACATGCATCATAAACTGGACAGGATGGAGCAAAGTCACTGACACCAATAAGTCTGACGTCATTTTTGCTGAAGACTCCTAGAAAACTGCTAGATAGATACATAAAGAATGACGTATCACCATATAGGCTACAACACCAATTGTAGTATATGTACTAAGCAGAAAATCTACAGAGACGGCCTTGCATGTGGTCGTACAGAGAGTATGCCCTGAAAATTAACGAAGTGCTTTTATACACTTTCCTGGACGTAGAAAGAGCAGTCGACAATGCTTCCGCGGCATCGATTTCGAAAGCATCGAGGAATAAAGGGAATGGAACAAGTTGCAGGTGGATAAACTGCGTGCTTAAAGGGAGATCAGTTTACACAACCATCATGGGAAAGACACTGGTGGCACGGGTCGAGAGAGAATATCCGCAGGGCAGGGTTTTGCCTCCGATGCTGTAAAACTTGATCGTGGACAAGCTACCAGTAAGACTGGACAATGCACGGCCTAAAACTTTGGAGTAGACAGACGATCTTGTCATCTTGACTCAGGGTAAATTCAACAATGCAGTGCGGGACAAAATACAGAACGCTTTACAGGTTATAAAGAATGGATTGAGGAAGTAACATTAGTCCCTCCAAAACGCCCATGATAGCTATAACTGAACTTAGCAAGGTACAGAGACTTGCGTATTGAGGAATAACAGGCTTAATAGGAACTACTCATATAACAGCAATGGACTAAACCTCCCTTCCTCTCCATCTGGTGATAATGGAGGAGGTAAGAATGGGCCAGCTTCGAGAACTGAATAGCCTCACAGACCGCAATAAAGTAACTTTGCTGTGGGTGTCCGGAGATTAGGCAAACGAAGGAAACGAAAACCGATGAGCTGGCAAGAAAGGGATCATCAGCTTCAAATGTGGCCCAGAATCTGTTCAAAAGTGTCCAAAAATGCAGTACGAGAGCAGGTAAGAAGCTGGGTAAGAGAAAAACGCAAATAATATTGGGATAAACCAACCAGGCAAATTCATGAAAAAACTTTTATTAAGGGAGCATCAAAGACGAAGATTAAAGAACAACTGCAGCTTGCAAAGAATCATTTTCGCACAGTAATAGGTCCCCTTACAATAAAAAAAAAACATTTTGTAATTGTTTTTAACTATTCAACTGTGAACTGATTGTCCAAGCATACAAGTTTAAAGAAATTAAAAATGACAAAATTAATTTAGCTAGCTCAGCAAAAATGAATTTAAAAGGGCGCCAGAGATTCTTACAACTCAGAGTAACTATCTTAAAAAGTAATAGTGGGCGTTTGCAAAATTGACTTTCTTTAAAATCCCCAAAAATTGAAACGGCTGATTCAAAAATAAAAGAACTATTTAAGATGATATTTACAATCATTAGATTTATTGTATTAAAAAGAAAAAAGAAAAAAAAAACATTTGATACAAATTACAGGAAAAATTAAAACCATGAATATAAGATTCTGGCAAAAAACAAACCTGCATAAGATTCTACAATTTAAAAAGGACAATGCAAATCCTCTAGCAAACAAAATGGTGAATTCGTTCTAGAAGGAATTTCTTATACCACAAAAAATCCACGTGGTTTCAAAAATTCAAAGCAAACTAAAATTTAATTCAAATAACGTAGAGAAACAACCAAAATTAAAAATGAAATTTAAATCAAGCTCACAGCTTCTCTTCATCTACCCCGAGGTGATTAAAAATAAAATCAATCTGAAAACTACTAAAAAACGGAAAATTTAAACTCTAAACGCGATCACTTCTAAAACGAATATTATTAAAGAGCCTTACATGTATATTGTGCACAACGATCTAACACTAATTAATAAACGAATTACTAGATGGACGATTTTAAATTCAAAGCAACGAACTACATCTTAAACTTAAAACGAATTACTAGAAACGGTAACCAAAAACTAAACAAAACAAGACCATACACGCGCTCTTCTATCTGGTAACTCCTGGGCCTCAAAGGTAACACTCGCATATATATGAAATTTACAATCTGTGAGCGATGACGGCGCAACGCAAAGGAAAAACTAGCATATAAACTATATACAGGAGTACGCAAAATGTACAAATAAATGAAATTAACTATACACAACTGAACAAATAAAATGATACTAACAATTAAATCAAAATTCTTAGCAAAATAAACAAATATAAGAATTGTGGAAACTCTAACATTGTTTTGACAAGACTGATTTGGAATAAATAAAATTACACATTTAAATTTCCGAAACCCGGGGTGCCATTCCATAGCAATACCTAAATTAAAATAATTTAGATTATATGATTATATTCAAATTATTACCCCCTGAAGAAGTCATAAATTAGATAACGAAATATTGGGGTCATAAAAAGTCATTTTGTTAAGTAGACCGCATTACCCATACAATTTTATACCCTAACGAAGTCTTTTTCAAATTTTTATATAGATGTTACAATTATCAGAAAACTGGGTTTCCAAATACATGAGAGAAAACTGCATGTATAGTGAAATATATTCAAGCAATATTGTGTACAATAAGGTAGTGATTTCTGAATACATTCAAATAGAATTCGAATCACCAACTTTACAAATTGTATTTGAATGCGAAAAATGGCATAGCCTAATGCGATAAGGCAAGGAATTATTAGCTTAACTTACATACTTTAACAAAGAATTTGTAAGGAATGTATGTTATTATATATACAGGTTTTTCACGGTAGCTGTTCGTTAGAAGTTTCCGTGGTTAGAAGAAACTTAGAATTCTGAATGTTTCGACATCAGGGTTATAACAAAATTTAGAACATAATAGCAAATTAAAAACATAAAACACGTGAAACATAAATACAAGAAATAAATTAAATGAAGTCATTACAATAATCGTTCCATATTACCGCCATTTTGGTTCAAACACAGAATAACTCTGTCACATACTCCTCGCGTAACACACCTCCGAAGTTCGCCTGGACTTAGATTTGCAAAGGGATCGTGAATACGGTTTAATAATATCTCTCTAGTATGTACAGGCCCAGAGTACACTAGTTCTTTATCCGGCCCCAGCGGTGGGAGTAAAATCAGGTAATCTGGGTGAGCCAGTTCCAAGGCTCCTGCGGGCCAATCCATCCGATCCTCGTACATCAAGGTGAACTGCTAGTATACAGCTATAGCGGACTGTGCTGAAGCACCATCCAGTTGACACCAACTGTTTGCTCTGTCACGCATAGAGGAATAGCATTTAGGAAATCACTAAGGGCGCGTACCGTAATTCACAAATAGCAACCAAATTCTCGGTTTTGTGTCCCGAATATAGCGGATTCCTGAAAATTATAATATTTACGGAACGCGGTTGCTGAAGTTTGGTTATTTTAGTTGTCACCAAAACAACCTCGCTCATTTTACGATTTTCTGATTTTTCTATCCCCTCCACTGCGGAAACATAAACGCACACCATAAACATAACCTACATTTTAATCTACCTGTAATCTGTATCATTCTGTATCCTACCTTACACACCAGCAACTTGTGGAATACTTACATTATTTATAATCACTAACAATTTAATCATTAATCATACAAATCACCTTGCGATCGCGTTAAGCAATGGTAAGTATACTTATTTTTGTGAATTATTAAAATATATAGTAACTATGTACATACCATTTCAGGATACTTTTGTTTGTGGTTATTGTAACGAAAATTTGTTTACACAAAATTTGGTCGAAACAACACATACTTGTTTCATTAATTATGAAAAGTTACTTCTAGGAGACGATAATAAAGTTATAGGATTGGAAGTAGACGGTAACCAAATTGCTTCTGCTTCTAAAGAAAATGTCAATCATAATAACATAGATCAGAATCATAATGAAGGTGGTAATAAGTGGAGTGAGAATGATGTCAAGCTACTAATTTTAATATATAATGAAAAAAAGCACTTGTTTTCTGTACCAGAATATAACGCTAAACAGGTATGGTTTGTGAAATAAAGTGACTTTCAGGTGGAAGTATACTATCAATTTACAGATCAAGATAATAAGTGGTCAATTAGAAGAACACAGTGTATTCAAAAATGGACACAAATGTGATGAAAAATGGAGGAACTTAAAAAATACATATAGGAAGACATTAGAACATAATAAAAACAAAACTGGTAATTCAAAAATAACATGGAAATTTTTCGATGATTTCCATGAAATCCACTGTAAAAGTCCCGAAATAAATCCTCCAATGACTATCAGTTCCACAGGAAAAATTACAAAGCGTGAATTATCAACAACAGACGAAGACATTCTGTCAGATGACAGAGAGCTCATCTGTTCAGAATAAACAAGGAGGGAGTAGCAGGAATAATGCTTCTATAGATGCTGGAGCAAAAAGAAAGAGAAAAGAACGAATATCAAAAGAAAAACTGTTACTACAGCTTGAAGAAAAAACACACAAGGAGAAAATGGAACTAAAAATGGAAATAGGTTAAAAAATAATTACCGACAAGAGCAATGAATATACTACCTTTTTTTAAATATTATGCTTATATATTATATTATTTATGGTTGAAAGTGTTTTAAGTTATGAAGTTTAGAAGTTAAAGAGGACTTGCATTTATGAAATAATCTTTAAGTGTATTTTGAAAGTTCAGTCATAGAATTGAATATTTTATTTCTTTTTTATTATTCGTTTTTAATTAACAAAAAAATTATTTACTTTTCAAATGAAAATACATGTATTACAAATTTATTTCATTAAATTAAATCAGTTACAATTTTTGTTATTATTGCCTAGCTAAAACAGCGCATATTTCGTCTCTCTTCAAAAAGCCTTGTTGTCTAACTTGATTCTCATCAAATTGTTCATTGTCATTTTGATTCATTTGATTTTCTTCAATTTCTTCTTGAATGTCAAAAATATCATCCTTTAATAG
This sequence comes from Protaetia brevitarsis, assembly GCA_004143645.1. NCBI lineage: Eukaryota > Metazoa > Arthropoda > Insecta > Coleoptera > Scarabaeidae > Protaetia > Protaetia brevitarsis. The sequence continues at coordinate 1,100,362 of RXPK01000114.1, forward strand.
GCAAATGTTGTGTAGCACACAACATGCGATAATATATTTTGGGATCCAATCCATTAGACGAACATCTAAATACTTCAAACGTCTCATTCTGTTCTTTAATAGAGCAAAAGCCCTTTCTATTGTATTTCTTGCTGCTGATAATTTGTGATTGTAATTACGTTGTATTTGGGTCAAACGACCATTATCTTTATATGGAGTCATAAGATTTTGCATGCAAGGATAAGCTTTGTCTCCAACGAGATGTGAATTTTGTGGAAACTTTTCTTCTGTCACATCCATTAAATAATTCCATACTTCACTTTTGCGTAAAACTCTGGCATCATGCACAGATCCAACCTCTCCAGCATAGCAATGTGTAAAAAGTAGTTTATGGTCACAAATCCCCTACATATTAATGCCTGATTAGTATAGAAATATAGATTTCAATGTAACCACTATACTTGCAGAATAATAGCAGGAAAATTCTTTCTGCATATATATGATAAACCATATTCTTTTGGTAGAGGTATCGGTATATATGTCCCGTCAATTGCTCCTACAGTGTTCGGGAATCCCATTCTTTGAAAACCTTCTTTAACTTCAACAATATATTCATCAGTAGGCCATTTTATTATTATTGGACTCAATTCCAGTAAACTATTAGTTACTCGCCGTATACATCTTTGTGCTGTTGCTCTTCCAACATTGAATCTGCCACATATCGAACTACATTTGTTTATTTTATATGTTGCTAACCTACCTTATCTATGTTGTTAACATTGGAAATAAGACCTACCGAAATGAATCTGGTGTTGAAAAATACCAAATTGTTAATAATAATTGGGTTTTGCCTGGGATAGTTTGTCTTCCAACTTCTATAATAGATTTTGTAATTTTATTTTCTATTAAAGATAAAATATAATCAAATGTTGTCCGGGACATTCGAATTTTTTTTTCTCGAAACTCTTCATCAGCATATTTTTCAATTACTAGCTCAAATTCTTCAATTTTTGATCTTCCTTCTATAACTCTTACTTTAAGACATATACATGGAATAGTATTAAAAATAAGCACCACTATCTGTTGCTAATAAATATTTGATATCGATTTCGTCCTCACTACTATCTCCACTACTTTCATCACTCATAAGTAGTTCTTGGATTATAAATTGCTCGCACATTTCAAGCAATGCTCTAGTTCCACAAAAAGTAATGCTAATACAATATGCGTCGCATCCAGTAAAACCACATGGAGGTTATCTTTGAAAGTGGTACAAAACAAAAAAAAAACACTTGACATCAACCAACGTGTCCCGTAAATTTTCTGAAATAATCGGCAATCGCTAATAACCGCAAATAAACCGCAACTAACCATTTAGTTACAATTTTATATTTACGGTACGCGCCCTAATAAACCCTTTGAGTATCTCCAGATATCTAACACCATTCTAATTTTCATCATACAGTTGATATTGCCCATAATTAAACAAAAAAACATTAAAACTAAACTGATACTGTCGTCTCCTATTATCTCATCGTCACTTATGGCATGTAGATACGCACAATATAACGCAGTAGTGATTATTTCGGCAATTTATAATTCTTTACCTGCTGAATTTACACCAGTCCACATAATCTTTTTTGTACATGCACTCGCAAAAGTCCACTCGTCTTGTCTCATCACAAAGACGTAATCCGTGCACAGTTACCTTAAAAAAAGAATGCATTTTATGTTTTCCTAATATCTCTGGATTGATGCTCTTGAAGTACTCAATTCCAGCGGTACTGCTGTAGTTCAACTACAAGAATAAATTTGAAAATAAGCTAAAGCATTTACCTCGTTACCTTTATAATCTATTAAGAGCTTTGGGTGATTTCGAGTTGCCCTTGCACTCCCAGTTGCCACAAAGCGAGCTTCGATTTGCGAATTTTCCGGAAGTCATTGTTGGTAGGTCCGGATATCGTTCGTTAAATAATCTGCATGTTCATCTGACAATTCGTCCACATTCACCGTGCGTATAAAACAACTTCAACACACTATTATTGGAATATTCTTCTATATTCTCCATTATCAACTGCACATGAGAAAGTTAACAAAATCACTAGAACTGTAAATAGATACCTTCAGAATCTATGGGCTTAAACTGCTTTCATATAAAATCAACATTGTTTTAGTTTCTATCAAAATAAATGCTTACTAGATAGGACTTTTGGAGTTTCATTGACTTTTGATGAAAAATATGGAATAACAAGAAAACCGTTGGAAATATATAGATATAGGGAAATCGACCCAAAATTAAATTTTGAATCTAACCATCTAATACTATGCAGGATGTCTCATTTGAAAAACCTAACTTTTTCAACTTTGAAAACGATGTAATTGGTCATTAAAGTTTGGACATTCTGTATGCGTTACCACAAGTGGAAAATGGGTATTTGAAAAATCAGATAATATACCGGGTATTCCATTTAAAATAAGGGAGTTAATAGCGATTTCCGGTATAACAGGAAGTGGTACGACCTTGAAAATATTTTAAAATGATAAAGAATCTGGACTAACTCTGTAGTTCAAGAATTCAGAATTCTAAGTTTTTTCTAACCACAGAAACTTCTAGTGAACGGCCACAGTCAGAAATCCGGTATATATGTATTTTTATTTAAACAAAATATATTATCAGCGAGGTAAGAAGTCAAGTGATGTGATAAAAATATGATAAAACTGTACATGTTAGATATAATCAGATATGCCATTATTGAAAAACAGAACTTATATTTTTAGATATTAAGTTACCGTAAAGTGCGAGGAAAAAAATGTATTGAAATTTTGTTAAGAAAGTGCTCTCGCACACCTAAGGCAGCTACAAACAATTTATTCAACCTTCCTTTCGGTTTAGAATATTTAGCCGTTGTTTACAAGAGATTACTTTCTTCCATAAGTTTTAGATACACTATTTTTCCCAACAGGTTAAGTAGCAAGACGGTTTCATTTCTCATCCAACAGTAAGTAGAAAAAATAAGTAATGGGATTTTCATGCAAACGGTCGGCTTGGTTTTGATATTTGTGGGCAATCTGTAAAAGACCGCTTTCTTGCCTAAGCTTGAAATATACCGTTTGCACATATGAGCAAAATCTATTCCTGAAGTTTGTGTGTTGGTCATAGCTTATGTAATGATCGATATCACAATTTTTCACAGAAAACAGATACCACCTTTATTCACATTTTGTTTAACCAACGCTTTCTTATCGCTTACAAGATCTCAATGGTATGTGTGTTAATTGAAACAGCCTATATTCAAAAAAGCTTCTAATGGCTTTGTACCCAAATTCTCTCCAACTCTCGCCTGTACCCTGCCCGCTGTTTACATCCCTTCATTAATTCTAAAAAAGAGCATTAAAGAGTCATTAGCTATACCCGAATTGCGTTGGGTAAAATATAAAGTATAACATGAGGTTGAATGCCTTTTTAAGGCGTAGAGCAGTTAAAAAATAATAATGAACGTGCGGAAGAGTAAAGTTGTACTTTTTAAGATGAACAAGCTATTGTGAGATTCGCGAGCCAAAGATTGAAACAGAAGCTTGTATTAAAATGCGTACAATCTATATCACGGCACTTCCATTAAAAGTTTATGAAGAAATAAATAAATGCGAGATTTAAAAAAAAAAATTGTAGTACATCTGAGGGTGTAGGTCAGTTTGGCTAAAGTATTTTCGATTTTCGGCAATACTTCTTTATACCGGAAGTCAACTTTGTTATTGCAAATGGAAAGGTAGTATTTTTATTTCAAATTTAGATTCTATTATATGAAGTTTTTCTAACATACATGCGCTTAATGTTTATGCTTTACAATATGTTTTTTTTTTAATAATTTTGTATTATGTAGTGGTTTACGAACTTTTAAGTTGCTTGCAGTTGGTACAGTGGAATTGTTTTCATTTTTATTGTAAGTAATATCCAACTAATGGGGTATCTACATTCAACAATTAAATTAAGACATTAAACTGACTACAGGAAGAGAGGGGACAAAACAAAAAAAAATCAATTTGTGGTAACTCTTTTTCTTTAAATAGCCCCCTAACTTTCTCTGCGCCAGTCAATTGTCCGTCAAAAAATACGCACAAATGTCTAAAACCGTTTATAGCTAAAATGAATATTTTAATGGATATTTTAGAAAAAAAAAACTGTAGCATAATCATTACAAGTACCTACATGTGTCGCTTCCAGGTGGCCATGGTCAAACAATGTAATTACTACAAAGGAAGATATGTTTGACAGAGTGAGAAGAACTTTAAATGAATTAGACGCGGAATCAGTTCACCACGCTACGCGCAAAGCAATGGCATTTGTAAAAAGTAAATGTATTAATTATTTGTTTCTTGAATAATTTCTTAATTTCTTGTTATTTATTTTGTGTAGATATTAAATAAGATTCTGATGCCATCGTCTATGGTATTTACTTATTATAGGTGACAGTTACTGGCATTGTTCAATCATGGCCACCTAGAACCGACACAACATTATGCTGCGACAGTTTTTCAGAAATATTTCCTAAAGTGTTCATTTTAGCTACAAACGGTTTCTTATTTAAAAAAGTTAAATATCTTGTAAAATATAAACATTAGGCACATGGTATGTTACATAAAGACATAGAATTCAGAGTAGAATCCAAATTTGAAATAAAAATACTACCTTTCCATTTGCAATAGCAAAGTTGACAACTGCTTCCGATATAAGGTTGGTTCTGTATTCTGACTAACAATTATTATTACGTGTGTGTCTTCCAATACTATTACCAAAAGGCTTGGTTTCCATACTAACGTAAAATCAATTTTAATGTACAAAGGACTTATATATAATATTGGACATATGTGACAGTCAGATTTATAATGATGTTTGCTAAACCTACATACATCAAATGTATATTTCCTTCCTTTGCAATACAGGTTAGGTACTGTTACAATAACGTCAAAGCAATTAGCCATGACTCTGTTGTTCTGGAAATGTACAGCTATAAAACAAGCAATATATTCCGCTTTCTACCTTTGATAACTCACAAATTCGTACTTTCATCTAAAAGCGTTGTATACAGCTGTTTATATTACGTCGTCGTCTGGCTTTGAAGCCTAAATTTTCTTATTTTTTTTTTGTTTCCGACTATTACATGTCTCTTACAATAAATTTCTCTCTCGCGCATATTTCTGAGGCGCTGTTTCACTTATTCCAGTTGCTCCAGTGTTTGATTACTATATAGTTTTTAATACATGCCGTATTCGTTATGAAGGTAAGACATTGTAGAAAACTACGTTTCAGAGCTAAGAATGAGATTTTTTATTTAGCCTGCTAGTAATATTAAAATGTATTTACTTCTAATTGGCAATCAGGCTTTAGTGAAACTAATGAAAACTGCTTTTTTTTAAATAAGATTTCGACTTTATTAAAGTCGGCGATAACAAATTCAAGACTCCAATTTGCACTCTTTTTCAATTTATTATCGTCGTATTTGTTTCACTGTTGTTAATGTCTCTTTAATATATTAAGTTAATAATGTTTTATATTTAAAACAATTTACTTTTATTTCATATCTATGTTTTATTTGTTAATTGAAAATGGCGTTAGTAAAATCGAAACGTTTAAAAAAAAAACGGTTTTTATTATTTTCAATAAAGCGTGATTTCCAATTAGAAGTAAATGCATTTTAATGAAACATACTGCTGTGAACTGATTGTCCACGCATATAAGTAAAGAGAAATTAAAAATGACAAAATTAATTTAGCTAGCTCAGCAAAAATGAATTTAAAAGGGCGCCAGAGATTCTTAAATCTCAGAGTAATTTTTTTAAAAATTAATAGTGGGCATTTGCAAACTTTACTTTCATTAACATCCCCAAAAATTGAAATGGCAGATTTAAAAATAAAAGAACTATTTAAGATGATATTTACAATCATTGGATTTTTATTGTAAAAAGAAAAAAAAAACATTTGATTACAATTAACAGGGGTAAATGGACTGAAGGTCCTGGATTAAAACAAACCCTGCGTGAATCTAAAATTTAAGAAGGACAATTCAAATCCTTCAGCAAACAAAATGGAAGATTTGTTCCAGAAGATAAATCTCAATCCCACAAAAAAATATCCACGCGGTCACGAAATTTAAACCAAACTAAATTTTACACGTGGAGAAACAAATATAATTTAAATTGAAATTTAATTTTTAACAGCACAAAGCTTCACTTCACCTTAACCGTGGTGATTAACAATACAATACAAATCAGCAAGAAGAAAACGGAAAATTTAAACTTTTTAAACTAAAAACACGAAATCTTCTAGAACATTTTTACAATAATTACTGATCTAATATTCAAAACGTGTACACAATTAAACAAAACAGCAATAATTAAATAAAGAGTTCTTTGATGGATGAATTAATATCAAAAAACCCGAACAAAGATTTAAAATTAAATGAAATTACGTACATGGTAGCAAACAAAAATGAAAAACATGTACTTACGGCCGCCATCATTCAAAGAACTGTGGGCCTCCAAGGGATAACATCGTACATATAACAAATTTACAATTTCGTGCGATGAACGCACAGCGCAACGCAAAGGAAAAACTAGCATATAAACTATATACAGGAGTACGCAAAATGTACAAATAAATGAAATTTACAATACACAACTGACCAAATAAAATGATACTAACAATTAAATGACTTGTGGAAACTCTATCATTGTTTTGACAAGGCTGATTAGGAATAAATAAAAATACACATTTAAATTGCCGAAACCCGGGGTGCCATTTCACAGCATACGTTTACAAATCAATCGCGTTCAAATAATTTTTCTTATTAGTAGGTATACTTGCTGTTCTCAGAAGGGGGAGATTACAATTTGTTTATACTTCATTTCCTTCTATAGAATGACTATAGTTATAAACAGAGTAAGGCATTATTCGAATAAAATTGTTCAAGATGATCATTTAAATAACGAAAATATCTAGATAATTTATTTAAAGACAAAATTCTTTACAAATGAATATCAGAAAATTTTTCATGGATGATTTTAATTATAAATAATTTTAGGGTTAACACAAAAATACATTAATGATGCTTTTTTCGCTTATGCGCCGATTATTAAATAACTAAGTAAGAAGTTGCTACACTCGAAATGCTCCTGATTTACTGTCCGGAATTTGAATAGGATTGGTAGGCCAGCTATAAAAAAGCAAGAATAGTGGACACAATATATCTCCTAGGTGTAGTATTACGCTCCATCCACACATACATACTATCCGAAAGTACCTTTTTCACCTTTTTTTATAAAAACTTAGAAATATAAATTTCTTATAAAATTCACTGGACACGGATAATTAACTGTAGATAGATTTATTTATAGCTAACCGGTAAAGATGAAAAATAGTTTTATTTATCGTTCACGAATAAAGATAACAGATACGTTTATCTATCGTCTACAGATAAAGATAACAGGTGTTTTTATCTATAACCCACGGTTAAAAATAATAGTTAAATTATGTTTATCCGTTAGTTTATCTAAATAAATTTTTGCCTGACTCTGATTGTAAAAATATTGCCATGTAGCGAATTGGATCAAATATTTCTTTTCTCGGGCTTTACATGTAGGCCGCATGAAGAGTTATTTTCAGAGTTTATTTTCCAGTACATTACTTCAATCAAATTTGAGATATTTATTTTGATAACTTATATATTAACTAACTGATATGTGTACACAGTTGCATTATCTATTAAACATTGTCTCCGCTATTACTGTTGTCATTAGAGTGAGTGGTCAACTTTCGCCTGCGCGCCAGGTTAGTATTAAGTTTCATATATGTCACATTAATGTTTAACATATACTGTTCTACACTATGAAACAATGGTCGTTTTTGGGATTTTCTACGATCGACATTGGATCACATTTACAGTGCGTAAAACGTTAACTGAGAATTGTGCTATCTCGCATCAAGATTCGACAAACCCTAATATTAGACACTAGACATAAGAATCGAAGGGAATGATTTTAGTGGTTTGAGAGGCAAGTGCGGCCCGTATAAGCTGACACGTTTGACCACTATAGTTATCATCCTCATTCGCGTATGATGATTAAAGATACTAATGAAGGTAATAGCCCCTTCAAATGCAATACTTAATAGTAGTTCCAAAGTTGGAAAATATTGTAAGTTTTTTCGTTAAAAATAATAACGTTAATAATAATAATAATAATACATTAAAAATATCAATAATTGATTTTTTCAGCTTCATTTTCTTGGGTGATACTTTCTAAATCTTTGAGAGTATTTATTTCCGGCTTCTTGCGCTTCTTCCGTTAATTGATCTATGCGTAGTAACGCAGTCAATATTACTTCTAGTCCACGAATTAAATATTCATGAAATGAATTATCCATTACCTACATCGAATTTGGCCCACCTGCATATTAATTTGTTAAATGGCGACAGTGCGAACACGAAGATGTTGAAAGCAGGGATCACGCAAATTGGACACAAAGATACACCAGACGAATCGAATGAATATCGTTGTATCAGCATAAACCCTAGAGTTTAACGGTAACAAGAGCACATGAATAAAAGTATAATAGCAGTAGAATGTGCAGGGAGTAGTATAATAATATCAATCAAAGCTAGACAAACCGTTTCTAATCATATATTTTCATCACTGATATTATTATTATTACTATTAATTAGAAAATTCATTCACGTTTATTAATTAGTAATTAGAAATGTATAAGATTATTATTACATTTCTGGACAAGAATTACTAGTTACAAAAGTGTGGGCAGAATAGGAAATGCTTACGAGGTTTACATATCTCTATATAGATCCTATTCTCTTCGTAAAAGTTTGGAATTAGCTGTTATATATGCTTAGAAAGTATTGGTCTTAACTCCAATTAGATATCACATAGATAGAACGCCCACACGTTCATTAAATAAAAAAGCCCAATTCTACCTCGCAATTGTGATATAACTTCACAAGGCAGCGGTTTATACAATAGACAATTTAGCATAAATGTGTCCAGGGAAAAACAATACAAGCCAGCCCTTAATTTGTATTTCATTGTTAGTTCATAATAATTGATATAATTATAGTAACAATAAGACTGCTATAATAAGGTTCATGAAATTACAATTTGCACGTACATGCCTAAAGTGCTAAGCCTAAGAAACATTAAGCCATTGTTACAACTAAGTAAAATGAACTGAAATTCCATTGATGAAATTCTACACATGCTCCAAGTGCGTGTAAAATTATCTGTAAGTTTGTAATCATAATTATTAATAGAGGATTACAAACTTACAGATAACCGTACAGACGTTGCTGTGTATATAACTCCTTCATTAATTTGAAACTATCATGTTTAATATACCCCATTATAGTGATGTTTTGATTTTATGATAGGTACTGGTTTGGATATAATATTTGGAACATTTTATTGATCTACTACGATATTATCGGAAGAAATAGTTATTGTGAGTATTGTTTGATATTGAACACTGCCAATTTTTTTTTCTTACAATATTTCGCTTGTTCCAAATGCTACTTTTATTCATTCCACAAAAAGCTTTTTAGCGATAACTTCTTGCTAAATTATCTTTATTAAGGTTACATTTGACTACTATATTTAATGAACAAATAACTATACTTTACTATGAAAATACGAAAAGATGAGAAATAAAATCATTGAAGGAATCAAATTTACTTACAGTTTTCAAAATATTTAAAAGAAAATGCGCTTTTCTTAAAATTCTGTTATGCGCTGCAACTTCCTTATTATTCAAAATATCGGAAAATAGTTGTAATATTTTTGATTTGGTTTTCCTATCTTAATTTTGGAATCTAATTCTTATTATATCTCCAAAATTTTGGGTAATAATATTATATTAATTTGTTTAATAGATAGATAGATAATCGGATATATTTCCGGTGCTTAGAGTAGGAATTTCCAAAGAAATACAAGAAATAAACTATACAAGAAAAAAAATATTTATACTTATCAAAAGAGACATTTTCTATACAGGATGTACGGAGATTGCACGCATATCAAAAAAAAACTTTTCGACTTCTATGGTATGGAGTTATTATTATAGTAGCTATGCTACAATCAAACAACAAATTTTCCGCATTTCACAAAAAAAAAATATATCATTCTTTATGAGTATTTTCGCTATTTATCCAAATACCTTATAATAATTGTATGAAGAAGAGTACCAGGTAAATAAAGTTATTGGAGGGTTAATCGTTGGTTACCGATATGCCATCTGCCAAATGTGTAGGCGTCACACAGTTGTATCATTGCTTATGTGCAGCAAAGCATATACTTAGATTGCAAATGATGGGATAAACCAAAATTCTCAATAGAGTCGACAACCTCGACTCGGGGGAAAAGGAAGTTTCCTCTTATGGGCTGCAACTGATAGATATCTGTTGGACTTAGAGTCCCCTATAACCTATCCAGAATTATCACAAATGGATTTCCAGGCAATGTGAAACCAGTGGAAGTGTTTGTTTTTTTCAAATTATTTTAGCTAAAGTCTAGTTAAACAGATCTGTACGCGCAGAAATTTTTGGCAGTATTTTTGCCATATACATTTTTATCAATACAGATGCATGAAACACATCATACAATTGCAGTTGCTGTTTTTTTAACTTCGGCATTCACGTAATATATCCTGCTTGACTGCGTGCTTAAATATGTTCACTGTGGAAGCTAAGCCAACTTTGAAAGCACTTAGATCCTTGCAAACATGAGTAATAATAAATTGTTATAAAGTTACATTTCCAAATTATTTATCAAGCTATTGGAGGGAGGAAGTGCTTTAGCAGGGTACACCCGCTAGTGCTAAACGTTTGAACAAGTTGTGCAGAATTGAAGATCCAGCAGAGGGTATTAAACTGTTTGGTGTGGATATTGGTTTGGATTTCTTGTCCAATGAAACTGCGGTTGGTCAGGCCAGAATGGATAGGACATTTCTTTGAGATAATATTAGCGCTGGAAAGTAATCGATTTCATTCAGGGTAAATGGGAACCAAAGTGGCAGAGGAGGAATAAAAAGAACGTAACTTAGTATGCTAAGATTTATTAATTCCATGTCCTTTCAACACAACGACTGCTAGGTTGAGTTTTGGCAATAACGTTTATCTAGCCTATTTATATAGATTGAGATCCGCTTTTAGATGGAGCACGGTATTTAGGATAAATTGAAGTGTTGCGTAGGCTTTCACGGTCGGAATCTACACTAACAAGGTTTTCCGGCTGGTGAGCCGTGGTCCTGTGGATTTGCTTCCGTACGTTTCGTTTACAACTGCTGTAAACATCTTCAGCGACGAGGTGGAAGTTTCCTTCGCGATGGCTCATCCTGAGTAATGTCGTTATCATATAGTCGGTGTCTGTGCAACAGGTGTGATGGATGCTTCAGGGATGACGGACGCTTCCGATTGGTCTTGCTCAGAGTACGTTCTGTTTGTGGTACAAGCACGCAACACCGGATACTAGATCTTGTTTAAAGTACGTGCTTCTTCTTCCCGGTTGAAGTTGTTTTCAAGTTTTCTATGGATTCTAGGAATAGCTTGGGGTGGTAGTGCGAGGTGGTGGATAGTAATTTTGTGTCATCAAACCGAATGTTATGGTCGGCGTTCTGTAGCGCGTGTTCTGCGATGGCCGACTTCTCAGCTTGTCCCAGACGACAATTACGCTCGTGGTCCTTAATCCTGGTGTTGATGCTCCGTTTTGTCGTGCCAATGTAAACACATCTACACCAACATGGTATCCGATATACTCCCGCGGATATCATCATGGGGTCCTTCACGGAGTATAGAAGGTGCCTTATTTGCCCCGTCGGTTTGAAAACGGTCTTCAAGTGATGTTTCTTTAGAAGTTTACTAACCTGATCCGTTACATTTTTGAAGTAGGGCAAGAAAACGGTACCCTTAACATCTGCCTGTGCCCTCCTGTTACCCCGCGAGTTAGCAGGAGTCGCCCTTGGATGCAAGGCGCTCTCCACCTTCTTCTTGGAGAATCCATTCGCTAATAGGGCACGACCTAGGTACGCTAGCTCCTGGCACAATCTCTTAGGATTTTCATGACTCCCCTCTTTTGCCCCGGTGGAGGGTTGGAGCTCTTCAAGTAGCTTTTCGTGACAGCAGGTTTTCGGTAAACTCCGTGGCCAAGCGTTCCATCCCCATTCCCGCTGACGACACGTCAAGGAAGGAGAGGCCGCCGTCAGTTTCCCTCCCCATCGTGAATTGTATGCGTGGGTGGATGCTGCTTAAAGGTTGAAGAAATGCCAATAGTGCGTCCTCTCCATGAGGCCAAAAAATAAACGTATCGTCCACATAACGGAACCAGCAGGTAGGCTTGTATCTGGATATATTCAGTACCCTGGTCTCGAATGGCTCCATGTAGTAATTCGCAACAACGGGAGCCAATTGTTACTCCATCCAGCTGGTCATAGTGCTTCTGATTCCATTGAAAATATATTGTACTCAGAGTGTGGTCCAAAAGCCGAGCGACCTCCGGAGCGAACTTATTGCTAATGAGCTGCAGTATCTCTTACCGGAACCATGGTAAATAAGAAAACTATTAAAGCTCACTAGTATGTCAGAGTGGAGAAGTTTTAACTCTGAGATTTTCTTGACAAAGTCATGCGAAGCTTTTATGCTGGATACCGTGTGCCCTTTTTACTTTAGCATAAATTGTTATTGTTTCGCCTTTCATAAATAGAGTGTATAGCGTAGAAATTTAACGTGGCCACTTCAAAAATAATAAATAAAGTCGCCTCCAAAAATTGTTACTTTTCGAAAAGAAATCGTTTTTTATCCACAGCATTAAACGTATATCTGTATGTATATAAAATACTCCAGGAGATTTGATTTTCCAAAGGAATTGTTTTCCACCATTAAATTTGAATTTCTCACTCCTAAAAAAGAAAACTTCCAGAAACAGCTGAGAAACACATTGTTTATCAAACTTCAGCTACACTAAGTTGTTTTCAAGGAAATATTGTATTTATTTGAAAGCAACAAACAATTTTCTTAGCTTAGGGAGCATACTACTTGCACAACGCCAACGTCAACATACCCTTATCCGTGCACCATTTTACCCTGTTGACGCTTGTAACATAGCGCACCACCTGGTCTAAGATATTCTCGCTAGCAAGGACATATGCGGACGTGTTTATTAAAACCAGAAACTCCTATCTGCGGTATTAGTTAAAGTATGTGTATGATATACACTTGATAGAAGATGTGACGCACAAAGTAGTTGTTGTTAAATATAAAGGTCAACACATATTATACGTATCTACAGTCAGGGAAAAAATATTGTGCTTGCTACTAAAGAGAAAGAACGTTTATACTTTTTTGTATTGATTTTATTGAATACAAGAAATGATAAAAGAAATTTGTATCTTTTCGGTTGGCAGCAATTGAAGCCGATATTTGTTATTTTCGTTTGCGATGTTAAGATAGGATTGTAAGAAAAAGCGTCAGCACCCAAGAGCTTAACAATTCTTCAGGCTCTTAGTTTTCTTATTTTGTTATTCTTTGTTCAATATGATGACCTCGCACTTAGCCATTTTGGATGATACAAAATATTTAAATTTAATATTTATGTTTGTTATTTTACATGAAAGGAAAAAGTTGGAAATAATCGGTTAATTAAGCGTGTTAGATTTAGACATCGAAATATGAAATGCGGTTGCGTTTCCATTGTCCGAACAATGAAATATAGTTTTTATGGTTAAGTTCCATTGTTCACAACGATATGTGCGTTTATATACGTATAGTATAGCTTAAATTTGTTTGAATGAAAAAGGTTATAAGGGTAAATAAAAATAGGAACAAAAAATGCCAGAGTAGCGTAAAGCTGCTACATATCGTTGTAGAAATTCTAAATAAAAACATAAAGAATTCGAATTTTTCATTTATATTTACTCTTCTCTTTACATTGAATATTACAGAATTAATAAAATCAGAAGATTTAAATAACAAAATACGCTCTCATATCAAATTCTTTCGCCATTCCTCTTTTTTGTTTTTGTAACTTATATTTTTTCATAGTCCTAATTTATAGGTGGATGAATATATTTCTTAAATTCTATTGCGGGTGAGTTTTATTTAAATATTTAATGGCTAATTCTCTTTTTAATAGGAAAAGAACACTGTATTCGCCATAGTCTACAACTAGAATCAAGAGATCGGAATGTAACCATGAAATATTTCAGAGATATTTGAATATTCAACTATTCAGAAAATAAACTACAATACAAAACATACATTTAGTAAAAAAATTCTGTATGATATAGAAGTATTTTTCATTAAATCAAACATTGCCATAATCCCAATTTACCGTATTTCCAAAAACATATTATAAAACGAGTTAGATTAAATGTGCATCTTTTTCTTTTTATCTAAATTATTATCAAAAAACTTTTATGTTACGTTTTCGTCTCATGGACATAAGTTGGGCTATCAGATGCTTGTCAACTGAAGCAAGAAGTAAAATGATGAGGGAACTGTTGTCTTCCTTTGTTGTGATGTTCTCTTTACGCGTATATTTATATAATATTTCCGCCTTCATTTTTTTAAAGGGCTAGTAATGCCTAAGCCTACGCTTGTCTGGCCCCCTCAGAGCCAAATCTTCCTCCTAATCAATATTATGACCCCGGAAAAAAAAACCGATTATCGTAACTGATTGGAGTGAGATTTGAACTCCGGACTCCGCACTGATAGCCAAGCGTGCAAGCCACTCGACTATCAGCCACTTCTTCTAATTTCCGGTTTGATTATTTATAGGAAATCTGTATTTCCTTAAACATTTACACGAATGGCAGGCTACTTTTATCTAAAGTGGATGATACAAAAAAAGGCTTTGTACTATGTTTTGCTGAAACAATGTTAGTATATGGGTCATTCCATATCAATCGGAACACCTAAAAATATTGATGTTTTGGATTTTTTTATATTTTAAATTTGCAGTCTTTATCCAAAATTAGAAGATCCTTTTTCCTAAAGGTCTACAATACCTATGTTCCAAAGATATTCGCGAACAAATTTTCAATATCAAATCAAAATCAATAAAAAAGGAAAATATAAATAATTGTTTTTCTAAAGTTCAAATTATACATTTTCCTTTAATAGTGCCTAAATTAGATTGTAATTTATTAGTACTTTTTTTTCTCCTGTTAAATAAAATATTATTTTACTTTGTTTGCCGCGAAATTAATTTTTTAATAGACTATCATAATATCCTTTAGGCTATGTTCTACAAGAATAGAAGTATTTGAAAGTGTACTTTTTATATAATACCTACGGGTATTATATAAAAAAAAAACTATATTCATTATGAAATATCTTGTATGAATATATTCTTTATAGAATACCGGTAGGTTCTGCATTTTCAAATACTTCTATTCTTGTAAAACATAGTTTAAAGGATATTATAATATTTTAGGCTGCTGATTTAGGCATTATTAAATTAACTTTAGAATAAACCATGATTTAACAAAAATATATATGTTTTTCTCTTTTAATTTTTATGCATAACCAAACAACATGACTTCTGCGATCATTTATTTTTTTTTTGCGAAATTTGTTCGCGAATATCTTTGTAAATATATATATACTGTAGAGCTTTAGGAAAAAATACGGGTCTCCTAATTTTGAACAAAGATTTCAAATATAAAATATAAAAAGAATCCAAAATATAATTTTTTTTAGGTGTTCTGAAATAACGCGTATGATAGCTTAAAAATGGGAGATCTCTGGCACTCAAAGCAAGTAAAAATAAATCAATTAGGTACAACGCGTAAATGCCAAAATTTTCACAAAAAACATAATATCTTATAAGCTATTGAAAATTGGTGCAGGAAAGTGTTTTAATACTTCTGCATTAATCGTTTTAACTTTAAGGTTAAACTAGCAAAAAATGTTTTGAAGTATTAATTGATTAAAAAAGGAATGAAGGTTTTAAAAATTAAAAAGCGTGGGAGGCTTTTGAAAAGTTACATTAAAACAAAAATTAGGAATTTAAAAATAAAATTTAAAAATAAATGTATTTCGTGATGTTGGTTGAGAAGAAATAGAAAAAGACGTGAAGTAAATATTTTTGGAAGGAAAATAAGACTGGGGAAATATAAAGTATCTAAACATTAACAAGTGAATTTTTAAAGAGCGCCCTGCGTTCGATTCATTATGTTCGTTTCTTAACAAGGCGTTAGATGGTATTAGGGTACGGTCCTCAAATTTTATAACGATTATTAAGTTTTGATCGTGGTCAGTAATTTTATAAAAAAATGACTATACGCCATTTGTTTGCAGTAAATTATCCCGAAAGATTAATTCCCAGCGCAACTACTATTCGTAATATGTCCGACGTTTTGATACAACGTTTACATTAATAAATAACAAAAATAAAAATGTCCTAGCGAAGAATGTCAGTGTTATCGAACTTCTAGTTTGTGTTATCCTAGTATGACATCTATAGACAAATTGCTCCCGAATGTTATATTAGTGCAACCATTGTTTTAAAAAACATCTCAAGAACATTTACCCGACGATTATTACCGTCGCATGGAATTTTGCGAATTAATGATTAATAAATGCGAACATGAATATCTTTTCAATAATATACTATTTACTGACGAATAGATGCTTCATTTACTGTGGTTAGGTTTTTAGAATCTTTGTTATTTTTATTGACTATTAGCTTTTAAAACTCCTTTTCATTCTTTTTTTTTGTCTTTTGGTATTGTTTGTGAATTCGTCACTGAAATTTGCAGTGTAGATACATTATCTGATTATTTCATATGAAAATAAGCAGGAATTGAAAAGAAACATAAATAGATTTTAGTTATCAAATGGGTATTGTCTTATTATCTCCACTTTCACCAATACAAATGTAATGTTGGATTTAATATTAATCGTGTTTACAATAATTCCCTTAGACAATTGATTATTAATCTGTTATACCATCGATAGCGATATAAGATATAAGAGTGAGCTCTAGCCAGAAAAAAAATATTGGCTCGTATATTTTGGCCGAGTTATAACAATCCACCGAACGTTAAGTTTAATAAATATGTGCTGCAGCCTCATGCGTAGGTACGCCTACAGCAGAAGTCCTGCCCATTTCCAGTCGCCCAGAGCGCGAACTATAGCAACTTTTCATCTGGTAGATGCTATGCCTATTCGTTGTTGCGGCGGACATTCTCGGAATATCATATAAGATATATGTGCATTAACGTGCTTAATAAATTACTATCAGACCTGAGGTGAAATCGTTTCGGTTTAAAACATTTGTGAAAGATTATTTTATGGAGGATTATTTTAATATACACGATATAGCAAGACTGGACGTTTAGCACTGTGTAGTGTTAATTCTAGCTATACTTTGAAACCGCTCAAATGTGTTTTGTATTTACGTGCTGTAGTTATTCCAGCAGCGACCGGTGTAAAAGTCGCCGATAGAACTATTACATTGATCGAAGTTCGTATACTATCGCCCGGAATAGAAAAAAAGTTTATTCGTATTTATATAGAGCCAGTGTTATAAATAACCAAATTCCATCTTGAAGTAGGAGCTTTTATTGTGATATTCTTTTAAAACATTTTACACTCAATATGACTTTCAGTTGTCTTCCTCAGAATATTTTATTGTTCTATTATTTCATGTTTATTACATCAATATACAATTATTAAACTTACATCGATAAGGGATATTAAAAGTTGATGTAATAAAAATGAAACAATGCAGTTTAACCATAAACTATTCCGAGAAATGTTATTGAAACGTTATACATATTAACTCTAAAATATTTTAAATAAATAAAAGCTGCTAGTTCAAGATGAAATTTTATTATTTGTAACAATTTTAAGTGTATGAGTAAACTATCCCAAATACACGTACTGTTTAATTGTAAGTAAAATATTTGACATTTGTATTTATTGTTGATGCTTTTAAAGGAATTAACAGAAGTCATGCAATTGAAATTTTACTTTCAAATTACCCGCTATTATTTAAGCGAATTAAATTTTAACAGTACAATACGAACGCTAATTGCACGGCCAGCTACTATATTCCTAAAGAGAATAGAGTTTTGGGATAAGGAACTCTGATACAAGCTAATCAAAAATGTAAGTGAAGTATAATTGACTAGATTGATTGAAATTACAGCATTTTATCTTAAATTAGAATGTTATATCACAATAACACCGTGTACACCGAAATTGCAGTAAAGCTGAAACTATTTTCTCTGGCCAAATCACTGTTAACCATAACTGCCTTGAATTTTCAAAACCAAATTCTTATTGGAAATTCGAAAAATCCTGATGGACAAATTTCGGTGGAACAACTTGTATATCTCCAAAAAAAGAATATACTCTAATTTAATTTTCAATGTTTGGCAACAAACGTTCGAAGTTAATTTGAATGCACTACTCATTACTATATGTCTTAGAAACAAAAGGAAAACCGTCATCCTTCAAGTTATAAGGTGAAACGATAAATCATACGATCAACGAATTAATTGGAAAAGCTTTCTATAATGCCAATTTTAAAATAAGAATTCATAACGCATTAGGATAAGATCAATATTAGTTATAGTTATAATACACTTAAATCTTTTTTTTATCTAAGTTTAGCAATATGAGTTGAATTTGCGCTGTGCTAATTCGCAAAAGATTGGCTTAACTTTACACGTTTCTGCTTGAGGAATTTTGAAAGAGAAAGCCATTAATTTTCTTTGTCTTCATTAGGAGATAGGAAAATATCTACTGACATTGAATAATGAAGCGACTGTCGGCCCCCTTAAGATTTATTGTTACTATTACAAACAAGTCTAAATAAAATACAAAATTGTACCTTCCAACTTATACATGGATTGCCAATTATCTTCTAGAATTAACTACTTTTTTTGCTATAGTAGTATTCATTGGCACTGTGATGTCCCAAAAATACAATTAGGTATTTTTTGTGGCATGTCTCATTATGTCATTTTTTTTCTTGTATCAATCGAATAGAATGACGATTCTATTTACGCAATTCTGTAATATTAACTGCTTGTATTGTGAATATTAGATACTGCTACATTATCTTTTGAACTCACGTATAAATACGTAAATAAAATGTACGACCTGGGTGGTAACTTGTTAAAAGTAATCTAGTTTTATTACTCCTAGCCCCATACAAAGAAAAGTAAGTTAAAAACTGAGATGAGAAAACTTTTAACTGCTTTTGTGTGCATACTCTACGAGCATTGAGTTTAATATAATAGAGTAAGTCCGCACCCCCTCCAACTGAAAAATAAAAAAGGTGATAATTATTATAATTAATTGTTACAAAATATAAAATCAAAGAGCTAAGTTAAACACAGGTTTTCACAATTGTATAATTAACGGCGAAACGTTGAAAAACAGACAATTTAATTTAGAAAAACAAGTAGAAGTTTTGTTTTTGGGGGTACGTCTTCCGTTTTATGTAAAATATAAGTATCAATTATCTTTTAGCGACATACCAATCTGTGTTTAAAACCACCGCCCTCATTAATTTTTAAAGTCACCCACAATTAAAAAACTAGAAAGGAAACACATTTCTATTTTGTTATATTTTTCATGGAACTGCAAATATTTTTGTATAAAGCAATATAATCAAAAGAACTATATGTAGAGCTTACAGATTTTTCTACCACTCGAATACAAGATTCATTAAGCTAAAGAAATCTTTTACAGTTTTTTTTGCTTGTTTTCTGCCAGTCTCTAGAGCTTTACCAACGTACGATTGCTACTGAGGTTAAATTACTGAATATGACCGAAAAAATAAACCAACAAGGATATGCAGGCTTTTAAAATGTTATAACCTTGTCACAAAGTAATTTTTCGAAAAATGCAGAAACACGTCAATTTTATCTTTATAAAAGACACTAGGTTGCTTTTCTAGCTCTGACGTCACTTTTTTTTTCAACAGCAATGACATTTTTTTAATAAAAATAGACATCTTGTATTTGCCTTTTTTCGAGTACCTACGTTAATATCCAACACTGTGCGTCAGAAACTATAGGAGATAAATAACTCCTCTGTTTGTTCCTTGAAAGCTAATAGATAAATACGACAGAGGAAATCGAAAAATTAGTTTCAATATATTCAATATATTGCTGCCAATGTTCATGTAATAGAAATGCTCAAAAGCCATATACACATAAAGAAATACGGAGTTGGATCTAACACCGATTTCTCACCGTCTAGTAGTTCCCTCGTGTCCAAATGCATAAGTAGTTAAAGGTAACGGAGTTGTTTAAGTTAATAGTAATACCCGTGCCTCGGAGTTAAATTACACTTCTGCGTAGTTAATAAGTTTGTTCGCGTCGCATGAACTATTTGCACTATTATGCACTTTTTAGAACTTTTGTATGCAAAAGTGCATAATAGTGCAAATAGTTCATGCGACGCGAACAAACTTAAAGTTTCGCTCTTACAATGTAAAATTACTTCTGTGCGAAGTTAGCAGTATTCCATTGTAGTGTGAGATTGATATCCCAAAGGAGTTGAAATTATTTGATTTTGGAATTGCCTTTAACACGATGCAGTATGAGAAGCATTCTGTTGCAGAGTTAAGATTACCCTTATTCTGTGTTAGCAAGACTCCATTACAGATTTCGATAAACTTCTTTATGGAGTTATATGCACGCCGTTACGGTGTAACATGAACTCCGTGTCACAATCGATACCACAAAGCCATTTTTGAACAGTTACATTTTCACCAATTTTTTTTGTGGTCCTAAGAGAACAGTATTACCAATAATTCTATGTTGCCATACATTTGACCAATGTATTTGGTGCCTCATGCTAAGGGTTTTGCAAATATTTTTAAAGCATTTATTATTACCTGTAATCTTTTTAAAGAATGAATGTTTGCCTTCGAACCTCATCGACCATAATTGTATGAGCGGCGCCATCTTGGATATAATGGTTGGGTAATGAAACATAAAATGATGTTTTGGGATCAAGTTACCATTAACTTGTTCTATATACTGTTTGTGATGTTCTGAAATTAAATTTTTAAGTTTATGTGCATGCGTTGAGAAATGCAAATAATGCAATAAAAATTGCCCGCTCGCATTTAATGGATTTAATGCTGAGCGCAATTTTACTTGTATTGCACGTGCAATATACGGAATAGAGCATGCACTACTTTTATTGCACGCAAGAAAAAATTGCGAACTGTAAAGCGGCCTTAACAGTAAGAGAACACTTACCTGGTTTGTTAGTAATATTAATATCTATATTTGCGTCTGTAATTTTTCTTAAGTTTTTGTACTTTACTCTTACAAATAAGGTGTTTTCCATCATTTTTACATAAGGGAAGCCTACGTGTGTACACACTCATGTATGTTGTACCTTATACTCACTTTATTTATGAAAACTAAATTATTACAAATCATCCCAACCCCGTGCGCCACCTAAAAAAAGGTACTACACGAGGCTACCTATTCTAAGTACTATATGGGTTCCATAACAATTGAAATAATCCTACTCTAACCAAATAATTTCTCTACGATTTTTAATAACAAAAATATAATACACTAGCCTCGCGACCATATGAATACTACTTTTGAGAATGATGAAACATGTGAAATGTGATTAGTTCACATAATCGCTAGTCTACTGTAAATCAGTCAGCTATCAGTTATTATTAAATGCGCCCATGGAACGACTTTCGTTATCTCCCAGCATTCGCCAAGGACACAGATTATATATAATATACTTATATAAAATCAATGGTCACGGAGTAAGGGAAAACCATGGCAAAAACCTTACTCTGGAAGGATCTGGGAAGAAGTCCCAGACCTTATTACTGATAGCCGCAAATTATTATTATCCTTCTGAGTGCTGAAGAAGCAGCCTCCGCGTCTCCTCAAATTCCGACAGCCTTGCCGTTCTCGCGTACCTGCTCCCTTTTTCCCACATTCGAAATTGAACAGGAAAGATGATGACCTAAAAAACAAACAAAACAACAACAGTACCTATTCTAATACTTAATATTAACTTAATCCAAATTATTCTAACCAAGAGTAATTAAATAAAGATTTATATTTTAAATAGTTGTAGTTTAACACCAATTCCGACCACTAAAGAGCATAAAAAATATTCATTTATAAACGTGCTACCCTACTAACTATCTAAATATCATGCCGTAACCAATCTAATTCTTTAGCAACATTACTAAGAAATTCCCACCATTCGATCGACTCATTATCTCTTATATCTGTTTCGCGTCCCGACCGCCACTCACCAGTGAGTGGACATTCAAATAAGACATGCCCCGCTGTATCTACCCCACCACACTCACAAAGCGAATCTTTAACCCTCCCAATTCTACATAAATATGATTTAAAATTACCGTAACCCGTTATTAATTCTACCGCCTGATACGATAAATTAACCCTCATTTCCCAAAAACGTGTAACGCTACCAATAAATTTCCTAGTCCACCTCCCATTTAAAGTATTATCCCACGTACTCTGCCAATCATTATCAAGTTTATCCCTAAACGCTTTTTTAACTACACTATCCGAAATTAGCCCAAATCTAATAATCAATCTATATCCCCTAGATACCGCCCCTTTCGCTAATTGATCCGCCCTCTCATTACCAATTCTACCTACATGAGCCTTAGTCCAAAAAAGTTTTATACCCCGTCGCGCAAACATATCCCAAGTATCTAACAATAAATCGGTCGGATTTTTTAAATTCCCTAACGCCTCTAATACAGACAAGCTATCTGTTATAATTCTCACGTCCTGCATAAATATCCTTTTGCGGCTACTATAAACTACTGCCTGATTTATTGCAACTAATTCTGCCTGAAAAATATTGCAATGATCCCCTAATTTAAACTTTTGATTATGTATTTCAATGCCCCTATTATAAACAGCAAAAGCCGCCCCTGTACCACCCTCATCCTTCAACCCATCCGTAAAAATTTCTAAACCCTCTTGAAAAGTGTGTAACTTATACTGATTGCTGTAAATGCAAAGACGCAAAGCCCAAGGAAACGCATTCTGTCCCTCCCCACCTCAAAACATTCGGAAACTACCGAACACCCCTCAGTTTTACGTAGTAGAACTTTTTTGTATCAGCCACACAAAAATAAAACCTTAGTAATGATATATTAATTCACATTTTGGTGTTACATTAATTCCCTACCATTGCTAAATCAATTATCAACACCAAATGTAGTTACATTTTTCTCGGTTGATGTTATTATTACCCGAGAGCGATGTTAAACAAACAGCAACACCGTCGAAAGAAATTGTATTTCTCTTTTATGGAGTTGGGAATTTCTAACTAAATGAGGTGTAGTTGGAAATGTTTCCGAAAAGGGTAAAATATTTCTTTTTAGTGTTGTCTTAACAATTTTTTGGTGACAATTTAACTGTTTTCCGGAAAGCTATAACTCCGTTTAATTTAACTCCGTAAAATGTTTATGTGTGTACTAGCAAAATTTTGCGCTTGTAGTAATTAATAAAGATGTAGAATATTGATTACAAGAGTAACCCAGCAAAACCTGTTTTCTGCAAAGAAAATAATAAATAATTGCATGTATATTAAGTTAAGCATGAAATTTGAATACGCAGGCAGTTATTTTATTACGATGTGTAATGCAAATAACGTTTTAAAATTTGAACAAATAGTTTGTGTGAACAAAATTATTGATAGACTGCTATAGGTTCCTAAATATTCGATAAATCTCTCTAATTTCAATTCAAATTTTGTGTTTGGTATTGCAAACAAAAATACTCGCAACTGTAGCTTTGATTACACTACACATTTGAAAACATCTTACTACATATTTCGCTACACTAGACGTACGTTTCAATAGCACAGCAACCATCATCATCAGTAACATTGAACTAAATAACTACATTAATGTATTCTAAAGCTGACGTTGAGCTTAACAAATAAACAGTCCAAACCTCCGTCTAATCATCTATTTCTATTTTTTATGATTTAGTAAACTATAAAGCCTGATATTTAAAGGTGCTAGGTATAATTTCATTAAAAAGTATTTGTTTCTATAAATTTTCATACTTTCAAAGCAATTTAATTGCCCATGATTATTACATTCTTAGCCAGTTTGACATTGTCTACTTTATGTTTTCTTCAAACATATATAGGACTATTGTAGATTATTTATCGAACCTTCTAAAATTAAGGTCAGCAGTGAAAGATTTTTGCCTTTATATTCATGAGAAAGGAAATAGATCAGATGGATGTTCAAATTAGTAATTTTAAAAGCATGACGGCAGTCAACCATGACCATAGTTACTGTATTATGTTATTTTCAGGTGTAAATAAATATGTTACTACTGATGTTGATAGGTTTGGTACTGAAACGTGCCTCCAGTGTTGTGGCACCTGTGGTAAGGTGTTTTAATGTGCGTTGTACGATATGGCTCTTACAATAAAATAAGATAGTAAGTAAAAACTGTAAGAGAGATTCTTGCCAATTCTTTTTTCATTCTTTTTTTTATTTACTAAAGGATGAGGATTTAATGAGAAAAGGGGCTGTGTAAGTTCCTTCGCATTAAGTTTACACAATCTAAAATAAGCAGTTTAACGATGGTATTCTTGAAGCTTCTATTATTTGTCTTTCGCCAGCCTTAGCTGAATTAAGTGGTCACTGTCAATATCCTACTCTGTCTGAACATTTACACGTTGAATTAACAAAGCATGGAAAAGTAATATAACTCCCTTCCTATAGAACATACAACAAAATATTAAATAGAGTATTGTAACGGATCGGAAGGCCTTTAGTTTAAAACTATCTAAAGATATACAGAATATTCAATAGAAGAGTAGTATCATAAGACCCAGCTTTTTTTTTGTAATGGGACACCTACATATTTTTAAAGATTTTTTCATTTTTGATTGCTGGTTTGTCAAATTATAACGTGTAAAATTTTGAATTCCCAAGTAATAACAAAACGTATCACGGTAGCCGCGGTGTTAATTTTGCAGAAACAATATTTGGTAATTACGCAGGCAGGAGATGACCGTGCACTGCGGGTATAATAACATGTGATTATAATCTTCAGGGCGTTTTTTATAGACGGATAAATGTTAAATTCATGTGTCATTTACTTTTGTTTTTAAGTGTAACACTCTGTATTTTGTGATTTTCTTTTATTTATTTAACTTGCGTTAATATAATGTCATAAAGTTAATATTTTCCAAGATTTTATGACATTTTCGAAATCAAGTACCAATTCTTACTGTATTATTTATTATATTGATTAGTAGGCTTGGATAAAAATGACTACTCTAGCTTGAAGAAATTTATGGTTATCTACCTATCGACAAGACAATAATCTAACGCAAACTTTATTTTTTACGTAAAGTCTGTAAAAATCTCAATGAGCCACAGAATGATAACTGGTGACAATAAACAATAACTCACCGCAAATGTTCGAAGTGTGGGCCACCTTGCTCTATATACAACGCCATACGCTCCTCCTAAGCATTATACACATTGCAGGAATATCCACAGGAATAAATAAAATAAAATGGATAAATAATAAAAGATCTAACTACCTACATAATTTTCTATAATACTAATAATAGTGGAAATTGTGCCTATTTACGTTTTTTTATGAAACGTCGTTTGATTAATGAAAGGTACAAATTAGAACAAGAGTGAGTTCCTCTGGTCTCAGATGCAAAACTCCACACTACTTTCGAAATCAGCATCATTAAATTCTTGCATTATCTTAATGTCATAAGGATGGAGCTTATTTTCTTTAAGATGTCCCTTATTGATGATTTGCTTATATCTAGTTGCCTTTCCAAAGGCCTAATACCAACGTGGAGATCTTTGGAGATCAACACTCCTCAGAACTTCCAGTTCCTTATTTTCGTATAAGGTCGACTTTATTCGTTCGTGTTTCTCATAGGAAACGGTGCCAGTTACATAAAATCTCGTCATAAGTTTTTTAAACGTTTTTGCATTTGGATGCCTTCTATTCTTCTATTTCGGTTTTTTGCTTAGATTCTTTCGTAGCAAGTACACAATTCTTTTCACTTTCTCCTAGCACATAAATTATATCAATCATCTCCTGTTTTGAAAAATTCATTGTCAAAAACAGCTACCTATTTTCAAATAAATACTTGCAAAATGAAAGACACTGTTATTGTATTTGTCAACATTTTTTCCAAAACCATTCTAATCAACATAGTAAATACTTGGCGCTCGATTCCAAAAATGTCATAAAATCTTGGAAAAAATATTAATATTTAAGTATAACATTATGTTCTACTTAATATTAACTTTAAGCATACCATTATATTAACACAAGCTAAAGAAGTGTTCCATTTAAAAAACAGAAGTAAATGGTACTTGAACATTAATACATTTGTCCTGCTATAAAAAACATTCTGCATTTTATTATATCCACAGCGTAGGGTCATCCCCTATCTGCATAATTACCAAATATTGTTTCTAGAAAATTAACATTACGGCTACCATGATACGTTTTGTTACTACATGCGATCTCGAAATCTCAAACGTTTTCTTGGAAAACTTGGTAACGCAGTAATCAAAAATAAAAAAACCTTTTATATTCTTAAATCTTCTTCAATGCAGTATCTAAATCTTTAAATATATATACGATGTTTCATTAAAAAAAAAAGTGGCTCTTCTAGCGCTACTCGTCTACTGAACACTGCATATCTTCAATACTATTTTAAACTAAAGGCCTTCCGATACGTTACAATTATTGTATATAATATTTTGTTGTATGTTCTATAGAAAGGGTGTTATATCACTTTTCCACACTATTGGCCTATCCAGTATCTAGGTACCTCTAGACATTTTCAATGTAGCTAATATGGTTTGTGAGGTTGTCTACATATTTCTATTCACAATTTAAGGGTGAGCACGTCAACCGTAGATTATATTGCTACAGACTTTCCGGACGTAATCTTACAATACTATTCATTGAAACCAAATATTGCAGACCATTTAGCGTAAGTCTACAATATATTGTTTACAGCTAAAGAAGAATATAAACTGCTTCTTGTGAAAGAATATCATTTTTCCAACGACAGCTTGGATGAATTTAATCACCATTGCATGTTAACGATTGGTTCTCGACGGACTATCAGGAGAACATAGACAGCGGATACAAGGAATATGCCATATTGCGAACTTGATTAGTCGGTTTCCTGCGCGAACGGCATGGAAAAGAAATATTTGAAGAATACCAGCAATTTTAATAAAAATTCTTACAAATTTGTGTGTATGATTACTCTGAATATTATTGTAGTGCATTTTCGAAATACATTGTAGTACCTAATACATCTTACAGTAGTAAATACAGATTCTTTCAATATATTGAGTCAATTTTTAATATTGTTGACTAGTAATATAAGTGACACCCAATATAAAATAGTAATGTACTAATCATTTTAAAAATGTAAGGGGTAGTGGGATAAAGATTATACATGTATACACGCAACAATATTTACTAAATGAAAAATTGAAAAATTATACTTTTTACTTAGTTTTACTGTGATCAGCTTTAGTTTATGACTACAAATTAACTATAAGAGAAACAATTGAAAATTAATTGAGAAGTGACAATATTGAATAATGAATCAATTCTAGAACAAATAAAGAAAATAATTTCGATATTTTAAATGTGGTTTCCTTTTGAACCAATTTTTTAGAATTTTTCAAATCTGTAGTAATGGCGTCATTTCTTAATCAATAGCAAATTATCTATAGTTTACAGAAATATATAATACTTTATGTTAATTTAAACCTTTAAACTCCGAACGTATTAAAAAAAAAGAAAATTACTGAAGGTGGGGTTAAATAGAATATTAGGTTTAGGCTCTACCTATTAATATATTTCCAGTATTCCATAGGTATGACAAATCTACGACACAATCAGTAAAGTTCCATGGTAAAAGGAAATGGAAATAGTTAATAATTTATACTACACTAGGAGCAGTCACAAATTAATAACAAAAATACAAATTAACACTCACTGATCAGAAAATCAGAATCAATCAATCATTACACATTATATAACAGAATAACAGTTATGGTATAAATAAAGAAAAAGACAATAGATTAAGAAAATCAAGAAATGACACGAGGTAATATTTTGTGATAATAGCAATAAATTAAAATAAAATTTTAACAAATTCGATCCATCTGTGAATGGAGAAGGAAAAATAAGAATGCGTGAACAAATAAAAAGAAGATGGTTGTACAACACCGGGTAAGAACATATTGACACGCTAATGTATAATTTGAAAGGAAGGCGAAGACTCAGATTGAATTTATGTATTCACACACTTGTCCCAACTGCAACAAATATCTATCATTTTTATCCACACAAGAAAGTATTTTAAAAACTCTATTATATGTAAAAATCGTAAGAGTAATTCACACGATGGTATAAGAACATATCCAAAGCGAAGCTCTAGTTAGCACGTGCCTCATTAACACTCTAGCAGATTCTACCTATAGGTAGGCCTTATAATACTTTCACCCTGACCTCGCTCCCTCGCTAAAGCATACGAGCAGAAAATATAAAGAGAGGGTTCGATTTGGAATTTTAACAATTTAACCATTTTTTTAAATATTTTTCCGGAATTTTAGAACATAACTTTTTCAATATAACCTATAGTATGCTGTATTACAATCAACTAGCAAACTTCAGGATTTTATATTATATTATATATATTACATAATATATAAAACTAGTGATATTTCACCTGTCAAGTAACAAATATGTAGGCCTTAGACACATATTTCTTTACTAGTTTGATTACATTCAATTTAAAATTCAGTGCAAATACCAGAAACTGCCAGCTTCTGCGTTTTAATGAATTAGAGATATATGCTCTACCTACAAAATGGAAGCTGTTCTTACCTCATCACGTGAATTTCTTGTATAAAGAAAATATGTGTACAAAAAAGTTTAGTCACATCATCTATTTCCAGAGTACACCCAAACTGCGGTTTAAAAATCATAATTTTCTTGTTTTTAAAGGTTCTCTACGGATATGAGTTATTAATCGAAGGGCTTCCTGAAATCAAATATGTGACGAATATGTCAAACATTCACATTATATCAAAATGTGTTTCTTCAATGATCGAATTCAGCCTATTGCCTACTTAATTTTGAATAAGAGTAACACGTGTTGTTTTCTTTTCGGAAATCCTTCAATTTCTAGCGTGGTATATATTGGGAGATATTCATGGATTATCCTTTACTGATTCCAATGCTAAAAGAGCCGCAGTACTGGCACGCTTTTTCTTGCCTATGTTAGTAACCAACCCGACGTTAAATATTTTTAGCAGCAATGATATAGTACAAATGGTCTTTCACCTAATACTGTGCCACTGTTTAGATCTTACGTCTCTAATAAACATCAATTTGTTCTTCTTGATGATTGACTATAGGCCGTCTGACCGTGGATTTTCGCAGGTTTTTTTTTGGGACCACTTTTTCATTTTATAAATATGTTAGCACGCATAAAATCCAGATTTATGCCGATGGTCCTCAATCATCGTGGAGAAGTGCTTGGTATTGAGAAGGATATTTCCGATCTGACTATAGCATAGCAGTCCTGCAAAATAAGTTCTTATGCTGTTTAGGAACAGAAATCTGGTAAACTCTCTCGCAAATAAAATCAATTTCAAAATTAATAAATCTAAATACCTATAAAAGAAGTGTTGGGTTAATCCTTGGTTGTATCTTTCGTTTCAAGAGTCATGTTGCCAGGTATATAGGAACCGCTTATGGCAATTTCAAGTTCATTTACTCTGATCTGCGTTACTTAAGTGTGAGCACAAGCCTTAAGTGCAGCTCTGAAGTTTAGGGTCCGTGGTGGACATATGATGAATCTTTGCGCATACAACGGATACAAAATTCTTGTATAGGAGTCTAGTATAAGTTACATGACGTATTTTATCAAACAAAATTACTTTTAGGAAGGTGAAAAAAAAAATAGAAAGAAATTGGTCTACTTTCTGGCAAAATTCTTTCACGAAAGCCATCGGGCTTCGCCCGTAAACATCCTCAGACAAGAATTACTAAATCAATTTAAGAATAATAAATTTAATAATAACAACATTGAATTGTACAATAAATAAAGTATTTGTATGAAACTCTGGCCTGAGGATGTCCGTTTGTGGACGAAACCGGTAACTTTCATTAAAGAATTTTGTGAGAAAGTGGATCAGTTTTTCTTTTTTTTACCTTCCTAATTATATTACCCACACAGAGTCAAAACTGCAATATAAAAATTACTTTTGTACGTAAAAAATAATAACAATGTGTTTCGCGACCCCGTAGCTGAGTACATTCCTGTACACGTCTAGAGATCGACAAAATGAGATGATCGATATCTGCTTGTGACACCTCGTTCCAAGCAACTTGAACTTCGTGGATTAAGTCTGTGGAAGATGGTGCAAAGAATGGGCCAGTCCCTTCCCCATAATACTTGTTCAATGGGGTTTAATTGCAATGAACGGGGTGGCCACGGTAATACATTAGCGGCTGTTTCTTGGAGAAAGTCCATAGTTCGACGAGCAATATGGAGACGTGCGTTGTCTTGCTTAAAAAGGGCATGTGGACGGCCATCTAGATATGGTAGTAAAGTGGATTGTAGGGCATCATCAACATAACGCGCAGCTGTCATATTGGCTTGAGTAGAGAAGTAGTAGAAGTAGAAAAGAGAAGTGGTGATCGGCTACCACAGGCAATAACCCCCCAAACCATTACTTAAACAGTCCGGTGTACATGCTTCCCGAGAAGAAACTCAATATCACGTCGCTTGTGTGTAGTACCCTTCTACGACCATCGTGCATACCTAGACAAAGTCGCGATTCATCGCTGAAGATGGCATTATATTATTCTGCTTTCCAATGCTGCCGTTCTCTGCACCAGTTCAAACAAAAAAGTTTAAGGGCTCGAATGCGGCGATATAGTGTACGCATAGTAACAGGTCTACCTTCTTCTCCAAACCTTTTGTTCATCGATTTGACGCATAGTAGCAAAACGGTCTCGTGGAGCTACTTGTCTGAAGCGCCTATCTTGACGCTGTGTGATACGCCTCGGTTGACCAGTTGGTCTTCTTCGTGTTCTACCTTCTTCTATCTACATACGACACACACGCATTACCGTCATTGCAGTACAATTAATACGCCGGCCAAGTTCGCGATAGGACAAACCAACATCTCGAAAGGCAACAATTTTATCGTTGTCAAAGGCACTAACACGGTGATAATTTTGACATCTTCGAATTCTAGGCGTTTTTTTACGCTTAACACTCGTGGATAAACGTGCAATAACTCTACTAGTCAGCTTTCATAAACAGGTGTCTTCACAAAAAACTAAGAGATATTTTTTATTCCTTCTGGGTGTAACAGTTCTAATGTCACTGAGTATATTAGCTTAAATTAGTTGTAGACATGTTTGTTTGATAAAAAAAACTTTTCTTTTTGTTTTTCGGGTTGCACTGGAAAGTCAACGCTAATTCACTAGCATTTAAATTGCATCCTGCGGTTGCTCCTCGTCTTTTCATTTATTGTATTTGTATGTTTGTTTGAGTTCTTTCTTTGTATTAGAAAATATCGGAAAGATATATAAAGTATTATTATTACTATTAAATAAAGAACCTAAAAGTGGAAGTTTGTGCGTTATGAGGAATACAGCCTCAGACAACCGTTCTTGACAGCAGCGTTTGTTGTTGTGGCACTGAATCATACCTATAGAATCTGTTGTAATGTTACATTGTTGTTCAGCTAATGTTTTTTTTTTTTGTTTACAATAGTATGTTAAAAAAAATACTCTTACATTGACGTCTGTTGTAGTACGAGTAAAAATTTGAATGTCCGAGTGTTGTAAAAGGCATTGCAACGTTTTTTTTTTTATATTACTTTTCTTATTTCGCATTAATTTACTTTTATTTATTATTTAAACCGAGATATTATTATCCATCTAGGGAATCGCATGTTTTCATGTTTATGATACAATTGTGTCATCTGCAATAGTTCTATGCAAAAATCTATACAAATATAGTCAAATCTGATATGTCTAAGAGCGCACTATATTACCCACCTCGTATAAAACATCTCAGCACATTTGATTGCACAAAGTGGAACACTGTTTTTCGGCAATACAGTCACACAAAATGCCCGTTGTATGTAAATGTGGCACTTTAAAAGTCGTCTAAACATCGTACCATAAAAGCTTTGCCTATTCAGATTTTATTGTCACATTCACTACTTAACACTTTTACCTGTTCTAAAACATGTAAGAAGCAATTTTTCGTGGCAAGCAGTAGGTATATATTGTACGCAAAATATGCTGAATTTTGATGAAAGACTTGTTTAAAACTGATTTTTTTTTTTGAGATCTCAAATACGATTTCCGTTTTCTTCTTTATAATTCAATCGAGTGCGAAGAGTAGGTTGGATCAACATATCTAATGTTAAATAAACAATTGTATGGTTCTATGGCATCCCTACATGGCTCTTGTACATTTTTTTTTTAATTAAACATTCTCTCTGTTCGTACTCTATAAAATTACGAAATCAGAAGCCTGGAAAAGATAATAAATTATTTGCTAGAAGAGAAATTGAATAATGTACAAATCCAGCACTGGTTTCGAAATCCTTGTAATTGTATTTGTCATTGCATTATTTATCTGGTCAATTTTACTACAGTAAGGCATTATTTTATATGCAAAACCAGCGGTAGAAATCTGGTCCAACTAAGCTAAACGAATCTCCATAGATATTAAAGTTAATATCGCTTAGAACGAAATTCGTTATAACTTTCGGCGGGCATGGTGAACGGGTTCTAGAAATAGGGTCCTTAAATTGGATAAAATCCAGTTTAAAGCTAGTTTAATGCATTAAATGAATATTTAGGTACATGTGTATGGATTTATCTCAAGCATACCTTTATTATCCTGTAATAAATATAAATGTGTGAGATTTCGCTACACGGGTAAAATACTGAAAAGAGTATGTAGTATTCTACAGTTTAAAAATGAATGTTAGGAAATGTAGGATATACTACAGCACACCTCTGCTATATAATTGACTACATTAATTATAGTAAATTCATTTTGTGATATCAAAATATTTCATTTATTTATATGTATGTGAATACTAAATCTGCCAATGTTGCGAATGTAAGATCGCGCTTTGTTTAATTGGATTAATTACACAGAACATGGATAAAGGGGATTAAAGGGATTAATATTGTTCATTTGCAAATACTACCAGATTGAAAGTAAACAGTTAGACCTGCTTTAGTCGTTATTTTAAATTTAAGCTTGTAATAATATATGATTTTAAATTACGTTTCAAAATGTTTATCATATCTGCGAATTTTTGAGTAGGCGTTCCATTTACCTCTAACAAACAAACTCAGAAATATGTAACCGCGAACTGAAATTTCCCTTCAGTTTGATGGTTGTATAAATGGATTTTACATGTTGTGAAGATATGGATAAATGTAATTATAAGTTGTATATACTGGATATTATGTAAACAAAAGAGAAGTACATATAAAGCGGTCGTTTACATAAACTAAAGATAAATAATATATTATTTATCCTTCGATCAACAAAACCAACTGATAAAGAATGTCGCTTTTGATGTCTGGAATGGTTTTACTGCAGCTGCTGTGGCGATAATGTTAGTTTTAAATACATAATAAATACTATACACCAAAGTCGTGTAGCAATATATACTTACATTCGCGGCAATATATAAACAGGTGTCAGCTATATATAAGAAAAACTATTATGTATAAGGAAAACTATTTACGAGAAAAAATTGAAAATTTGAGCGTGTACTCATACGGATTTAGCCTAATCGAGCAAAATATGCACAAGTCTTTAGCACTTTCAGTTACACAGGCTGTTGACATTAACTTTCTTATTTTAAATGCAACACCCTGTATATTTTATTTTTGAATTGCCCTCCAAAATTATCATATCTTACACACTTTACTTATGAAAAGCTAAATAATTACATTTCATCCTAAACTTTGTGCTCCACCTATTCTAAATACTATATGGATTCCATAACAATTGAAATATTAATTCTTGCTCTAACTAAATAGCTTCTCTATCAGTATTAATAATAATAAATTGCTCAGCTACCAGCTACCCAGTTGTTATTATGTTTGCGCCCATGGAACGACTTTAGTTATCTCCCAGCATTCGTCAAAAAGTAAGAGAAAAACATGCAAAAACAGGGGAGTAAAAGTACAGGGCGTGAATGAAAATTGTTAAAACATTAGTTCCAACAAATGCAGGAGAGCCAAAAATTGCAAATGGAATGCCCTACTTTTTCTACCATTTTATTATTTAAAGCCAAAAATAAGGGCAATTTTTTATTAAGTTGCTATCAATATCCTATCAATATTGTTTAAACCAAAATGTCAGCGCATCTTAACTACACAGACAAAGACTATTCTATTTAAATTTATTATCTTTAGAATGTAACAAAGTAATATCAAAAACAGGTGACACTTTTCGCTCTACGGTATCCAGAGAAACGCTCGACTAGGAAAGAATATATATAGCTTTTATAATAGTACCTGTAACACCGTTTAGATGCTTACAAAGTAACACTTTATTTATGAAAACTAAATTATTACAAATCATCCCAACCCGGTGCTCCACCTAAAAAAAGAGAGGCACACACGAGGCTACCTATTCTAAGTACTACATGGGTTCCATAACAATTGAAATGTTCCTGCTCTAACTAAATAATTTCCCTATGATTCTTAATCACAAAAATATAATACAGCAGCCTCGCGACCATATGAATACTACTTTTGTGAAATGATGAAATATGTGAAATGTGATTAGTTCACATAATCGCGAGTCTACTGTAAATCAGTCAGCTATCAGTTATTATTAAATGATAGCTGACAAAGTTACAGATAACTTTACAGATATGCACAGAATCTCACTACAAATGTGTTTTCATTCTGCTGTAAAGATGGGTTTTACATTTAGGCACATTCTTGGCAAACGTCAATCTATAAAATCTAAAAATGCTCTTAGTTTTCCTCGGTAAGGTTACCAACAATGCATTACACTCTCTTATATTTCATAACTTACTCCGTATTTTATATCAACTTACTTTACAAAATTTCGAACATGTATATGTCAAGCTTAATTTTTATGGAAACCATCTCTCATTCAAACAGATGAATATTAGTATTTTGTTTACTGAATATATATGTTTACCCATTTGTTTAAACAAAACGCTTAGAGATTTCTGTGAGTGATTCTCAGTACGAATAAATTGTACCTACTATTAAAACTACTCCCGCATAAATCGGCAAACCTAAAATAAAAAGAGCGGCATTTGAAATACCACGGCTAGTCCAATATTATTATATTCGGATTACCTTAGGGCTAAATTCAACAACAATGATTTTTTTTTAATTTTTGCTTAAGCTTCATACAGAAACCTTTTAATAAATCAAAAATTTTGGTTTCTGCCCTTTTGTTAAAAACGATACTTTCGGAAGTAATTAAGGTTTCTTCGCATTTAATTAGTTGAAAATCTTCCCTAAAAATAATTGCCTAAGGGTTCATTAGATGAAAATTCCCAATACAGCTCATCGCCCTTTCATGCAAATGACTTTATAATTTATGCCTCCAACCGACGCTTTCTAAAAGCCTACAATGAATTTCAGTTTGCAAACAGAGGCTTGGGGTTAAATAGTATAATTGGCTATGTGAAATACTTCTGATATCTGACACTGAGAGTCAAAATACGGAGCGGTTATTCAAAAGTTTCGAAGTGAAGGTAAACAGAAGCCTCCAGCAATTTCAGCGCGATAATTGCTTAATTTAAGAAATAAAACGTAATTCTTTTCGTTAACGAATTTCTTTTTTCATTTCGTTTTTTATTGAACAATATTTCAGGTAAAGTCGGGGTTTAGAAAAATAAGTAATCAGTATACTTGAAATTACAAACGTAACGTGTAACACTAGAAACACATGTACATAACAGATAACTATAGATTAATTATAAAGTTATTTTAGGATTAACACCCTTGTTACACCCTTATTCTGTTAACGTATTAGTTACTATTGCTATAAACACTTTTTCAGCATAACATTTAGTACTGAATGAATGGTTATTTTTTATTTAAATAGCTTTTTCTTTGTTTAATTTCAGCAAGAAAGAAGAAGAAATCTTCGTGTGTTGCTAACTTTGTAGCTTTAAAGTCCTCATTTCTATTTGAAATTTTTGTTGTCGATTTAAAATTCTGTTCTCACTATATTTATTAAGAATCAAAATCAATTTCATCCGAGCCTGATTCTTTTCCGGATTTTAAATGTTTTACAATTTCATCAAATTCAGTAGCTTTTGATTCTGGTAATTTATTTTTCTTTCTCTTCACCTCTTATGATTTGTAATCTTTGACGTTCGCTGTCTTTTCGCCTCTTCGCTTTCTTATATGCTCACGAAATTTGGAATTGTCCATCAGTTTCCATTCCTCCATAATTTCCTTTAGCCATTTTGCTTTGTCTGTCTTGACTAATTTTACTATTTCATTTATCTTCTTGTTACCTTCAAGATCTTCTTTAAGACTTGTTTTTATCCATTTTACTTTAAGTTTTGTTTAATTTCTATGCTTGAGCACTATTCGTTGAACCATTTGTTTGCTTTTTTGCAGTTTGCAGTATTGCTATTTCACCTGTAGCATTTATTATGGTCCTTTTTTATGTTCTTTCGTTCTTTATCAATGTTCTCACCTCTTACTATTAACGACAACCGATT
This sequence comes from Protaetia brevitarsis, assembly GCA_004143645.1. NCBI lineage: Eukaryota > Metazoa > Arthropoda > Insecta > Coleoptera > Scarabaeidae > Protaetia > Protaetia brevitarsis. The sequence goes on from RXPK01000114.1 coordinate 1,137,210, forward strand.
TATTTTTCACATAATCTCCTTTTATTTTTTTTCTACCAAATTTCCCTATGCTTTATTTCATTTTTTGCTAGCGCTAAGTTATGGTCAGTACATGCATTCGTCTCTGTATGATGGTAAATATTTAAACCGATTTCTTCTTTTTTTGTCGATAGCTGTGTGAGCTATTTGATCCCCATCCGTTCTTTCAGCGATTATCCATGTTATTTGTGGTCTTTTTTGTATTTAAAATTGATGCTAACTATATACATATCTCATTACACTGCATGATTACAGAGCAGTTGCGTTAGTTATCATTGGCCGGGGCATTGTATTTCGGAGCTTACTCAAATATCTCTAACATTTTATAAAATATATTGCTTTCAGTTTATGTTGGTACATATCATAATGATGTTCACTATTTGATTCTTTAACTTATGTAGAAGAATCTACCGCATACGCTACTAAATTCCATTATCTTCTCTCTACATTTCTGTTATCATAAACGTTGTTCTTTTACGCTCGCTCTGTCGCTGCCGTAAAAGTATACAAATGAAAATAGGTTTCTGTTTTGTATAGCCAGAGTATGATTAATATCAAAAGGTGCTTGCATTCTGAACATAGTTATTATTATTATTATTATTATTGGATTTAGCTACACGCCATGTCCATCAACACACATTCGAAGAACTCTTTCATTCAAAAGGATAACGACAACGGGTCACTCACTTCTCGCCCAGGGGTTCATCAGGGCTTTTCATAAACATACAAAAAACAGAACCACGGTTCATAGGTAAGCCCACAAAGGATTTAAACACAGGATTACAGATACACACTCATCTTGCGCTCTCTAAATTCTTACATTACAATCTACTAAAAAGTCATATATTTCACGAAAAACTTCGACCTTTAGGGATCCTAACAACGATGAATAATTAAATGGATTTGGCACCAACTTCGACAGGTTCTGCAGAAGCTTACGTCTGTTGTTAAAATGCTTTTCACATATTAATATAATGTGCTCTAGGGTCTCAATTTCACCGCAATCGCATACGTCAGTATCTTTCAAATGGATTTTATTTAAAATAGCTGTTACATATACCATGGTTGCAGCGAAGTCTACTTATAACTTTAACGAAGTTCTTTGAATTAGTTCATGAACCATGGTTCTTGGGAAGCTCAGGTTGTATAAGTTCATAAAATTTTCCAGTTGTAGTCTTCTGAATACTCTTTTTGGAACTCGAGATGAATGGATCTAAATAATGATTTGCTTGTATCACTAGGTAATAAGAAATGATCTAAAACTTCCGTACATTCACATCCTAATTTTGCAGTTTCATCTGCCACTTCATTGCCTATGATTCCTGAATGTGCTTTAACCCACAAAATTTCTACCGAGGGTCTAAGTTTACTAATTTCTGCAAAAATTTGTACTATAAGGGGGTTGACTGTAGATGCTAAGTTTATGGATTTTATCTTTTCGGCTGCACTCTTACAGTCTGTCACAATTAAAATCCGTTGTTGAAACATTTAGTCTATTTAAATACTTGAGAGACTCATAAATAGCTGTTAATTCTGCTGTATAGACGGTCATTACAGGTTTCAGCTTGTGACATTGCCTGACGTTTTCTTGCGGATCGAAAAATGCATAAGCAAAGTTTCCGTTTTTACTTGACCCATCTGTGTATATAATGTATGAATCATTCCATTTTTCATTTAGTAAGCTGTTGAATTTGGTGTTGTTCAGCGACGGCTCAGAAAATGTGATAAATTCATCATAAAACCAGCATTTGATAGACGTATGAAGGTAGTGTACGGAATATCAAAAATGTCACACTTTATATTTGGGGTTTACATTCATTGAATACAACGGATAATACGAAGGTACCAGAATAGGAGATTTTTGTTTATCCAGTATTTTGAAGTTAAATCCAGAAGAAAAAGATTATGTATTTTATTAAGATATTATCCTTTCGGAATGAGCACTTTGCTAAGTAGTTATATCCAAGCATTTTTCTTCTAAGATGTAAAGGAAGTTCACATGTTTCAGCCAGCATTACTTTAATCGGCGTGCTGCGGAGATACCCCATACACATACGGAGGCTTTTATTATGGACAACATCAATCTTTTTCAACAAGGAATCACTAGCATTTGCATAAATAATTGAACAGTAATCAAACATTGATCTGATGGTTGATCTATAGAAAAGGAGTGAAATAGAGGGATCAGCGCCCCATTTATTGCCAGTTATCATTCTTAATAAATTTAAAGACTTTTCGGATTTACTTACAAGATTATTGATATGTTTGTGCCATCTAAGTTTATTATCCAACCAAACTCCTAAAAATTTATGATCTGGTTTATGAGCTAATGTCATATTCGCCAGCTTGATTCGATCGGTAAAGGATAAAGACTTCTTGTAAAAGTGTAATACTTGTTTTTTCCGAGGAAATAGTTAACCTTTTGCATTCAAGTAAGTTATTAATTGATTTAGGCCATTATTTAAATGAAAGTAAATACTATTTAGTGAGCAATTGTTGACATAAAGACATATATCATCTGCATATTGCACTACTTTGATATTTTGATTTAAACTACATTCAAGATCGCGAACGTATAAACTATAGAGGACTGGGCTTAAAATCCCTCCTTGTGGCAACCCAATGCTTGTTATTTGTGGACCAATTATTATATTATTGACATAAAGAAAGATTCTGCGGTTTGTATACATTTTACTTAATATAGATAAAATCTTTTTCGGTATTCCTACCTTTTCCATAGAATTCATAAGTAAATGCAGATTGACATTATCGTAGGCACCTTTAATATCTATGAAAGCAGCAGCAAGAGACTTATTGTTTGTGAAAGATGTTTGAATGTCTGCTACTAAACTAACAACAGCGTCTACTGTCGAAAAGTTTTTCCTAAAACCGAATTGAGATTTACCTAAGAAATTGTTGGATTCCAACCAATACTCCATTCTATACTTTAAAAGTTTTTCGAAAATTTTAAGAACGCAAGAAGACATCGCAATTGGTCTATAAGAAAGATCACTATTTGGCTGTTTGTTCGGTTTTAAAATTGGTACCACCTTATAATCTTTCCACTCCTTAGGAATTACTTCTTCGAGTAAGATATTATTAAAAACTTGCAACAGATGTTGTTTGCTAGCTATTGGAAGACGCTGTAGCATTACGTAATAGACTCCATCTAACCCGGGAGAAGAATTCTTCTTCACCGTTTTAAGAGCCATCATTAATTCGTTGAGATGAAAAGGACTATTAAAAAAGTAATCAGCGGTTGTATTGCGATCTTTGAAACTAAATGATTCGTATACTGAAGGAGGCGTTAGTTTATCTAAAAAAATATTGCACCACTCCCCATATACTAACGGTTGCTTATTACCAATTGCACCATGTTTAATTTTCCTTATTTCACTCCAAATTTCTTTGATTGGTTTGTCTTTATTTAAATTCAAGCAGAAATTAGCCCACGATAAACGTTTACTTTTAAGAATGACTTTTTTTGCAATAGCTGCCTTTTCCTTATATTTATTAAATTTTTCTATAGTAGGTGATCGATAATATTCCGCAAGTGCTGCTTTGCGGTTTGTAATAGCTTCCTGACAATCATTATTCCACCACGACTTTTTGAATATAGGATTTTTACTTTTATTATTATATGTAGGAATTGAATTCCTAATTGCATTATTTAAATTTTCCATAAAACTATTATAAGAGAAATCATTGCGATTAACACACACTAACGTATAAGCATTCATAAGGTCTTCAAACTTATTCCAGTTTGCCTTCTTTAAATTCAGTTTATTACTCGAGGTGCAAGGACTCCTATTTAATTAATTTCTAAATTCATGTGTATAACTAAATGATCAGAACCTAACGTGTCTTCTAAAGTTTTCCATGAGATGGAAGTTGCTATATTTGCGGAGCACACAGTGATGTCAATAGCTGTTTTAACGTTGCCCGGACGGGGCACAAGGGTATGTGAACCATCATTGAGAAAAATTAATCCACAATCTTCAATTGCGTCTAACAGGCTTTGGCCACCGACATCAGAAAAATTATTACCCCATGCTACATGGTGTACATTAAAATCACCGCCAATTATACATGGTTTTTTAGTGCTTTGAAAAAAATTATACCAGTCTTGATGCGTTACGTTACTATTTGCTTTACATATAATGAATAGAAATGTATCAACGAATTTGGTTTTAGAGAAAGAGATACCGAGACACACATTAAATTATTAAATTCATAAAAATCTGTATTTTCAACGTATGAAAGAGATTTGTGTGCTAAGATACAAACTCCTCCATATCCATCATCTCGATCCAGTCTAAATATATTGTAAAGACTAAAATTAATGTTAGTTGATGCTTTAAGCCACGTTTCACTAATCATACCAACTTTTATATTTTTCTCAAACATGAAATGTTCTAAACTACCTTTATTGGAGATTATAGAACGAGCGTTCCATTGAATTATATCGATACTGGCCATTGAATATTCTTGAAAATTGACTCTATTTGTTTTTGAAGAACTGATTCTAAACTAACATTTTTATTAAGATTTGAATTTAAAATATTTAACACATCAGTAGTTATTTTCGTTGAAAGAAGAATATTTTTTGTTTTATCAAAATATAAAGGATTATTCATATTATTTAGACAAACTCCGTTACCTCTATCATCTACAGGAGATGATACGAGATTTTGATATTCTCTAAAATTGAAGTGAGGCTCTGGAATGCCTGCTTGACGCTTACGTTTTACACTATTATCACCTACCACCGGAAAATTTCTACGTTCGACGGAATAAGGGGTTGATGCCACTATATTAGAAAAAGACGATTCCTGTTTATTTCTTGCATCCCTGTACGATATATTTTCCTTAGCCATGACAGCTTTTATGCTTTTTTGCTTTTTATATTCCGTACACTGTTTGTGATCTGTAGCTACATGAGGGCCTTTACAAAATAAACACTCTATAGGTTTGAAAGTTTGACATGAATCAGAATGGTGATTTTCACCGCATTTATTACACCTTATTTTTGATTTGCATTGTTTACTAACGTGTCCGTAACGAAGACAATTAAAACACTGTACAACTTTTTGCACAAATGGCTCCACGGGGCATACCACTTTGCAAATAGCCACAAATGACGGTAGATTTTGCCCTTTAAATGTAACCATAACGCTACTGGTAGGTTCATATTGAAATTCTTCTCCATTTTTAACACGTCTAGTAAATCTTTTAACTGACAAAATCTGCCATGAATCATTAAACATAGGAGTAATTAATTCAATTAATTCTGAATCTGTCAAAGTAACATCAACATCTTTAATTACACCTATTCTGCGAACCATAAATTGCGGAATATAAGCGGAAATGTTCCTTTTCTCGTAATATAGAAGAATCTAACAGACGATTTGCTGACAAAGGAGAACTTAATGTGACCTTAATTCTATTCTTACCTGATTTTTCGATGGACTTTATATTTTGATTAATTTCTTTATGATTTACCGAAAGGATTTTCCCAATTGACATTGGATGTAAATTAGCTAGGTTTTCTTTACCTTCTAAAAAGACTTGAAATGGACCACTATCCGTTATTTCATACTTATTAATTGTTGTTGTTTGTTTTTCGGAACTCTTTTCTCCTACAGCTTTTTCTGCGTTTGCTACAATATTCTGTGTACTTTTAGTTTTGCTTTTTTCAAGTGCACTTTTTCGCTTCTCTTCTTTTGAATGTCTGACCGATATGCTATTTATCTGTTCGCAATCCATATTCTCAGATTTAGATAACAAATTTGGATTATTTAAAAGATTTAATGCAGATCTAATTTCACCACCAATACCCCATCCCCTATTTTATCGGGCGGTTCCCGATCCGCCCGCGAAAACATGATTTTTCCCACCAAAAACTCCGAATATATCGCACTGTAAAGAGAAACAACCTCACTCTTCAACACGACAAATCGAACTCGAACATAGTTACTTACACCTTTGGATGTTTATACAATTTATCACAACTTAATTTTATTCTTAGACATTTAAATATCAGCTCCATTATCCCAGCGTTCACGTTTGTTTTGTGTAATCTGTTCATTAGATGAGCGGGCAATCTTCCAAGAACTAATCTCAGTATTTGCGGGTATGTAGATTATTCTTCGCATATATACGCCAATCCTTCATTTCATTTTATAAATGTTAGGATGGATTGAATAGTGTTTCGTAGTTTATCCTGATAACTCGTCTAATATTGCGTCAGTCACTTACTTTTCTAAATTTCCCAAGGCTGTGTTAATAGTTAGATACTATTGCGCACTTCCATTATTTATGGTTTCCTTGACAAGATAGTTTACAATTTCGTTGGCTCTTAAATTTAATAGCTTTTTATCCAAACGAAAGTCGTGACTTTTCTAGCACTAGTTGACTTCTTACACATAGAAACAGTTTGTTGTGTTGCTTTAAATGTACATTCTAATACTCTAAATTATGCTTTATTAAAGTAATTTTAGGATCTCTAATACTGCAGATATATGACTGCTATTTGAAGTTATTATTTTACTTGAAAAGAAGTACTGGCTGTACAACATTAGGTTCAACAGGAATTGTTGGGTATGGCAGCCGAAGCTTGAATCAATACACAATCTTTTTTAATTCTAAGCTTTCGCAATTATTTTATTGCTTCTTCAGAGAATCAACTACAAGGAGAGTGCGATCAATTAAAGTGTAAATATTATAAAGTAAGTGAAAAAGAGAACTTACAATTAAGAGTGAAGTCGGAAATAAATAACCCAAACATCATGAACAATACATATTAAAAGTCAAGAATTTAAAATTTGATTAAAATTATTTCATTACAATTTAAAAATTAAATTTGCAAAACAAGGGCTGATTTACTGCCAGTATTAGAAAAATTCTTACAATCATTCATATGTTGTCTAATTCTATTTTTGAGATATTGTGAGGTCTGTCCAATATAAACAGACTCACATTGAGAACATGGGATGGAATAGACATCAGACCTCAAGAGAAGAGGTACAGGGTCTTTACATTTGCAAAACAATTCACTCAACGAGTGCAAACTCTGCTTGGCAAGGGTGACGGGTAGATTTTTGAAACAGCCAGCAATCTTGTAGGTAACGGCGGGAATAAATGGAAATCTGTAATATCTCTCTTCAGGAGGAGGTTGGTTCCCCACTCCATTATTAGTGGTAGCAGTAACTCTGACAGTGTTATACAAAATGCCACGTACTAACCTCGGTGGACAACCATTGTTGACGAAAGTAATATATAATGTTTTTAAATTAGCGCAGTGAAACCGTGGGTGTGCTATATTCAACACTCTATTTTTATGGCTCTCTTATTAATTCTCTAAAATATTTACACCAACTTAATCTTCTTGTATGTTGAAATCCATGAATGTAGTATATAATAAATAAGAAAAGAGGGAAAACAAAAAACGTCCATACATTTACCAAAGCTTCTAAATATATTTAAGACTACATGTTTCGGCCCACAAATGCCTGACCTGAAGAAGGCATTTGTGCGCTGAAACATGTAGTCTTAAATATATTTAGAAGTTTGGGTGAATGTACAGATGTTGTCTTTTTCCTTCTTTTATTATTTATCTTATCTTCTTTGTTAAAGCAAACGATACATAGGTTCCAATTAAATATCTTCAACTTATTGCTAGTTAAGTCAAATAATATTTAGCAGTCTTTCTTTGCTACAAAACAAGATATGAACAGAAGGACTATTTCTAAGTAGAGGTGTGAACGGGCTAGCCCGAAAAATTTCTGATGCGGGCTGGATTCTGATTTTTTAATATTGACAGGGGCTATCCATTAGGCTCTTTCCAACCATCAAACCGGTTCGGTTCCTCAATCTTCTTCAGGTCAAATTTGATTTGAAACTGATTTTAATCTTCGTAAACCATGGTATGGTTTTTGTGTAGCATCATTTATGTTTACTGAAGTTGAATGGATATACATATGTGTTTCATTGATAGGTAGGTTGGATATGATAAAATTGTACCAACTTAATTTGCGATCATTTATGCCAGTGGATCTATATTTATCATAATATCAACTTAGTATTATCTCCTACATGTTTAAAATATAAGTAGGTATAGTTAAAAGTATAATTCCATTGTAACATCTGTGTACAGCATTTACCTGTTCACATTCTGTAAAATGACAGAGTACCATTTGCAAAATACACATAACTAATTGTATAATGAGACCCAGAATTTCGACGAATACGAACTTCTCAGGGATAAAGTTAAAAAAAAAAATCATATTGAAATAAAGGTATGTTTTCATTTTGTACAATTTTTAGTGCAAAAAAAAATATTTCTATTTAACAAATTTTTGATTTTTTTTTTTTGAATTTTCTTCGCCCTTGAATTTTTAAAATTATTTGGCCAAATAATGATTTTTTATCCATTCACTGTTATTTTTTTAATCAACAGAACTGTACTTCAATACCCCTTCTGAAATTTTTGATTCAAAGCTGCATGGGATTCAAAAGCAAATATGTCCTTCATATTTTGATTTCGTAATTTTTATAATGGAGAGTATAAGTTCATTTAATACGTTGTATGTAAGCATACAGTTGCTATTTTATTGATGTATGAATTCTGATGTAAGTTTCCTAATTTATATTTCTTACCCAACTTAATTTTTGGTTTTAATAGTACACCGAGAAAAAAAGACATGTTGATTCAACCAATAATTGGTTCACTCAACAAACTTTTGTATTTAAATGTCCTCAAATTACCGGAATGATTAAATCAATTACGCAGAATTAGTTGCACTGATGTTGTTGAATCAATCTGCAACTGTGCTTCATCAAACACACTTAATGTTGAATTAAAATAAATGTTTGTTCAAATCGGCCGCACATGCATTCAATTAACTAATTTTGTAGTTCCATTGACGGTTAAAGCAAATAATTGTTTCAATTAACATATATAATTTAACTAAAATATGCGTTTTCTTTCAATGACGTTACTGTTTTGCAATAGAATTTAAGGGTGCTGATTTAAACGAAAACTGGTTGATTGAATGCAAAAAGTTTAAAATAATAATTTTTGCTGTGCCGACATTTTCATTTTTCTCAGTGTAAATATAAATTAATTTCATAGCAAACAACATGCTGTTGTATAATAAAATGTGCTCCATACATTTACTTGGATTTATAATTATTATATATACAGTGACCGGAATAAATATTGCAACATATGGGATTTCTTTTTAATTTTGAAAATATATTAAAACTTTTTTGGAGGATAGGTTGTGCATGTCCAGAAACTCCAAAATTCATTTGACACATGTCACGTGACCACTAGCATGGCGGTAAATTAAAAAAATTGCCGTGAATCTGCAAAAAGTGAGGTTAGATGACATGATATCCAAAAAAGTTATTTGAAAGAGTTGCTTAGAATTCAATTTTAAGGCTGTACGCAAATTTTTATAAACATATTTTTAAAAAAATAAAAATCTCAATTTTTCCAATTATTGTTTCATTGAATTGCATATTTCCATTTTTTTCGCTCTTAGCAGCTCAACTGCAGTACCTACTATTTCCAAATTTGATTGATACTCAAACAGTTTCGTCAGTTTTTGCATAATTAACATAGCGAAAACTGAAAAGTACGTTTTCAGTGTGACAATTGTTATTGCAAGGTACTGTATCTAGTAATAATAAAATTTTACAAACACTGAACTGATAATACTATATGCACGCACCGAAGGTTTTAAAGTAGATTTTGAAATTGGAGAACAACGAATAATAAATAGTAGGTAAAATAAAAATGATAGTAGTAGTATAGCTTGTTTGCCAAAAAATTGATAGTATATTTCAAACCAAGGGAGGAAAGTGCTCTATTGCAGGCCGCGGTCAAATATTACAAACCTCGCTTCGGCTCCGTTTGTAATATTTACCCGAGGCCTGCAATAGCACCTTCCTCACGTGGTTTGAATACTATTTTTTTCCCAGCCAGTCCAATTTTAACTAAATGTCTAACAATAATAAAGACATACCTGTGAGTGACATGATAGATAGTAGGCTTAATCTGCCAAATATTTTTTAAGAACTGTCAAGTTAGCGTCGTTTTAAAATTGTTTAATAATAGTTTAATTGAAATTTAACACCTAAAAATTTAGCAATTATCTCATAAATGGGCTCAGACTAGGTGGAGTGCACTAATGTCATCTATCAATGATGTCACATGTTATAAGATGTACAGTTTCATCAGGTCAGCGCCACTTACTTTAGGTAAAGTACAACTTTCCTCCCTCATTTGCTGCTGAGAAAAAATAGTTTACTACATTATTTTGTTTCTAATTTCAAAGCCTACCTTACTTATAAGAAACAGAGACATACATAGCGATGTCTAACAAGTATGCATTTTTAGAGTTTCATTTCTTAGGTGTTCATTACTATTAGTTATTGTTTAAATGTTTTTGCTTATTAAGTATTCCTATCATTAGTTAAAAATACTGGTTATTTATTTCTACTGAGTTTTGTAATTTCGAAACCTACATAAATACCTTCTTGTGCTTAGATGTTTAGTATTATCAGTTTTGGACTACTGATTTCACTTTAACGCAGAAAACAAAAAAAATACGACAATTTTCAATAAAAGTAATGTTTGCTAGGTGGTTTAGAGAGAAAATGTTTGTAAAATTTTATTTATTGCTACTAGGTATAGTCCCTTGCAACAACAATTGTCACACTGAAATCGTACTTTTAAATTTTCGCTATGTTAATTATGCAAAAATTGACAAAACTGTTTGAGTATCAACCAAATTTGCAAATAGTACTGCAGTTAAGCTGATAAAAGCGAAAAATTGAAATATGTAATTCAATGAAACAATATTTGGAGAAATTGCGATATTTATTTTTTTTTAAATGTGTTTACAAAAATTTGCATGTGGCCTCAGATTTGAATTCTAAGCAACTTTTTCAAATAACTTTTTTGGATATCACGTCATCTAACCTCACTTTTTGCAGATCGACGGCATATTTTTTAAATTTACCGCCATACTAGTGGTCACGTGACATGTGTCAAAATCAATTTTGGCGTTTCTAGACATGCACAACCTATTCCTTCAAAAAAGTTTTAGTGTATGTTAATAATAAAAAATTGCCATATGTTGCAATATTTATGCCGGTCACTGTATAAATTATAAAGGCCCATATGACAAATCCAAAATAGCAAAAAAATAATTATTGTGTAAGATATTTATATGGGGTTTTATGACCTCTTATTTATATACCTATAACGGGAAACATGTTGTTTAAAAATTCTCAAAATTTAGGAACTGTTAAGTAAAACTTTTATCACTCGTGTCAGTTGTTATAATATTATTTGGAAATGGGAGTAATTTCCGAAAAGTTCATTAACATTTACCTACCCTACGTGTGTAAGTGTCAATTTTTTTAGTTGATTATATACGGCAAAAGTGTCTTCGGTTATATATACTGTTCCAAAAATGAGCAAACGTTAACTATACACACGAAAGTTAACAATCGCTGTGTAAAAATTATAAAGATATCTCACTTTTAAGTATAATCTAAAATGTATTGTATTTTTTTCTTATATACTTAAAAGCTCATTAACGATTAATAGAATATGGGTAAAAGTTTTGACAAATATCAGCCAGAGAGAAATGGCAAAACATAAGGTTTAAAGAAAAGGAAACCGTACATACCTAAAGATCTGAAATTAATTCCGCTGACCCAATCTGGAAAGCATCTGTTTCCAGGCATAAAACTATATTTTCGCTGCAGAGTCTCTGATAATTGCTATCTCATTCAGTTACCAGTTTAGATAATCAAGTAGCGATAATATAATTCAAATTAATGCTTGTAATTTATTTCTGAGTGGTTAATAAAGTAGAAGTTTAACCAAACCATAAAACGATTTTAATTTAATTAATCATGCCTCGCTAAAATACTACACATTTACTGCCATATTAACCGTGTCATTAGTTTTATGTCTTTTCCGATTTTCTCCTTTCCGATTTTCATTGCCTTCTGGAAGAGAACTAGTAGTATCTGTTTACTGGCCGACCCTGGATTTAGATGGAGTCTTAAAAGATTAGGGGGCACTTTTCTAAATTGAGTGAAACTCCGCACTCTTAAAACCCAAAGCTAGCGACGACGTCAAGTGTAATATCTGCGACGACATGGTAGGAAGTAGCCAATTAATAGTGATAGATTCGGTTCTACGTGCTTTCTTTCCACTGAAGTGTACCTCTTTATATGGCGTGAATATATTGCGGGAACACAAGTTGGTCGAACATGGGGACATTTCATATTTAACAATGAATAATTACTCTCTGCCACTAATTGTTGTACTAAAATAAATTAATATGTATTCCCTATACCAAGTAAAATTATTAATTGATTTGACTATCTGTCAATGCAGTAAGCTGCTGTTTACGTAGCGAAGTACACATTTAGATGAATTAATCAATTTCGCTAATGGGATGCACGTTTGCGTAATTTGCGCCATAATATCTGCTATTGTTTATGCCAGAATTGAGTGTACAATGGATATAAAGGAATTTATTTTAAAATAAAGTGTGGCTGTTAGATGACTAAATTAAAGTGTTAGTAGGATTGGGCGAGTAAGTACCAATATATACTAACGTATCCAAGCCTTAATATATAATTACTGTTTCACAGTGAACTGCCCAAGGTTACTGTGGATGAGTTATGTATTCATATAAATTCCTATAAATATAAAAAAATATGAAAAATAATTGATGAAAATAGTCACATAAGAAAGACAGTGTGTTTTGAGCAGTTGTAAGTGTACAAAATGATGAGTGTTCGCTATATACAGTGTAAATTGTTGTTAAAGAACTACAGGATACCGTCAAGTTTTACACGTTTTCAGCGGTGTGTCTACATATAATTAGGAAAATAACGGAAACAGTTCTCCAAATTAAAGGATTAAATCAAGTGTGTTTAGTTTTAAAAAAGGAAGTGGGTTGATTTGCTAGAATAGGATTGGGAGCCATTTTGTTGCCATAATTAAATCCTCAAACCCTACATTTTTTCGCGTCCCTACCAAATTTAAGTTTCCTAAAACGTAAATCTACTGGTGATATACCTGAAATAACGTACGCGGCGTCTGCCGAAATAGATGAATATGCGTTCGCGGCCTTAACCGTTAACAAATTTGGGCTTCAATCTTTTTTTTTTGTTTGAGGCGCGTCCGGCTATGCACAGCACTCATAATAATAATAATAATGTTATAGTGTTGGACGAAGCCTTCACTAAGAATAACGTACACGTGTTCACTCTCATTCACAGTAGAACGTTCCTTTCACAATACAGCAGTCTATTTCATTCACTGTATGAATGAAGCGCTTGTGCAAGAAGTAAATCTTTTACAATACCTTCGCACGAAAACAAACAGGTAGCAACTGTTATTGCATGTAAGAAACATATTATTTAAAGAAAGAGCAGATTACTAATAAGTGATTTGTTTAAGACTTAAAAGATGAACGGAACTGCTTGCTACTGCTTTTCACGAAATCTATTAATTCAAGTCCTGAAGACTTGAGAATTCACTTCATTCATTTCCTGATTTCGCACTGCAATATTCACGCGTATCAATACAGGCGATTGAAGCTACGTCCATTCCAACACTACATATATTGTTAGCTCGTTATTATTTAAACTAGGATAAAAACGTTCCAAAATGTAAAGAAATGACATCCAAAAGGGCCGATTTTGTGAGAATGTTTTTATATTTGTTCTTACGTCACAAACTGAATAACAAAAATAATATTATTGTTAGTTTGGAACATTTCTACTTTGATAGATTCACTTTTTCTAACCAGTGCTGGACAAGATAGGAGAAGCGATTAAATTTCTACAGTGACTGGATATACTCGTGTTTATTCGCATCATGAGTAGGGAGTATTGCTGGCCAGCAATTTTCCAAGAATCGACAAAACGCGAGTATGTCTAATCGATGTAGAAATTTAATCGCTTCCCCTAACTTGCCCAACACTCTGTTTTTAACCTTTATAACTTTGTATTTTGTATTAGTAGTCTATTATTTTTAAAGTTACGTGTAATGCGGAAAAGTAGATTCCGTGATTCCCTTCATTGCCACAAAATTTCATAACGTAAACTAAACGCCTTTTTAGGAAGAAACACGTATCAAATGGCGAAACATGTTGCTTTTTGCTTTTGTTATAATATTGATGTTTGAATATGATTTGAATCAATTTCTACTACCACCACTACTACGCGTGAGCGTGCTGTGTGCTAGATGGTAAATAACATTTTGCATGTATTTGTCCTTTTCATTTGTACCGTTTCGCTATAACTTTGTTCCTTGGGGAAATATCCAGTTTAGCCATATTTTTTGTTTTCATTTAGGAGAGTGAAAATATTTTTTTACAATAGAGATGATTGGAAAGTTTTCCTGTATGTTTTCAATACATAAATATTGTTATTTCTTGTGAAAAAATACTATACATGTACACAGTGTAAATATGTACCTTTTTAATCAACCACTAAATAAGAAATGATCCCTATAAATAATAGTAGCCAATACAAAGTCAATCAATTCGAGTAACATAATACATAATAGTGGTGGGGCCAATCTCCGGTCAACTCTCCGGCGCCTGCTGTCCCCTTTTTTTGTATTAATTTTACAAAGTTTTAAATCAGTATAGTTCAGCTGGCAGTAATTTATTACCTCGTTTATTGCTAACTAAAATAATACCCACACAAAAAAAAATAATGTAGATAAATTTACAAGACATTTTAAAATGAAAAATACATCAAGTTCCTATCGGTAAAACTTATCTATTTAAATATAAATACTAGCGTATTGCTTTGTACTGATTGTACAAAATGCAAAATTAATTTAAAGAAATGAAAAATTAAATTAGCTAGCTCAACGGATAAAATTTTAAAGGGCGCAAAAGAACAATTAACCTCAGTGTTACCCTCGTGAATTAAAACTTGAATCCAACCGCGAAAAGTAAATGGTGGGTGAAAGAAATCTGACTTTCTTAATCACCCCAAAAATTGAAAAGGTTTAAAATTTAAAGTAAAAGAACAGAATTATAAACCCAACGACGTTAATTACCAATCAAGAATTTTGTTAAAAAAAAGACAAGTTAATTACAATTTGCAGAAAAAAAGCCATGAACAGAGGGTTCTGGCCTAAATCAAAAACTGCAACTGATTCTAAATTACAATAGGACAATGCTAAATCCTATATCAAAGCAAAAGATTAATTTGCTCAGGTAGATAATCGTAATTCTTACAATTTCAAACCACGTGGTTTCAAAGTAAAACAAACTAAATTAACCGTAAACAATTACTAGTAAATAACAAAAGAAAAATCTAAAAGCAAGCACAAAGCTTCTACTCACCCAAACCCGAGGTGATTAACAATTAACAACAAATCAGCAAAATAAAAAACGAAAAATTAACTCTTTAAACTAAAATATCTTCCCGAACAAAAATAATAAATGATCTTATATCTAAAATGTGCACACAGCAATATAATAACCATTATTATTAAGCGAGTTCCTTGATGGACAAAATAAAAGACAAAACGCAACCAATCTCTATATCAAAAGTATTAACAAAATGGCAGCAAACAATATAAAATTACATGTACTCACGCTCTCGTCTACCTAGGAACTGCCTCATATAATTCACCAGTCGTTTTTGTAACAACAATAGCTACGTACAACGCAACGCACAAAATCTATACGCCCACATCCAAAAGAATAAACAGTGAATCAAACTAGGGACCGCTAGACATATAAATAAATGAAATTAAACAATTAACTCATTAACTTAATCTCATATAAAAATAAAATCTACATCTGGAAATTCTCTCGAAACATTGACAAAGGCTAATCGGAGTAAACATGACGAAAACTGAATTTGCGAAAAACGGGGTGCCAGTCCACAGCAGTATTTTCTTCAGAATTGCATATGCATATTTAGTCTTTAAACTGCATGTACATATATGAGTCGCTTGTTTACATTTCCCCACCTAACTAACGCAAAATTATTCAGGTGTTTTGGTAATTTTATATCTACGAAAATATAACACAATACATAGCACATAAGTTATTTAAACGAAGATACCTACAAACATCTGAAACCACGGGCCAATCTAAACGTGGCTCCAGTCCGCCGCTTGTCTGCGTAAATAACTACAAAGCCCGTTTGCTCGCATCAAATCATGGGAATCGCAACATTTGTTCTGTACTTAAATGTGTGCGTGTCCGTATATTTATCGGTATTTTTACTGAAAATAAAAGCTCCTTAATGATTAATTTGTGGGCTCCGGGGGGAGCTGCCACTGAATATGAAAATTGATGCATTTCAATATTTTATAATAGTTAGCCATGGTTATTTACGAGTTCCGATCCCTATAAATAGTTCTAAAACTGCCTGCCAACAGACAGCGAGTCCCTTGTATTCTGATTTGTGATTATTTCCTGCTATCTTCAGTAAAATTTTAGTAACATAACCCCATGATCATAAGATAACATAATGACAACTTGACATTATCAAGAATATAAAATTTCCGCAATTATTTTAAATAGCTTCAGGGCTGAAGCATGAAGTTACGTATAATTTTTTTAATTAATTGTAGTTATTTTTACAGCTGTATTTTGAAGTTGCTAATAATAATTGTTGAAAATGTGTATTTGATTATTGGAGGCAATGCGAGCATTTGTCATTGATCACCAAACGGACATTTTCTGCTGAATTACCTTCGCCATGCGAATTTTTACATGGCGAATGTAAAAGTTATGTAAATATTTACACTAAAGAAATTCCTTCGAGTGCCCAAAGCAAATTATTTGAAACACATTAAACTTTGCAACAAAAATATTACATATAAAAATCTTAAAAAAAATAAGCAACAGCCGCATTATTCTACCAACATGAAAGGCACATAAACAAACATTAACGCAGCAGATGGCAAAATTGATTAGGTTTGAGAAGAATATGCTCCAAATTTGACATTAACACCAGCTCACAGCCGCTTATGGGCTAAAAACGTGTAAAAACATTAGAACTACTGAGATAGTATTCCATACTAGACCAAGTTCAAGTATTTCTTGGTAAACGTTGGGTCTCTTTTTTAAAGAACAAAACAAATGTCATGGTTGATTCCTTTTATGCGTTTAGCAACTTAGTATTATTTACTTTATCGTATAGTGATAGCGTTTTCGACTTATTTGCACTCAGTTCGCACTCGGTATGTACGAGAATTTTATTAGTGCATGTGAGTTCAAACTGAAGTTGCATTTCCTGCAATTATAACTCGAACAGCATTTTAGCGATTTAACTGACATGTAACCATGACCTAACCTAAAACTTACATTCGGTTCATTCGGTTCTGGTAATGCAGTTTTGGGCACTCTTTTAATCTTTTACTTTTTCATTTCATAAAAACGTTAAGCATGACAAAACAAGAAGATTTCCTCAAAATAAATTTTAAAATAAATGACAACACGGAAACATCTTTAGTTATTCCTACCGTCGAACATAATTTACGTTTTGATTTAACCATCATCCTAAAATTTTTCCGAAACTAAATAGGCAATATAAATGTGTATTTCGTCTGGTTTAACATACGTAATTTTTATTACATTTTTTTACCACTTCAGTAAAGTTTTTTTTTTATTTCATTAACATATTGTTTTTCTTTTCCAGTAGGCTAACGATTATTTCTTTGTCTTCAGAAGATGAAGATGACGAAAGTACTTTCATTACATTTGAAACAATATTTGTTTGTTTTGTCGGCATATTTGCACTGACACTAGCACGACTTCTCAGAGCTCGTGCTAAAAAAAGTGCATTTGGCGCGCGCTGAGTGTTTTTTTTTCTGATTAAGACGAACTTATGCCACGAAAATAACGCAAACCGAAATTTTAAGTCGAACACTCAAACTATCTCCGTGTGTCCCAGTGCGTCCCAGTGCATGTTGGTTGCAATAAATCGGAAACGCTATGAATTACTTCTACTATTAATCCAACGAATAGTGGCCGATTTATAATTTCTCTCTGTAAAATTATAGATCATGTTTCAGTGATAGACGCGTATTTCGTAATTTAGCATTATTTAGCGTGAAATATAATTAGTAAATCCCTGGTGGCCATTATACCTTTACTAAAATAACGGCAATATATCGAAGGAATAAATACTTTCAGAAAAAAAATATAAATTTCATATTCATTATACAAAAGGTTTTAACATTTTGATTTTAAGGGCTACTTGCCTAATATAACTACTGAACTTACCTTTCGAAATGGAAGATTCACTACTTTTTATGTTTCCCGTTCTTCCTGTGACACGGTTTAAAAAACTATTTCAATGATAACATTAAGAAGAATGGTGCGTATGTTCGAACTGGCTTATACAGTCTTAAATACCGTGCATAAGATACATACATTGCCAATAGATATGAAACATATGTATGCTAAAATCAACTGAGTGTTACACACATTTTAATATCATCTAACTGCCAATAATATTTGAGGGCAGGTTTATGAAGAGTAAAGTGATGTGCAAATATAAATTAAATATTTTTCTGTTTTATTTTCGTTTTTCTATTTTCTATTTTATCCGCAAAGAGAATGAATGGATGCACCCTCCATACTGCCTTCTATTTAAATCGAAGTGCTGAATTTACACAAAGTCCAACTTTATTAACTAAATATTATTTCAGAAAGATGGAAGAACAGATATATACATTGACCTTTACATGGCAAAAGTGAAATAACTTATCCAGAGTATTATGTAAATACGCCACACTACCTACATACATATCTATGGGCATAATGAAAAACAGAGCCTGAATACGAATATGAAAGAAAACATATTGGATTATAAACGAGAACGTTCTGCTGTGAGGGTAATATTAAATCCTCGAAAAAAAAAAACCTATTCATATTCCGAATACCCACGCATTTCAATAATATCTGCGATCTGGGATTTCGCATTTATAGCAATACAAAAGCACAAGAAGGAATTGAAAATGCAGCACTTATAATTGTTACCTCAGGTTATTCCAATACAAAGTATATATTGATCCTAGCTACCATATTCGGAAACATTCTTCATTGGAAGACAAAGAAATTTAATTGCGAACTTTTGTGATATGTTATCCGCGTCTTATCAAATTCTCACTTATCGATTTTGCCACTAAGTTTCCTTGTGTACTTTAGAGAATTACTCCTTACATTTTGAGAGTAGTGAGTGTGATAACATCATCTCTCGCAAGTTATAAGTCCTCGAAACGAACAACTTCGAAATGTGGAAATCGCGAGTAAAAGGCGGAAACCTACTAAATGGAGACGAAGAACTGCTACAAGCGTTACGTCATCATAAGAGCTCGAACTCGAGCTTTATCTTAGGTGAATTACAACGGAACAGTAGCAGATACCCACACAGAGCGAATTGTGCGGGTAATTGTTCGCGTTAGCGACAATGCATTGATGTTAAGCTCGTGTTCCAAAATTGAAGTACTCTATCATGTTATACATCTTAAGTTTATGTCAGTTTGGCTGTGCAAGTAAAAAAATAAAGAAAGATCTAATGTTTATAACCAAATTGGAACCCACCCTTCATTTGTATCTTTTATTTTACTTCTTCATGTTTTATCAATGTTTAAGGAATTTATAAAACAGGTTCGTATACATCCTGTGAAACTACTGAATATATACTTACAAATCTTTTTATTCTTTCTAATCGTTGAGTAGCGTAAGGGGGTCGATGGTCATTATTATTTACAAGGAGAAACTGTATTCTCTATGTTCCTTTTTTCTTTGGAAACCGCTCAATCAAATCGATTCAAATTTTCCGTACTTGTTACTTGATACCAAAAGATAATTTATAACTCAGGATTAAAAAAAAACTCTTCACAAAGAGAAGTTACAAAACTTTTTCGTCCATCGACGATTGTACGCTCGACCTAATACTTCTCGTGCTATTCTTAATTAATGTGCTGGACAACCGTTATGTTGGAACCACATTGTTTGTCGTACGTCCAAAGGAAGGTCTTCGAGTAACATTGGAAGTTCGTTCTGCAAGATGTTTCGATATTTCACCATTTAAGTTGCCTTCGATGAAATATGGACCAATAAGCTTATCGCCAATTATTCACACCAAACATTTACGTTCCAAGGATGTTGATGTTCAAGTTGGCGCAAACAATGGGATTATCGATTCTCCAGTAATGCATGTTGTGCCGATTTACCGTACCGTGATTCTGAATGTCGCCTCGTCAGTAAATAATACTCGAGCAAAAAATTGGGATTATCTTGTATCCGTTGAAGCGCCCATTGACAAAATCGCGCTGGATTTTAAAACTCATCGCCATGAAGTTCTTGATGCATGGAACTCTAAATGGGTGATAATTCCTACGCTTCAATATTTGGCAGATAGTGAACTGAGAATTCCTGATCCGCGAGCTATTTCCCGAGTACTAATGTACGGATTATTAGCTACTTCAGTTAATACCGCGATTTCATTATTTTCTCCAGCAATTGTTTTTCGGCGAACATGTTTTCTTGGCTGTACAGTTCCTCGCTACAGAACTGTTGAACGACTCGGTAAAAAGAAGCGCGCGATCGCACCTTGTCGGAAAACGTTGTGAATAAAGATTAACAGCATCGTCGATATTCCTACCACTTTCTCCCTAGATGTAAATCATTTCAATTCTCTGTTGTAATGTTATAGCCTCCATTACTGTTCAAATATTCAACACTAACTATTTTGTATTGGATTAATAATTAATAATCTAAATGGGGATCGGAGAATGTGTAAGTATTCACAGCTTGTCAAGCACTGAATAAAGTCTGGTTTTGTATCGTAGAATAGCATTCCAATTGCAAATAAATAAATGTATCGAAGTGAAGGGGTACAGTTTCGAACACATGACTTTTTGAAATATTATTTAATGTTAAAATAAAAAAAAAACACAAAATCATGTTTGCTTGCTTCTCTTGTAACGGTCATTTTCATTTGAGCAACGGTGTATACAGTATTATCATGTGCTTGTAATTGAATTTTTTTAAATATATCTGATTTCATACTATTAAAAGTCGATTAATTTAACTTAACGTTTATAAGTTTGGAATAATTTAATTATTTGATTGCAGTTTTGTTTCATATTTCTTTGGATCATTGTAAATAACAATTTTTTTTTGCGCGAGGATTTGTGGCTCGCATAGAAATTCGTTCTTTTCGGGCGTAGTTGTTGCAAAGCGTTTTAGTATAAAGCTTAAAAGCACAAACTATAATGGACTTTTTTTACTTTTGCACATTTTATTATTTTAAACTATATTTTACAACTGTTAATATTAAAATGTTACTTTTTTTTTCTTGTTATCTTTGGAATTTGGTTGCATTATCATTTGCTAGTTTTTATATATATGGAATTTTATTACGATACCACCTGGAGATTGGTCCGAGACGTTAATTTAAACCCGTGTGGAGCGGCTAAATTTCACATTTCCGAAATTTGCTGAGCCCGTACAAATTACAAGGCGAAGAATATCCACCAAGAGTACTCGGGTGAACCACCACGTACAGGAACGTAGCTCTTGCACACATCTGTCGAGGTAGGATTTCTCCATATTATTGTCTTCGTTGAAAGAAATCGCTGTCTTCGTTGAAAGAAATCGCAGGACATCCATTTAATTTGTCTTACTTGTTTATATTTGCTTCGTTATATACTTTTTTCTCGTTATTGCCCGTTTGTTTGTTCGTTTATGTAAATTAATAAGACTATTTGTTATTTTGTCACGCCGTGCTGTACGTATTTATTGTTCTTAATACTTGTACTACTCATCAGTATTTATTAGCTACCTAAAAGAAATTTAATAGTGTTAATTATTTACAAATTTAATTTAGTCAGTTTTTCAAAGTCAATTTTTTGTTAGTAATTCAAGCGACACCATTTATGTACTTTTATGGTACATCTTCATTATTATTTAATTTAACCCATAACAACGTGATGTGCCAATTGGTACCTATATTATTTGTGTTTTATTATAATTTAAACGCCTTAGATGGTTATACATTTTGGCAGGGGGATAGCAGCTGTTGTCGCGTTGCCGTATGAAATCTGAAAGAATAACGAGCATTAGTACTTTCCTTACAGTAATATAGAGCCGATACTTTACCTTTGTATTTTAAATTTAATATTACTCTGTTTACTATTGCTGATGCACGTCAACTCATTGCACACGATTGTCAAATTGTAATTTTCACTGTTATAATTACTTGAATTCCATTTCGTTGTTTTTCAAACTATTTTCAATATTTTTACATTTATATATTTTAAATATTATATTATTAAACTTATTTTGAACAAAATTCTTGTTGTTTGTTGTTTGCTGAATCCTGGCTTCCTCGCTGTTGGCCACAGCTGGCGCCCTTTTTAGAAAAAAGCAAAACAAATCAAGAACCCACGCCCTTGCTCATGGTTCACGAGCGGCCGGACCATCACACAGATATTTGCTGGACTATCTGGCAAGTTCGAGTGTTGCACTCTTTTTTGTGGAATTTTTCTAGACGTTCACAATCATTTCTCGTGATTGCAGCGCAATCCGCAAAAACTTTCAAACAAAAACTACATACTTGATGCCGTAGAATCCGAATCTGCAATACAAAATGGGGGTTTTCATTTAAGATTTCAAAGTTGTCTCCCGCCACTCTGGGGAGGGGGAGGTGAGGGGGGGATCGAGTTCGGCACCATTCAGTGAGCCCTCTGCATTATAACAAATCTTATGAAGATCTTTTTTTGATTTAATGCAGTGTTTAGAGATACTCCATTGTCTCAAGATAAAAACTCGCCCTGTATTAGTATCAATAAAATAATAAAAAGTAGAGAACTCCCGAAAATGTACATAAAATATGAAAAAAAGCGATGTGAAAGGAGATGCGTGAATGGCATTTAGATAACAGCACCGTATTCTTGAGCCCCTTACGGCCATTAGAATTCAATTTATTCAACATGGAAACATATTCCATTTTGGTGAAAGTATAAGGTAATATTTATTCGCTTAGAAAACGATCATAGGCTGTTTTATGTCTCATCAAACTCGAAACTATGTCTGAGATCATTTAATAGTTTGCATAAAAGAAAATGTTATCGCCTGTGCAATATACCTATCTGGAATGGTTTAATGAACCTTTTTAATATTGATTTATATCTTAAGTATAATAAAAAAATGACTAAACCTTTGATTTATGGGTTGTTGTAGTCGACATATGTATATAATTTGTAAATTTAAAACAGGCGCTTCAAAGAATTGTCCTTCGTGCCAAATTTCCTTTCTTTATGATTTCATCGTTTATCATCAGGACGACACTTCCAGCTTTTATTTACATTAGGTAGGGGCAGCCAGCTAATAGAAAGAAAAAGAATACAATGTCTTTACAACCCTACTTTCCACACCCAGAAAATAAACGAGCTACGGAAAGGAAGTAGAGAGGCACGCATAAAGGTCTCATAAATTACAGCATACAAAATAAGAGACTAGGTACAGGTATTTTCATTCAAATAACACAATTTATAGATTTTTTTATTTATACTTTAACTTTCCATTACTTTATTTTTACTGTTATTATTCGTTATGAACAATAATTCTCCAAGTTTCCATCGAATGTAAAATGGCACTTTCATTTTTACTGTTTAGTTTTAGGGATTTCATGGCAGTTAAACTCTAATGAATCAATTTAACCGTGAAAGCATTGGCAATCAGTTTAAATTGCTTAATGAAACTTAACGGCCCGTTAAAATTACATTTTAAGTGTGAAGTAGGAATTTAGCTCCTAACTCGTTAAAAAGAAGTATGGTCATTTTAACTTATTCGTTAGTTTTGCAGATTTAAGAAACACATTTCAACTACAGAACTATATTGTTTAAGTTAACGAATATAAAATAAATACACAGGATAAGACTATAATTCATAATTATTTCAACTGACATGCGCAAGGAAATAAGAAAATACTATATTACACAAAACATACATTAGACAGCTTGTAAAGCGTCTAAATAATAATAATTGGCGTTGCAATCGTAGTCTTCATCTATTTCAGAATACGTTTTTAGTAATTTATCTCTCACATCGTCACTATAGCGCGGACACATTATTGGAAATTAACATTAGAAGTATAATGCTCACTGGATAAAGGCTCGTTTATATCTGCAGATATTGGACGTGGCAGGCACATTTTTTCATTTTCATCTCATGCCGGTAGTATTTGTAAAAGAACAAGACGCGTAAAATGTCTACTTCAGTGTAGCTCTGACAATTAAACTCGAAAAGCTACAAGCAAAAGGACAAAATAAGGAATAGTTCGAGGTATTAAGCTGGTTCCAGTTGGCTGATCACGGTTGTGGCACGTAAAATACACTAAAGTTTTTCATTTTTTACTCATTACAATCACTCCGAATGAGAGTTTCTAAATTTATTGTCATTTAAAACAGAAATACGTGCAGTTGTCCCTGCAGATACCGGTCTTTATATATTCTGAAATTGGAGATTTTGCAACATATTAGGTAGATAATGTGTATACTGGTTGTAAGTGTAATCCCTCATGAATGCACACTCTAATCACTGGATGATGATCCTCTGTTGTATACCCCATTAAGATCTTTGTTTCTTAGCGTTCCCGAAGATATCGGTCAGGTTATAACTTAATAGTAAGTCATGTCAATAGATTTTTAAAGGTAAGTTCTACGACTATTGATTTAAAGACAATTCAATTGAAATAGACAGCGAATTTTTAGATCTTACTTAAATGAAATGATTTTCAAATCGTAATACATTGAAATGTTTTGTTCCAAAATGATCAAATTGCTGTTAAATGATAAAAATAATAAATTGTTTCTTTCAATAGATTTCGAAGTTTAAATTCGATTGTAAATTAGCAAATAAACTAAAAAGCTGTACTCAGCAAAAATGAAAAACTCCTCACAGTTTTTAACGAAAATAGTTACCTTTATGAACGCAATATTTTTTTGCGGTGTTATTTTTACTTTCAATACGGTTTAAAATTTAAAATATCTTTCTTATGCCATATTGTTTCTATATTTTTTCTGATCATTTCTTTCTGTTTTTTTTTTTTATTTATCTTAAACGGATCCATTACTAGGATTTGTATTTCCAAAACGTTTCTCAACTACCATAAGTTTAGTTATTTTACCTGCAGGTGTGGAAAAACTTCTCTCGGCACATGAAAAGCGATATTGGATTGAAGATCGGATTCCGATCCTGGGATACCTTCCACTGTAGCTACTGTATTCAGTAGCCGATTTTCTACTGCTGCAATTTGTTTACTATCATTGACATCACCTCCCGTTGAATTTGCTCGGATCTCATAACTCGTGCGTTCTCGTTTAAGATAAAAGCAATAATAAAATATAAGCATACATAAATTGGAATGACACGGTAGGTTAAATTTAAGATCACGTCAACTAATCCATACATGTATACGATGACATTTTTACTGAACCGACCCGTGAGGTAAACAATCCACAACTCACTGCTGTTGTAATAAATTAATACTAATATGGATTTTATTGAGACGAGTTGAGGTAATTTGGCATCGTTATCGATAGAATTTCAAATTGTAGGTTTGAATTCTATTGGAAGCAACTGCTTTTTCGAGCATTCTTTAATCTTTTTCCAGTGTTGTCCAAAATCTAGATATGCACTATGTATATATGTAGTATATATCCAGATTTTTATGTTATATTTGCTGGCGACTATACTATAAATTTTATGGAATATGGAATGAATAAATATCGAGTTCCGCGGCTTTTTTCATCATTTGGGTTGGGGCCAGTATTCTCAGATCCATCGCGAAAAGCACCCCTAACTATAATTTGCATTGACAACACGTTTCTCTGTGGTAACTCCACCCACACACTTACGATAAATCCTCATATATCGGACCATCATGCGCAGGTACCAAGAATCGATACTCAAACGTTAAAAACAAACATAAAACAAATAAGTAAGGTAAAAGAGGTAACTGAAAATAAACAAACTTATCAGTTCAGAGAAAGCCTGGTAAAAGTGGACTGGAGTTTCACATAACATTATATGGAAATACAAAAAACTTTTGCCTCCTTCCACTAGACACTTCACCTTATATACGATATAAAATGCCTGAAATAGAAAACAAGGTTAGCAGTATAAAAAAGTGTCTTCTACAGTATGGTACACAGTAGAACTTCAAAGGAAGAAAAATATTTTAGATACTGTCGCAATAGTTAGTGAAGTTCGTAAGGACGCTAAATCTATTGCAATGTATAAAAAACTGCGTAGGGAATTTGGATTGTGCGTGCTATTGGAGAAAAAGAAGGTTACAACAATATACGTACCAAATACAGAGAATAAAATGAAAGCAATTTGGAATGTTGTAAACGAAAACTCTACTAAAAACCGTAAAATGAGCAAATGCAGACTAGTTTCAACAGTAATAATCTAAATAGATATTTCGCTGAGATGGGAGAATTGACTGCGGCCACGCTTGGAGGTCCAAAGCAGGATCCACTGGTTTTCCTGAAGAAGAACCAATACCAATCAGAAGCGTCTGTCACGCCTGCTACACAGACACCGACTATATATAACGACATCACTCAGGACGTCGGTTCAGTAAACGACGAACCATCTTGAAGGAAACTTCGACCTCGCCGCTGAAGATGTTCACCGCAGTTGTAAACGAAACGTACGGAAGTAATTCCATAAGACCACGGCTATTTCCATAGCCAGGAAAAGCTTTTTACACCATATCAATATTGCCGGCAATATAAAAAATACTAGAAACAATCATTAAATCAAGATTGTTACAATTTGTTGAAAAACATAACATCTTAGAACCAAACCAGCACGGCTTCTAAAAAGGCAAATCCACAGCAACAGCCATCGTTGATTTGTTGGAATATTTTTGATGAGGGAGAAGTAGTTATTTTATCATGTTGGTATCTAGGAAAAGCCTTCGACTGTGTGGAGCATAAAATATTACTTGATAAGCTAGAGGTCTACGGTATCAGAAGACCCCGGGCATAGTATTATTAAGTCTTACCTTCAAGAGATAGACGGCAGGCGATCTGCTGGAATGGAACTGGTCCATGAGAGTGCCAGTACACCGTGGAGTATCACAGGGATCTATACTCGGACCGTTACTATTTTTAATCTACTTAAATGCTACAACATCTACCTATGCTTCAACATCTCAAATGCTAGAGTAATCATGTATGCTAACGGCACATCCCTTCTGGTACGTGGAGAGCACGAAACACGCTGGCGGCAGAAGCTTGTGACATAAGCCTGGAAGCGCAGGAGTGGTTTAAAATAAATAAAAATACTAAGCAGCTACTACTTACCACAAAAAGAGAAGCCGGTCCAGCTCTAGAAATAGTTTTCTTGGGTTTGAAACTCTCCACTAGGATGGGATGGGATTATCACATCAACACTCTGCAAAAGCAACTTGCTTCAGCAGTATTCATTATTCGGCGTCTGTTGAAAATAGCCACGTATGAGGCAGCAAGGACTGCATACTTCGCACAATTTCAATTTCGTGTGATGTGTAGGATACTGGCTTGGGGTGTATCTGCATCCGCTTGCAGAAGGAGGCTGTAAGAGCTCTTACCGGGGTGCTTAAAAGGACATCTTGCAGAGAGCTTTCCAAAATGCACAAAATAGTGACAATAATTGGCCTATTTATCATGCAATATATGCTGCTGTATATTTATTCCGAGTAAAAACATGAAGAAAGGAACCGATATTCATTAACACTCTACGAGTTATTGCACAGATACATGAGCTCCATACCATCCCGTGAAAACCCGTCAACTGCCTTCAAACTACCATCCCATAAAAATATTTAACAAATTGCCGGATTATATAAAGAAATTACCTTTCGGATATTTCCGCAAAAAAAGATTAAGAAAATTGTCACAGAAACTGTCTTTTACTCAATTGAAGGGTATTTTAATATGTCTCCTGTGTTGTAGATCTTGTTTTATTTGCAAACATTGTTTTGTGTACTCTTCTTACATATATGTTTAAAATTCTTGAATTTATTTAACCGGTTTTTGTTTGATTACACTTTCTTTCTTTCTTGGATATGCCGGTTTTTATTTAAATTATAAAGACGTTTTACGTTTCGGCGATTTAATTTTTTTGCTTTTTCAAAATTGTGTTTTTTAACATTGTGTTTTTTCATTTTCTTATTTGTTTGTTAATCACGTTAATGTTTTGTTGTTTTTTACAATTGGTTTTGTTTAAATGTATTTTTATTTATACAAGCTATTATTAATATTTTGCACTTATTATGTGACAGCTGCACATTATGGCAAATAAACTATCTATTTATCTATCTGTCTATCTATAATAGAAAAAATAGAATAAGGAATACGGAAAATAATAATATATAGAATGTATAGAGAAAAAGGAAATCGGGAAGAGGAAGAAGGGTAATGGAGAAAAGTAATAAGGAATAAGAAGGGATAAGGAAACGGGAAGAGGGAAAAAATAAAATAGGGAATCGGGAAAAATGAAAAGGAAATATATGAATGGGGTAAAGGAAATTGGGAAAGGGGAATGGGAAAAAGCAAGAGGGAATAGGAAAAAGAAATCAGGAAAACGGAATAGGGAAAATGAAATAGGGAAAAATAATAGGGAACAGACAATTGGGGTATAAGGAATAGGGAAGTGGAAAAAGGCAAAAAGGAAAAGGGAATGTAAACAGGAAAAAGGAAACAGGAGCGAAACTAAAGTAAGGGAAAGCTAAAAAAGACATATTCCACGTTCTATCAAGTGATACGTTCTAAGTGAATATCTGGCCTTCTATTAGTTCATATGCACTAACATGCTCGATAGTTTGCTATAATAAAAAGTGCTTCTATTCGACTTTTTAATACAATACTTTACTTTTAATAAGACTATCTACGTAATAGGTTCCACTGTATAGTATTATTAAGGTCAGTTAGAAATTTGGCCACATGGAGTTTAGCTACACGGTGAAATGCTATCCTCGGTTGCTTACGTTTAATGAATAACCAAAGGTACATTGATTCGGGAAAAATGTTTTAGATAACGTTTTGACAAAGCTATTAAACTGTTAACATTATCACCAGCCAATTTTGTAGGTAACCTCTTTACAGGCAAATTTGATCATAGGAATAAGTTGATATATATTTATATCAAAATCTGAGACAAATTGAAAGATATTTAACGTGATTCATATATTATGCTTTTCTCCGGTGTCAAAAGTTCCTAAAACATAATCTCTCCGCCAAACAGAAAACTTTTTAAACAACAATTACCACCAATTTTAACGGTACTGAAAACGGTTGAAAAACGTTGGAGTTAGAAGACACTGCGGTAATTTTTCCTCCTATTGAAAATCAATGAAATATTTGTATTTGGTATGAATTTGTTCTCGAGACATCCTAAAACAAGATTAATGTGAAGTGCAAAAATCGATTCCAAAGATATTAAATAAAAATGAGAAACTTTAGGAAAATGCTATTTTATCTAAATCTAAATAATATAAAGTACTCATGTTATAATAAAGTTCCGGTGGTACATAGAACAAAAACAAAATTAAATAAAACCGACTCGTAGATTTCAGATTTTCCTTCAGTGACATTCTGTCTATAAATTAACATACATAAATTGCTATGGGAACAGGTGTATGGAATTTAATTTAGAGTCATTTAAAACAAGTTTCAAAGCCAAATAAAGAAGTAATTGTAAGTTGAAGTGCATACTCAGTTGCCTACTCTACATGCAAATTTTGAATTTGTTAAAATGACTATAAAGATAGACCATTTTAGTTTCTAGTTTTAGCCTTATATAATGTAAACTTTATTTTATTTGTTAATTCAAGCTTACCTGGTAATCTCTTTTCATTATATTCGGTAACATTTGCTGTATTCCCCTCAAACTAAAGTAAATAAAGGTATCTTAATGTTAGTTACTGGTTATCCATTTAAATTTGTTGGTCTACCTGACTGCGATAACAATCGAACAATCGAAGGCAAATTACTAGTAATTCTACTAGTTCTCATTCTGTTTGTGGCTACGAAAGGCGACGTTTGTTAGTAAACTCACTGACAATTTTTAGAAATGTCAAAGTTTCACAGTGTTTACCTAAAAAAGTATCGATATAACACTTGAATAACATAAATCTATACTTTTACCTGTATAATCGTCGAGAATTTTCTATAAAATTTCCTGAGAAAGATCTTGGCTAGAAAACCATTTCATGTTATGATCATTACTAGAGGCCGCGAATAGAACATTCAAGCTGACGCTGAGAATTATCTGTCTACCCGCCTTTAGAGTGTCCGTTCGCATCCAAGTTAGTATTTCATCAAGTATATGCCACCTAAAAACTAAAATAATTAATTAGTTTCAATTCAATATTAACCGGTAAATTAGATTTCTGTAATTTATGTTCACGATACGTTAAATTTGGGGTTAAGTTTATATGAACCGCCATTATATTAGTTATTTTAGGAATCTAAAATTGTCTAAAAAAATAGATACTCACTAAGGTGGTCTATGATAACAGTTATTTTTAACATATATCGATAACACGGATAGTGAATATTACAGTCACCTTTCAAATTTAGTTTCTGCAATTTATGGATAGGTCGCTCTGATTTTCAACTTTTACTTTATATTTTTGATGTTTCTTTAACCTCATTTATTTATAAGTGCCAGAAAAGTTCGAATACGTATTTTTGTATTAAATAAATTGTTTTATATAGTATTTAAATTCCACATTACGTACCTGTGATTTAACAGTCTCAAAATTGGAAAAACATACCATTTTTGCTTTAAAATAATGAGTTACACTTGTTTTGTATTAAAGAATTCTTTTATTTGCACGTTTAGTGTGTTTTTATATACACGTATCTGACAATTATATTTTCTCAAATTTAAATAGTCAGAGAAGCGCCTGGAAAGCTGGTAATTTGGCACTCCTACAAGTATCCCGTGCCACCTAGCAGGTAGAAGCTCACTTTCACAATTTTCATTCATTTATCAGATAGGTCGCTTCGTGAATAAAAATCACTATATTGTTGTTTTATTTTTATTGAAAAAAAAGAAAAAGAAAAAATGCAAATAAGGAAATTATATGTAAATTGAAATTTTGAATTTAATTATAATGTTTAATTTTATTGAAGTAAAAAAAAATTAAAATTTTGAAATACCAGGCATTTGTTCTGAAAAACAGAGCAATTTGATGTAATTGTAATGTGCGAGGATCTTTTTAGCATACTCAGCGTGTGGCTACAACAAACCAATCTGTTTTAGATAATGCCCATTTCACACATGCTTTACACCGTGGAAGGAAATGGAAACGGAGGACGTGGTTTTTCGCACCCGCAAAGCAAACAAGCGGACGCATTCCTGCTGCGGCGAAAAACGAACCATAAAATCTCTTTATAGATCTGCTGGGATGAGGTTCAGTCTGTTTAGTATAGATAAAAACAAGCGCTAGGTAAAGCAGGCGTAGCTCATGTCGTTTGCTGTTGCCTAATAAAACTTCAAGAAAATGATGTGCGATCCCTGCCTTTGCCTTTTTCTTTTTCGACCAAAACACTAGCTTCGTAAAATGTATCAATGCTTACCTTGCGCATATGTATATTTTATAGATAAATTGATATTGAAAAGGTATATGTGTGCAGATGTAAACAATTTTTATACGTATATTTATATGGAAACTTTGTAAAATTTACGTTGGAGGTGTTATCTACATATCCAAAAATATACATATTTAATAAGCACCCTTTGTTTCTATTATACGGGCTAAAGAGTTCACGGATAGATGAAATAAAAATGATAGGTGAGGGACTACACAACAGAAGCAACTCGAGCTTGGATCGTACAACGGGAAAGTAAAGTGATATTATGCAATCAATGTGTGAAAAACTTCTAAAGTTCTAATTGTAAAACCGAGCATTTTAAAGGCATTATTGTAGACGTTAAGAATGTGATCACCAATGACAAGTTTACAATTAAAATTCACTCCAGGGTTTTTGATAATGAATTTTCTTTCCGAAACAGTGTTGTGATAATGATGACCATTTACATACAATATCAATCAGGTTCTGGAGATAAATGCAACTATCTTAAATGAGATTAGAGGAATGATAAAAAATTGCCAGCACCGTGTAATTCTTATATTATCGATATGCAAGCTTTTCCCGCGAACCTACTAATTAAAAGTTTTCCGCCTTAACAAAACTCTTCAGCTTTAAAAACTTAGGGTATATAATAATTGGGTAGTTATTTTTTTCAAGTTCTTTATGCTTTCGGTTGCCATAAACTTTGTTATTTTAGGTATAACACTTTATATATTTTAAAGCTTCTTTTCTTGACCATGTATATGTATTTTAATTTCTTCTTCTTGGTTTTCCATACTTTCGACCTAAAAACCAAGAAGAAGAAATTAATATACTTTATATATTGTTACATTTTTGAATTCAGCATAAAATTCTATGATGATTACAACAAAAGTTTCTTGCCATATCGTCTAAATATCCATTCAGCGTTATCGAATGATTTTTGACTCCGATGCGCTCACGACTAATAAAAAATATCAAATTTTTAGCTTGAACGTCAAAATAAATGTAAACATGTGAAATATACAAATTATTCTTAATGGAAACAGAAATATAATATACAAGCTGTCACATTTAAACCATCATAAGTTTGATCCATGAGTAGAAAACTGTTACACCTAAAAGAAAATTAACTACTCTACTGGATTCTACGTAGATGAATAGATACCATTTTGCTTTTCACTAAGTTACTTCCATAGCAACTGAGATGCGACAGGTTCTGTTTGCAGCATCTTTTGTTTCTCAAAAGAGTAGGAAATTTACGAAAACAGCAAACTCTATTAAATCAGATGCCCTCGAAATGGATCACCCCGTATATTTGTATGTTATATGATAAAAAAGAAAACACGTATTATTGGTATTGTGTCACACCTACTATCCAAATCTTCCAGTTATGTGAACGACCTTTGGGTTTATACTGATCTGGATTGGAGTTAATTTCTATTGATTTTGATTAAAGTTAACAAATAGATCGACTCCATTCTTACTGCACTTGTTACAATAAACATTTTGACATAATTGAAAATCTAGTCCAACATTTATATTGTTGCGGGAACACGTAATCCACATGAGGGAAGCCTTCAGATTTCTCCAGTGTTTCGAACTCTCATTCAAATGCAGCCCGAGTAGATTTAGGAACCGTACATAATAATAACCTAAATCACCGTAAAAGCACAGACGTATCATAAACAAAACAACTAATTGTATTGCGTCCGGAATTCCAGCTAAATTACAGCTCACTGCGTTCCATGGATAGCTTTCATATTCTCTCAGCCGACGAAGCCTGTTTTATAACTGATCCGGACTTTGCAAGTTACTGGGGTCGAATTTAGCGGCAATTGTATGCTAGAACTGTATCGCGTCTATTGAAAATATAGAACTCCGCTTAAAGCGTTTCAATTTGCTTGGTTTGGTGATTCCAGGAACTTTTACCATATTTTGTGAATTTTAATATAAACGCCAGATGGGATTTAAATATGTTTTTAGCCGTACTTTTTCAATTAGTTTCTGAAACTGAACGAACGAAATAGTAAAGAGCAAGAATTTTTAATTCATATATGGGTATCTTAAGTTATAAATATAACATAGTAATAAATTACCAATACAAATAAAAGGTTTAATAGTAAGAAGAACCTATCACGCTTTAACGTATTTTGTGTTTGATGTTTCAATTTAGCGTTGTCAACTGTCAAATTTTATAAATAGCTCAATAAGGGTCAATTTCTTTTCTCTTTTTTTGGGTTGGCTCACAACGAAATAATTACTTCGGAGTGCACGAACACAAAGATAACTTTAATAGACAAAGTCCGTTCACTAACTGACGTCTGAGTATACAACCTGTAAGGACGAGCTCGCTAAATCGTTTGTTCTTTTGTGGTCCGCTTTCAATGACCTTCCAGCCTAGCTGCCATCTTGTAAAGCTGTTGCCGGGAATTTTCAAACGCGTGTAGTAATTTATATTTTAAAGGAAGTAGGAAAATAGATTAGAAAAATCCACAAAATGCGTTTTTTTATTCTAAATATTATTGTATTATACGTATATTCTATTTTATTGCAAATAACAACTTATACTAATAAAAAACATGATTCTAATAAATTAATGTTTGATTAAGTGATACATATATTTGCAAGTGTTTTAGAGTAATTGATTTCACATTCTTTCGTTTTTGTGAAACTAAATCTCTATTTATATATTTTAGAGTATAAAATATTCTGCCAGGAATAAATATATCATGGTTCTTTCTCAAATAAATTAACTAAAATACAACAACTTCGGTGGAATTATAGACACACACTAACTTGTAATTGGAGTTAAAAAGCTATGGCTATATCGTTCTATTTAATACAAATACTGTTCATTCGGAAAGACAAAAAAAACTGCGACTATTGTTAGCATCAGACTTTATCTCGCAAGAGCGAATGGCACAATACCATGATGCCAATTGCCGTCTTTTTTCACGGTTATTTCACTCAAACATAACAATATCATATATAACAAAGTATGTAAATGTTATGGCCACGTGCTGATGATAGCATAATTGAACATGATTAGCAAGGGCTATATAAAAGTCGTGTAGGGTAAGATAGGGTAAGTGTAGCAAAATCTTCACTTGTTTTTAAATTCGTTTATTCGAGGTAGGTAAAGCCTAAGTAATTTGTTGCTTATCAGCGGTGTCTTAGTATATGTTTTTTGCTTAATTTCAACTGTTTTTTTAAGGTAACCATGATACACATTTGCCCTGTCAAATAGGGTAGGTGTGTATATAGGCTACCGTCCGCTAAGTGGCCGACAAAACATTTTTAGGTAAAAACAATTGAAGTATTATGCCTTCACAGTTCACAGGCCAATATATTTTTTTTTTCTTAAATGAACCAATTCACAAGTTAAATTGCAAAAGAAGGTTCTCAATTGTAACACAGATATCTAGTTTCAGTTATATGAGATATTTAAAGTTTATGCATTTCTTGTGTCCCATAGGTGACAGTGTCCCTATATTAGTAATTAAAAAATGTTCATGATTTATACTTGCTCCACTTCACACAATTATTATTATCCTACAATTATTCCTGACTGTTACAACCGGTAGATTATTTTGATTTATGGCAACATTCTAAATACAACCTCTGAGTGAAAGAATTGTAAAGAGACGCAAGCGTATGTCCACTTGTGTAACCGAAAACGGATCCAGCTGCTAGATGGCGCTATATATCTTAAGGGACCCGAAATCTCAGATCTTGCGTCGGCTACAGTTGGAATTGCGAACCGGTAGCATCGTTATGTTCAATATAGCAATACCAGAAAGATAATCACTGCGAATCGAATGTGTGTTTATGTAAATTATTTAAGAAACAGACAACAATATAAGCTGTATTATTAAATTATCCATGAAAGATGATGATAGAAAAAAGGGTGAATGAGAAAATCCGATGATATTATTACCGTGACGAAGATTGTTAATTGATTGGTTTGCGAGTAACATTGTATGCAACTAAACGTCATAACAAATAAACGTAAATTCCTATAACATTCGAACCACATACGATAGTAGTCGAGGCTCGAGGCTCTAATCAAAAGTCTCGGCCAAGTCTCTGGTATCACAGCCTCATTTGGCTATTTACGATAATTGTAACCTTTCAGAGAGAACACGCTGTTGTTGGTCATTCTATTTGTAAAAACTTTACTCTGTTCACTGAACAAGCCAAACAGACCAAACCTGATTTTATATCTCAAAACAGGAAAACCAACCGATAGTTCTATTGGAGCATAAAAACTTTCATATCTCTGGTGTTCTGCATGTAGAAATATTGTCATATGCCTTTTGTACTCTTCTTGAATTGCTTACCAGATTTTAATCTATATTTTTTTCTGCCAATGTATTATTATATTTCATTTCTATTTATTATTTACTTTCGATTAAGCCATGTAATTGCTAAATACATCTTAAAGGCTGTTATGCTATTTTTATTGGAATAATACATAGGAATAAGTAATTCCAATTAGCGCTTCTTGAATGTGCTTGACAACTGGCATTTTGATATGATTTTTAAGTCATTTATAACCGACTTTTCGTTAGTTCGTTTCAACAAATATAAAAGATAGCTTCTGGTTCAAGTATTGACACGCGATTTTATCTTTGCATCTGTGTTAATAGATCATAGATATGAATTCCTAATTGTCATTTAGTATTTTTTTAACAGTGTACTTAAGTTTTTTCTTGCTCTTATTTGGAATTACAGAATATTATTAGCCTAAATTTCAGGAAGAATTGGAACTCTTTATTTTTATCTATTACCATTACCATTTTACTGTTACAGCAATTTCTTTCTCTAAAAAGAAGGATTATCCTATCTTGGAATTCCTTTCACAAAATATTTCTCTCAGAAATGGTTACGCATTTAAGTAACCCTCGTGATTGAGCTAAATGAAGATCAATGGCACTCCCACGGCAAGGAAAGTAGCAATAAAGCTCTCAAACACTTCAAAACTGTAGAACGCCCGGACACTTATCAAGTGTCCAATTTCCGATAGTCATTAGAACAATGTAGTAAATTACATCGTATTATATTTCACCATATACAGGTGTCTTGGCGAAGACTGACTCTTTTACTATAAATCCAAAAACCTTTTCTCTAGTTTTATAAAATCGAATGCTACATAGTCTAAAAATATTTAGGTTATATTTGAGGTTGTATATATTGTATAAGTGAGATCGCAGTCATTTGGATATTTTAAAAGCTCTACACATTGTTTTTGAATTCTAGGCAAAACAATAACATGACTTTATATAACGTAACATACGTCAAAATACGTCGCACAGCTAAAAAGATGGCTTAAATCTAATACCGTTTTAACTCTTCTCAATAGTTCCCTTGCTACTATCGTTCAAAGAGTTCCCATTTTAGGCTTAAATATTTTACTGCTAAACAGATGGAACGCAGTAATTTTGCTCCTCATAGAAAAGAAAGAACTTTATATTACGTGCGTAGTTTCAGTATGTAGATGTAAGGTGTTTACTAAAACTAAAAATTTGGAGGATAAATGTTTATAATTGGAGATATCCGTTCCTCTGTGATGTTGAATTATTTGTCAGAAAACAGAAACATGTTCTTGCTTAGGAGTTAAGTACAGTGGTGTATTATGTGAACACGAAAAAGAGGCAATTTCTTCCTTGGGAGTCCTGGTGACGATGAAGTAAATTCAATCTCTCTATTTAAGTTGAGTTTTCTTATGACATCGAGGAAATAATTTCTGTTTTCGACTATGGCACCTCCTTTCCAGGACAAAGTGGTTTCGAAAACGAATTTGACCCTTGTTTAGATTAAAAATGAACGTCCATAGGACGTTGTGTTTTTATTAGGTACTGATATATAAATACTGTACTGATTCACACATCGGTTCATACAGTCCATATAAAAACACAAACACACTCACGTTCAAAATACACACAACCGCCTGGCAAACTTGAACTAACGTACTCCACGTCTAAAATTCTACTGTTAGATCGTAGTCGTCTTTTAGGTGACACGACGATAGCCTCCCGCCTCTCACCGCGTGGCTAGAGACTGTAGTCGTCTTCTGGGTGACACAGCCTAGCTTCTGTCGACGGTGGGTCATAGTTCGTAGTCGTCCCTTGGGTGACACGACGTGGCCTTCCGTTGTTCGCTTGGTTAGTGATTGTAGCCGACCTTAGGGGTGGCACAACTTAACTTTTCGTTCTCCGCCCGGTTACGCGTCGTAGTCGTCCCGAGGGGTGACACGAGATAACCCAGCCCCGACCGTTGTCACAGGTATTCCGGCGCACACCCCCGTCTCGGCAGCACAAGGTAATTTACTTTGCATTCTTTGCTTTGATACACCCTGTATATTGTGTATTTTGATAGTACCTGCCGCCCCCCCCCCTTTATATACATGCATATTATATATATATATATATTTGACCGTTAAATCTATTGTTGACTGTCGTCGTTAATTTTCGCATGAAAGGCCTTGTATATTTGCCGCTGTTTATATTCACTAATTTTCACTAGTAATTCAGGCAATCGCTTTATCATAAATCACCGATTGTGTATATGATATTGAGGAATTATTGTTTATGTTGATGTTAAATGTAAACTTGTAAATACTCACCTGTTTTCGTATAAACATCGCTTTTTTTCTGTGTCATTGTGTTGAAGGAATAAAACACAAAAACCACTTGTTTGTTTCACTGATTTACTTCACATTGTCGCGTACAAATATATTAGAATCCTGGAATTACACTCACGAACTGAAGCTACTTCAATTAGGGTAGATTTTAAATCATTTATTGTCCGACGTTGAGGTACGCGACAGTAAACAATTTTAGCGCGAATACATCTGTCAACTACCGGCACTCGCACGAACCTTACTGCATCACTACGTAGGACCGCCGCTCGTGTAAGCAACCGTTTAAGCAGAGAGGTAAGGTGAGTAGGCTATTGACCATCTGATAAGAAGTGTACTTCGC
Source organism: Protaetia brevitarsis (assembly GCA_004143645.1). NCBI lineage: Eukaryota > Metazoa > Arthropoda > Insecta > Coleoptera > Scarabaeidae > Protaetia > Protaetia brevitarsis. The sequence continues at coordinate 1,175,883 of RXPK01000114.1, forward strand.
GCAAAATTTCAAAAGCAAGAACAACCCCGTTGCATTTTAAAATATTCAGAAAACCACCAACACCACCCCAGAGAACACAACGTCGTTACAATTTATTAATAAGAGTTTTTTTCGAATAATTGTACGAATAATAGCCCTGAGATCAAAAAAAAGACCCACATTTATATACCGTCCATAATCGGAAGTCCATTGTTGATTACATTCAGTAATACATTACAAAACAGGGCGATCCACTAAACAATACATATGTATGTATAAACCCTTTTGGTAACGTCATTCACCGCATTATTGCGGCCGCTATGTAACGATAGCGCTACTCTAGAAAACCGTGGCTTTAGCGATCACAAAGTAGAGTGTCTTCTGCTACATTCGATTAACCGACCATTTTCATACTATTTCTGCTTAGTATCGTAACGTGCGTTGCGACCTAGTATGTAAACGGAATATGTAGAGTTATGAATGCTAAGTTGATGTAAGAACGAAGCTGTATGAACTGCGTTCTCTACATTTTGATTCGTTCCTTAAACGCCATTCGAATCCATGGTCGTGAATCAACATTGTGTTCTTCCCAACACTATACCATACAAATAAATCACCCGATTACGTCCTATAAAATTACAGAAATAGCAAGTATCGACAATACTATTAGTGATTTAGTACAGTATGCATGGAGTTAAAACTAGGGCGGATGTTACAAAATAACCCCTCTGGTTTTTTTTTTTTATTAAAATACTTACATTTAAATCTGAAGAAATAGTGAATACATTACAGATATCGTCGTGAAATAAGTTTGTAACCAATTATATCTAAATTACTTCTTATTAAAATAATTATAAGTTATTTATATTTATGTAAGAATTATAATAAAAAAAAAAAAACTGTGGATGTAATAATCTAACTCTAAATAGAGTATGCCCGACGGGTACCTTATTTTTGTGGTCTACAGGAATGTCACCAAGAAAAATGATTTTAGTCCCTTTTAACTACTCTATAAATCTCAATGTATTATAACGCGGATACTGTTTTAGGCGGAATCACTCCCTTGCTTTATAACAGTCCACTTTATCAGATTAAGTGCTCCAGAGCCCTCGGCCATATCGTTGGGAATAAACGTGGAAGGTGCCACAAAATAATTTATGAATAGTGATATGAAAAACACTGTATAGTACCTATGGACTACTTTTTCAATTTAGGATATCCCATAGATTACTACTTCTTTACAAGCTAAGGACTAATAAAATATTATTTACTACTATAATGAATACAATAGAACCCACCTCTACTACGAACAGAAGCGTGCGCCTCTTACATATAACTTTCTAGTTGAGCTGGTTTGTGCAGTGTACGGTGTCCCGCATTAATACGTCAGGTTTCTAGCTCTTTTACGAATTAAGTTTGGAATTTCATTCATACGCTGGTTCATACTGTATTGCAAGGTATATCTCGGGAAAATACTTTTAATAATGGCAGACTTCCCGTTACATCGGAAATATATAGGGAACTTTGTTATTTTAAACACCCATTTTTAACACCCGGTACTTTGTGGATTCCCAGGTAAATTTAAATGATTGGTTATTAAGCATACATTGTAACTAAGGCTGCGTTCCGAGTCACGTTTTTTATGCTATGCGTGCATTGAAAGACATAGAACACTGTGAACGTTCCGAGTTACTTGTCTTGCATATGCTACGCATAGACTGCATTACCTTGTTTTCTATGCGTTGTATGTTCCATTCTAGCCTCTGTCAGGATCTAAACTGATTTCGCGGCAAAACTTTTTATGCACGCATACATGTTAAATCGGAACGATGTATCGTTACATCAGACGCATAATATGCATTATGCGCAACTCGGAACGCAGCCTAAGTCGTATGGTTTCTGAATTGCCTGACGGTATTCAAACAAAATGACGTTTGCAATATCTTGCGAAATTTGAAAGTATCTGTGAAAGGAACAAGAAATAGACAAGCGTAATTTTCGAACTTTAAAATCATGAATAACTTGTTTTCTCTTTTTTAAGGGTTTTTAATTGAATTTTAGTAATTTTATACTAGTTTCTCTTGAATGTTAAAAGATTGTTATATTGTGTGTTGTTAATATTTTGAAATATGTACCTTAAAAAAATTACTACGGTTGAAAAAAAAAAGAATAGCGAGAAGATATTAATTATGACAATTCCTTAACAGGAAAACTTATGCCTGCAGATGTGTTTATAGTTGTGTTTTAATATACTGGGTGTTCCTCACTGAAGCGCAAACTCAGTCAACTTCAAATGGGTACATCTTACTTCTTTTAAGTAGAACACTTGTACATGATTACATCATTGAATTCCTATTAAAAAGGGCTTTGATTTTTAGTAAGCATACTGTATATCTATCTCTTTTACTTTTCGAGTTATTATAGTTTTAATGAATTGTTTATTATTGCGATCATATTTGTAATCCAAGTAGGCGATAATAATAAAAATAAAAGGCAGAAAATAAAGATTTAATACAAAATCACAAAACATCGAAAAATAAACAAATCAATATAAGTAAACATGCAATAAGCCGTGCCAAAATACATAAAAAAATAATTAGATCATCCAATTTTCGAGATAACCGCCATTTTATTTAACGTACATTTGCAGTCAGTATTGAAATTCAGCAAAATTAACTACATTACGCGCAGAATAAGATGTTGCTCCATCATGTTGAAACTACATTTACACTATTATATCAAGAAGTACATAATCCAACAACTCTCTAAATTCATTGTCAAGAAAATGTAGAAAATAACGTACATTAGCAAATAATATATTGAAGAATCTTAATTTTCCTAACTGTTTTTCTAGCTCCTATTAAAAAAACACCAACCTTCAATTGAAATCACATTGATCTAGTTCTTGGACCAACTGATAATGGTAAGGTCAAAATTTATTTTTGTTTATGATATGAAATTCCCGTTGTGCCAATACAACAGCCTGCATAGAAATATTTGCGGATTCAACAACACTGCCTACTACTGAAAATTCGCTTTCTTCAGTGGTTGCAGTCGTTCAATCTTTTAAAAGAGAGCAGGTTTAGGTTTCCTTTCAGCGTTTGGATGTTTTCGACTATACGTACGTGAAACCTGAAAGTAGTTTGTCATATTCTCCCAGTACAGACACCACACTAACTAATTCTTCTTTCGAAAATATTATTTTCTACAAATAATTTAATTACTTATACTAAACACAATTAAACGTCAAAAAAAAACGACTGTCATTGTCATTATAGAATCGTCGCCTACTAAGATTACAAATCTGGTAGTGACATTGAAAAATTATTCAAAACTGTAATAACTCGAAAGCAGCTGAAAGAGATAGACATAGAGGTATGCTTAACAAAAATCAAAGCACTTGTAATAGGAATGCAATGATATAAACATATACAGGTGTTCTATTTAAAAAGTAAGATATATGCATTTGAAGTTAACTGAGTTTGCGCTTAGTGAGAAACACCCAGTATATTAAAATACAACTGTAAACACACCAGCAGGTATAAGTACGTTGCTACTAAGATATTTCAAAATTTGATTCACTTAGTCCAAGTGGTAATTAAATTAGAATCGCTTTTCTTAAACAGTACAAGCGGCATAATTTTTAGAAAATGAAAGATATCTTGGAAATTAATGAGTTTAGCACTAAAATATGTTACATCTTATGTTTTTAAAATTTATTGGCACTTTTAAAATAATATTGAGGGTATTGTATTTTAAAAAAGAAAGTTGAAGGCTTTATTGAGGTTACGAAGCACCCTGTACAAATCCCGATAATTTTGAATTATAAATTTCAATTATAAATATTTAAATCCTACTGTTTACAAGTTATAAAGGAATTCCCTGCTGGTGAAACACCCTGTATATTGTGGTGGTTTAATGAATTGATATTGATATTATTAATTATACCACTACTAGCTTTACCTTTACCTATTTTAAAAAATTATAAAAAGGATATAACAAAAAAAAGATGTAAAATGTCTCAGTACACAGCCAAGGTGATGTTGTAGACCTCTGCACTTGGCAAGTCCTTCAAAGGCATAGGTTTTTGACGGATCAAAGTTGGATTGATTTCAGTTTGAAAGAACAATTTTCGTTTTTTTTAATGTATTTGTTTTGATTAAGTTTAGTTTAATAAGACTGTCAGATGCACTTGTAATCCAATTCATTGATATGTCAACAAGAAAACGGGAAAAATTTTTGGGATTCGGTTTGATCCAAAATTAACGTGTATACTGTGTTGCATAACCACTGTTCAGTAGCATTTTTTAAATTGTTAATTAGTATAGTAATACATATCGTGAATTTCTAAAAGTATTTTTTTATGATGTACACACTCCCACCTTTGTTTTATAATTAATGTAAGGTGATTCCAAATTTTTGCTTCAATCATTTATTTCAATTTAGTTTAAACAGTTCATAGTTCCATTTGATCACATGGGCATTCTCAAATGTTAAATATTCAATAGGTACTCCCCGCATATCAGTGAAATTAACGGACTTTTTAGCGTCAATTGCATTCTTGCGAAGACAATCGCAATGGATGTCTTTTAGAAGATTTCAATTCGGAGGCATTCGCTAGCCAACCTCCGTGAGAGACGTTTGTGTCTCAAGTAATTTTTGTAAATTTTAACGACTTTTCTGATAAAATCCAGTTTATTCCAAATTCCAACCTAAAGTCATGGTTATATTAAAACAAATTTAATTATATGAAGTTTACCTACATTGTTGGGTAATTTTCTCCAACGACGATGTTCCTGAGAAATATTCCTGTCCATGAGTCACTCTGCGTAATTCGATAGACCTCATCCAACGTCCTATTCCAGAACTGAGGAGCGATTGTCGCGATTTTGCCTCTCAGAGATATTCTGGGCTTATATCAACATAAAAATAAACGTATTATCTTAATTCTTATCTAAATTTTTATATATTTATAAGAAGTTTTATTTCAATATGTTTGATAAGTTTTTGGAATAGAAAATTTTGTATAGGACCGCCAATCATTTTGCGAGCACTATTTGTATAAGGTGACAGTTAGTTTAATATGTATTCACGGCGTGAAACCGAAAATATCCAGTAATTTTTACTATCAAAGCAAAAAATAGAATCACACAGAAAAATGTCTCAGAGGCTGGGATTCTGAAAATTAAAACTTAACGTATTTATATTTCTATGATTAAATTATATTGCAAAACTTAGAAACACTATTAAGAACGAATTGTTATTTTAATCACCGAACTTATTTTATTTACCTCAGATATTTATATTATTATTTACTACTACTAACTAGCTACTTTAATATTGAATATTGGAGTAGAAGATATTGAGCAACAGTCCATCATAATGTCCTAAGTTATACTAAAGATAAAATTCCTATTCGTAATTTCTTTAATGATCGCGAGTCCTCCAGACTGTTGCAATCAGAAATTCTTCCCCCGCATACCATCAGGCATTAGAGAGAGTACCCTTATGATATACTATTAATGAATATAGATGACACTAGGATGATTAGAATTGGTTTGTTAATTTAATTAAAGCGTTATATTTACTTTTTTATCGGGCTGTGTGCTACCTTGTAGTATTACAATACATAGGCTTCAAGCGAAAATAACAAAAACAGAAGGAAAAACACAAAACTTATGCTTGGAAATGTTTCACAACAACAAAACGTCGCAGAAATAAAACATGGTTCTATTCATTGACCTAAACCCCAATTCTGAGAAGTCTTTATAGAACGGTATACTAGTTTTGATATCACTAGACGTAAAATTTATTTTTTTAGATTCTATTTTTTTTCCGACATGCACATGACATTATTAAATAATTTCTTATATTGACACATGTGTTCCATCTTGTCAAAGCATTACTAATTCTCCCATGAATTGCCTTTTCTACGTTTCTAAGTATGGCAGACGTAGTAACAGAAATAAATATGTCAGCCATTTTTTGTCGTTTGTTTTGCTCAGTGGTTGTAGGTTTCCTATAAACAAGTTCTTTTGAAATCTCCTTAAGAAAAAAAATCAATTTTGGTTAGGTCGGGCAACCTCGCGGTGTCAATGTTCTGCTCCTGCTCTTCCAATACAGCTATTTTCATACTAATTATTATTTAAAAAGAGTTAAATAAATGACTGGTTACGAAAAATGGGCGGGAATTCATTCTCCTGTAACTACATATTTTACGGTTGGAAGTTTAGAGGCAAATATTGAATTAATTTTGGTAACTCATTTACTAAAAATTTGAAATACATTTGACCATTAAGATGACTGTTGCAAAAAGGAGGGCCCACCACATGTTCGCCAGCAATACCTTCGCCTTTATTTACGATAGCATTGACGCGTTCAGTGTTGTGAAAAGCTGCTTCGTCCGAAAAAAGCTACGTTCATATGAAAAAATTGTTGTCTTGGAGACGCAATTATGCCCACGTATGCTGCCCTCCACTGAAAGTCATTTCCACTAAGATTTTCATTAATTCCTAGTGCAACTGAACGTGGTACCTATGAAAAAGATGTTTCTTTAGGATACTTTGGGCTGACCTCTCACTTGTTCCAACTACTTGCCCTAATACATATCTGACTAGTATTTGGATTTTTTGTAATATCAATGAAACTACCAATTCATTTTTTTCATTTGTTACCGCCTTTATTCTCTTATGTTTTTGTAGGTTTTTTTTCATTTCCATTGTCAAAGCACTCAAGAAGTCTCATAAAACTGATTGCTTGTAGAAGTAGCCTTTCGAAAATAGAGTAGCATTAATTCTACTAGAAGTTTTTTGGGGGGGCAAACTATCCAGATGACGTATATAGACGTTTACTATGATGACTGTATGTACTACTGTGTACTGAAGGTATAAAAGAAAATGCAAAATGAAATTAAAAATGAAAAATTAACTAGCTAGCTCAACGGAGAAATTAAAAAGGGCGCAAAAGAACAATAAAACTCAGGGTTACCCTCGCTAATTAAAACTAATCACGAAAAGCAAATTGTGGGTGAAAGAAATCTGACTTTCTTTAATTACTCCAAAAATTGAAAAGGTTTAATCAAAAATAAAAGAACAGAATTTAAAATGACATTAATAACAATTAAAAATTTATTATAAAAAAAAAGAAAAAAAATTGTTAATTACAATAATGCAGAAAACAAAAACCCTGAGAGTCCTGGCTTAAATCAAAAAACTGCTTGAGATTCTAATTTTACTAAAGGACAATGCAAATTCCTTTAACAAAGCAAAAAGGTAAAAATAGTTCAGGAAGATAGTCCTTTTTTATCAATCAATCCACGTGGTTTCAAAATTAAACAAACTAAATTAATCGTGGAGAATTCAAGTAAATTTACATAAATGAAAATTAAAAGCAAGCACAAAGCTTCTATTCACCCAAACCGAGGTGATTAATGAATAATAACAAAACAGCAAAATAAAAAAACGAAAAATTAACTCTTTAAACTTAAAATATATCTTCCAGAACTGAAATAATAAATGATCCTATATCTAATTTGTGTACACAATAATATAATACCAATTATTATAAAACGAGTTCCTCGATGGACGAAATATATCAAAAATACGCGAAATCAAATGTTTAAATCACATGAAATAACAAAATGGCAGCAATGAAATACAAATTTACATCTACTTACTCGCTGGTGTCACTATCAAGAACTGACCTCTTACAAGGATTAAACAATCGTATATATATAAAAATATTATAAACAACAGCTGCGTGCGCTACGCCTAAGGATCATCGAAGAAGAATACTTCTAAGAAGCACATGAACTACGTGAGCAAATAAAAATATATTAAAGAGTGAAAATAAATTTATAACAACTGAACATTTAAATAAATAAATTAAACAATTAACTCAATAACTAACTCTTATACAAAATAAAACAATTTGAAATTTCTCGCAACATTGACAAAGGCTTAATGAAATAACAAGAAAACACAGAATTTACGAAAACCGAGGTGCCAGGCCACAGCAGTACGTTCACTTTAAAATACTACTACTATCATTTTTTGTAAATTTTAGCCGGCAAAATGCTCTAGAAAATCCCACACAACTATAGTATAAAGAAGTAACGCAAGATTTTTTATTGTTGATTTTAAGCATAGAGATTGGGTTGGTAACTGGACACTGCCTTCTGAAAAAGCATCTATACAACACAGGCCGTGTAAGCGAACCGTGATGTAGAAGATGCGAACTACAGGAGGAAACGAGCTTACATGTAATCTGCACATGTGAGAACTGAAGGTACTCAGCAGAAATATTTCGGGAGAGATCTACTGGAGCCCTCGGAAAGGTCCTCAAGTTTCCATGGGCAAGATATCTGAGCTTTATAAGAGAACACCAAGCTGCTTCGAGTGGAAATAAGAGAATCAATAGGGATGGTACAATGAGCACCAGCTCAAGTGCCCGGACATCAAGTGCCCACCCTAACTTGAATGAATGAATGAATGAATGAAGCATAGAGATATGTGTTAAACCATAATACTTAATTTAAGTAGATCGACGTGGGCTACTGAATTGTGTTGTTGCGCAAATTAATTGGTTAGACTATAATTAGATCGCTAGTCTAGCTACATTATCTACAAATCTTAATTTACACATCAAACTTTGTGTGCCGTAATAAAACGTGTAATACAATAAAAAGTTATTTCGCGAAGCAATCCATTTTAGTTTACTTGTCAAGCGTTTCATGTTGAAATAAAATCAATCTATTAATAGCAAAATTTGTGTTTCCATTTTATATGAAACATAAAAATCCAATATAAAAGATTTTCACAGTGACGCGCAGGTATCTTTGAAAATTGTAACAAACGTAACTACATCGAGTTTGATAGTTTCCACTACACTCGCCTTAACATCTTGTAAATTCGATCTTCATAAAAGCTCATCCTCCAATCATATGAAGTCTGTCAACCCCATTTCACTATCGTCAACGGAAATTTTGTTAGCTTGGGCAGTACGATAGTAAGTGGCAGTAACTGGATCGAACAGTCAGATCGGAGTACAAATCCATAGCATCGCGGAATCAATGCTGATGTGCTCGTGGAATATTTGTATATCTAGAAGTAATTTCGCGATACCTATGAAAAAAAATGAAAAGTTATATTTTGTCTTTTTTCTGTACAATCTATATTGAAGTAATTGCTGTTTAAAATTGTTATATACGGCGGCAGGATTACCAGTTTGCGATGCCCTATAAATTTTATAATTGAAACGTAGCAATTTACTTTATTCCCTATATCCAGGTTTTTTTTTTCTGATTCCAACTATGTGTAACATATTAACAAAAGTTTTTGATATTTTGCTTTAATTGACGAAAGAGACGAGATATGTTATGTATTTTTTATTTGTGGAACCGAAATGCAACAATAGCATCACCCTGCTATTTTCTAGATCTTGATAGAAATTTAGTCACAGCTGGGTAAACCGTCCACCCAGCTGCCGTGAATTAAAGGCGTAAGAGTTGATGAGTTAGCGAGGAAGGGATCATCGGCTTCATATATAGGCCCAAAACCTGTTCTAAAATGTCTAAAAACACAGCACAGGAGCAGATAAGATAGATAGATAGCTTTATTTATCCAATAAGTATACAATAATTGTATATTGGATATGTCAAATTATATTACATGTATATATATATATATATTAAAAAATTCAAAAAATAGAGTCAGTCATACATATATAGGCATATATTGGTATATAACTAGGACTAAAACGTATTATGCCGAAGAAAATCGCTAAACTCCTAAACCGAGTATATGCACCGCTCCAGTAGCAGAGCCCGGATCTTATTTTTAAAACTGTTTTGAGTACTACAAGTTTTGATGTGTGGAGATAAATATTAAATAATTTAACACCCATGCTGGGTGGCCCTTTCTGAGCTACGGCAAGCCCGTTATTAGTAGGTCGTAAAGGATGTTTATTTCTAGTGTCATACGTATTGCTGTGTATTGAATGACTTGAAAATGAACTTGCAAATGAATATCAAAAATAAAAAATTAAATTAACTTAGCTAGCTCAACGGATAAAAATTAAAAAGGCGCAAAAGAACAATTAACCCAGAGTTACCCTCGCGAATTAAAACTTGAATCTAATCACGAAAAGTAAATTGTGGGTGAAAGAAATCTGACTTTCTTAAATACCCCAAAAATTGAAAAGGTTTAATTAAAAATAAAAGAACAGAATTTTGAATGACGTTAATAAACAACCAAGAATTTATTATATAAAAAAAAAGAAAAAAAATGTTAATTACAAATTTTTGCAGAAAAAAAACCGTGAACAGAGGGTTCTGGTCTAAATCAAAAACTGCAACTGATTCTAAATTACAATAGGACAATGCTATTTCCTATAACAAAGCAAAAGATTAATTTGCTCAGGAAGATAATCGTAATTCTTACAATTTCAAACCACATGGTTTCAAAGTAAAACCAACTAAATTGACGTGGACAAATACTAGTAATTAACAAAAGAAAAATCTAAATGCAGACACAAAGCCTCTAATCCCCAACCCGAGGTGATTAACAATTAAAAACAAGCAAACAGCAAAATTAAAAAAAAAAACTAAAAACTAACTCTTTAAACTAAAATATCTTCCCGAACAAAAACAATAAATAATCTTATATCTAAAATGTGCACACATCAATATAATAACAATTATTATTAAGCGAGTTCCTTGATGGACAAAATAAAAGACAATTTAAGCGAAACAAATCTCTATATCAAAAGTATTTGTTAATACTTTTGATATAGAGATTTTGTTAAATGGCAACAATCAATTTAAAAATTTACGTCTACTCACGCTTGCGTCTACCAAGGAACTAAATCTTACAATCTCGACCGCTGCGTACAACGAAACCGCACAATTCAATACGCCAACGGACAAAATCTCAAAACATAATAACATAAACTATACAAGCAAACGCTAGACATATAAATGAATGAAATTAATTTAAAACAACTGAACACTTAACTAAATAAATCATACAATCAATTCATTAACTAAATCTTATATAAAAATAAAATCTATATCTGTGAAAACTCTCTCGAAACATTGACAAAGGCTGAACGGAGTAAAGACGACAACATCTATGCAATTAAATAAAAAAAAAATCTCGCGAAAACAGGGTGCCCGTCCACAGCACCATGTACGTCTCAATTTTTAATGTATTTGATTTTTATAGACATGACATACAAGTTCTAAAATATGCAAAGACGACATAATCAACATTTTATATTTCTTAAAAAGTGGTCTACATGACTCACAAGTCCTGCAATACATCTTATTATGCGCTTCTGAACCAGAAACACGTCATTTGCGGCTGCCGAGGACGCCCAAAAGGCCATAATTTAACCGAGACTGTACCTCGACAAAATAAAAAGATAAAATATATTTTAGTGAAATAATTTCTTTCAAACTTCTAATCTGAAAACAGAATTAGTTCAGTTTCACAACAATATCATTGCAGTGATCTTTCCATATCATCAACTTTAATTCCTAAAAAAATTATAGTTCTACTTGTTTCAATGGTTTGGTTGCCGATCCGAATATTTAAATCGTGATAGTTACGGGTTTGAGTTGTACGAAATAGCAAAAAACCGGTCTTTTGAATATTCAAAAACAAATTGTTATTACCGAACCAAGTACATAACTCACCCAGAAGTGCATTTGCCCGCCCACGAAGCCTTGAAGCGTCCTCCTCCGAAGAAGTTGGGTAAAAGGAAAACACAAAAAATATTGGGATAAAATAGCCAGGCCAATTCATAGAAGACCTTTATTAAGGGACCATCAAAGAAGAAAACTGAAGAACTACTGCAGCTTAGTAGGAATCATCTTCGCACCGTAACAGGTCTCCTTACCAGAACACTGCGCACCGAAAGGACACTTACAGAAAATTGGATCAACACTCTTCAGTGTTAATTCCAATTTTGGTGCAGTTGGTATCTCTCTGCAGACTATGATATAGGATGATAGAGAACGCTTACCACATTCTGTGTGAATGCGAGGCTCTGGACGCGAAAAGACAGACAATTTTTAAGCCAAAAATGAACCCAGAGGATTACTTCGATCAGCCAGCCAGAGACTTGTACAGATTAGTACAGGTACTAGGATACTAGTATGGCTAATATAATTTAATGGGTAAAAGAAATGGGAAACCAAACACAGAAAGCAATGTTTCCGGAGACTTCAGATCAGACGGCTCCCACAAAAAACAATTAAAGGTGTTTTTGCCAACTTTGTATTTGTTCTTATAGGTAAATAATGAATTTATCAACATCAACAAGAAAAGTAACATCAGAACTAAATTTACCCCAGATTCGAGTATGGAAAATTTTGCGTCGAAATAATCTTTAACCGAACAAGGCCGATATTAACCATAGTTGACGATAATTTAAGACGACTGAAATACTGTAATTGATTACTGGGAAAGCTAGAAGACGAAGATTTTTTTAATAAAATCATCTGATGAGATGAATCTAAATTTACAAATTGTGGAATATTTAATACTAATAAATTTAGTAACTTATTGATTGTTTTCTTTATATTATTCTTGTTATTATTTTAATTTATTCTCACAAATGAGACAAAATTTACATAAACTTCGCAAAAACACACCTTAAATTTACCGTTTTTAAACATGCCCTTGATTGACTTCCAAATTCAGGTTTCCATAAATATTACGTGGCTTGGTAAGCGATTCTTACCTGACTTAATTTGTACCAAGATCTGGAATAATAATACGATATAGTTGCCGTCGTTCTGGATACAGTTGTAAGTATCTTGTACAGTATTTAATTAATATATAAATGAAACGATCAATAGTTTTATTGTATATGATAAATTATTCTCACTCTAGGTACGTTGTAAATTTTCTCTCTGTATAGACGCCCTGAAAATAATCGTTTGTCACAACCTTAGGCGCAGCATCCATCTTCTTTTTCTATTATTCGGCTGTGACACCACTCAGGCTTAATTAATGTGATTCAATCTGTATTAAGTATATCTTCTTGCGACCTATAACATTTGTAGCAGTAATTACTCTTATAAGTAGAAGCGTAGACGAGAAATTAATTAATTTAGGACATTGTTTTTGTGTACTTATCAAAGATACTTACACATACTATTAAATGAAATAACTGTAGTGATGACTACCATTTTTGTTCTAGGTCGAATCTGGACTAAACTTACAACTTATTAAGAAAAAAATCGAATTAACAAGTACTGAACTAATTCTGGATTAGCTTGTTTGATTTAGTTACAATTTATTACATGTATAGTATTATATACCTATGTTTTGATGTTAAACTGTTTGGTGTAGTGGTGTGGTAAGTTTTATGTTTCAATATCCACAGATTTTTCTTATATGCATAACAGCCACATTCTGGGCAGCATACAAGTAACCTTTTTGCGGGAATCTCCGGCGAATTTCAATGATGTAGGTTAAGAGGATTGCCTCACACTTTCACTTTTGCTGTTGCTTTTTTTTTGGTACAAGCGAACAAAGCTTTTGTTAAAAATTGCGACAATATAAAACTTAACATGGCAGTGTTGTCTATACGGGTTGTTGTCTATATGCAAGTATTTAGTAGTATTTACTAATAACGTGTATAGGTGCTAATAGAAACTTTGAGGGTATATCATCATAGTGATCACAAAACAAAAATGCCCGTGATTATCTTTGATTTAATTAAAAACAAAACCGTCATTTCAAAAAAATCCATATATCCATGTCTATCACATATGGAGCACATCTAATCGATATTCTACGCCAAACGTTTGGCCCGCGCATGAAGTTGTATCGCAATGATCGCCAAGGTTAACCCCGGCGCCGTAGTGTGCGGTAAGAGTCGCCCTTTCAATGATCACAGCTCCTATTAGATCTTTGACTCGTAAGTATACCAGTTTAATATTTTATAGTAGTGTTCGCCGTGCTATTTGTACAAAATATCTACTATCACTGGAATGAAATAGTTTAAGAATCTATGGAAGAATTATGGAAAGCCCGTACTTGCGGAAACTACGGTATTAGTACCTTATGGCAATTAAGAAATACAGACAAGAAGGGCGATTTTTATATTATGTAACAAATACGTAGTATGACACTCATGATACTATTTGCAAAGGTTGGGTGGACAGTTCAAGCATCTTGTCAGTGGGATGTGTTGCGTCGGGTTTGAGAGGGAACAGGATAAGTATTTCTCATGCTGGGCCAGAAAAGGGATGGATCAGACAGCCACTATTATCTGTTAAAAATATAAAAGTTGAGATTATCAAGGTCATGAGATATGATCTCATCCTTATTTGACGAATCGTTTTGTGATACTTTGCTGCCAAATTTACGAAGAGGAAGTGTAATAGTGATGGGCAACGTTCTCTATTATTCGTGACGAAAAAAGAATGTAATAATAAGGAAAATATTAGCGATTTTTTCGGGGCAAATAATATGAGAATCATGATATGTACAAAAAACCAATTATTACAGGCGATGAACACAAAAGAATATTTAAAGGATAATTATGTGTTATTTACCACCGTACCTTTGCACTTTCAGTTCTATTGAATTAATATGAGTCCAACTGAAAAATATCATGAACCAAACAAATCAAACACCGAAATTTAGTGGTAGTACTATAACACATGAACAGCTATCGAACATATAACGTAAAAATTGAAATAATGCCATTATACATGCATTAGCAAAATAAAACGAATATATGCACATGTACAATATAACCGTACCTTTAATTATGAATAGGCAATACGATTCTGACACAGATACCGATTTTCGAAAAAAAATCAAACACAGTCAATGATTTAAGAAATATGGTGTAAGTATAAGTATTGCCACGCACTCTTTTTATCTAAATATGACTTACAATCATTTTACTGTGAACTACAATCTAATTAGTTAAGCTGTATATAGAAAACAAACAAAAAATATAATGATTTTCGGTAAAAGTGATGTTTGCTAAGTAGTTTAGAATGAAATGTTTGCAAAATTTCATTTTTCACTACTAGATATAGTCCCTTGCAATAAGTGTCATGTTGAAGACGTACTTTGAGTTTGCATTGTGTTAATTATGCCAAAAATTGACAAAATTGTTCGAGTATCAACCAAACTTAGAAGTATTATTGGACTTGAGCTGCTAAAAACGAAAAAAAAAAAGATGGAAATATGTAATTCAATTAAACAATACTTGGAAAAATTGTAATTTTTAGTTTTTTTTAATAAATTAAATTCCAACAACAAATAACTTTTTTGGATATCATATCATCTAACCTCACTTTCTGCACATCATGACATATTTTTTAAATTTACTGCCATACCAGTGATCACGTAACGTGTGTCAAAATAAATTTTGAGATTCCTAGACATGCACGGCCTTTCTACCTCCCCCCTCCTCCAAAAAATAGTATATTTAAATAATAAAAAATTCCCATATATTGCAAGTGTTTCGATACAAAATTATGATGCATAGCAGAAACTAGTAACATGATGAATCTTAAGTTACTAAGGGCCTGAGCAAAATTAACCCATTACTTGTAGAAAGTGACAAAAATTGCCAAAAACTTTTATTATTGATAAATTATAGCTATAACGCCTAAATTGTAACAAAAAAAAACTTTAACTAATATTTAACATTTTCAAGGTGATAGATACAAATCACAGATTCTTTAAATTCTCTAAGAGTTGCAGGAGCATAGGGCATCTAACTGGCCGTTCAAATGCATCCCATAGATGCTCTATAGAATTCATGAGCAATCTTTTAGATAGCTACTCAATAACATGAATACTTCCCTCACGAACGTAATTCATTACTTCTAAACCAACGTGTGATCGTGCGTTATCTTGCGTAAAGTTATCACCGATAAATGCAGCAAATTGCATCTGTAATATTCTCGATATAAAAATTTGCATTCAGCCATATCTCCTATCAATATATATCTTTGTTCTCTGGTAAGCAGTGGTGCAATTGCTGGTCTTCTACTCTTTAATCCTGCTTCAGTAGGTTTTCGCCTCGCTGTTCTTCCAGAAATGTTTACGTTTCGGACTTTTCCCAGAGCTCTGCTTAACTCGGAACTGGTCGATCGCCTTGTCCTTAACGCTAGTTGTCCAAAAAATCAATCATCTCTTTGTAGATATTTTACGACCTTTTTCTCTTGCTCTAGAGAAGGTCCCATGTTCATTAAAAGTTTAATTGTCCGACTTATTGTTGACTGCGTAACTCCAAAAAAATGAGCCACATAACGCAGCCTACGACAATTGTTAACCAGAGTTGTGCGTATTAATTCGTATTTTCCATGATATCTATAGTTTTACCCGAAAATTCAAGTAAAAACAAATAAATATAAATGATCCTCATATTTTTACAGTAAAATTAATAGTTCACTAGTAAAATTACTTTTAAAGTGCACTAAATACCCCAAAAAAATGTCAATTTTACACTTTTAAGTAAATTTTGAGAGTAAATACAAAATTGTACATGTTCTTTCCTATATTTTCCTCTTTAATTTTTGTTACATCTTAAACTTACATGAAAAAGCTATAAATTTTACCGAAATTTCCTTTTCCATGTTCAATATCCTAGAAAAAACAAAATTTACATGATTTATTGTGGTAAATTCACAACGTTATTACATGTAATATTCCTGATTTATCATGGCAAAATTACTGTAATTTTTTACAGTGTACAGTTCATATAAATACATATTACATACGAATTATACAGTACAATCTTTGAAAAATACATCAGTATGTGAAATTTACTGGATGGTAGAAATTTTACCTTATGAAGCAAATTTACCTGTAAAACTTTTTTTACAGTGTATCTTTAGAAAAGTCATATCGCTTTGATATTTAAAAAATCGTATCCGGTATGTATCGTATATCTATTATACAACTAACTCATCCAACTGTTTCCTTAGAAAATTACAGAAACACTGAATATCAACAATACTTTATTTATGATTCTGTAAAATACTAGGTTAATGTCGCAAACTTAACTTAACTTAAAAGCAGAGTGCATAAGCGATATGAGTGTATGCGGGATAATCGAAGCTATCTGCAAATTTTAAAATGATTCCGTTTGTTATGACACACAATATTACGGCAGAGTATATGACTATAAGTACATACATAGGTACATACATAGATACATACATAAAGAAATATATTCTTATTTATCTAGCGACTAATAGACTAACGTGAAACACCCACAATGCAATACTGTCACATATTTATTTTAATCACTATTGAAATAATTGGTATGTAAACAATATCTTCAGGGTTAATCCCCTTTCATTATTCGAAAGCCATAACCATCAAAACAAGTCACCACAAAAACAAAAAAATCCAAACGTAAACACGGTTACGGTAGTGGCAGTTACGAACTTTTAATTGACAAATTTTTCTACATTTTATCCAACGCGTTGGAATTTAGATTTGTTATACTCTAGCAGACGAAAACATTCCTCAGCTCTGTTGTGAAAAAGCACATGCTTTGGTGTGCTTTTTCACAACAGAGCTTCCGTCAATTACTTCGTGAAAAAAATAATTTGGTGCCATAGCGTAGTACATTTTCAGACATAAGAGTGACTAATTAAACACGATTCGGAGACTACAAAAATTCAATAACGTTAATGAATGGGTGTTAACACAGAGATTTCGGTTTATATATATCGGTTTTATATCCTGCTTGTAATCAATATTAACATGGTTGCGTGAACTAAAGCGCTTCTAACTAATATATCATAAACATTTCTAACAGAATATACGTACTTAAAAATGCCGTAATTATATTTACACTGATGGCCGTCATCTTCTGTTTAATAATTTTGGCATGATTACGGTTTAAAGTTTATCGTAAAAGCGGAAATTGATTAAATTCTTGTGTGTTGGAATAGCCTCAATAACCGTTGGGAATATTTGTGGATTTAGGTGCTTATATTAACGCACAGTTTATTACTTTCATCTTTATAGTTGCCATAATAATTTCAAGCTCGCTGATTATGAATTAACAAGAATTTATACCATATTTGATCCTACAACTCATTTACAGTTTATTTACTTAGTTTCCACGAGCGTATAAGCAATTATTTTTAATTATTAACGAATATCTACATACAATTGATTACACAACGATTACATTTGCAGCTATCTCATTCTGAGTGTACTTATTTATTATTTTCCCTTTACTGAAACCACTTTAGAACATTTTCTTTAGTTTTCTGGACAATTACTAAAACACATACTTCATTTCTTTTGAGTAGCAATTATTTCGCTACTTCCTTCTGGCAGACCAATGGGCCAATGGGAATACGAAAAGTAATAATAGAACACCATAGAATAGTAATACTAAATGAATAAAAAGCATTACGAAGGCCCGACATCAAATTAATAAATCATGAGTTGAATTTTCTATGTAACATACAGATCATATACAATACCCTTAGTTACATGAGTAATTAGTAAAGGTAATTAATAGGTTATTTGAGTATTTAGTTCAAATATTTATATGTCGCTAATAGGTGTGGTACATATGATCCCAAGTACCTTATTCTTAACACTATTAAGATATCCTTCGATTTTTAGTTACCTGTCGTAATTTATTAAAAACAATTACCAGAATTATTTCAAGGATAATTTTAATTATTTTTGATTACTCCTAAAGACCGTCAAAATGAGCATTAGAATAAAAACTGCAGTGGGCCCTCTTTGTAAATTGACATTGTTGTTAGAATGCCAAAGTCATGGCAAGTGTCCTTTCTGGTCTTATCTCTTCGCTGGTTGAAACTGGTTAGAACACCTCCTACTAAAAAGTCAGTGCAGTAACGGTACAATATGTCAATAGACGTTACCACCTCGAAGTGTCAAGGTATATATTAATTAACAAACAACAAACAAACAGCAAATTCAGCAAAAACAAAGTAAAGTTTGCAGTAGTTCTTATATAAAAAACTAGTTTTCTAAGGCGCGTTTTCTTCAGGTGTAAAGGACGGTAGTTTTTTAATTAATTAATCCTTTCAAGTTTTATGAAACATGTTATTATGCTATATTTTTTTTCCTTTAAACCACTTTCTCTTTGTTTCCTCAAATTGTTGAAATGATGGACTAATTAGCAAGTCGCTTGGGTAAAAATCTTTGAACGTACGACAAGCTTCTGAATGAATTGTTTGGGTCTTAAAAAGCACTACTATTTTAATAGGATCAAATTCCGTGAAATCCTAATTCTCCATTGTGAAACTAATTTCAATACTACTGGTAAAATAATACAACGAATTCCAAATAAGCTTTGGTCAAACCATGATTGGAAATCGTTGAAAAGAATCAGACGCATGCCCATCTTAAACCTAGTATTGAAACAAGGGCAACATAAATAAATAGTTGGTCAGCGTTTCTGTCTGCACTGACTTGTTGATCAATCAGCCGCGGTTAGGATAATTTCTAACTCTGGAAAATTTTCTCGTTTAGAAATATGCGTCTTGCAATTTATTAATATAGGAATGTCAGAAATTGGAAAGGCAGTTTGGTTTATCGCGTTGGCGTCGTCGAAAATAGTTGTACATGATTATGTTAGAATATTCTGCTCCGTCTTTGTTGACATTGTGAACTTTAATTTTATTAAAGGTGTGAACTGTTTTTCAAAATGAAAAGAAAATATATACACATTATATTGTATATTATAATCATATACAGTTTTTTTTTTAACTACAATTCAATAAATTTTTGGTTCTCTCTTTTTGAAGCTCCAACATTTTATTTTAGCTAATTAATTTGCTGAAATTGGGAAGCATATTAAGTTGCAATGGTCCCAGTTACTTTGTTTAATAATGTAAAGATCTGACCTATTGCAATATCGTATTTATCTGAGAGAAAAGATAAGTCTTTCAAATCTGATGTAAACCAACAATATATTATTTTAAGGTATCCAAGCTGAATGTAGTTACCACATTCCTACTTTTATTATCTATGCTTGATTAGTCATTATGTTCTTATGTAATCTCAACTTTTGGAAAGCTTCGTACAGCTTTTGACTACAATTTATCTTTTGTAGGGGTGTAGTAAATGTTTAGTCTGTAGTGTAGAATAGATAATACTGCTTTAATGCATGTAGCATCGCACTTTAAGTAGTCTTAACTGTTAAAGAAACAATGGTGGTTGTCTTATCTAGCACTGATACCACAGAACATATAGAGCTCCATTCACTGAATTTGGTAATTGCTAGTCCGGAGCTATAGAATAATATCTTAAAATATTTCGTGTTTCAAAAGAGTTTTTCCAATATATTTACATATCAGCTTGAAAATTTACTGCACGTGACCATCTAGGGCTTCTCTACTATTTATAAATGCCATGTTACCGCAAAGAAGAGAGCAGTTTTATTAACTCCGAGAAAAAGTTATCAAGGGCCACTCAAAAAATCAATACCTAAAATTGTTCTTTGTACACAGTTATGTGGGCGTAAAGAGGGCCTAAACGGTAGGTCATCTGCTCAGTCGAAGTTAATCAGGACTTTTCATTTGACCTGACCCATCCTAATTACCAAAGCACAAATTACAAAGTCACTCCATCAAGGGACGAATGCACAACAAATGAAAGAGTATTCGAAAAGAAGCACTAGGGTAGTGGCGAAAGTTGCCAGGACAAAGCCATACAAAATAGTTATTAAGTGAACAACGATTTAAAGTTAGAAAACACTGTGCCAAGTGGGAAGGATGTAGCACAGTGTAAAAGGACAATGGATGAGTCATCGGTGTGTGAATTTCTAAGCCTAACTTCATTTCAAACAACAGTCTCCCACTATGGCAGTTTTTTATTGCTTACATTGGTACCTTCATAAATTAGTTTACTCATCCGTTTAATCTACATGATTTACTTGTTTGATTTATTTATTTGACGTATTTTATTAGTTTTAAATTACCCCTGCAGTTTTAAAAACAATTAATGTACCTTGATAAGGTGCATTATGTAAAAGATAAGGTTAGTGGTCATAAAATTTATATACCTTGTTATATGTTACGTTGTTAAGTTTAAGTGAAGTAACCGTAAAAGAAGACGCCAATGGGCATCATGCTATTGTGCCATTCGCTCTTGTCAGATAAATTTTGATGCTAACGACGGTCGCAGTTTCTTTGGATTTCCGAATGAATGTAGACAAAATACTAGAAGAACATGACAAGAATTAAGAAAGTACATGGATAAGAAGAACTATTGTTGTTCTGCACTGTTCCTAGATCACATAAAATCAATTTATTTGTTAGATACTAAACACTATTTATCACAATAACTAACTTAATTGATTTTATGTTCACTTTTTAAAATAATGTGATTTTGATCTGAACTGCATTATACTAGTATAAATTTCATATTTATTCACATTATAGACAACTCAATATTATTTAGTCTATGTCTGAAACTCTATCTACTTGTGTACCCCCGAATATCATTGTTGACAAACCATGAAGTGCATTGCTCGAATAAAAATGAACAGTCTTTGCATTACACAGAACGATATAGTCATAACTTTTGAACTCTAATTATTAATTGGTGTATGTTCGTGTCAGAAATTTGAAAGTCTACACTAAAACCCTTCCACCGAAGTCATTGCATTTTTATTAATTTATTTGAAAAAGAACCACAACATATTTATTTCTGGAAGAATATTTTATACTATAAAATATATAAATAAAGATTTAGTTTCATAAAATGGAAAGAATGTGAACTCACTTATTGTAGAACACTTGCAAATATATGTATCACTTATTGTTAGTCAAACATTATTTTACTAGAATCGTGTTTCTTATTACTATAAGCTGTTCAGAAATATTTGCAATAAAACCAGAATAAATTTCTACTTCCTTTAAAATAAATAAACAGCTTTATAAAATGGCTGCTAGGGTTGAAGGTTTTTGAAAACGGACCACAAAAGAACAAAGCAAGCTCGTCCCTTACTGGTTGTATGCTGTGGATGTAGTGGGATTGTACTAATCGATCACTAACTAATTAAGCATAAGTATACCACAACCGAGGATACTTTTTGCAGACTCTGTCAAAACTAAAAGGAACCTCTTGTCTATATCCTACACCATTGATAGCTAGGCAAGAAACAAGTTCCTCCTACAGGTCTGGAAGAAACTAAAATTAGATTGCTAATACTAGAAAAGCCGCTTTCAAAAATGATAGGCCTAATTGAAAGCAAGAATTATAGAACGACTTCTAGAACAAATAGAATCACAAAAATCTGAGAAAGATAGCGGTGAGAATAGACTTTCATTGTGACCCCCATTCTAACCTAATTTAATTTAATACAACCAATTATGTCGTAGTCGACAAAATTTAACTTTAGTATAGAGATCTTAAAGTGCCTATAAACGGGCTACATTTTACGGCAATGTGGGGCTGCAATTATATTGCCAGCATGTTGCCGGAAATATAACAGCAATGTATGAAGACGTTGTTGCAATATAGCCCGATATTTTTATTGTTGCACATACTGGCTGACTAATGGCCGACGATTTTGGTGTACTGTCGAAAACACCGCAATTATTAATTTTTTGGTACTTTTTCTTTGACAAAGGTCTGGTTGTTTTGCAACCAGGAGTTTGTGTAGGTAGCTTTTTAGTTATTTAGTAGTTTTACTGCATATATGCATTTACAATGACAACGTGGGCAAATTAAAGAGTTTGGAATTTATTTATTCTTGCGTCCCGAATTATGGGATGTGCAAGTTAATAGTTATAAAGATCGCAATAAAAAAGGCCAGTTGGACAACTATAGGTTTTTATTTAACAAATACCCAAAGTCAATTTTGGACATTCTTGTAAAGCTTTTGAATAAGTAGTTATTGGGTTCAAGACCAACATCTTCGTCGTCGGCAATTATTGCTTCAATTTACTTCAGGTGTACATGTTAAACACTTCGGCAACACTGATGCAGAAATGTTGTCCGCCCATATCCAGCCTGTTCATTGCTTGGACATATCTATACAAGAACATTGATAATCATGTTACCGGGATTCATTTTTGTGAAATGTTTTCGGCAATGTGCAATTTTCTCGTTTACAGGTACCCTAATACTATGCATAAACTGACCTTGCATACGCACTGATGCCAATTTTGAAAAGATATTGGCTGTTAGGCATGTGGTGGGAGACGCGGCTATACGTCTTTTCTACCCTCCGCTTTCCTATATTTTGACTATTTCAGTATATCTTTATATGGTTTTTTAACTTCTACTTTCGAATATTAAATATTTTGAATAAACACGTTTTTCTAACATTTTCTATCTCTTTTGTTATTGCAATTGATGAAGTTCAATTTTCGTCTTACTTCTTATATAGCTCTTGTAACTTCATAATTGAAATATTTCTACTGGGAAAATTGATAAGTAAATAATCCCGCCGTTTATTTGACCGGCTTCAACGCAGAACTTAGCATTAGCATTAATGTTATAAGAAAGTATATTACAAAAGTAATTATATTTTCATATAGTTAAATAATGACACAAGACTGCCTCTGGTATAACACTAATTTAATTTTGATGATGTTATATTACTTTTATATACAAGATGTTTCACTTTTCATGTGGAACCACCTGAATAACTTTTTTATTTTCGAAACGAATAACATAAAATTTAAGTAGTAGTTTTTCAAGCAATGCCAAATTTCGCTGAAAATTTTCATATTTAAATTCTTCTTCATCTTTAGGATATCAGCAGGTAATAGTTTGTTATTGCCATAATGAGATCACTATGGAGCAAAAAAAAAAATAATGTATCAGTTCAAACGCCACTCAGTTACTAGGTTACTACTATTGAACCTTCTTAAACAATGACTGACTTTCCGTTAAGATGGATACGTCGTAATAGCCCTTTAATAGAGCAGCCTGCCAGATCACCCTGACATTTCACCATTCGATTTTTTTCTTTGGGGCACTATTAAAATCTGTATGCATCTACATCTTAAAACATGCCGAAACTGTGTTGGAAAATAAAATGAGCCTATGAAGTTTCTCGAGAAATATTACGACAAGTTGGACTGAATCACTAAAGGATAGGACTGTGTATGTATCCATCTTCAAGATGATTAGATAAAAAAGATCCTATTAAAATTCTTTAATGTTGAATAAAATTTATTAACTGCTTTCTAACTTTGTGGTGCTCTTATTATTGCAATAGCAAGGCATTATCTACTGATAGCATAAAAATGTAGAATTCAAAAATGAAAAATTTTCAGCAAAATTTCATACTTGAAAAATTACTTTTTGTTTTAATTATAGTTGTGGCCTACACACTCGATAAGAAATTTATATTGATTGCTTTGAAAGTAAAAAGTATTTAGGTGTCTCCATGAAAAGTGAAACATACTATATTTGTTTTAAGCATTAGTGGAGTGAACTTCGTAGAATAACTGCAACTGTCGTCTATAGGTACTGATAGAAGGGGTTTTTTTCCACTGAAAAAGTGTTCTTTACATTAGGGAAATAAAGTTAAATATTTTTTAAGCCAGTTTTAATCATTTCCAGCTAATACTATTAACACTATTTCTTGGCTTAAAAGATCGCTCCTAAATATTTTTTTTTTGCAAGCAGTTGCTTATCATATTATCGGTTTATTCTTAAGTATTTGTGTGTTATTAATACGATTCTACGCATTTTTAATGGAATATTCAATAATATTGACAAAACTAGTTTCAATAACTTTCAAGACTATTTTGCTTTTCTTAACAGTGTTGAAAATTCCTTTAGATCGTAGATCCAAAATGGTAATTTAATAACTATTTCACTAATCTAAAACTTCCTCTAACATTTCACTTCTTTCCCATTTTTAATTTAATAAATTGTGAAGGTTACTATTTAAAAGTCTTATAATCTGCATTAATAGAAATCTGTTCGTGTTCAGCATATCTAGTGTAACTCTATATATGCTTTAAGAGACGCATAAAGTAGATAATGTATAATTAGTTACGAACGTAAACAGTTATATTGAATTAAGTTATGATGGCTTGAATATTTATAATAATAAAACGGTTTGTTAAATTCAGATGTAATGCTTAGAAATGCTAGCCTTTATAGTTTGTTAAATCAAGACAGATGAAATGCAGCATTAGATGAAGTTGCGGTTTACAATTAATGGCTAGTTAGGTATAGAAACAGTCAGCCATGACTATGATCACTGTGCCTTGTCATTCTTAGGTATAAATAAGGATAGTTTTAGCTTAGCTATTAATTTACTATTTTCGATGATATCTTTGCTTTGAAACATGCGTTCAGTAAAGTAGAGTTTTTTGTAAATGGTAAAATGACAAAAGCATGTATAGCCTCTACATATATTTGCGTCAAGCTCACTCAGACCAGAAATAAAGTTAGAGGTTTCTGACAAATTATACAAAACAAAGTCAGTATTATAACAAAGTAATTTTAAAATATTAAATATTTGTGAGCTATGTGAGACGGTTACTTGAATCCACTTCGAGATATAATGTATTTCCATTCATAAAACAACGTTTTCAAATATAGTTACAGAAATTTTGTTTGCAGCGTTGGACGTAAAGCACACTAACTTTATATAATACATACATCACTCAAATTAACTTGACAGTGCTAGTAATTTATTCATATATGTATCTCTCATAAACTGTGTACTTTCAACTGAACGTGAATGGAAGTAAATGTGAATTTTGAAAATATTCAGTTCGCAATTCTACTGTACGGCTTTATCAACGACGTTATCTTTTCTAAATATGCGAATAATGCTCTGAATAAATTTTGTTTTATGACAAACAATTTATGTCCAACAAATATTTTAACAAATTTAGAATCACTTTACAGATAATACGATCCTTTTTCTTCGTTTTAAAATGTACATTTCATCAAAAGTAACAACTTATGATTTTTTGGTTATCTATAACCAAATTACTCAAATTAACCAATTTGCAAGAAAATCTTGCTTATACACGCGCGTCTATCGCTTTTGTAATTCTATAGGTCATGTATGCCTCCTAAGGTTTCCTATAAAAAATCCAACACAAAATATGTTGCATAAAGTTTAGTTTTAATTTTAAATTTCGAATTTCATGTCATCTTGATATATGGTATTACCCTAATATTTCAGTGTTCAATAATAATAATAATAATTTACTATTATAAAGAAAATCAACTTTATGATTTGCTGGCCGCATCAAAACTAATGTTTATCATCAAACAAGAGCACGGTTTAGGTTTTGAGCAAAAACATTGTTTTGTTCACTCCCAGTTCATAAGCTCTTTGTTGAGATCGTGAAGGTCTGCGGGTTACTGATAAATTATCATATAATCTACTAATTCGGTAATTTTGTTGGTTTTACTATACCTAAATAATGGATTCAAAAACAGTTGCATTTCGGCTTTAATCCAGTAGCTCACTTGTAGTCTGCGATGTCATATCCTTGCCTGCCCCATTATCACGAAAAGGAAAGGAGGGAAGTCTAAAAGGCATTTTATTGCTGTGTCTGATTGTTCCTGTTAGTCCTAAATACGCAAGCCTCTGTGTTAAATTCAGTTATAGCAGTTTGCAACTAGACGTTTTTCCATCAAACGGGAGATGCATAAATGTGTGACCATCATGATATATGTTCAGTACATCATACTTTTATATATGTTTTAATATGGTTGTGATAAGCTGTCGTATATTTTAGAATCTAAAATGCAAATAAAATATTTCGAACAACATTGCTGTTTTTGGAGACTTTAACAGACTAAAGAATAGGTTAGTATGGGCAATTTCTTATGTGGTTTAAGTCACTTATTTGACGAATTTGACAAATTGAATTATAAATTTTTTAGGTATATGCATTATAAATATAATAAATATAATATGGTATACTACATTTTTCTGTAAAAAAAATTGGTCGTTTAGTTAAATGAATTTATGTATATGAGACCTATCATTAACTCCTGTCTTGGTTTACTGGAATTTTCAATGCAGTTATATTGTTTAAAGTTACGTTGTACGTAGATGCTTCTATGCGCCTCATTTAATTATATTAAAAATATCTCATAAATATAAATATTATTTTTCTTTTCATTTCATTTATGGCAAGAAATATAAATTAGATTGAGTAGACAAGAAGACACATCTTTATTTTTTGAATAACACGCCAGCAAGATGGCTACAATAACTTTGTATACCAGTACATTCTCTAACGCTCGTACAAAAATTTTCAATAATTTATCTTGGTATACTGCTGGTATACTTTTTTACTACGTCTTCACACTCTATATTTGGAACAGTTGGTAAAACGATCTAATATCCCCATTAGTACTGAGGAAGCAATTAAGAAGAACTACCATCACCATGACTGTAAGACCAACGTTGTTAGTAAAAGGTGCATACAGCAAACCACTGAAGTTTTTGGTTTAGAAAGAGTTTCAATATAGTGTGCTGATGTTAGTCTTGATAAAAAAAACTTTGGTAAGATTAGAATAGATTAGATTAGACTTGGGAGATTATACAGACCAATATCACCGCCACCTTTTCAGATCTTTTATTCCCTTTAATTTTGCTTTGCAGTCATGTGATAGTCATTACCATCGTGGATGATATACTCACCAATTATTCCATTAGAAGCATTGAGATGCTAGTAATGGAAATTTAAGCAAGAGCACAAGGCGTGTTAAGAATAAATAATTATTTCCATCATAATGTTTTTACGCCCCATATGCAAAATATAAAATTGCGCGACAACGCGCGATGGAAACTTCTGCGGAGCGTGCAAGCATAACAGTCAATTAAAACTTCTGTGGATTCGAACGCAGCATGCAGGTACACAAGCGCTACGAACTGCGGTAGCCCGCGACTATCTATTCCCAGGAACCAGCCCGCTAGCAGCAACGGGGATTGGCCACCGCCTAGCCCAAGGTATGAATGGTATGAAGGGTATGAAGGGTCAACTAACCACATTCCCAGGAATGAATGCTTTCGTAAGGGGCTAGTCATATAAAAATTGGTGCAGTTGCCGGTGGCTATTGCGTACTTATTGCGTTGTATCAAATATACTAGCTAATGTATATATTTAATTGCACCGGCAGTACAACTGAGAAGGAAGGGTGCATCATTGCCAATCTTGCGAATCCAGCAACAATATGCGGTACTGATTGTTGGTTGGGTGATCATTCGAACAACTCTTCTCAGCGGCTCGGTGTGTTCCGACACCCTAAGCCAAGGGTCTTGAAGGACTGTAGTACTGGGTATTATTATTACATATTTAATTAGCAATAGTGCACCAAAATCGTTTAAACAAGCTCTATATATACTTTGGTCTAAGGAGGACGCTGAGAAAAAATTAATTGTGCTTCAACTTTTATTTTAAATTTTATTCTTTAGTTTAACTTTTTGATAGTAATAAAAACTGTTGTGGCCGGTTAACAATATTATAGCGAAATAGTGAACAATAAGAACATGATAGGTACCTGTTCATACAACTACACGCTCTGATTAAATGTTGTTGGTCTAACTTACGCTACAGTGTGCTTGTGGTTTCGTTATTCGAAACATAATTAGTTTGGCATCTTTCGATTTTTAAATCTTATATTGCCTACTAACCTTCGTTTTCTTATTAAATTTTCATCCGAGTTTTAACATGCCATATAACTGTAATCTTCACTGAAGTATCATTTTAACCCTTTAAACCTTAAGGAGAAATGTAACAGAAAATCAGATCTGTTCCGCTATGTTTGCCTCGTGTTCAAAAATAAGGCATTGTAACGATTTTAACCTCTCTTTGAAAAGAAAACTAAAAATATACCTTTATTGATTTTAAAAATCCAGTTCCTAAATTGGGTCAGAATTTTCGCTATATTAGACAAATACTGGGTAACCAAGAATATGATACCGCAATTTTTAATGTCGACGGAAATATATTTTATACTCATGGGGAAAATTTATACTACCCCTATTATTTTTGCTCAAGCAAGCTGATTTATATCTGCTTGACCGGATCATCCACAGAAGCCACACATTCAACTACTTCACTATAGGTTTGGTATTATTATCAGTTGCCATTTATGTAACCCACAGTAAAGAAGAACAGTAGAATAGATGCGAAATAAGAAAAATTGCAACAATTTTGTTCATACTATATGTAAGCTGTGGGTTGTGCAAGAGGGGTAATACAATTTATTGTACCACTGAACCACATACTTGATTGAATTTGAAGACAAATCGATGAGTGGGAATTTCATTCAATCGGCTACGCTATGTACTGTCGCTTCGTTAAACAATTTACATTCCGTCCTTCCAATTTCACTTTAAATGAAAACGCACTCTTCCGGCTACAAGATAAAAGCTTGATGAAAATTAACTATGTTAGCTGATGAATTGGAATGAGTGCAAACAGAAATTGCGATTACGCAATTACACTTACAAAGGAATGCTCTTAAAATATATACTACCATACTAAAATTAATTTTAGAAAGGAATAAATAAAGTTATGTGCACTAACTTTCAACATACACAGGGTGGTAAAGCATGAGAACGAGGAAATATATTTTAGGTATTTAGCGCAAACGGTATTTTAGGGATCTTTTCTTGTTGTGCGTGGCGTTTACATCAGAGTTTCCGGAAACACTGCAGCCTCTTGGCTTTTTGTATTTAGTCTTTCACTTCTTATACGTTTTAAATTATACCAGCCTCTCCGGTATCTTAATATCCTACACTGCTAGTTATTCGAAGTAATCCTTTGAGTTCACTTTTAGCTGGGCAAAAATTGTTTTCTTTTTGAGTGCGTACAAAGTCGCACAAAGAATGTGACAAACGTTTTCTATCATCTCATCAGACAGTGTGTAATTCGCATCTTCAGTGTTGATTCCAATTTTTTTTAGGTGTTAGGTTGTGGTGTGTGTTTTTTTATGGTGCCTCAATAAAGCAGTTTTCATGAATTGCTTGCTATTATCCAAGAATTGTTTCTACTTCTCTTTGATCCAGCTCCTTACCTGCCCTAGTTTTGGGTTTTGGATACCCTACAGGTTCTGGGTCTACATATAAAGCTGTGATTCCCTTCTTGCTAACTTATTGGCTTTCTCATTTTCTCGATTGATGTATGTCCAGACACCCACAGCAAAGTACTCTTTATTGTTCAGGAATAAGTATGCAAACCAGCCTTTATTATACTTTAGGGTTCACTGGTGTCCTTAGTATCGCCTGGCTGTCTGTTACAATTTAGATTCGCTTATTTTTAAAAGCCCTAAAAAGTGATTTTTGCTGTACAAGGTGCTTCTGCTTGAAAGACCGTCGCATATTTTTGAAGTGGAAGGGTAATCATGGTATTTCTCACCTCACTGTAGAGTTCAGCAGTTTTTGATCCGTTTGTAGTCTAGATTAGTTCTCTAGATTCATTTCTGTAGTTGGATTAATTTCAGCTTATCCTGTCCGTGACTTCCACCTCGACATTTCTGTTAAAAGGATATGTTTACCCATGTAATCTGATCTCACTCTCAAAGGTTACCTTCCATTTAATGGAGAATATTATTGTGTATCAATCCTGCATATCTGTCACTCGGTAGTTCTTGCAAACTGAAATGCGCCATTCTTTCCTCCCGCATTATCATCAAATGGAGAGGAAGGAAGCATTCCATTCCTACCGTGGACGTGCTCCTCATTGTACCTGTTATTTCCTAAACACGTCAACCTGAGTATCTTGTTAGATTCGGTTATAGAAATCTGCTGCTGCATCTTTGTCCAGCACCTCAAACATGAACAAGTGACCATGGTTCTAATCACCGTAATATATGTATTTCTAATATATCATACATCTTAACCCCATATTTTTCCATGGGCTCTTCTAGTCATCATGAGTGTTGTCTCCATCTAACTTTAACCCTCTGGCACATTCCGGTACATTCTCAATGTGCCTCCTCTGAGGATGCTGTCTTTAAATCCAGTGGAGGATTTTTTCTATGGTTTGCAGATTTGCGCAACCACCAAAAATTATAATAGAAAAAAAAGCCTTTAATTTATAAAATTAAAGAAATTGTAATTCTACATTTTAAAAATTATAAATTAAAATTTATATCTCACAGAATAAATTAACTATTTATAATATAAATTCTTTTATATGCTATTTCCTTTCGCTTTCTAAGCATATTAACGTAACCTAATGTTTGATATTGGATTCGATACGTTAAAAAAAATGAAAAGAAAACGCGCTTGATTTGCAGCGGGATGCAATCCAAGTATATAAATTGAATGTTAATAGCCAACGAACTTTGCCGAACGTCTTTCTAGTGTGTCTAGATATAGTACAATGAGGTTGCAGCGTCGCACCGGTGCAAACCAAGCAGTTGTACGTGCGTGTTTACCACGGACAAGAAGAGTACATTAGAAAGAATTTAGACCTTTGCGCATTCGCAAACTTTCAGATTGTCTAAGAGTCGCCATTTTGATGTATGTCGTGTCAAATAGATCAGCTGTTGTTATAGTATTTTGTTTAGAGAGGCTTATAAATCGTGCTGTTTTTTAAGGTTATTCTTGGGTTCTTGTGACATTTTATATTTACAGTGTTATTTAGACTCAAGTTTTCTTACTAATTGTAAGTGATACTTTATTAATGTGAAGTTACCTAAATTATTGAATAATAAATTGTTTTTAGAAAAAATATTTCGTTGGACTGTTTTTTAATATCTGTTAAGAGAGCTCAACTGTGAAGAAAACGTTTAGTGAGTTTGTGGTGTTATTATTTTGAATCTATAGTCTACAGATATGAACTAGCGTTTACATTATAGAACTAGAAGTCGGGCATTCTCCTAGAATGCAATCCTTGAAGAAGGTGGTTTTTTTTAATCGAGAAGTTTAAGAATAAAGGTATTTCTGTAGTGTTGGCACAAAACATACATAGATATGACACATATTCTATTTCAGATAGATTAATAGTCAGCTGATCCGAGAGATTAAGAATATGTATTGGTAATTTCAGTATATCGAAGACAGATCCTTGAAGAACATCCGCTCATATTAATAAAAGTGATCATCGGGTGTTACTGTAAAATACCGCTTCATAATTTGGTGAAATTAACGCAAAAAATGCAAGTCCAATTAATAAGAAAAAAATTAAACGAACTTATTTTGTTTAGTCACCAATAAAGAAATGTCATATGACATAGTGCTTGTTTACTACACCCCAAAAATATTAAATAACCTAAAAACTTCAAATTTCGAGTATTAGTGTATTAACCTGTATATAGTATAATACTAGTGTTAAAGGGAAGTATGAGCAGTTTACTTATTTTTTATTTTAAAATATCACCATTACCACCTTATTTTATGTTTAAATTGTTTTCTTACGACCCTATCATACATCAAAATGGCAGGCCCCATGTGATCCGAACGCTGCGCATCCCTAACCTCAATCTATATATTTATCCTTGGCTATGGTGTGTACTGTAATCGTCAAAATTTAGTTATAGTATAGGAAAGCATAGAGTAGGAGAGAGTGCGCCGCTTTAAAATAAAAACAAACGTATAGCCATGTCTTCCACCATATGCCTAACGTCCAATATCGTTTCAACATTGCCATCGGCGGGTACTGCAACGTCATTTTATGTATTGTATAAGTAGGTATAGTAAAATTAAAATTTGTCGACTACGGTATATGTGTAATGTGAATAACTTTATAATTTAAAGAGACTGCGTAACGTTATACTTACAAACTAATGAATGTATATTTGTGTCTTAAAGGTGTTTCTACTACTTTAATTTAGTATCATAGTGAATTCAGTGGTCAGTGTAAAGTTTAATAGCGGTTCAGTTCGATAAACAAACATTTGCCGAAAAAATTGAAATAAAGCAGCAACTTTACAGGGATTTACATTTAGTGTGCACTTGCTATTCGCAGTGGATGCGTGCGTTTGCAATGGCAGCGTATAGATTTGAAACACGCTGCATAAAGTTAACAATCATACATTAGTTTCATGTCATCGAACCATGCGACTGCTACCTCCTGCAATCAAATCAATCGCAATCAAAGCGAATTTTAATTGGTACTGAGCTTCATTTGTTCATTATTTGATTCTTTAGAAATGTGAATTATATGTTTAAATATTTCATATCCTAATTTCCTTAATTTTCGCTCTGCAGCATTCCTAGTATTTAATTTATTTTCGGACTCAAGCCGGAAACAATACGTTGGATCAATCTTGCTTCCATGAGAATGAAAATGCAACATATTCCATTTTTTTCCTACGAAACTTGCTTTTGTTAATTTGTGTATTTGAGGTCCAACGTAATTTTCAAATACTAATTGGTTACATAGGCAGTGGCTTTGCGTAAAAGCTATCAAACCCGACCAGCGTGCTTTAAAGTTCGAATTTGCGGAGTCGGTAAATGGAATTTGCAAGAGAGATTTTTTTAATTTATTCGTACTTCTTCGTCCTTTCACACGCGGTACGTGTAGGAACATATGTGGGTGAAATTTCAATCACGGCTTTATCTCCAGTTACGTGCAGCTGATTTGTTCAGATAAATTAAATTTTGAAACAAGCTTTATTCAACTTTAAGAATGGATTGGAAATTTCTGTGAACAACATTTATCACGGCAACCTTACGCACCGACACCAAATACAGTCGGCATATCAAATATAGCCACACTTGATTTTAAATGTATATAATAAGCTCCATCTCTTGTTATACTTTAAAATATACACGGAGAGCAAAAATATCCTTATCCGCAAACAAATCTTAAAAATATTTCACTCAAAGAAAGTTTAATATAATAATAACTTAAGATTGATGTTACTGCTTTCATTTAAGCATTCAAATAAATTACCTTGACACAAAAAAGAAGTATTTAATAAGCGGAGAAATACTCAACCAATAATACCATTTCCATTCAAATAAAAATACAATAATATTATTATTATTATAATTTTTGGAAAAAACGTAACCACCCAATTATTACAAACCCCAAATTTTAAAAGCTGAAAAATGTTGTTAAGTTGGAAGCTTAAAGCTATATCATATAGAATTAAACAAAGCTGTTTTTCCTTAACGTAATTAAACTCAAATAACTCGTTTTTTTTTTTTATATTAATGTGCATTTCTGTCATTATAGTAGCAAATAGGTTAAATCAGTGGCGGCTCGTGACAGTATTGAGTGGTGGGACCAATCTCCTGCCAACTCCCCCTCCCCTTCCCCCTTTTTATTAATGTTACAAAGTTTTGAATCTATTTAGGTCAGCTTACAATAATTTATTACCTTGTTTGTTGCTAACTAAAGTAATACCAACACAAAAAAAAATAATGTAGACAAATTTAGAAATAATTTTAAAATAAAAAATACATAAGTTCTTATCGGGAATACTTATCTAGCTGAATATAGATACTAAAGTATTTCCTTCAAAGTTGCATATGTTTAAGATCGAAAAGACCGTGACCTGACCGACACTATCGGTCAGGTCACGGTCAAGTCACGATCAGATCCAATATTGTTACACCCATTTTGTATTGTTTGACCGCAACTTGACCGTGCGCCCTAATGTGAATTTAACAATACAAAACGAATGTTACAGTAGTTGATTTGACCGTGACTTGACCATGACCTGATCGATAGTGTGAATCGGTCTTTAGCCTTTAAACTGCACGTACATGGGCCACTTGTTTACATTCCTCCACAAAACTAACGCAAAATATTTTTTTTTGTGATTCATATCGACGAAAACAACACAACACAGAGCACATGAATTATTTAAGCGAAGATCGTCGAGTAAAATATAACGGATATTCTCAGCATAAGCAGACGTATTTCTTACAAACAATGAGAAACACAATTTTTATTTTCTTCGTTTTTTTATCAAAGCAAATGGTTTGTTTTTTTTTTTTTACTTAAAACACTATTATGATGTATTTTTCAGGACTAAAACTTTATTGTATTTATTATTTTATTTTCATAATTTTTACCCTAAGCAAAATATGAATCGTCGTTCATTTTGATTTAAAATACTATAGTTATTAATTTGCCTGGAATAATACTCAAACGCTTGCCTACCCTAATAGTGGGAGACCCTTTCCCCACACTGTCGAGCACTGACGTATACTGATGACGCGTGACTCGATCAACCAGGGGCAGCGGGCCAAAATACGGCTGGCCCCACTTCGATGTAATTTTTGCGTATACTGCGACCACTAGTTCCGT
Source organism: Protaetia brevitarsis (assembly GCA_004143645.1). Taxonomy (NCBI): domain Eukaryota; kingdom Metazoa; phylum Arthropoda; class Insecta; order Coleoptera; family Scarabaeidae; genus Protaetia; species Protaetia brevitarsis. Next base: position 1,211,062 of record RXPK01000114.1, read on the forward strand.
GCGGAGACCTACAAACGTCTGAAATCGGTGCAAATCTAGACGTAACCCCAATTCGCCGCTTGTCTGCATAAATTACTACAAAGCGCGTTTTATGGCATCAAATCATGGGAATCGCAACATTCGTTCTGTACTTAAATGTGTGTGCATGTGTCTGTCTGTACGTGTATTTATCGGTATTTTTGCAGAAAATAAAAGCTTTTTAATTTGTGATTTGTAATGGTGGGGCCATGGCCCCGTGGCTCTTTAAGAGGAGCCGTCCGTGGGTTGAATATGTTGAACGATACAGAAACTGTTGTAAATGTGGCAGACCTTTTATTTCACTACAATAATTATATATATTCGGTATAAATTATATGCACACTGTGATCAAAGTTTCTTTGAAAATAGGGCTTTGACAATATCAGACCATTACCAATTTTGGGTATTATCAAACCTACATATGCATACACATAAATAAATCATTCGCACTATTACTTTCAATAAACAATATTAAATATCAATAAATATATTTGAAATAGAGATCAAAAATAGGATAATATATATGTTTATACTTAAAAAATATTTTTTTGCGGTTAACTACATTTGAATTTACAACAAAGTAATATTTGTTGAACGGTATCTAATTATTTATTTGGAAGTATGTATCATACTGAACGTTCCTATGTGATAAGTATTATTTTTCAATAAATTATTGTATAGTCACAACAAAATTAACGTAATTGTATTCATATACATTACTTAATTTTTTTTAACATAAATATGTCTCTCTCAGTTCAAGCAACACACACCTATCTTACCAGGTAACTATGTTAAAGAATGTGTAATCATCAGAACGGTGACTCACATCACACCACACTGGGCTTGCAAATCAACTCGTTATGTTATTAAACTGACCAAATTTTGGTTTATTTTCCGCCACGCCCACTTAGGCCATTCTAATCGGGCCATTATGCTACTTCCCCTAGGCGATATCGCTCATGCTCAGCCTACTCGAGACAACTCAAACGAAGAATGAACTCGAGCAATGTGGCAGATGAGATGCAATCGATGTGTTCTGTCTTCCCAGTTATATACCCGCCAGAATGTACTTATTTAACTTAAAGTGGGTAGTCAATAGGCCCACAACTTGGGGTAAGTTACTGCGAGAGAGTTGCAGACAATATCTTACAGCTTCTGGACGACAACCTGCAGATTGCGTTATATGCTCCACATATAGATTCCCATTTGTTCTCGTGTAGAGTAGTGATCCATTGATTTATTAAGGTGTTAAGTGTAGCTGAGGAAGCAGAAAGAGCAGATCCCTCAAAAGGAGAACGCAAAATCCGTACTCTCAGTTCATAGACAGCCTCATTGTCTGATTGATTTCCTTTATGAGTTTTAAGCAACTTAAACGTCATTTCTCGATCGTTTCTAGGGCATTGTGGTAATGTCAAAGTATCAAATGATAAGTAATCCTACAACTGCTAAGGACTTTAAAGGCGGCTTGATTGTCACAATAGAAAACAACATGCCGTCCGCTAATGCCTCTTGCTAAGATTTTTCGAGCACTATGCAGGATCGCCAGTACTTCGGCTTCAAAGACCGCAGCTAACCTACCCAGTGCCAGCAATCAAGTTTAACACGCATCTTGTCGCGGTACCTTAAATTGTGGAATAAATAATTTTTTTCCAACTGAATTAAATTTAAAAGCATAAATATGAAAAAGAAATAATTACAAAAGCTCTTTCAAATCACAATTTAAAAATATAAAATATCTATCATTCTGCATATATCAAGTAGCACAAAAATATTAAATAAAGGCGAAAATTATATATTTTTTATATATCACAAACGACGATTGCGATATACATAAGAAACAAGGACATTGGTATTCAGAGTTTCACCACTGGGGAAGGTTTCGTATGTATAAAATGGGAAAATTGGTGTATATACGCGTGTTACTGCTCTCCCAATATTACACTGGAGGAATTCACCAATTATATAGATGTCTTAGCCAATGATATTAAGACTACGGGCTTAGAAGCAATTGTCGCGGGTGATTTTAATGCGAAATCGTCGATGTGGGATTCCCCCGTCACGGATACTAGGGGAGAACTTCTTATGGAATGGGCTGCAGGACTGGGCCTAAATGTTCTTAACCTAGGTAACATACCGACGTTTGAGAGAGATAGTAGTAAGTCATACATAGATATCACTTGGGGTACTGGAACTATGACTAGGCGTGTGCAGAAATGGGAGGTGCTGCTCGGAGAGGTCTTCACCTTCCATAACTATATATTCGAAGTACAGGCATTGGTAAAAAGAGTAACCGTATCTTTCGGTTTCTCGATAGGGAACTCTTCACGACAAAGGTCAAGCAGTACGTATCAGGTAACGAAAACGTAAGGTCCCCAGAAGAATTTGTTAAGAAAATAATCAAAATTAACCGCGAATCTACGGTCGCTGTCGCGGAGGAATATAGACATGTCCCATATTGGTGAAACGCTGAAATCGAGAATAAGAGGAAAGAATGCCTGAGGTTACGCCGTGCCATAACCAGGATTAATCGAAGTCAAGGAAGGGTATATGATGCTGATGGTGTAAAACTGGAATATAAGCAAGCCAAATTAAAACTTAAACACATGATTTCTGATGCCAAAAGAAGTAAGTGGAGGGAACTTTTAAACGATCTGGAGAACGACATATGGGGAGACGGATACCGAATCGTAATGCGCGGCTTAAAGAAACTTTCCCCGCCATACTATCCCAATATGAACAAGCGGATAGACATTGTAAAAGAACTGTTCCACACAGGAAAAGTGGGCATGCAAGCACCCATCCAGGCAGTTGGGGGGGTTCCTCCTTTTACTAATGAAGAGATGATAAAGGCCGCCGCTAAAATGAAGACAGGTAAAGCACCAGGAGCGGATCATCTTACTATAGAGGCTGTGGCAATTTTAGTTCAGGCGATCCCTGATACTTTGTTGGGTATTTTTAACTGTTTGATAAAATCCCAAGAGTTCCTCAAACAATGGAAAGAAGCCAAGGTCGTATTAATCTGGAAAGGGGAATCAATAGACTCCGCATCATCATATAGGCCAATATGTCTGCTCAGTACTCTTGGCAAATTGTACGAGCGTATGATTAAGGAGAGGCTGGAAACGGAACTGGAGAGAACCGGTGGCTTCTCCAGGCGACAATTCGGTTTCACCAGGGGCAAGTCTACGGTGCACGCTATACCAATGGTTGTCGACAAAGTGAAAGGGTCCAGTAAGGTCTGGGTAGCTGTGGTAGCGCTAGATATAAAGAATGCTTTCAATTCGGCCGCTTGGAGTAAAATAACAGAGGAACTAGTGAAGAGAAACATACCTCAATACCTGATAAATATCATTAGTGAATACTTCAGGGAAAGAAAGATTACTCTGAATAAAACCGAGTTGGACATTGGGGCTGGAGTTCCACAGGGGTCAGTCCTGGGACCCACATTATGGAATATACTGTACGATGGCGTCCTTGACTTAGAACTGGGAGAGGGCGTAATGTCATTAGCATATGCCGACGACCTTGCGTTAGTGGTCGAAGCCGAGGACCAGAGAGACCTTATGTTTAAAGCCAACGAAGCCATCGAGGAGATAACCACCTGGATGGAGAATCATGACCTGGAAGTGGCACCCCATAAGACCGAAGCTGCGATCCTGAAGGGCCCTAGAAAGCGGGAAGGCATATACTTCAAAATTCTAGGAAACAGAATCCACCCGAAACGGGAAATAAAATACCTAGGCGTCATACTCAATGATAAACTAACATTCTGGCCTCATATTAACTATGTTGTGAAACGTGCAGACACCAGCTTAGCATCCCTGTCCAGAATCATGCCGAACGTGGGTGGACCTAGTCGAGGTAAAAGGGAAGCCCTTTACGGGGTGGTACAATCTCAGATAATGTACGCATGTCCAGTCTGGTCGCATGTCCCAGTAAGTAGAAAGTACAGAGATCTTCTGGAGCGCCTGCAAAGAAGGGCCCTCTTAAGGGTAGCTAGTAGCTACAGAACAATTTCTACGGCCGGGATACAAGCCATAGCAGGAACACCCCCAATTTCGCTCTTGGTCCTGGAGCAGCGTGAGCTCTTTATGTCCAAGGAGCAGCAGCAGATCCCGGACAGAAGGAAAGCAAGACAGCGTACATTATCTAAGTGGCAGAATAGGTGGGAAACAGAGACCGCCACGGCGTCATGGACCAGGGCCCTAATACCCGACCTGGTGCGGTGGGTTGAATGCAAACATAGGACAACCGATTACTACCTCACCCAGTTTTTGTCCGGCCACGGACACTTCCGGAGCTACACAAAAAGATTTAAGTTAACTGAGGATGACCTGTGTGTGTATTGCGGAACCACTGACTCTCCGGAACATGCAGTTATGAGCTGTAATAATTGGGAGACCGATAGAGCCCGGCTGTGGGCCGAGGTGGGGATGGAGGTCAGTAGGGAGAACATCGTAAACATTATGCTGTCCTCAGAAAAGAACTGGAGAAGTGTATCCACCTACATAAAACGTATCCTGTCGGACAGGGAAAAGATCGAGCGACAATTAAAGAGGACCCACGAAGAACAAAGTATACCAACCGACACCCTGAACTGAGGACCTGACTGACGATAAGTAGACCGGTGACTGAGGGGATTGTTTAGAGACTCGTCGTGCTGCCTGAAGATATGCCACGCCGCGGATTCCGGGGGCACGAAGGAGAAGAATGAGGTGTTTTTGTGGGTAAACCGGGCTTGCACACCCCATACCGGGGGAATATGCGTTTCATAATTATTCTCAGATATTTCTTTTATATAATAATAATATTATATTAATAAATATATTATATTGATTGATGTTTTACCTATCAACAGTGTCGTGAGAAATCTGTAAATGTCTAATTAATATATTATACGAAATAAATATTTGAAAACAAAAATAAAATATTTCGTCTTATGTTACAATTAACATACCTTTGTAACAGAAAAAGAATCTTTATTTAAACACAACACCTACGCAAAGTATGAGCATAAGATATACAAATCTACAGAACTTATGATTCTCACACGGTGTATATATTAACGATGCTATTTATATTTCTGCTAGGAAATTAAGTAAGTGAATACAGAACAAAATGCAATAAGTTTTTATATCTCACATGAAGCGATTTTGGCTGTTGCTAAATATAAATTGATGATTTTCCTATAATAACACTGTCAATTGCTCTGGTGTGGTATCTTTTTACTGCTTCTGTAAGAAATAATAGTACCACCACGATTATCTTAAACTTGCTGGCAAATTATTACGTATTCATACAAATACGTAAGTAGATAGTAACTTTCTCATAAATAGCGGCTGTAGTGTTTTCCTCGGCGGAATTTAGGGCATAGACCAATACCACCTCATACTGAATTAGTGTTTGTTTAATTTTTATATCTTTCACTATTTTTTGTGATTGTTTATATGGTAAAAATACCTGGTTAAATTTGCCTTTCTTTCGCCTTTGTTTAAAACACCATAAATCACTTTTGCTTTACATGACGACATCTGTTCAAAATTCTTACCATCTTCTAATTCTGATTGGTACATAGGGAGGTACTTTTTCGAAAACAGTGATGTATTAAAAATTATGTTGAGTAACAAAATACGATTTCAAGTGAATCAAAGCGCGCTAAAAATACCACCAACCGATCAACGCTATACAATAACAAACATGCAAGATGAAAGGATCTGGTTTAATTAGTTCATTTGCAAAAGCCGAGCGGATGAATACGAAGTTTCACGGGCGCTATACAATAGCTCCAATATCTAAAGGATTTAAAATAACTATTTCTTACAATCTCGCACAGAATCAACCTACATTATTTAATAATAATTTTTTTCAATGTGTAATGGATATTCAAGTAATATTTTATTTTCAAAAGAAAGAAAGCAAAGCAGGTAGGTAAGAATGACTATGCCCTAAACAAATAAGTACTACACTGAAAAAACGATATATTTAAACCAACCAAATATATTTTGTTAAGCATATTTTTGCAAGTATGCCCTTTGTTATTTCAAATATATGGAAAAAATCTACACTATTGACTGAAACAAAATATTTGGTTAGACAGTTTAACATATTCAAACAAATTAGTTAGTTCAGTATGATCTTAACACAACAATGTAGTTCAACTTTGTGAAAATGTTGGATTAGTTCAATTACTTTCACATTGTTGAAACATCATACTTACTTTGTTAACTGAAATAAATTTGTTACTGCGGGGGAATAACTATACAGGTGTCCCACCGAACTGGGTCATTAGATATTTTTGAACTTCTAGCAGGAAATTGATTTTGAAACTTGCAGTGCAGTCATGGCCCACTGTGGTCTATTTAAGAAAAATATTTCCAACTTTATAACACTTTCGATATACAGGGTGTTGATATCAACTTTCTTATTTAAATGGAATAGTACAATTTTTATCGGTACAATGAATGTATCGAGTTATTTGCAATTAGTTTACATGAGGGTTCGCTATCCCTGAACTCAACCGTTTTTGAGATATTTGCAATTCTGTTGATTTTTTGACGTTTGCACTGTTTCAAGTGAAATTAAATAGCTGATGAGGTATCAAATATTTAGTGGTTCTATTAATGTCGATGTCAGTACAAAGACGTAAGTAGAAAGTGTTATGGCAATAATGATCAAATCAAATACAGGGTGTTCGAAAAGGTATTTCCAATGTGGATACTTTTAAACCAACAAAACTTTTTTATTTCAAATGGATCATGGCATTTTTTACTACAGCAACAAATGCAGCGTAAAATTCTACATCGATTGACATTAGGGTTTGCTACACCTATTTTTGATAGTTTTTGAGATATTAGCATTTCTTGCAAAAAAATGTTTCAGATATCTAACGTTTACTAGTTTCTTACTAATAGTAATGTCTTTTAGTCATAGAGAAGGTAGATTAATTATTAGATATTAGTAGGCCACGAGATGTGCTAACAAATAAGTGATATCCATTGTTAGTAATTTACCAAAATGCGCAGTGATAAACCTATGCAGTACCATTAAGAATTGCTCAAATGCTCTTTTTGTAACTGATTTATTGCTAAGGGTACATATATTTTGACACAATTTGTTTACATTGTATATTTAACGGTTAGGTTGCATACTCTTTGAAATGACAATAAATAAATCAATATCATTTATCCGGCCAAAACATGGGAAAAGGTCTTATGTTATATTGTTCGGATATCCACAGAAGTAATTAAATTGAAAATGACCAGAGAGAACTGATGCCCTTTATAGTATTCTTATAACAATTTAATTGAAATACTTTGTTCACGGTTTATCGTCAATAGAAGACGTATATACTACTGTCCGAGAAATTGACAAATATATATCAATAGCCTTATTTTTGAAAATCATCATTAATTAATTTTTTAAAGTTATCCCTGCCCATTTTTTTAATTTTTTTCTGATAAGTGGTTATGATTAGTGTTATAATAAACTAAAACTAGCGAATTTGTGGTGTAAACTAGAGAATATGAATTCTCAATGAAACTGTTTTTTCCCGTGCGCGCAATGTCGCTATCCTATTTTTAAACAAAAGCTCAAAAACAAAAGTAGATTATCGCTCTTAAATACATAAAAATCTCTGTGCATTTTAATAACCGTTTTTACAAAGTTACCAAGATGTCACCTAATACATACATACAAAGAAGTACGTAAGGAAGAATTGATTATTAGGACAGATTTATTACACAGATAGGTAAATGTGCTGTTCTTTGCACTGCCTTTTGGCTTTGCCCACGAGTCTACAAGACAATGGAAAAGCAGTTGCAGTTATCGATCTCTGCGTTCCTTGTGAAACCAACAAAGTTTCATTATGTTGTCGTATTTATCTTGTGTTGTAGTGTTATACCTCTCTAATACTAAATGTACAGGCTGTTGAAAGATGTAAAATTTTGTTAAGGTTCCCTATTCACAGTAGTTCTATTTTCAAATTAAATGCTTCAATTAGATGTCCAAGATTATATTCGACTCTTGAAGTATCGGAGCTTTTCATGTCAACATTATATACAGCTACTACAAGCTATTTATCGTATTTTGCGAGTTAATGATAATTCTTTCAATTCCCGGACTAACTTACAATTAGACATATAAATGCTTATTATGTTCGGTTGGAAGCGGACACATTAAACACTTACCTTCTTGTGTTTTCTTTTTCAAGCGTGTTTTAATTTTCCTCCCTATTAAGTTATATTAGCGAAAATTAAAGCTGTTCATTTCGATATTAAAAAATATTTATTGCTGTGACGTTTCGTCATAGTGCACTTTGGCTTTTACTAGCCATGATAAATCCAATTGTAAAAAAAAACATGAAGCTTTACTTTTTAGAATTAATTGATTATATATATTTACCACAGATTTCAATGAACACAACAAAGTAAAAGCACAGAATATCTAACAACCAGAACATCAACTTGGCTTGGCGGGAAGGGTTCGCGCATTCTTATCGCGCAGCTTGATCCGCCTTTAAATCGGGCGAGAACCTGTGGTTCCGGCTATGTTCGCTCTTTGCATTAGGCACACGTCGCTGACTTCAAGTTTATATTCGTATGTTAACTTAAATAGTGTTATCAAGTGCAAGTCGATAAAATATGAAAATAATGGAAAAGAGTGTAAAATAATTGTAAAAATAAGCGATATTCTTTCATTTTATCGTAGATATGTATCATATTCTCGAAATTCACATCAGTTAGGTCCTGTCAGGTACGGAATTTTATCGAAGCCAACTCTGACTTCTCGCCCGAGACACTGACATCAAGGTCACGAAATTTTGCCCACTCAGATCAAAAGAGCCGACAAAGAGTTTGCATTCTGGTTGTTACGATATTCTGTGGCAAAAGTACCTATAACCTTAATTACTAACAACGAAATAGAAATACGTAAAGAAAAGACGCATCTTGTCAGACGTTAAATGATCCTATGTACATTTCTCGCAGGAAAAATCGAGACATCGGTAATCGAGAATTTTAACATTTGTTGGGTGTAAATGCAGCTTTAAACAGAAATATAAAGTATAGAGAGAAACAGATTTATACATTCAATACATTGAATAAACGCATTGGAGTTTCGCTGACGGCGTTCCTTTTAGAAATACCATGCAAATACGGAAATACTCATGCAAAAAAAACATAACAAAAAGGTCTCTTAATAGACGGCTTCATTTAGAAATATATACGTATTTAACTTCTTTGATGTTATGTAGAGATAATTTTTTTTTTAAGAAAACATATGGTGATCGGATTTTAAAATTATACTACTTGTTAGTGCTGCTTTGATATTAGGCTATGTACCGTGAATGATTTGAAGTAACCGCTACCGTGGTTTCGGTTAATATCTGGTAGTTACAGGTTCCCTGAAAATACGGTTATTCACGGAACAGAATAAACAACACAACATAACCATAACAGATTAGGTACATGTAGATACCTGTAATAACGATACTTACCACAACAAACCAACTTCTAATTCTGGTAACTGCGGTTGCAACCGAAACTCACCATTTTCAGTAACCGAGTTCCGTGAATTACAAATTTTCAGGAACAGGTGATTTACGGTACTTACGCAAAAACGGAGGTCACCGCAACCACGGTTGCTGCGGTTCGATTCACGGTACATACTATTAGTTACTTGGTTCGATTTATGCTCGCAAATATTACTTCAGCAATAGACAATTCATCAATCAGCCTCCTTAGTTTCGGAAAAATGTGATTCATTGATTACACTATTATTGATGTATTAACTATTATTCTTAAATATTGTATTATTATAGTTTTTCTTAGTTTTCTTCTATATATTAAAAAATTACCAAAAATAGTTTTAAGGTTTTGGTCTGTTTACAAACTGTCTTTATGTAGCACAGCTTCAGCTAATAGTAATGAGAAAGTGTTAGAAGTATCAAATTCAAAAATATTTTAGCACTAACTGAGATTGACGATATTGTTCGTCAATCTCAGTTTCAGCTTTCTTACAATGTTTGGTATGTATATGCATGTAACAATATTGTAAATAATTGTTAATGCAAGTTCAAACAAAAGTTTGTAAAACAGTAATTTAATTTGTTGAACTCCACAAGAAAATGATTAATAAGTAGTAATGGATATAGAAAGAAACTTTATGTGAATTAGATATAGTAACTTAAAATTGATGTTAGTGCTTTTACGTAAATTTGGTAGTAAATTTACGCCAAAATTGTATTACTTAACTCATCACGTCATGATGTTCTAAACATATAATAGCAAAGTTTCCTGACCTATCGTAGCAAATACGTTAAATATATTGTACGAGTATAGAAACTGCGGCAAAGGTGGTAGTTTTCCTATTTCACTACGCTAACTCTCTGCAGTCGATATAAGTTTCCTGCAGGGCAGACATAGCTATCAAACATTTATCTATTACCGGTCAGATATATATTTTTTGGGAACTGCTATTAAAACAATTTCCGCTTACAGTGGCCCCATGATTTTTGTGAATCAAACTCCGATATGAAGAGGCAACGAGCAAGTGGTGTGCAATAGTTTTGACTTCTTTTTGGTCAATTTAGTAACACCTGTAATTTCATATTTACGGAAAATCTATGAGGCCGAAACCATACCGTGGACAACAGCTTGAGTCTTTATATAATATGCTTAATGAAATAATTTAGTTTAGGCAAATAAGCAAATGATTAAACTAGAAATATCCTTTATTAATTTTGTTTCTATATGCTCTACCATTCTAAACAATTAAATTTTACTTTGCAGCTGATATCAATTGTCTTCAAGTCAAAGCTGTACCTCTTCATAAAGAAGAAATGTCCTAGCTAAATCACTATTTGTTTCAAATTATTCTTTTCTTAGGACCTTATACATATTTCTTTGCTACTATTTAAAAGAATAATTTGTTTGGATTAATGCTAACTTATTAACGACAAAGATTTTTTTCTCAGTGTATAAAAGCGTCAGATGCAAGTGAATATTTAATATTTAGTGATATACATTGTTGACAAAAATAAAAATGACATATTATTGAAAAATACAGATTAGATAGACATGCAATTTCTTGTCGATCATTCACAGTATTATTGCGTTTTTTTTTATTATGTATTAGAACTCTTACTTATGCAAATTAACCTTCTCCAATAAATCTTCAACAATAAAACGAAGAATATTTTCATCATTGTAATGAATTATATTGATATCAAATATCTGCTTCACTTTCTGCAAAAACAATAAAAATTCGCTTCATTTCACACATTCAACAAAAAAAAAACTGCGTAAAGTTATCTTTTTGGCAACATTAATAAATAGGTACCTTCTCATTATATAACTACATTTATACATTTATTGAAACCTGTCTTACATCACTATTTTATAGTCCATCAAATTTGTTTCTCGTTATTTTATGCAGTATTTTGTAGTAAGTAGGATTTTTATTTTAAATTCTTGAGTATAGCAGCCATATGTTCAATTTATCTTAATACAATTACACGGTTCTCTAACGTTTCGACGGAAATCCGTCTTTTTCAAAGGTCTAGTTATTTTACAATTAGTTTACTGTTCCATAGCCTTCCTTTTCTTAAGTTTGTACCATTAAAGTTTTTAATTAAGTCACAGAATTATTTTTCTTTGTTGTAGACTGTTTTCCTCAGTTGCGAGCAAATGGAACCTATAAATAAGCCAGGAATATCTAAGTGAGCACACTGCAAACAACCAGCTATTGCGTATGAACGTAGAAAGCACGAATGGATGTAAGAGTTAGCTAAATTACAAGTAGTGGGTACCAACCAAATATGGAAAGAATTATGTAATATGCGCTACAGCAACCTCTCGTAAAGGTTGAAATCGAATCCGGACCGACACGTCATCAGCACAGAAATGTATAATGTTGGTTGGAATACATTAAAAGTCTGCCCGAAAAAAGTACGTTAATAAAAAAAAATGTTTTCTCGGAGACGCAATTGTGCCCACGTAAAAAAAAACGTTGCTCTGCTGAATGTTTTCCCTCGGGGCCTGGCGCAACTGAATATGATATGCATGAAAATGATGGTTCTTTCGAATTCTTTGGTTTAACCTCTCGTCTATTTCAACTTCTTGCCCTGCACTTGCTTTACTAGTCTTTGAATTTTTTTTGTGACTATCAATAAAACTGCCTTTTTTCTGTTTGTAGTTAACATTTCTATTTTCAAGAAAGCTCCCAAGAAGTATACTTATTTAGAACAAGAAATATCAAATTTATGTCAATGAACAGCATTCTCTTCACATGCGGTTACGTTAAAATTGTCATGCCACTTTATAAAAAAAAAAGATAAAGTTATTAACAACCCAGTAGTTTGCACGCAACTATTGGGTAATAAGCGACGTCATGATTAAGCGAGAACTGAAAACTGCATTCTTCTAATCTTCACAGTTTCGGAGATATTTTAGAATTTCACAGACGATGCAAATGCTATTTAAAAAAAAAAGGAAAACGTCAAGTGATTCATAAGTTATGATTGAGCGTATATTTAACACAGTGCCAGTTATATTTCGCAAGAAATCCGAAAGTGCAATAATATACAGGCTGTTCATATAAAATAATAAAATTAGTATCCATTTCCGGTACAACCGGAATTTCGTCCAACTAAACATATTTATCAGAGATATATCCTACCAAGCAGTGTAAGTCAGTATACGAATAAAATTCCTAACTTAATTTTGAAAAGAGCTACGAAATAATAAATAACGCTTTCAGGGAACGTATTTACATTACAACAGGATGAATTGATTCAAGGTTTAAATAGAAACATAAATAGAGAGAGAAAAGCTTAGAATAGTAATATACATTTTATAGTTTGGATGACGGCGCGGCGTGTTCTTTGATGATAAGAAAATAAAATAAACAAGGAAATATCCCTGCAAAAGATTGTAGTAATACGAAAGACTATTGAGTCGACGGCTTTATTTAAAAATATATATTTAGCTTATTTCATGTTTATTAGAACATATGGTAAAATTTTAACAATATTATTTGGAGAAAATATTTATAATCCTTTAATCTAAAAGGATTATAATATTCCACAAATTATTATTGCTACTTGCTGCTTACAGAAAATACAGAATTTTAAACAGATGTTATTAGAAAAGTGAAAGAATTATTTTAGGTTTTAAAATTAAAATTAGTGACTGCTATACCCATTAATTGATATTTATTAATCATTTTCTTGTGGAGTTGCAAATATTACTGAAGCATTTGCTTGTGTTAGAAAAGAATAACTTGCCTTAACAATTATTTACAATATTGTTCCGTTTATATACATAACAAACATTGTAAGAAAGCATATTATTCGTCAATCTCAGTTAGTGCTAAAATATTTTTGAATTTGATACTTCTAATACTTTCTCATTACTATTACCTGGAGCTGTGCTACATAAAGACAGTTTGTAAACAGACCAAGTGTTGGCCATATATCAAGAAAATAGAACAACGACATTGGATTAGACAGTTTATAGCTAAAATATATTTCTTGAATATACAATAAACGCAGGGTTAATAATATAAATAATATCTTTGCGAACTTAATTGGTTTAAGAATTTTGTAAATAACCTTAAAACTATTGTTGGTAATTTTTTAATACATAGAAGAAAACTGTATAGTAATATAATATTTAAGAATAATACTAAACAAAAATAATAGTTAATACTTCAATAATAGTGCAATCAATAAATCTATTAAAATCACAATTTTTCGGAAACGTAGGAGGCTGATTGATATATTGTCTATTGCTGAAGTAATACTTGCGACCATAAATCCAACCAAGTAACTAATATCAAATCAGCACTAATAAGTAGTATGATTTTAAAATCCGAGCTCTAAATGTTTTCTTAAAAAAGAATTATCTTCATAATCTTATCTCTTATTATTAACAAATTTGTATGTATTTTTCTACGTTTAATACATTTAAGAGCGCATCAGTGCAAAATTTAGTGCTAACTCCAAAATAATATTGCGAATTTGTGTTCTAAGCAGAACATATTTGTAGATATTATATTGGGAAAATTAGCAAATATCTTCGAAAAATAATGAGTTCCTAACATCTTACACTCACACAGTATTATATAAATAGCCCCTTACCTAATTTAAGTAACAGAAATGGTACAGGATTGCTGAAAAGTTTGTAGCATATAGTGTTTCGAGATTTTTCTCATTAAACCGCGTTCGTTACGATGATAAAATATGCTTATATTTTGAAAGAGACCGTTCAAGATCTACGGATATAACACATGCATAATTAAAATAATCTTTTCAGGTAGATAATGGATCAGATGCACCATCACCAATATGTAGTCCGATTTGTGCCAGTACAATAACTGTACATCGCTCATTGTCTAAACTATTTTGACACCACTATAATGCAGCGCCGGCTGCTGCTTACGTGTTACAGGAGCCATTACAATGATCTAATTTCTGCGTACCAGTTCATAACATGTTCGTATTTCAGACGATAAAACATGAACTTCAATCACAGAATTGGCTCCGCCTCTGACGTATGCACCAGTCACCCCTGCCTATCCTCGAATTCACCGATATACTTTTTCCACATTAAGAAACAATGGTCGTTTTCTGCCATTTTCTACGCCCGACATTGCATTTACAATGCGTAATAGTTACCGGGAATTGTACTATCTCGCATCAAGACTCGACTAACTGATACATGACTGATACTAGATACACAAATCGGAGGGCCTTGCCTTGAAGATATACTGTGGCTAAATGTTCTGCATAGCGCGAGGCGAGTGCGGCCCATGTAAGCAGACACGTCCGACCAATCTATTCATTACATCAGGCAGTACGGCAAAAGTATATTAGAGGTATAATAGTTTTAATTCTTTGAATCTTTTATTGACTCATACATTGAGGAAATATTGAAAAAATCGTTAAGGCATTCCAACTTCAGAACTTATAAAAGAAATACGATGTAATATAGCAAAACATTTTAATTAGCTGGCGGTCTACTTTCATTTCGCGTTGGATTCATTTGCGCTGGAAGCAATGACCCAAATTTGTTGCTCACTGTAATTAAGATAAATTTTTCCACAGCGTTGCTTGCTTTTCGTAATTATTATTTACATTTTCGGATGCTTTTTCCTTATTGTTGCAAAAATGTATAATTTTGTTTGCCTGTTAAAAAGTTTTGCATCTACGTAATTATATCCTTCCCCGACAATTAAAGTTGTTGAATTTCACATTCCAACGCAAATTTTTCCTTGTAATTGTGTATGTAGGCTTTTTACATCCACTTTTTAACATACGATACATTGCCAAGCAATTAATTAACAAAATAGCCTACACATAAATTAAACATGTTGCTCCTGTACCAGTAACACCACAAGAATAATTTTATTGCAGCCGGATGTGTCACATAATAAACCTGAACAGACCTAGCGTAAAATCAATAGGGCTTCTTCCATTTAAGTTTCAATTCCCTAGTTGGTTAAATTCAACCGCTACATTAACCGAAGAATACGTAATGGAGTGGTTTAATTTGATGCGCTGCTGTAATCGACTTGTGCATAAAATCACATGGCTCACACCAAATATCAAAATTGGTCTTTGAGAAGCGCTGAATTAATAATGTTGGGTAACTCGTGCGCTGGGTGCACGGAAATATTTATTAGACAGTGATGGATGTTTAGTGGAAACATAGACAATCTACTTTCGAGAGAACACCTTTGATTTACGCTTGGTCAAATGCGAATGGCTAGATACATCAAATAATAAATATACCACCTAAGTAACCATAACAAACAATAAGGGTACGGATATATAATACATATGAGAATACTATTATACTATAGATGGGAAAGACTTCCGTATGTCAAGTACGTCCCGTGTGTGAAATACAAATGAAGGGTGCACGAGAATAACGATCAAAGTCCGTATTCATACATTAAGAGATAAATGAATTTTAAAGTTTGCGACTTAAGGGGAGGTTTACATATATTTGACTGGAAAAATCGATTTTTGGTTTTTTGCATTTTTTGACAGCTGCGAATATTTAAAATACATGGTTAAAGCGGTTTCGTAATATTCGCATTGTTTAAGCCGCTACGGCTTATTAAAAGAGCGGGTGTTCCGAACACAAACGGAGCATATTAGATGCAACACCATATTCGACTCGGGGCTACTCGGATCGAAATACCATACTTATTGTTTGTTAGTATGTGTATAGTTGTCTTTAACGATTATAAATGTCACTACAGTCGGAGTCACAAATAAACGACAGAGTAGCTATTTATATGACAATAATACGAAACAATTAGATCGGAAATAAAACGCACATTTGAAGAAACTAATCTAACAATATTTCTTTTACTTAAAACACACTTTTCCACGCTTTAGAAAACTGCCATAAAATGTATCAATTTATTGCAGATGCACTTACTTACACTAAATTTCTTAGAAAAGCCATTAAAGGTAACAAATAAATACAGTTTCATGGAACCGTATTTCAGGGTTCACCATTTATGGTCGCGGCTGTATTGTACTCTTTTGCAAAAAAAAAAATCAAGATGCTATTAGGCCGATTTATGAAGTTTTTTCTACAGTGATTTATTGCAAAGATGCATTGGAAAAAATTGTAAAAACTGAAACGACTCTTTTAATTCATGTGTGTAGAAACTAGCTCCAAAAGATTTACACTGGGAGTCACAAACAATTCAACTTGCTACCTACATTGCCGCAAATTTATTCAATAAAGGTTAATTTTCTGTATTACGAATAATGAATGCGCTGGGAATTGCAGTAGGACTTGATGCCTAAAATTTCGTCGTCAATTCTGATCGTCAGCGCATACAACGGGCAGAGCAGGATATGTCCAGCGCTGCAAAACTCGCTGTGCTGTCTAAAGGGAAGCAACAAATTTTGAAAATGCAGAAGTATGAAGAAGAAGAAGGATTAATATATGGTGCTGGATAGCTGACTAAGTGTATGGAGAACTATTTGTAAAAATTTTTGCTGCGAAACTTTGAACGTGTTTTTCTCGAAACATGATTTTTCAAATCTGCGTAAGTTCTAGTTCTTCAAGTGTTCAATATATCAACTTAATTCTTTTGTTTTCTTAATGTAAACAGTTTTTATTGGAGGTTATACCTATATTACACTAAAAATTGCAATAATCCACATTTTTATATCCAGTCATACACACAAAAAAGAAATAGAAAATAATAAAATCCAAAGTCTAGGTATCTGCCACATTGTTTGCTTTCGACTTATTTGGTTAAATTTAGGTATAACCTCTAACAAATTTAATATATTTCTAACTCTCCTTTTTATTTTCAATTTCGGATCACTTTTGCGTATGCTAGAGTTTACGCAGTTTGACCATGTTTTCTGTGCACACTGCTACCTAGATACAAATAGCGAACGTTATAGTGGTCTTGTCATAAAAAAAAATATATTTTTTTAATGTTCAAGTTTTAATATATTTATTAGCAAAAAGCCGTATTTCGTATATCTTTTCCTTTGTCCGAAAAAAAAGCTCAAAGTTTTTAGACTTTTCTGATATATATATGTAAACCTCCCCTTAAAGGTTCAATACTAATAAAACTACATTATAGCAACTTTGATTTCTACGGACTACGACCGTTTTTGAAACAGTTTGAACGCGCATTATTATAATACTCAGAATTTTCTACAAAATGGCACCCTTATCTCATTTTCACAAAAAAATGGACTTTGATCGTTATTCCCGTGCACCCTTCAAATATGATCAGCCGATGAGACATGAAACCCAGGCAATTCAGTACTATATGACTGAAAATTAATGCTCTATTTAAAAAATCATTGTTGCTCTACGGGTGTGATTGTATTCTATTATGTGAAGTCCGTGTAAATAGGATACAATATCTGAATAACCATCTCACGACTTCACGAAAATATATTTTTGTGAAACTCATCATTTACAATACGCAACTTTCACTTAATTTACTAAATGTCAACATTACACTTCAGTTAACTAGAAACTACTAACACGAAATATAATTTTAGCACTAGAATAATAAGTTGTCTTAAAAGAGGTGCCACTTATTAATGAAATTAAATAAATTGATTGAAATGGTTAAGAAATAGATGCGATTTTGCGCTTAGAATAAATAATAATTGTAGTGGCGTACTTGCGCCTAAATTATATGCAATCTTATTAATATATTTTTTTTTGAAAATTCTATTCCTTGTATGTGGACAACATTATGTACTTGCATGCTGACTTCAGCACCTCTGAGGATTGATACCAAAACAACTTCCCCTTCGGAGGGGAAAGCGTCACGATTTGTCTAATTCAAGTTGGACAGGGATGGCTCAAAGTCTGCGAACGTCAGCGTATGTTAAAGTCTGTGAACGGTAACAGGTCGATAGTTCTTGGTCTTCAGCCACACCACCACTCACAGCAGCAGTATTCTCGCTTTATTGTGCGTTACGATGATGTGCACGGTCTATCCTATCTCCAATGCTTCCAGTTTTTTTTTGAATTTTTAGTAGTATAGTAGGACAATTAAATTGACCATAATCATTCCCTAAAAATCGGTACATAGTTCACACAGAATTGTGATTGCTGTAAAATAATTGAGAACAATTTGAACGCGTTAAGTAGTTTTTAAGCGATCTGTTGCTTGAAACTAATACTGGATGTGTCAAACACGTGGCATTAATGACAATTGTCTAATTTACAATGTAGCCAATAAGGGAAACTCTCTTCTTCTTAACAGTTATTTTCTCGAAAACTATAACAATTAAAAAGTTAAAACTTGCTGCGATTTAAAATTATATATGAAGCTACTTTAAGATCAAAAATAGCCAAACCTATGCAAGGGCCGATTTCACTAATTTACCCGGCAATAGCCTTCTGGCCTAAAGAACCGTTGCTTATCATCCACACGCTGCTCTGGTTTAGAATCACTTCTGTACGGATTTCTCTCTGTAACTATATTTTCAAACGTTCAATATATAATATGAATATGAACGAATATATAGTATTATTTTTTACATACAATTTTCGCATAATTATTCAGGATATGAACGTAATACAGTATTCAATGATACCTTCTTATTTGTGAGTAAGAATTTGGCGTGTGGCCCCTAGAGTGCTTGCATGTAAACTCTGATCTCTTAGGGGAAAATCTAAAATAATACTTGAGACAAGATACTGATGGAAGTGAATTTGCTCTTGGGGGAATGCGAAAGACGCTTGGTAGGTAGAAACCCACATTTTTATTCTCGCTTGTATGATAAGGTGCTATAACTTGTAGGAGTAGATTTCGTTTGGTATTAGCTCGAGGCAATATGCGCCCAGCGATATGTGGATGAGGTGGTGCAGCCTCATATTCTTTACAGCATTTTTTACAGCAAGATATTGCCCGTCTCTATATTGCAAGAACTTATATAGCCCTATATTTACAGAGGCTAATATCAATCTCTTGCCATGGCCACCTCGATCACCCCGATCACAGCATCTATAAGTTTAAGGAACTAAAGGAATTGAAATAATGTTCCAGTCCCTCACAAATTCTTTTTAATTAACGCTACCAATTTCATCCAAATGTGGACATCCTCGGGCAAGGATTAAAAATAGTCAAAACTTGATTATACAATAAATGAAATTTATATAGAAATAGTAAAACACAAACATAGAAGCACTAATGAACTACTCTTTGAAAATTATTAAAATAAATAATGGGGCTTTGTTACAATTTGGACGCAGCAAATAAAAATGGGTTACATTTATTAATTTGTTCAAAAATATTTCAAATATGTCAAATAGTCCACGTTCAAAAATCTTGTTAATTCCCAAACACATAAAATCCATAACGTAATTCGCCCACGTATTCATCATTGCTATTAATATTTTCCTATAGAATACAAATTTATTTTATGTATTTGATATTGCATATTTCTACTTCCACTGAGCATATTAATGTACTGCCAATAATACGTTCATCAATGGAAGGTCCTGTGATAAACATTCATTATTTATATGCAAACGAAGCTCTCTTGGATCTATATCGGAATTTTATTAGAAATATTGAATATTTATGCAAATTTACCAGTATTTGAATTAATGGAGAGCCTTTCCCAGTTACGATATCCTCAGTGAAAATCAATCTAACCTCTAATATCTGAAAAGTATATATGAGATCCATATTAATTAGTTCCAGTTAGCGCATTTATAAGTTGAACCTTATGATTGGAATCCGTAATTCACTGTAGCAACAATTTTTTAGACATACAAATAATTATAGTATTAAAAATAGTTTACATTGTGAGATATTTGCAAAATTTATTGCTCAAATTCATATTTAAACATTTCTAATTCCCAAATAGTATCAATTATTTCAGATAGCTTCCAATTTTGCGCTACAATTTTATCTACACTCGCTGAAAAGGAAAAATACGCAAAACGATGGTAACGCTTCACTGGTTTTACCGGCCTTCAAGCCATTAGATACTATTTATGAGAGACGTCCAACTTTATTCAAGTGAAAACTGTTCCAAAAATATTTTGTATGTGCCCTTTGTGAGTTGTATATAAAATACCATAATAACTACCAACGTTGTTATTGGAATATGTTTCAGCATTCATATTATATACAATTTATTGCTCATTTTCAAATTCTTCGTGCAATGCGCCTTTTAACCAGCTCCAGCACAGGTTGCGATTTAATATTACGTTTGTAGAGAAAAATGTGCAATGCCTCTCAACCCACTCTAATTCTCAACTAAACCTGATTCTATTTCATATACTTTTTATTTACATGCCACTATGTTGATTTTAATCACTAATATCTTAATCTAATTTACTTAATTTAATGCTCTTTTAAAACAGCAACAAAAGCATAGAAATGTCAGTAGGGTTCTGCGCACAACAACGAGCACGCCTGCCTGCATAGTTTGAATGTCAAATGCAAATTGTTATTTATAACGATTATAATAAATCATACTAGAACAAAATACTGTATTTTATTGTTGTATCACTAGAATTTGTTTGGCAATTCTGCATTCTGTCAATTTTTATTTTCCTTGGGACGTTTTTTTTAATACGTATGTTGATTATTTCCCTTAATCTGAGATGAATAGCGAATATCTAGGGTTTGTTTTTTTGGCGGACAAATCCCCGATAAGCAACAATTTTCGAACTCATCTATTCTTTCTATGGCCACGAAAGGTGACGGTCGTATCAGTGGTCGCTCCTAGAATTTAGCATCAAACATTCAGAATATCCCATTTTCATTCATCTTTTGTTTAAAATGTTTTCATGCAATACCCATATCATATTTAAATTCATATTTACTTGTAACGACCTTCTGGATATTCCTACGACAATTTTCCTAGAAAGAAATCCTAATAGCCACCTCGAGAAACCTACAGTGATGCAGTTGACTACATCCAGTAGTCATTCCCTAGGTACAATTCAGAAATATCAATTAGTTTTTAATCAATTTTAAACACTTAAAGCTATTAATGTGACAAGTTACGAAACGGCAGTGTTTTAGGCACGCGACGTAAACACGTCAACACGTCAAGTGCCTAAAACACGCTCAACCAACGCACAGGTTATTACCTACCATTGGTTTCATCGTCTAACGTATTATCATTCATTTATTTTTATCATTTCATTTTTTGTCTTTATGCATAGAGTGGAGATGCTGAAAACGTATCCTATTAATTAAACATTTTTGATAGCCGTTATAGTTAATACTTACCACTTCTTCCATTGCAACTAGGTTCGGCCTTTGGGTTGGTCTAGTAAAAACAGCAATGGTACAAGAGTCTTTTTTAAATTAATTCAGTTGTGAAATGCATTTTTTTTTTCATTCTGAATAGAGGTGTGAACACAAAACTTGAAAACGCAAATCTAATGATCAAAACACTTAACTATAACCATTACTGTACGCATATATATACACACACGTCAAATTAAATTCTAAAACTGTGTGGTTATCATAGATTCATAGACAATACGAGACGTGCAAGGAGGTCTACAAAAAGGTTCGGAATAAACGGTAAATATTCTGTTTGGCATTTTTGTTTAATACATACATTTTCATATATTGCTAACTCTGTTTTCAAGACGCTAAGGGACAGCCAGAGGGTGCCACAATCGGATTTGAACACTAATGATTGATTATACAAAATCTTTATTTTCTTCATGTATGTAATCCATAATATGATATATAATGTAGTTAAGTATAACTTGTATATTTCTGTAAACAAATATATTTATTTTAATATATATGTCAAACAATTTATGTTGATGAACTCTTATTATATCCCATATTTTCTACATTTAAATAAAAATAAATAATACCAGAATAGGTATATAGGCGTTTTGAATTCCGCGCTACTTTTAACACTTGCGCCACCTCACTGCCTTTCGATCCAGAGGCCCAGTTTAATATTGCGGGGAACCAAGAAATAACATTTAATTGCACGTCTGGTATGGTTTCTGTGAGCGTTTTTAATTTCTAATTCTCGGCGAACCCCTTCTCCAAGTAATAAGCTTTGCCTTACCACATATTCTACTACACTGGACGGAAGTTTTAATCTCATTACTGGATTGAGTAACTACGCCCTAAGCTATCCTTATTTATACCTAAAACTAACATGATGCAAAGAATACGCTCATGGTTAACTGTCGTCATGTATAAGTAATCACTAAACAGAACTGTCACCTAATTTATTTCTAACATTTTTTTTCAAATCAAGGGTACTTTTTATCAACAAACCGAAGCAATGGCAATGAATAACAGTTTGACTCCTTTTATAGTTAACCCCTTTATGGGTAAATTTGAAACTGATCTTAAGATGATAACTTTGGTATTTAAACGTGCGCCCAATGTAGTGGAATTTGTGGTGATGTGTTTCGAAGTGTCTAGTAAGAGGGCCGAGAAAGCGCAAAAAGATTATTTCGTATTGAAGTAAAGTACTTTTTCTAAAATTACGGCGCCTTCATCCGCTTGAATGAATTTGGGTTACAAACAATTAATCGTTATCATCTTAGATAAACATCAAGAGAATTGTGTCTGTTCAAACTTAATTACCTAACTCAACATGAGTTCTTTTAGTAGGTCGTATTAAAAATGGTTGGCCATATTTTTTATGATAATTTAAATCAATATTTATATTTCAATACGGTAAAACTTTTTACAGATCATGAAACACATCAAACTTTGTATTTTTAACTCATTTCGCGCGTCCACTTGCCTGAGAGGTGGATTAGACGATACAGTAGAATACAATGTGTACTTCACAGCGACGTGGATTTAATGAAGCTGCTAATGAGCTGCTACTTTTCACATTTTGCATAGACTCATAGCTGCATGCACTAGGCCTGAACAGCTTTCCTAGGCAACTTCTTAGCGTATTGTCAATTATGAAGGCGCTTTTCGTGAATAGGAAATACTTTTTTCAAATTTTTCACAAGCGTCTTCATTTCTAAAAATAAATAACGTCTTGAAATATTTGCCGAAGGGATGGAATTACGGAACATTGAAATGAAATTCTATTCTTTTTCTCGATTACCTAAACTTATAATGGATTTAATCCGGAGTCAGACTGTATGTTCAAAAACTTCGCCAGTATGATTAATTCAAAAATGGCACCCTTTAAAATTAAAATTGTTTTTCTAGGGAACCTGCAGCAGTAGGTACACATACTAGCAACAGTTCCTTTAACCTTCATAAACCCGGGCGGAATCTAATTGTACGGATAATAATATATTAGGGCGTACAATTGTGCCTCGCCCAGGTTTATGAAGGTTGGATTAATCTATTGTATCATTTATTTCATACCCACTATGTTCTAATATTCATCGTAAATGAAAATCTAAAATAGACGAATCAGGGAATTGGAGCAGATCAACTTCAGCTATACTTTAATTAACACTTAAGAAATTGATTACAGTTAATTTTCCCGAATATATTTACAGAAGTAGTAATTGTAAAATAAAAAGCTATAGTGTGTATTGTGTATATATGTCTACACTAAAATGTAATATTATGCAATAAATGACATTAGAGTCATCTAGAGAGAATTGATCAAACAGTCTTCCATACTTTTCCGGAAATATAGCAACAGTTTCTCGTGTTTAACCCGATATCCTCTTGTAGTATTATTTTGATTATAGAAAAGAACCATGCTGTTCCGAATTCTTACACAGTCTCTTAGGAGTAATTAGAGAAGTACCAGTCAATATATTGTGCAGTCTCTGCAGCATTTATACAGACTGTGCTAGATGAGTGCCCCATGCATAGGGATTTCGTGAACGGTAAAAGATAGAAAGGTGGTTAAATTAGAAAAAAGTTGCGCAATTAGGTGATCAACAAAATTGTGTTGAGAAATTAAAAATACCGTGAATTGTTTTTGAGATTAAGTTATATTACAAAAAAAAATGAAAATCGTAAAACTCTTATTTCTTGTCTATTGCGGTTACTGAAAAAGGTAGCGGAAATCCAAAAAACATTTTTAAGGCAATTTTATATTCTTATCACATGGTGTTACAAAAAATACAATACCACGTTCCGTACATTTGGAACCATCTTCAACTTCATTTTTTAAATACACATCAAAGGCCAAAAGGACATCCTTAGGTAGAGATGACATT
Organism: Protaetia brevitarsis; assembly: GCA_004143645.1. Classification (NCBI taxonomy): domain Eukaryota; kingdom Metazoa; phylum Arthropoda; class Insecta; order Coleoptera; family Scarabaeidae; genus Protaetia; species Protaetia brevitarsis. The sequence continues at coordinate 1,235,739 of RXPK01000114.1, forward strand.
TCTTCTTTCTGTAATATAAGGCTTAAGGCTGTTGTTTTCAAAAATAACAAAGTTGTAAGTGAAAAACTTGTTTTCTTAGGGAACGCCGTGGTTAGCAACAGTTGAAGTCGGAAATAATCGTCTTTTACTACCTTTTTTGTGATATCAGGTCTACTAAGTCTATTTTTACACATGATACAGTTATGAGTAGAAAACTGTTTAAACTGTTTGTAACTCCAGAAGAAAAACTAAGTGCTAAGTATGCTATTTTAATAGCAATCAAAAGTAGAATCTATTTGCACAGTAACTGCAAATAAATGAATACAAGTTGTAAGAAACAACAGGCACAGCAACAATCATAACCAAAGAAAAAAGAAGAAAGGGTATTTTAACAACAATAAGAAGAAAAAAACAGTAAACTAATACATTAACCACGTAAGCACTTACAACAGGTGCTCAATTAAATCGCCTTCATTCTCAAGACACAGATAGCCACCGTTTAATAGTCGATGCTACAGCGCTACTTAATACAGCCTGTAGAATTCTTCTAAATGTTTGAAGTGTAGCTGCATGGAGTTCACCCACATTGTCAGAGGTTTGTTGGTAAACCTTGTCTTTGATATAACCCCAAAGAAAACAATCCATCGGCGTTAAATCCGCGATTTAGCTAGCTAGTTCACAAGTATTCGAGTTTCTATCCATCTATTCGGAAATCTCGTGTTTAAATAATTATATACAGTTTGTGGATTGTGTGGCCGAACTCCATCTTGATGAAGCCGTAAAACTCGTATTTCTGCCAGATGTGGTCCATCAAGAATTTCTTTAACATCATTTTGTAATAATCGAAGATATGCTTCTGATATAAATGTATATTCGAAAACGACAGGACCAATTAAGCGTTTACCTAATATTCCACGCCATACATTAAAACCGAAGCGGACTTGGTGTCTAGATTCTCTTTTTAAATGGGGATTTTCAATTGCCCAATAGTGACGGTTATGTCTATTAAATAAACCATTGTTGGTAAATCTAGTTTCATCCGTTCATAGAATTCTCATAGGAAATTGTACACACTTCTGACATATACGCGTGTACCACTCATAAAATGTTTGTTGCCTTTCGGTATCGCCTTCTCCAAGTCCCTGACAAATACGGTCGTCGAAGGGATGATACTTGTATTTCTTTAAAATCAAGTGGGCAGTTTCATAGCGTATCTATCTGATCGACACTGATGGGTTTTCTACAACTGTTTGGAACACAGTGTTCTCATTTACCCGATTAATTTCGTGATGTCACTTCGTCTTCAGTCCCCTAAATGAGCAGCATTCTTTTAAATTTTCTGCTAATTTTCTAAAGGACCTTTCCGTCTTTCTGTATATTGGTTCGCATGTATTCTTTCGGCTACTACTACATTTTTGTGTGCCAAAATGAAACAAGACATGTCAAATTTTTCGGCGTTATTGTACTGTGCCATTATGAACACTTAACTTACAATAATAAACTACACAGGGTGACAAGTGACAGGACAGGTAATTAATATTCAATTGTGTTTGGTATTGTTCGCTGTCATTAGCCACAGCCTACCGTGAGAAAACAAGTTTTCTGCTTATAACTCTATTATTTTTGAAAACAACAGCATTAAACCTTATATCACAGAAAAGAGAAACGTCAGCTGTACACAAGGATGCCCTTTTGGCCATTGATGTGTATTTGAAAAAATAAAGTTGAAGATGATTCCAAATGTACGAAACGTGATATTAGAATTTTTATAAGATCGTGTGATAAAGAATAAGAAATGCTTAAAAGATATTTTTCGTTTTTCGTTATCTCTTCAAATGACCTCACTAGATAAGAAATAAAAATTTCACGATTTTCACTTTTTCCTTAATATCTCAAAAACTGTTCACGATATTTTGAATTTCTCAAGACAATTTTGTTTCTCACATAAATGCCAACTTTTCTCTAATTTATCCACCTTTCTATCTTTCACCCATATCTCCATACATGGGACCCTTGTCCTGGACACCCTATATAGCACAAAATATAACATTCATTCGTGTTATGCAGTTCGTGGTTAAAAAGAGGTCGACTTCATTTCTTTTATTTTTCTGAACTCTGGTTAAACTGCGGTTGGCTGTGTTAGCTTAAAATTTCATGGAAGCCAGGTTGCCAACTGTCTTTCTATCGTTTTGGTGATTTTCCTACCAGATCTCGATCGTCTTACTGATTTACTATTCTGTATATGTTAATTCGTGAAATTCATGAAAAGACCTTTATTACGGGACAATCAAGGAAGAAGACTGAAGAACTACTTGCAGCTCAGTAGGAATCACCTTTGACCTGTAGCAGGTCCCCCCAACAGGACACTGTACAACGAATAGATACTTACAGAAAATTGGAATCAATATTAGAGATACCAGCTGCAGGCTACATATGTAATGGGATGACAAAGAACGGCTACTACGTTCTGTGTAAATGCTCTGGACGGAAGAAGGCAGGCGATTTTTTGTTAGCTAAAAATGAACCCCGAGGATTACTTCGATCAACTGGTCAGAGGCCTGTACAAATTAGTGCAGGGTACTAGGATACTGGAATGACTGATATAATTTAATGGGTAAAAGAAACGGGAGACTAAAGACAAAAAGCCATGAAGCTGCAGTGTTTCCGGAAACTCCTTGTCAGTCGCCTCCCACAACAAAAAAAAAAAAAAAAAAATGCCTCCACAGCTCACTACGCGACTCGAACATCTTGGAAATTACAGAGAATAAATAGTGGAAATTTGTTTGCAAGAAAACTCGGTTACGTTTTTGCAAACTTTGAAAAAAAAAACCTTTTCAATGAAAGAGTGATCATGTTACACTTAAAAATTATAGGTGAAATAGAGATTTCAATTAAACTGATTTATTAGGCACACGACTGTTTATAACTTTCTCCCTCAATGTTTTTTTTTTTTTTTAAGTTAAGAGACAGATACCAGCAGACAACCAAACAACAAGAACAAAACAATATTTTCGAGATATTTAATTGGCCAAATGTTTTTATCTTCGAATAAAAGACAGAACAGTCATTCAACTGAGCTAAACTGGAATTCCTTCCCCATTTGATCGTTTATCAATCTACGTTAATTCCCGAAATTCTCTCATCAAACGTCGAAGAAATTCACCCTACGACGCATTAAGGTACTACACTCTTTTCATTCATACTAACACAAATATCTTGCTGATTCTGAGTAACGGTGAGAGTTGATTAATAACAGATCTAAATACCTCTGTATATAGGTGAATAATTAATAATAGGGGTAATACCATTTGTCACTTTTGACATGGATTTACCCCTACGGGTTTCAAACAAAATGATTTATCAAATACTTGATTAATAATACATATATGGCTTGCCTTACTTACTATAAACTATTATACCCAAAAAATTCTATATTGGGTATAAATACTGCCTTTACTCATTCAATATTTCTAATAAACAGAGAGCGCCTTGTACATAGAGATAAATATCCACTTCCATTTTCATGGAGGATGGTTATCTCACACAATAGTTTAATTCTTTTGAGCAATTAACTTATTGTTCCTTGAGAGGGTGGGATAAGTATAGAAAAAGAGTAGATGAAAAAAGAAATGAAAGGTGCAATCACAACGAATGTAAGTTCGAATAAACGACTTATCTACTTATCCACATTTTTTTTTTAAATTCTGGTAAGCATATACTACACATTTGCACCACTTACAAAATGTAAGCTTCAACAGTTCAAACTAGTAATACCGAGTGACTTCCGTAATAGCAGCTTTCAACATTAACAATTTAAAATGTTTTATCTAAATACAAAGGGATAATCTACCACAGATTGATTAAATTCATTGGTTGTTTATTTATATTAACTACGGATATGCATTTGTTATATTCCTCTACTAATTGCCTACCCTTCCGCTGATGAAAAAATCTTGATGATCTACGAAGAGTTGAGAAGCTATCTGGAGACGGCACAACTATCGGAATTGAAAGAACGTAGAGACTGCCTTCTCCAAACTCCAGAAAAGTAACAACAATAATTTTACTATCAATAATAAGTCCTGGGGCTGCTTCCCAAGCAATGCATCCAAAGTAAGGTTTTTCCATGGTTTTCCCTTGCTTCTTGGCGAATTCTGGGGGATAATTGTCGCTCCATGCGCAGAAGCATAATAACAACTGATACCTGAGTATTTTATTATATTTTTTTAATATTATTGATAATCATAGGGAAATTATTTAGCTAGAGTATAAACACTTCAATTATTATGGAATCTACATATAACAAACTAAACAGTCTCTTGTAGTACATTTAGATGGAGCACGAGGTTTAGAAGGAATTGTAGTTATTTAACTTTTCATAAATAAACGGTATTAATTGTAAACCATTAATATTCTAGATAGAGGTTTTTGTTGAATTCTGATTCATTCTTGTAGGTTGAAAAATAGAATTTTATTTTCAATAGAAGCATTGCTATGATATACAATAGTAGACACATTTGAACACGATAAAGGTGGTGCTATTTAGATGGATAAAACCTTTCTACTTTGTTATCCAATTTATTTCAATTTTACCGTACGTGCATCGTACTTCCGCAATTTGCCTTTTTTAATGGTTACTATTAATCATGTCAAGTATTTAATCGTCTTTTTATCGTTCTTATGTTTTTTCACTATCTTTATCTACGCATTTTCCATGACATTGAAGTAAGTACTTCGTGAGGTTCAAGAGAGAATATTGCTACTTTTATTTCCCTACCCTTATGAACCACATCTTAGCGGTTCGAATAAGAGAATTACCTTAATAAATAAGAAAGAACAACAACTATTTAAAAATATAATAATTGTGGTTCTTTTATTGTCAAAATGCTCACTTGTTGGAAAATATAGTTGTTATGTGGATAAAGAGTTTCTACTGATGGCGTCATTACGTCTTCAAAAGGTTAATATACTATTCGACATTAAGTTTTCCTCAATTTTCCAACGCATTCAAAGCGTTAAACAACTTATCCATGCCCATGCATTCACCGAAAATCCTCGGAATTATGCTATTGCTTTAAATTATGTTATCGTGTTTGGCATTTGCTGGTCGATAGGCTTTACATATGCTATCAAAACAACTTTGAAAAACTTTCATTTGCGAAAATCACATTATTCCAAAACTCTGGAGATTGACGGAGATATTATTGTACAAAATCCAAGCCCTTTCTTCGATTTTTGTCCTTAAAAATGTCCTTCACGACTGCTACATAGTTTTTATGTGATGGCTTTTATGCCTTTTTCTTGCAATAGCCAAATTTACTGGAAGTGTTGATCCTCTTATAATCTCCTTAAGCTGTACAAATGGGTACAAATGCGCTTCTTTGGAAGCACCACTTCCAGTACGCCTCTCAACGGTATCTTCAACGAATAGATTCTCTGAAAATTTTATTTACACCCAAATAATTTTGAAATTCTCAAACTAGTGCCTGATATTTTTCCGTGAGACAACTTTAAAGTTTTAACAGCGCCTGAAGGAATTCTACTGCGTTTTTAATTGAACTTTGTTTGTTTCTTGCTGTATTGTTATTTAAGAATAGTGGTAATAATGTCTTTATTACCAAACAAACTCCACACACGTGCCTACGTTTAACACAGCAAGTGCCAGCAGATGAGACAATAGCAGCAATTTTGGATCACGATTTCATTTCACTCTTTTCCCACATTCTTTATGATTCGTGTAAATGAAGGAAGATATCTGAGGCATTTGGTACTAAAAAATGTCAAAACATCAAACGCACCGACAGCAAATTCCGCTTCCTGTAATTTCTCTTCAGTGAATGAATAACAATGTATCAATTAGATTCTGATCCAATTGTCAGATGGACGCCAGAACGCATGCGCATTACGTGATTTGTAAATCATAAAGTACGCTGCAAAATATTAACATAATGCCCAAGTCTTTGAAGTTCACCTAGATTTCAGCAAGTGTGTTGGTATAAAACCATTGTAATTCAATAAAAAATCTTTTTTTGACAAAATGTACGCCATGCTAGCTGCGCTTAAATTTTTTTTTTCTGAAAATCCATATCCGAAATAAAAATGGGGGATTTCTATTAGAGATTTAAAAATTGTTCCAACCCCACCTACTGCACACAAGAAAATCTATTATCAATCTGAATATTTTTATTTATTCAGAAATCGAAACTTAATATATATTTAAATGAACTAAATCTTGTTGGTTACAACATAAGAGTAAATACCTCTGAAAACACTATATACTCTTACAACAAATAGTATAAATATTTGCATTGAAGTATACTTCCTCCAAATGAACATTGTTATTGTTGTAAGGAATAAATTTATGCCATCATAGTGAGAAAATCTATAGATTCAAAATAAAATCCCTTATACGTTTGGTATAATGAATTACTATATAAAATTATGAAATATGTTATACTGAAAACATGAAATATCAAATTGAAATTACCATAATTACCGACTAATTATGATACTGATTGAAATTATATCAGTAACCAACGCCGACTAGATACCAGGCCTAGGCATTGAGTAAGACGTATCCTGAGAACACCGGTCCGCAACGACGGATACGCATAACATCTATACCTCTACGCATCAATATCCCGTGCGCACTCCTGGGGTACCCCGATACGCAACCTTCTCCCAAATATTGTAAAATTATAAAGTATGACAGTAAATTTATTTAATTACATAATATTTCTTTATTTATTAATTTTCCCCTACCAAGGTTTTTTGGTGTTACAGACACAAACTTAGTAGGTAATTAGTACCCTTGAATATTAAAAATGCTTAGATTAAGCAGGTATCAATACAATATACTTATATTTTGGAAGCAAATAAAGGCAATACTTCAAATAATACTTTTATATACTTCTATCAAATGTACATAAATTATTAAGGTATGTATGCCTTAATAGTGTCCAGATGAGAAAATCTATTTACTCAAATCTAAAATAATTATTTTTATGATGAAAATATTATATCTTCATAATAATTTTAGTATATTGATCATATTTGAACTAAAAAAATTGTTTCATCTAACAAATTCACGGGTTTGGAAAACTGAACAAATTTTATTCTCAATATAAATACATCATCTTCTTGCTTATATAGGAAGTTATGTTATATTCAATGTGACGCATTTACATTCAAATTGAGTAATTATTTTTTGTGCGTGTGGATGTGGGCGTGAGAGGTCAAGATTTGTATCATAGAACAACTTCTTAAGGACGAAGAAATTGCATTTGAGACGTTTTTTGATCCTAGGCGTAGTTTTTGTAATATAGAAGGGTCTCAAGATAAAAAATCCACCCAGTATAATTTCTCTACATGCTCCAGAGCATTCCCATACACACAAAGCATCTAGAACAGTTTCACTGAAACTTATGTAGGAAGCGGAGTGTTCTTGCTTAGTATAACTTGAGGATCAATATTTACCAAAGTTTTGGCACACATTCATATATATCGCAAAGGCTTAACGTGTTGCTTCTCTGATATTGAACTTCTTGCATAATATTTGTCGGTTAGCAAGTGAATATCTTTTGTGGTCAAATAAATTCGATAATTTTAAATGATCAAACATGCCATAATATAAAGTTACTGTGAAAGTAATTTATTATGGTATATAATACATAATAGTGGAAATACATTATCATTATATCTATAATAAAGTTATAAAAAGTGGCTGCGAAAGCTTGCATGTTGTGAGATATGTGAGCGAAGGTGGTACGTGACTATTATAGATCAATAGAGACATAGTTACCCATTAGTTGTGTGTGTCGATACCTCTTTCGGCAAGTATTGCACACAGATATAAATGTACACAGTGTAAGTAAGGAAGAATCCAGAGAAATCGGGTGAATACTAATAAGAAAAGAGAGAGAGAAAGAATCAATTATGGGCCAAATCGGAAATTGTGGAGACTAGAGCTATTGGAAATATAATTCGCTGGAAGCTGGGAGTGACCTAGAAGCACATGACAACTATAGGTTGATAATCTAATTGTAGATAAAAAGGATTATTCGGAAGATATTTTAAAAAATATTGCTAGCCGAGTACTGTCAAGGATAAAAACCGGCATACTGAAATTTGTAAGTGTCATTACGTTCGAAAACTTTTCAAAACAGTGAATTTATTGCGTTCAGAAACGAATGATTTCAAGGATATAGGTAGAAATTAATTGATGCACTGAGCAAAATAGCTGTTACTTGATATTACAGATATTATAAGTGGTATAAACCACGAAATTCGTTTTCGCAAAACAAATCCATAGCTTTTTAATTAGTGAAAATTAACACTCGCCATTATTATTTTAATTCGCAATGTTTACATGATATATTACATTGACAAACAATATCTCCGTTGAGTGACAAGAGACTAGATAGATATTATCTAGTCATCATCAACAAGAGACTAAATAGATATTATCTAGTCTCTTGTACTAGATAGAAACAAAGATCCAATAGGAGTCGGATCCCCCAAGAAGTTACAAAAAATGGCTTAATATATTTTATTATTATGTGATACAATGACAAAATGCGTAAAACAATTCAACATTTAATTTTCGTATTTGAGAGTAGAATCAATTTAAAAAAATCAAAAATTTCAAATTATGTCCTGAGGACGTCATAACTTTGTCGCCAATAAAAAAAACTGGTGATTTTGCGTACATCCGGTGTCACATATGTATGTATGTCAGAAACGATTTAGATTCATGTTAGTAACAAAAATACTCCAAACTGTGGCACTGGTAATGCTATAAACTTCTCCTAAACCCCTCACCACAAACTGCACTAAACCGGACATACGTTTCGATAGCAAAGCTATCATCATCAGCAGAAACACTGAACACTGAACACAACAGTTCGGTGTTTCTGCTGATGATGATAGGTTTGCTATCGAAACGTACGTCCAGTTTAGTGCAGTTTGTGGTGAGGGGTTTAGGAGAAGTTTACAGCATTCATGTTAATGTTTAATTGGCATTAAATACGATTATTTAATAATTATGATTATATTTGGCATAAACTGTGATATTGTAATATATTGTGCAACAATTGAGTAGGTATTAAACAATCTTAAAGATGCTAAGGTAAGACTATTGCTGTGGAATTTATTCAAATAGGTCATGTCACATAGGTAACTTATGTACATAGGTCCTGAATTGGAAATGGCTATTGACCAAAATTTATCAACTACTGATGACATTATGATTTAGCCCGGCTGATGAACTAACGGCTTGCACGCTTGGCTGTCAGCCGCGGAGTCCTCGATGGAAACCCGACGGACTGCTCCCAAAGTGCTTCGTTGTTTCTCTCACTCCTTGGCAAATGCTGAGAGACGAACATTTTAAGTCGCTCCACGGGCGCAGGCTTAATAATAACTCATGGCTGGGCCGATGGCCCCTGTAATTGGCGAAAGCTGTTGGGGGATACCAAGGCATGAATTATTATTATTGTCATCGAATATTTCTGAACAAATCCAGATTTGGCAGATAATGTTTCAAACACAACGTCATAATTGAAAAATTTACATATTTATTGACAGCGCATACGGAGACACAGAATCCGCAATCGGTGAAAGGAAACCTCTTATTTTTTGCTGACCCAACACAGAATCCCTGAACTGGCACTTTTGCCAACTCAACAAAGGACCTACGTAAATTCGTAGTAGGTAATTTGAAACTTTTCTTTCGAAGAAAATTGTCTCCTGATCCTGTTGTCGACATGTTATATTCGCGTCACAATTTCTTCCGTTTTCAAAAGACTGTAGAAAGATCCTAGACAACAGCTATAGGATCCTTAGAATTATCCACGCTATCGTCACCCGTTGCTTTCCGTCAAATGCACAAGCATTTGACCTCCAAATAAAGCCTCTGCTGTAACCAAATTCCTCATAGGAATTATGTGGGCCTGTTTAATATGAAAAACCAAACTATGTCTAGTTTGCATATGTTTATTCTTTAAACATTATGTTAAAAGAGAAGAATAGTAAAACGTAAAAATGTCGGAATGTGTATGTAAATACATCGTGAATATTTTTCATATATATCTTATTTATAATTAATAAGTACTACTATAATATTTATTATTTATGGTATAATATTAATATTTTTAGTGCCAAATCAGTTATCAGGAAGAGGAAGAATTAAAAAAGAAATTCCATAACTGAAATTTTCGCGTTCTGGAAACAATTTGTTGTAGTAAATCTCGGAATACGCTAAACTTAGTTTAAAGACCTCCTTTTGCATCTTCATCTAACCCAAGCGCCTTCTTACAAGGTAATTTTCTTAGATTTGAAATAAAAGGATCAGGTAATAATAAAAAACATATAAACATATTTGTTGTTAGTCGGGTCATCTTTCATGAATAATGTAACTATATGGTCCCATTTCGATTTATAGGTACCCCAAGTTTTATCTAACGTTTTAAATATTACATATTTGCCAACTTTAATACTTTTTAATTAACACTAACAGCTTATGTCTATCTTAATGCTTAATCTGAGACGCAATTAGTAGATTACCCCATGCAAACATTAATTTGAGTATTACTTAATTGCCACGTTATTAGTATATACTACAAGTTTAATACAGTTAATTACAATGTTGTCAACAATTGTATAATTCAATGAAAATATGAAGTGTGGGTATATTAAGTAAATTCAATATCATTATCTGTGCTAAATCCTAATAGCCGACTAAGCGTTTTCTTGACAAATTAACCACTTCAATTGTAGCTTTTCCTTGAATAATTTGATTACAATAAGGAAATATCATGGCAATAATACGCAGACTATAAAATTTGTATTAGATATAACCCATGACAATACGTTTATCCTATTTCTGTGCTATTTTTGCATTCAGACTTCACACACGATTCATTCGAACAAACGCAAAAGCAGACGCTGCTGAAGTTTAGAGGGTTATTTATGTGCTATTTAAAAGTATCAATTCTTAAATGGTAGAATCCCATAGCACCCACACTGAAGTTCGTTTTATTGCAAGGAGTGCATCTTTTCACATAATTTATAATATTAAAAAATATATGGGATGTTTTTAAATAATTTCCTCGGTTAAGATAAACTTTAATCAATCTTACATTTAATATAATAAAGATATTGTAAACTCAATAATAATTTATAACATAAACTAAATTTTCTGTTTGGAATTAGTCCGATTTAAGGCGACGATGTTTATGGATGCAAGGGGTTAATACTATCTTTCAGATAAATTAACAATCTAACCATTTAATAAGATCACAAATATCATTGAATTCAGTACTTTCTCAAAATAATTTTTTTCGCACCTGAATCTTTGTCGCTGGTGAAAGAGGACAAAGGAAGCTTCAGTATTAAAATAGACGAACAAAAACGTTTTGTGCGTTTTTGTTTTGGCTGTTGGTAATTGAATATGAGACTCCTTTTTGTTTATAGAATTGTTCCACGGTAGTGGGAAAGTTCTAATTAGCGTTTATCACAAATATCATTTGCCTTAAAGCGCAGCGGTTGTGCAATCCTTTTATGCACACCTTAGATCACATAATCCACCTTATGTTGTATCATTTATGTTAAAATAACGTAACGTATGACATGCAAGCATCATCATAACGGTTGCAACGAATTTCCATATGTTGCATCAGTGTACGTTATCCTACGTGTTAAAACTAAAACGTTATTAGAGGAAAAAACAATAGGGGCAGCTTTATGCGTGAATCTGCCAATAGAAAGAATAATTGCGACGCAAGCGTAGCGGTTAGTGCGTTAGTGGTGTTGTATCGTTGACAATATCATTTTGAAGAAAATGCATTATACAGAATCACTTGAAAAGCGAACATAAAAACAAAATATTAAACGAAAAATGAAATTCCGTTTTATTACTTTTAAATATTGATTATTTCGCGGTAAAATATCCCAAAAAGAAATTAACTTAAAAATAATATCGCAAACGAGCGTCATCTACAGAGTCAAACTTCATACCCAAGGAATAAATGGAGTATGTTGAAACTAAAGAAACTCGAAATATTTGTTGTAATGAAACGCTGTTAAGGATTTTATTAATTTATTACTTACAAGGAAACTAATCCTGCTATTCAGTATGATGAATTACGTTACTTTAACGAGAACAGTTACATAGAAGATGTGTGTTCGGTTATGTTGAATGTGTGAGTGGGCTGTGAAGTACACCCGGTTAAAATTAATAAGTGAGTTTTTCTTTATTATCTCTTCCGATGTTACACAAGGAGAGACAGATTCGAAACGAGGTAGAAGAACAATTTAAACGATCCAAAGCATTATAGAGAAAATAATTAATGTGGTTTGGAACTTAATTCGATGGAGGAGCAGAGGCAAACAAGCTCGCAGAGGAGAGAATACGATGGAGATATGTTAAAGTGAACAACCGGATGGGTAGTGCTTGGGGAGAGAGGCTTGGGTTGAACGTGGAAAAGTGGTAGCAAGGGAAGGTGAAAAATGAATAGTGAAGTATTAAATACTTTACATCTTGGTAATAACCAAGCTATCATATATGTTGCCCTCTTTTAAAGCTGGTATTCCTACATATTGAAATTGAAATAAACAAACTTTTGTTGTGTTCTTCTTTGTTTAATAAACGGTTTAGAATAATATAAAAATATCTACATTTATGCCAATTTTCGTACTTTACGTGAAGTTCCATATCTTTGTTTATATAATGCTTTCTTCTTGAATTCTTAGTAATTTGACGTAAAAATGTTGTACCACACACTTCTGGTAACCATCGTGTGCGTAAAGCCAAATTCTCAACCAATATACTTTAAAAAATTAGTATTTCCATGTTTCAACAGATATTCTACTCTTAAGTGCTATTGCTGTTTGTCTTTATTGCTATATGAATGGTTGTATTTCTTATGTGAGCATCATATCCTAAGGCAATCTACCTATAAAGAATTTTACGAAAATGTTAAGAAGTAGTTCAAATAATTTTGCAAGTCAAGTCTATTTTAATTATAGAATTATTCCTACAAAAACACAAATAACCTTGACATGTACATTTTTATTGCTTATTTTCCCATAAGTTATTTTAACAGCTAAGTTTTCTAATAAACTAAAAGCTAGCAAATTCTTGAAAGCATTATTCATTTTCAACAATTAACTCGTTTCCATAGACAATTCAGTAAACTTTAACCTCACTATGTTAACAACATTCCTGTTATTCGTATAACTGCAAGGGATCGTATGGCGGTATTTTATTCCATATAACGTGTTAGACAAATGCATATTATTTGTTATAAAATCGTATAAACCTTCCCAATAACACGTAATCTTACGTAAGCTTGCCACTTGCTAACTTACTTTCAACAAACTAACAGTAAGTTATTGCTGGGGTAATGCATGTTGCGACAAAGTTGTTATATCAAGGTACGGTGACTTCGTGTATTTTCCGGAGTGATTCGGCGTCAATCGTTTATCGAAGTATTGTTTTTTTTTTGTTTAACCGCATTGCTCTATTCTGTCATCAACCGCCATTTATTTGTTGTGTCCAGTTTTGTTGTGTACGGCGTTTGAGCTGTTTCAGGTTTATAATGTTTAAACATCATTCATGTAAAGTAGAGTATTATACCTAATTTTATATCTTTTACTAGATATGCGTTGTTGCTTCAAGAATATTCAAGTTTATAATTCTAACCGATGAATTGAACTGTGTCTTTCTATTGTCCAACTATTGCATATATTCTAACTAATTTTCTTACACATAAGCGGATAAGCCAAGTTGACTTTGTTTAAAAGTTATAGTTTATATTTGCTAACTAGATAGCTTGGTAGTATATATTTGATTTTTATATATTCAGAAAATTATGAATAATTAAATTGTTTGAGTTTATTTTTAGTTTTAATGACAGTGTAATCGAGGTTTTTTAATAAATTCTCAAAAATACACATATAAATTTAGTGTTATAATTAATAAGAATATTATATATATTATTTGTATTCTTATTTCAAGAAATCATTCTAAATGTTATAAATATTTTTTAGGAACCGATTACAGTAATGAGCGTCGACCAAAATTAAATTAAACCCAGCGTAATGTGGAAGGTCTTAGAAGATTTTCTTTCATAGCAGAGTGTTTAGAAACTAAAATGGATAATCGGTTTAGGGTTTTGGCCAGACAGCTGCCGCAATACAACAGGCATTATATGGTAACCTAATAAGATTAAGAGGAGAATCATTTCATAGACTTATGAATTCTTTTTCAGCGATATTGAAGCTTCTTTTGCATTAGTAAACCATCAAATAGTTGAAAACTCTTCTTGGAGAAAAAAAGTTGGTGAGTAATTATGATATTATTTAATTATTACCTGTTTTTTAAGTCCGAAACCATGTTCATTTATTGATTATTCCAACAAAAATTTACAGATTCGATATTTTGATATCAACCCATGGAAGGAACGTTAAGAGTTTGACATCAAACATCCTAAAAAGGCACTAGAGGACAATATTGCGGCAAATCATTCTCTAACAGGGCAAAGTTAAAAAACCCTTTCCAGAAGACTGGAAATATTAAATTATTTTGTGGTTATATTTTATTTAATAACCACTAAGTATAGTAAAAATAAGATAGTTTGTATTTTGTAGTAAACGAGGGAAACAGTTACTTTTCATTATATCCCGACGGCTTTGGTCTCTTGGAAAACTGATAGCGTTTCCTTGTCTCCATTTCTGGTATTGTTTAATTTTTTAATAGTTGTCGTTTTTTTATTACAGAGAATGCGGCAACACGCATGGCACGGAAAATAGATTACGTGTTGTTTCTATATAAATATAAAAAACGCAATCTACATATGTATATGTAGTATGTAGAAGTTTTTTTTTTATTATTAAATACTGAAATTCTAATTTTATTTGAATGAATTTTCTTGATAGCTAACAGATGGTGATTTTGAAAACAACAATAATATTTTAGGAGATCGATGGACGGGATCACAGAAACTAATAAAATGGAACGCAATTATTATCTTCATTTTACTAAAAATTCCTCTCTGAGTTTTGTTTAGGCCAATAATTTTGTAAAAAACATTTGTTGGAATCACTTGGAAGTTACAATAAAGTTTATTGTAGGAATTGATTTGGTTTCAGTTGCTGGTATATCTTTTCCTTTAAATCATTTTAGTAATTTCAAAGTCACATGAAGAAGAGGTCATATACCATAATCTTTTCCTTGAGCTATATAGGCAGCTTGTCGAAGCTTTTATCACAACTTGATAAAAGCCTTACAACAACTCAAACAATAAGGAAATTGGGTTGTTAATTTCATTCTTTTTCTTGGTTTTTTAGGTCAAAATATGGAAATGTACATTAATAAGGACGTTCACTTTGATTTCTAAAGCTTTTCTTCAAGTATACTTATAAAAATAAAATTGTAATGGTGATAATTATAGTAAATTGTTTATAAATGATTAAATCATAATTCAAAATTATAGTAAACATGTTTTGTTTTATTAAATAAAAAAATGTATACCATTTATAATTTATATTTTTACAGTATATCTTGAAAAAGCTCTTGAAATTAAAACGAACGTCCTTAATGTACATTTCTATATTTTTATGACCTAGAAAGCCAAGAAAAAGAGAATTAATATCGAATTCCTATTTTGTTTTTGATTGTTACAAACTTTTATAAGGTTGTACAGGCTTTCTCTAAAGCTTGGCTCAACATTGTCATTCCCAACCTTGTCATATGTTTTACAGACAAGCTTATGGGAACTTGCCATGGTAACCTTGTCACATGCTTTACAGACAAGCTTAACTGTAACCTTACTTGGGAAAACCTTGTCCTGTGTCAACTAGCAGGCTTGTTCATAACTTGCAGTAAGCTTACACGCCTTGCCATAACAGCTTGCTGACAACCTTTTCCCTTGCTCGGAACAACTTTAAAAAGGCTTGTCATTAACCTTCAATTTGTTATCTGGGTTCGGTGCCCACCCGAGGGTATTAAAGTAGTATTTTACCTATATTTATTATTCTTATTCTCTAATTTCAACCACTGCTTAACCTCGTGCGCGCATTTTACTCTCATGATTATTAGTTTTGCTAAACGGTCCACTTTAATGCAGAAAACAAAAAAGTGTCATAATTTCAATTCAAAGTAATGTTATTAGTGGTTTAAAAATAAAAATGTTGTAAAATTTTATTTATTACTTCTAGATACAGTCCCTTGTACAATCAACTGTCATTGCGAAAATGTACTTTTTT
The DNA here is from genome assembly GCA_004143645.1 of Protaetia brevitarsis. Taxonomy (NCBI): domain Eukaryota; kingdom Metazoa; phylum Arthropoda; class Insecta; order Coleoptera; family Scarabaeidae; genus Protaetia; species Protaetia brevitarsis. Next base: position 1,251,981 of record RXPK01000114.1, read on the forward strand.
CAGTTTTCACTGTGTTAAATTAAAATGCATCCCCGAACATTGACCAAAATTGTTTTGAGTATCAACCAGCTTTAAAAATGTTACTGGTAGTGAGCTGGTAGATAAATGAAAAAAAACGGACATATTAATTCAATTAAACAATATTTGGAAAATTATATTTTTAATTTAAAATAAAATATACATAAATAAAAGTAGATTTTGGGGTTCCCAGATATGCACAACCTATCCCAAAAAAAGTTTTAAATATATTTTAATAATAAAAAAATTCGCCATATGCTGCAAATATTTAATGCCGGTCACTGTATATATTGCTTATGATTACTCTTAGGTATGGAATCTAATTTGAGCTGATTTTGAGACAGGTTTCAAAACCAAATGAAGAAGTAATTGAAAAGTGAGGCGTGTTGTTTAGTTTGCCTACTTTATTGGCGAATTCATGAATTTGTTAAAGATAGCGTTTTAGAATGGACAATATTAGCATTAGGTGTGACAATATTGCCTTTATTATAATGTAAACTTTATTTTCTATGTTATTAAACTTACCTGGTATATTTTATTGTTTGTTATATTCTGCTCGGAGAGATTTTATTTTTTTGGGATGTCTATTTGTAACTTTTTTGTCGTATTATTCTCAAACTAGAGACAATAACGGTATTTTTAATGTCGGTTATGCGATATCTTTCAAAATTGAGATTGGGCTGCCTGTTTAACAATAAGCAATCGAGGTTTGTTAACTGACAAATCTGGTTTGAATTCCTCATTCTGTTTTGTGCCAGAGAGACGACGGTTTATTAATTTCCTATAACGATTTTTATGGCGCCACTTTCAAAAAGTATATCAAAGTTTCCAAGAAGAATTACCTAAAAAGTATTGATATAACTCCTGAGTATTTAAATCCTGACTGATACCTGCGCAATTGTCAAGAATTTCCTATAAAGTTTCCTACGAAGAATTCCGACCCGATTGCCCTTCCATGCTATTGACTGAGACGCCGGGCCCTGTTCTGCTAACTGAAACTCCAACCTGTACCAAGAGAATTGCCAGTCGTCGTGTAGGGTTCCATCCAGTAAACCTCACCTTAATACAGGAAAAGAAATAATCAGTTTTCATTTCAATATAATCAGAATTTAGATTTTTATGATTTATTTCATTGTAGGCGTTAATTTGAGGTTAGATTTATATGTCGAACCGCCTTTTAGTAGTGATTTTAGGAATTTTAATTTTTAGGTTGTAATAAAAATCACTGAGTTGGTCTGTGATAAAGTAGCTATTTTTTAGGCAATATGATATCAAGATGATTTTTGGCTATAACATTTAGTATATTGCTTTTTAGGGTGTAGATGGGCCGTTATTTTAAGTATTAAATTTATTCTGACATTTCCATCACCTCATAGTCATTTAAATGCCAGAAAGTCGATACGTTGTTTTTTAAAAATTTTATTATAGTATTTACTGGTCCAACATACTACTTTGTGATTCAAAGATTCTCAATGATGATGAAACTAGCATTTGTATAATTAGATTTACGCTTGTTTGGGTTTGAAATATTTCTTTTTTGTGCAGTTATGTTTTACATCGATTTTCTTTATTACTTTTTTCAAATTTTAAGTAATCCGAGAGGGTTTTAGGATGCGCTCGTTCGGTGAGGCCCGGGAGAGATGTTGACTGGCTATTGTGCTTTTGATGCTCCGCCCACCTAGCAGGTGGAATCATTTACAGTGTTTCTTTCACTTATCAGAGAGTCGCTGGGTGTATTGAAACTACTATTTTATTTTATTTATTTTTGTTAAAAAAAATTGATACGGATAAATAGAATTAATTTGAAAATATAATTTAAAAATCATAATGATTTGTACTTACTAAAGAAATTAATTTTGAAATCCGGGCATTTGTTCTAAAAACACACAAACAATTAGCAATTCTATCCGCACATATTCCATCGCAAACAATGGAATAGCCAAACCATAGCCCTTATTAGGGCTACTCTGATGGCGGCAATAAAACATTGCCGAAACGTAGGATTTAAGCAATACACCGACAATGGAACCGCCCCAAATATCAACTCATATCCTAGAGTCTGATCGTGAACTGTCAAAGTAATTCTTTCTATACTCAATGCCGGCTGTGTATAGAGAACGCGGAGAGAGCTGAATACATTTTCAGTCACAGCTCTGTCGGGATGAGAATGCTACCTGAAAAACCTGAACTTGTTGGATACAACCACTAAAGTGCATTTAAATGTACTTATCAATAAGGGTGACTTTTCAGATTTAGCTCTATTCCATCGTATCGGCGATGTGTGGGTACACGGAAAACCCAAGGACAACAAAATAATTTCAAACAAATTTTATCATGAAAATTTAGTTAATTCAACAAAATATTTTGTTATTTCAACTAAATAAATGGTTAAATGAACAAATAATTTGGTTGATTTAATCAAATATTTGTTTACCCATATTTAACTCAATATTTAGTTAACAAAATTTGGTATTATCAAATAAATCGGATTTTCAGTGTAAGTATACATTAACGAATGTAATAAGCAATGGTTTTCCCTATAAACTTCTCCAATTTGTATAATTTTTAATTCCATTTGCACCAATCTGGAAACGAAATAAGCCGGAAGCTATTTATTCTGGTTGTTGCATTAGCGACGCCGTTATTGAGTTTATTGTTAGTGCGATAATCTTCCGGTAAGTAGCGACGCTAAACCAAGCACAAAAAATAATGCATACTGAACTCGAAACTACACCGTACCTTACTAAAGGACGCAAACTGTTTCGATAATAATCTATAGATAAAATTTGGTTCTATTAATCAACGTGAATCATTAACACGAAGCACATTGGAGATACATTTCTGAGGAATACTGCGCAAATATCTCAACCTACATACATCAGATACTTTTCTGATGTGTGCTAATTTTACGTGAAAGATTCAATTATTTTTATCAGAAAATTGCTCTCGCGTTAGATAATAAGTATTTACTTAAAAAAGAAGGGGAAAAAAGGGAGGCGTAATGTCCCTTTATTGTGCACTTTTGATTTTCAGGAATAATCCTTTACAAGCTAAGATTTCGACATTTCTTATTTTCATCCATGATATTCAAGACATACATACCTAAAATTGTTTTAAACATTTCATATTTGATGGCGTTTTTAAATAAATACCCGACACTCTGATTAGGGAAGCGTAGAACTAGATATAAAAAAGGCCCATGCTATGAATTTGAATTCAACATAAATTTAAAGAAAAATCAAGTTAGTGAATTTCAAATTAATATTAGGTTTTCATTTAAATTATGTAGTTAATAAATAAAAAAATTAAAGCAAGAAAAAATGTAACTTAAGTTTTGATTAAATTATGGTTATGGATATTTTGATAATAGATGAAACTTTTAGTTAACAGAGAAAATGCTTTAAGTTATTTAAAAATATGATAAAGCTTGTGTATACAAAAGCGAAACGGTATTAAAGTCTCCATTGGAATTTAATTTTTGGTTGCAATTGAGATTTGCCTATATAATTTGCCTGTTATTTTTAATAAAACTTCAATTTTGTCATCATTCCTTCCATTTTGAAGCATTTTCCTAGATTCGTTGTGTCCTTCTTTTAAATTTTTTTAAATAGTTGTTTCGGGATGAAATAATTTCATTGACGACATCAAAAACAATCAAATTATGTGATATATATAAGGACTAGTTTCGGTAATTAAATCCCTTGCCACTTGACTAAGATGTTATAAAACGTACTGACATGCCTAGATCATTGACTATTGTGTATAAGAAGACTTATCGAGTTTATGGGAAAAATGTTGTGCTTAAAAGTGGCCCTTTGGATGGCAAATCCAGATGTCACTAGTGTGAGAAAAAAGGCATGGCACGCAATAAAGCCAATATTTAAATTGTGGCGCAATAATGAAAAGTTGCATTTGGTTGTATTTCCCATAATGTAAAATAACCAGATTGTATTGTTGTAAGGTGGAACAATACGGATGAGAGTATTATGATATTCGAATTTATAGGTAAAAGTCATAAATAAAAGTAAGAAATCAAACTGAGTTTATTATAAAAGAACACAAAATTGACTTACTCTCAAAAATATTTCGAATTTCTAAAAGAAACATATTGAAACGCACACGCACAGACCTTAGTTTAAGTTAGTTTTAGTTAAGCGTAAAAGTAAGCGTAAAACATAGTGGCAACTCATATAAATAACAGATAAAGAAAGCGAACATTCCATTACATCTACTTCAACGAAATCGTCACCCGATGGGTAATATATGATGCGACTATCCAAAGAGTTTTGGCTGTGTGATACAATGTATTTTTGGGACGGACAAATCTTAATTTTCATCATTGAAAATAATAAAAGACATTTTGACACTGGGAGTTGGATCGTTACCATATGTCGGGACGACATGTTACATACCTTTTGACGTTTCGGAATAATTTTTTTCTGTAATTTTCTTTCTAGTTTAATATTTATTTATAATAATAAGTGCAATGAAGACACCTAATTTCATCTTAGCATGGTTGAACAGTAACTTAATGACAATTTATTGCACGTCATGTGGAATGTAGTGTGGCCAACCTTTAGTGACAGTTTTGCCTGCCTATGCAGGAAAACGATAGTACTGCAACATGAGTGTTCTGGAAGGCGCCAAAAAAGGTTTTTTTGAATCAAAGAAATATTTCTTTGATTTAAAAAAAACCTTTTTATCTGTGGATTTAATTTTTCTAGATGTTCAATAACTACTTTGACATTATACGAAAACTCAATTATAAATAATAATAATAAACTTATTACTTTTGAAAAACTATTTGAACATTTATGTATTTTTTTACTTATCCCACGAAAATGAATTACTAAAAAAACGGTGGTAACTTTTTTACTGCAATAAAAATAGAAATGAAATGTAAATTAAGTATAATTTATTTATTCCGTTATCGCGTCGGAATTCTTTCTCTTTATTAAAAAATTATCGATTCTGAAAGGAACGGTTTATAAACAGGTGGGAAGCTTGGTAAAATGTTCTTAACGCCCACCTTCAGATTGGGCTCACACCTCCATGCGGCGTGAATAATTATCACAAATCGTTTTGTCTAACACGCTGTGCTGTGATGAAAATCCGTTGCCGTAAGCCCAGTAGGCATAGAATTTCTGCTCCACTGTAAATAAGAGTTTTAATGTAATCCCATAAGAAGAAGAACCTTAAGAATTGGTAAGACATGGCTTTTCCTGCAGGGAAAACATTATTTACTCCAATACAATTATTTGGTTGGAAAATATTTGCTTGTTTTGAAAGCCATTGATTGAGTTTTATTGAAAACTATCATCTTTGTCTTTTAAAGAAATTTCTTCGAATAAAAGGGAGTGCTCTATTTTGTTGGGTAAATTTTATCCAGTAGGATATTTTAAGATTTATATTGTGCATGCATTCGAATTAACATATATTTATTTATTTATATAAAATTTATATATATAATATAATAAACAAGAAGTCTAAAGCTTAAATGTGTTTTATTTTAAACGACATGTATTATATATAACATCAATAATTTTCATTTGTTAAGAAAATTAGAATATGTTTATTATAAAAGGAAATCATTTTACTAATTATTTGGCTTTCTTTTTTTGAGGGAATTTTTATTTATATTTGAGAACTACATCAATTCAAAGAAGAACTTTTTCAAATCCGTAATTTATTCACTTATAACTTTAGAAACCAGCTTCCTATTAATTCATGTTAATCAAGCGTGAAGTGTTTCTATTATGCCAAAATTTATCTCTCTTGTGCCATAATTATTTCTTTAAAACAATGAATTAGAAAATACGTCTATTAAAATTCTATTTTGCTAAAATATTACTTAATCAACTGAATATATACCATACCATATGACCTTATTACACTTTTAATCTAAAAATATGCTCAAATTCCCTATTCCATTGTGCCAACAGCGAGGAGAAAATTTAAAATAAATTATGCGCCGCGTTCCTTTTAATATCAAACTAGGTAAAACGCTTAGATATGCACCACCTACGAAGGAACAAGTGCAATATCTCACCTCTGCACGAACTAGCTAACTTTAAATTATTCTTGGTTTCCCTTCTCCGCTTTCCTACTTTCCAGCCAAACTCATTCGCTACTAGTCTTTCGCATGCATCCGCTACTATGCGAAGAATTTTAAATATTGGTGACCACCTTAAAGGAATTAATTAACTTCGAAATGCGCGATTTTAATTTTAAAATGTTTTATGCAAACTGAAGATAGTCACTAAAATACCTCTATATTAAAGAATTAATATACCTTGGTTTTTATTACGGAATGTTCCACACGGAACGTTTCATTCGCCTGTATAGCTATGTGTGAATATTGCAATAGGGAGCCAGAATGAATGAAGGCGAAGGCTGCTTTTACGACGTGAACGAATATATTTCGTGAAAGGCAGAAACAGGCATGTCTGTTTTTATAGTAGTTTGCATGTTAATTTTAAGAGAAATAACTATTGGTAATCTATTTTTTCCCCTAAATAAAAAACTGTATACATACTGGAATTTCAATTGAAATGAACCACCTCAAATAACTGTATTTTATATAAAATTCCGAAAACTGTCAATTGCCATATCAAGAGGGACAACATTTAATGACGGGCCCGACGATATAAAATTATTCCTGGGACCGCGGCAGCCCCACCCTTAAAATTAAAATAAGGAAGATGAATCTTGTGACCACTCATTCAAAAGGTCTTTTATTGCTCTTTACGACGTATATATATATATATATTAATCAGTTAGCAAAAACAACCTGTGTAATAAAATACGATTAGAATGATATAGCTTCAAATGCTCTCCCTATGTGCTCTGCTGACATATCGCAATTTTTTTGTGGTAACCAAGATAATTATTGTTGTTTTTCTCCACTATTTTTGCTCTGTTTTCAGCTTTAAACACTTATTTTGTACGGTATTAGTTTACGTTTGCATAGTTTAGTCGAATGTTCTTTAGTGGAGTTTACTTTTAGTTTGATCGTGGATTAACAATAATATGGTGTACTCTATCTAAGAACGTGTGGCAATATTTGTATTGTGAGAATTTGAGGTGTGCAAAATCTACCACTCGCTTATTCAACGAAAATCAAGCATGTGCGGCAGAAGTACGCACTGGAAGTTATCCAAAAAATTACGGAAACGGGCTCTATACATAACTAAAAGAACATTTTCATCGGGTTGTCAATATTAAAGATATTAACGCCGAAGTCTTAGGTCAGGTAGCAGTGCTTGGAAATGTGACGTCGCACAGTGGTTCGAAATGCGAAAAACGTGATCGAAAATCGATTTTTCAACTTTTTAGTACAACGTTTAAATTTTGGTATTTCAATGTAAAAACATTGTTTTGATTAGGTGTATTAGTTTCGAATCAAGTATTACATTTAGATGAGGAGATGTCTTCAAAAAAGAGAAAAATTGATGTTTGCTTAAAATTATGAAAATGATCAATATCTCTCAATCTTCTATTGAAGTACATTCCCAACAGGTCACTAGACATAGTAAATTAATAAATTTCATCTTGAAAGATGGTTATTTAAAGTGTTTAAACACATTCCCAATGAATATTGTAATTACTAGAGTTGGGCAAAATTTTCCGCGAGGCGGGTACGTATTCAGAACGTGCGCTCCAACTCATGTACTCCAATAAAGCAGATGAACCGTAGAGTTGCAAGTAAATAATAACAGTGCCTTTTTTTCTTATAAAATGTAATTTTTTTATTTTTTCTAAATATGTACTGATATAAAATGGGAATGCATCGCAAGGTGGCCTGTTTGTTGCCCGCTTCGTCCGATTTGGTGCCCAAGGAAAATTTGCACAACTCTATTAATATGACTTATGTTTTACAAATACACACTAAATTACAATCATCTGCTTTATTTCTATTACATTATTTGAGGCCCGCGTCGCAATACGTATCTGCTCCGCCGGACAATTGCCCAACTCTAGTAATTACCTAATTACTTGGATTGTGGGGGAAGATTAGTGGGCTTACAAATCTCGGATTATAGGCATAAAGTAGTTTCTACAAAAAAAGTTACACAAGATTACACCGAATTTGGTTACATTCTTTGTTGAAAAGGGTGGGGGTTGTAATAAACACACATCGGACTGCGTCCAACTGCGCGAAGATTGCTAATGTCAGGAGAGTACTTGAGACAACATTGTGCTATTGTATGGAGGTTATTGGTCATCATTTTAAACATTTAGTAAAGTAAAATCCAAACCATTTTATTCTAATCGTATTATATGACACAGGCTGCGAATTATCTACTTTTTGCTTAATGATTAAAAAAATACTTTTTGATACATGTTGCCGTAAAGAGATTAAAAGACCTTTCGAATAAGTGGTCAAAAGACCTATCTTTCCTATTCGAATTCTAAGGGTGGGGCTGCTGTGCCCCCAGGAATAATTTCAGATCGTCAGATCTGTCATCAAAATCACAACAAATAAAGAGTTATTTGAGGTGGGTTGTTTAAATTGAAATGCCCTGTATAATAATGTTGCTGCTTATTCATTTTCGTGAAGGTAATGTGAAAGATTTAGTTGATGCACAAGCGCTTTATTCATGCAATGAATGAAATAGACTACTCGAAACCGTACTATGAAGCGAACAATCTACGGTGAATGCAGGCTTCACCATCACAAAAGTATGGCCACGTGCTTTCCAACTATTTCGCCCCACACATAAACAGATCATCAATGTTGATGATTTAGGGTTCTCAAGATATTGGGAATCTCGTCACTGTAATAATGAAAATTATGCCTATTACTTATCCGTTGTTATGAAAAGTTAACTCATCCGAAAATAATACATAATCGAGAAAATTTTTGTCATCTCCTAACTTTTCTAGAACCCATAAACAAAATTCAAGCCGCCGAACATAATCTACTCCCAAAAGTTCTTGATGCAGTTGTATGTGGTATGGGTAATATTTGTTCATCTTTATAATTCTTCTGATGCTCCCTCTGCTTATCGCTGTAGTTTAATTTATTTTTCCCTGAGTTGTATGCGGATTTTCAGCAAGAGATTCGATAACTAAAATATTATTTCCTTCATTTCCAGTAATCGGTTTTTGTCTTTCTGTTTTCTTATAACACACACTTATTGTACTTCGGTATACTTGCAGCAAATTTTCCAAAGAACGCTTATCGGAATGGCGTCTGTTAGGATATTTTTGCGCATAAATCCTTGATGCTAGCAAACAATTTTCTTCACACTCTCTAATTATTGAAATCATATCAATCCTTTCTGCTTGAGGGTAATTTTTGTGTATAATGAATAACATCGATACGTTTATCTAAGCCTACTTTTGAGAAAGAATTGATAGGAATTAATATTTGAAATAAAAAATTTTAAATTACTAAGAAACTACAACAGGTAGGTATAGGAAGCATTAATGCAATCCTAAAGACCGTTAAAATCAGAATCTATAAAGTGGTAAATACAGGCTGTTCTATTTAAAATAAAAAAGTACTTGCCTTTAAATATAGCGAAAATTGAAAGTATGTTTTGTTCACCCTGTATAATTTTTTGCATTACTTTTATTTTATTATCAAGTCTAATGCTTTAGCTAAAAAAAAATAAATCCAGTTTAAAATATCTAGCTTAAATAAGCATGGCAGGCGTGCCTCTTAAATTTTGGTCTACATTTTGAAGAATAGTTAATTCTCTCGTAAACGAGTTGAGTTAGATATAAAAAAAACCTAACATCAACTTGTCTTTATTTAGTCTGTACTATCAAAATATGTCATAATATACAGGATGTGTCATTTAATTGTAAACAACTTTAGTGTGTAATTTTTCTTTGAGTCACCCTGTATACTTCAAAATAACTTCGAAATGTGGTCCTTCTGAACCTGTATAATTCTTAACAAAAAAACTGAAAATATGTTACCACTTTTATATAAACCGACGCGAATATAGTGACCCACCCTCTATATATTAGGTATAATAATAAAACAAGCCTCAGTCATGTGCTATATCACAAGAGGTGTAGTAAAACCATTACATTTGTTGAAAGCTATAGTTTTGTACCGTGAAGGTGAATATTATACCGTGCATCCATACGAAAATCTTACTAGCACGGTATGTATACGCGTACATCAGTCGCTCAATCTGTAAGTCTCGAAATATATCTCCGTTCTTTTAATTAGGGCGGCTTTCCTTCCAAGTACAAATTGCGTCTCAGTTTATTTCCGGAAGCATTTAGCAGCGCCTACGCTACCTGCAAATTTTACTCTTTCATCACTACAGACCCTAGTCTGTCCCTAGCTTCTAATTAAGATTATAAATTTCCTTATACTAATTGTAGACTGCAAAATTGGTACACCTATACTGTAGATACCATTAAAACATTAATCGCAATGTTTAAAAGGAGTTTGTATTCAATTAACCGTAATACGATTATTGAATGAATTTGTAAAGGTATAACAATATCCAAAATAGGATGAATACAGAAATATGATTAGACATAATCTGTACAAAGAATAAATTAGAAAGAAACAACATAATCCACGACGGCGCACTAAATCTTTAGATAAATATGACGTTAAGGGTTGCAGTTGGTCTTTTGTCGACAAACCATTTATCTCATTAATCCCCGAAGTGTAATCGATAGTATTTCCTAGGAACAGCTGCGATTCAAATAGAACATTAACTAACCTAAAAGGAAGTTCACGACACGTTCATTTGCGATTATTTGTTAAGTTTACCGGGTCTGACGATGACATTAATTTCCTTTAAGCTTTAGTTTCACTTCTACTCAAACTGGCACTGTTTCAATGGAGAATAATGGGATTACTGTCTTTGGCCGTAACTGTATGCAAGTAAAGCAGCTGTTGATAATGTAAAGCTGCAAGGTAGCGCACTGCAGTTTAAAAATGTATCGATTCGAAGACGTGTGTAAGGTATTTTGATAACTTCTTCCGCATGCTATATTATACAATGACGTGTTTGAATTTCCGCAGATATTTCGGTTAGTAACTCGATTAACTTTGGAAATAGAATTTAGAATTAGAAAATAGAATTGTATAGGTATAGTGTAACGAACGTAAATTTGTAAAGGCCAAGGTTCCCTTTCTGGTAACATAACTTCTATATTTTTTTACACGCAAATGGGTATATGGAATGCTTTCCTGTTATCACAATCTACCTTCTGAGAATGATTACTGGTCGACAGTATAAGATATATAAACACCAATATCTCCTAAAGGGGTACCTCTGAGCAAGAAAAGATTTAGAGTGACAAAGCGGTATCTCCATGTAGCTGACAACAGCAATATAAGCAACTTTAAGGTTGCAAAAGTATCACTGCTTTATGATAAACTAAAAGCAAATATTCAGCAATTCGGAGTTTTTCACAAGCAACTGAGTATTGATGAAGCCATGGTACCGTAACACGGACACCACTCAGCTAAAATGTTTATAAAAAATAAGCTGATCAGATTTGGTTTCAAATTATGAATGCTCTGTGGTAATAATGGTTATCCCTATAATTTTGAAATTTATTGTGGAAAGCCTGATAACACATCAACTCCATTGGGTACACGAATGGTAAATGATATGTTATCAGTGGTTGATAACTCTGATAACCATCTTTCACAAGTTACGATCTTCTCAAAAATTTATTTGAGCAAAACATTCGTGCTTGTGGCAGTATTAGAAAAAATCGTACAAATAAGTGCTCTCTCATTGCGTCAAATGTTTTAAAAAAGCAAACATACATATGATTACAGATGAATGGCACTGTCTTATGCGTGAAGTGGAATGATAATTCGGTTGTCACTGTAACAAGCAATTATTTCACAGTTTCGCCGTTGCAAAAAACGACCAGGCGAGTGAATTCAAAAAATAAGAAGTAATTTGTACAACCAAACCTTCTCAGACAATATAATTCTGGTATGGGTGGTCTTGATCTTGCCGGTCGCCTATGTGCTAGTTATAGACCTAGACTGAGATCCAAGAAATGGTGGTGTAACCTTTTCTCTAACGCACTGATTTTAGCTGTTGTAGCAGCATTCAGATTTTAGCAACATATAAATCCCGAAGAAAATATTTCACACTTGAAATTTCGACGAGATGTTGCAATGGCTTTGTTGAAAATTGGTTCAATTCAGCGGAAGAGGAAAGACGGACCATCGGTTTCTCTATCGAAGGATATAAAGTATGATGTTATAAATCACATACCTGTTGGTACAAATCAAGGTCGATGTGTCACTGCACCAAGTGCGGAAAGCGCCTGCATAAAGTTATTTATTTCGAACAATATCACAGCAATAAACGATTTTTCTTATTTTCTTTTTACAGTATTATTGTGATAGTTTTTTACTGGTAAAGTATTGAAATAAAAGTACATTTACATTTGTATCTGTAATTGTTCTTTGGTATAAACGTACAGCATCTGATTAGTATCCGAAGAGGCCAACGTTCCCATTTTGCGAACAAAACCTTTGTAATAACTACTGATACAAAAAGTTTAGTTGTTGACTCTTGTCCTAATAACTATACAACATGATTTTTAACAATGTGAATGAAGTCCTAAACCATGCGGCCTTTAAATAGAGTTTAACATTACTATTAGTATATAATAAACTGCTTTTCACTGCTTTTAGCGAATATTTTATCATTTGTACCGAGAATACACTTATAACACACTATTTCTGTACGTGTTCCAAAAAACAGTTTTAAACACATTGCAGAAAATTCTTATTTATTATTTTATGTTTCGTATTAAGGCATAACACGAATGCGCGAAGCCTTCTTAATATTCTATCAATATGTTTGTCGATAATGCGCCAAGCTGTCATTTTCGGATACGTAGCGCTAACTACGGTTACCTTTATCTAACCGCACATGCATACATGTTGCGTTTTGGGGAAATTACCTGTCAATCGCACGCTATCGGCACTTGCGAAAATAGGAATCGTTTTTATTTTGTATCAATTTCATTTATAAATTGTGTAATAAAATCATATTATATTTATTAATGCGTTACATTGCCACAAATCGGATTTCTATAAATAGTGGGGATTGCTATACAGCTTGTTCCAAGATTTCGCCGCACTATTGATAACTTTGTTATGATTAAAACTATAAATTTGGTTAAGTGAACGAAGATTGTTTTTTTCCTATAGGAGTGCAATTAAGAAAAAAAGACACAACTAAAGGAAGTATATTTGACTTACTTTGAAATTCAAAGCCCGTGTATATTTTTATAATAAGAAATAGAGAGGCGGTCACTCTACTATTTTGAAAATATATCGCTGTATTATATAATGAGTTTCACTAATAATAAATGTAATTATTATTTGATGGACACAGCTGTTTGTAAATAGTAGTATATATTGGGTGTTAATGAATTTGAATCATAGCCGTGGGTAACTAGGTGTATAAATTTATCGTCTGGTTACTATATGTTTTCATTGTAGTTTCCTTGGTAGCGATACTACTTCAAAGGAGTGAGGACTCAGTATAGTTCCTATTAAATAAATGAGTTGGGGTCCATAGAGACGAGGTTGTTGTCGATAAAAGTCTTCCTTAAAAAAATTGTTTTATTTTTGGTCAAGTCAAATCAATTAAATTATATTTTTGGAATATATACGAAAATTAAAGGGGATCTTCTTTGTGAATTGATGTTTTTACCATCAGGTTAAAAATATATAGAAGAAACGTCAAGATCTTCCAACATTAGAAGAAATTTGGTGTATTAACACATCTTGGTACCTTTTCTTTTGTAGAATCGTACATGTCTATGCTATTTTGAGTATATATCATATACCTTGGATGCTTTGAAGGAGATTTTTCCCTGGATCTCCTGATATCGGCGTTGTACTTTTGATGTGGATCCCTTTCTGCAACATCTTTGGTTTGTCGTTGAAAGGAAACTCCATTCTGAGATACTTTAGGGTGTATGCAACCTGATGTTGGAGGCATTTTGTGTGGCATCATGTTTAAATTTTTGTGTAAATAAGTATTTAGCATTTTGTAAACTTGGAGGTTATCCGTTACATTTGTAAATGAAATATATAGCTTGGTAGGCAGGGTTACTGAAATTGTTGTTTTGATTTTTAAATTGGAATTTATCTAAAATATACTGGATAGTAGTTGATATTTGATTTAAATATAGAAAATAAGTGTACTCACCTTGAGTAAGAGTCCTTATACTCTTTAAATGTTTTTGATATTATATTGAATAATAAATCGTGCAGGTTATTTACACTTTGTATTTATACATTTACACTGTTTTTATTAATATAAAAGCATTCAATACATTAAACGATTAAAATTAGAAAATAAATTTGATATTGACGGAGTAAAGTCTAATAATATACAAGTTAATGATTTAGAAGGCACAAAACGTACAACCACCATGGCAACCAATCTACTACTGGTAAAAAAATATAAATATAACTACTCATTGCTTGATAAGAGGGGAGGTTACTAATGCACAAGATCTACAGTGGTGAATTCGAGATATTTTAGGCACATTCATAAGCTTATGGCTATCTAGTGAAGAGGAATTGTATCTTTGAATATTATCAAATATAGAAGGATAGGTATCAGTAAAGAAACAACAGATAAAAAATATAAAATTCCCAATCACAAATATAAAAAAAATTATTAGAAAAAAATTAGCCGAGCAACCCTTTATTATAAATCACAATAATATATACATCTACGATATATAAGGCTAAATGTACTACATTTACGAAACGAATAATAAAGACGTTAAGCTCTATTTTACTTTAAGACGGGTATGGGTGTGCAATCAAGAAAAAAACAATTCCAGAAAGCTTTCTGAAATACTTTGAAATTAATATATATTTTAAAAATAAGGAGTAGCTGCACTTATCATCCACTTGCTCTTACATTACATTTTGGTGGAGGCGTCGGGTAAAGTACTCGCTTGTAAGTGATAAAGAGAAAAGTCTATATTTATAGTGTAGAATTAAAATGTAAGTGTTGTTCTCATGCAAGTTTTATTTTAAAAAACAAATTTTACATGTTTTTTTTTTAAATAAATAACTTGAATGGGAAGGACAATTACATTTTAATTCGACACCATTCAAACAGGATTTTTTCAATTATATAGTTATAGTTAAAATTAACCAAAATAATTTCAATTATTTAGATGTCAGTAAAACAGGGTTTGTCATAGATTTTAATATATAGTGTCCACGGATAGAGTTGACAATAATCTAATCTGACAATAGGTATAATAGACCGAAAATTATTAAATTGCAATTTAATATTTGGGAAATAAGGCCCACTTGATCTGATGGTGATCTAAATTAAATATCACTTTTCACAAAAAAATGTCTTGCTCTATGTTTATTGCTGAAATGAAAAGCCATACTCTTCAATAACCTTACAGCTGTTGTTGTATAAATGTTGTTATATTATAGATTTTTTTATATAAGTATAATTATAATAAGTTTCATGTTCTTCAATCTTGTGGGTTTTAAAATATCTCGAAAAAGACAGTAAATATTGAAATGTCGATTAATTAATTTTTGTTCTTTAATTAAATAAGCCAAAAAGATCCACTAGTCCCTTGATGTTTGATTTATAATTAGATTATAATTGGCTAAATAATATACTCCGACTATTATTTAAATTCGTTTTTCTGTAAAAATATTCCGTTCCAGCAATTATTTTTATCCTCTCCTACCGTTGTTTCCGCTTTTGTCATCATCTTTTTGCTATTATTTCAGATAACGACACGACGCCTAGCTTTTAACAACTTCCCGTTGTGGTAGCAAATGCGCAAATGTTCCAGTCTTATTGGACTGCTTTTGTGAACTGCTTTTCTAGCGAGAGAAAGCATTAGAAATGTTTTAAACGATCGATTTTTTTGACATCAAGGAGATGAGAGGGGTGGAGATAATTTCCTTTTAAATGATTATATTTTATTTCACAACACCAGGGATAGGGGATGTATTAAAAATGTTTTAAATGATAAAATTCCTTTTTTTGTTTTAATCATTAAATTTATTTCTTAACACTTAAAAATATTGTCAACCATAAGGTAATTTTGTTGGAACACTTGCTTTTTAAGGAGGAAGAGGGAAATAATTAAGGTGTTTTAAGGAATAAAATTATTTTGTTTGAACAACAGGAAGGATGCTGCTTCCTTCCACCCTGTTAATGGAAGACAATTTAATTATTTAAAGCATTTTTTAATACTACATCCTCCCCCTTCCCCTTAATCTTGTGAAAAGAAATAGGAAACGGAAAGTGTTAACATCGTTCGTTTAGATTAAAAAAATGAAGTATATAACTAAATTATTTTTCTTAACAAATTTAGAACCCCATGTTTATCTGTACCATGTATTTGACTGTATATTTGTAGGTCTTCGACAACACGTCAAAGGTGTTAATATAAACGTTCTCAGTGGTTATACCATGATATGTTATTACAGTGTATTAACGAATTGGAGCGCTACTTCACTCAGATTACTTTCGCGCAGTTAAATAACTATTTTCTCCTTTTCCTATCTTGATAATTATCGTTAAAATAATCATACCCATTTGCATTTACAACACATGTAAGTAGAAAATGAAAATCTTCCTAAATAATAAATAGGATAGAGTTTTCAGTGTCATCAGCAAAATATGCGTGATGCAGAAAAAAAAAATTAAAAACTGGGGGAATGTTGGGGCCGACATCAAGACCGACATGTTTAGCTCACACACTGTAGGCTAACAATATTAAATTCTCTTTGAGTAATGACTATTACCGGAGATTGTCCACTACCTGCGGCATTCTAAAGTAAACAATTAAATTTTAACAGATCATATATACTTGTAATTGTATTAAAGAATGTATAATGGTATTTTAATAATCAATATCCCTTAATTAGCTCATTAATTAATTAATCTGTAAAAATCAACATCTATAAGAAGGTAATAAATAAGAAAATATAGTTGAAGGACAGCTGTCGCAAAGTGTGATATTTAAATTTGTGTAACAAAAACATGTGGAGACCTTTTACTAACGATGAACATTCAAGAAACGATATATTGCCGGATAGTAATATTTCGGTACGTGAAAGTAGTGATGCAATAGAAGACGATGTTGATAGTGCAAGAAATCATTGGAGCGCTGAAACACAGCAGATACTCCTGAATGTATGCAATAGTTTGAAAAGTGAGAGTTATGGGACTAAGTTCCCTTTATGGAAATTAACAGAAGTGTTTTACGGAACAGTACAAAAAATCGTTCAGGCTGGTGTATTTAAAAGAAAAATAAGGATAAGAAATTTAATATGTGTGATTTGATTTTGTGAGAAGGAAAATATACCAGTTATACAAAAGAAGTGAAGTTCCTACATTATGAAGTTTGTGCAATTCCTTGAGAGAACACAGTGTTGTATCAATTCGTTGTCGCACGATATAAAGGAAAATAGCTTTAAATATCCCATAGTTGATAAGCGGCATAAAGTAGTGATTTTGATGACTGAAGCAGTATTAAAATTATGAAGCTATGATAATCTGTATTATCATGTATTTAGCTAGTTTTCTTTGCTTATACAATTGTCATTTTCTTCATTTGATTTATGTTTAGCTAATTTTAATTTTTAAAGTATTCTTTTTTTGATTGTATTCACTTTTATTTTTATTTGATATGTATGTATGTTTTCCTGTACTTGGGTCTATCACCTGTTGGAAAATAAAATACCATTACTATAATATATACAATATACTTTTAGCTGATATGGTACAATTACAAGCAGGAATGCACTAATCATAGTATTTAAGTTAAGTTTAACGTAAAACATGTATTTACCTTAAAAATGTATGTACATATGTATGCATATGAATATATTTTAAACTCGAACATAAATGTTTTTTATAATACACGTTTAGTATAATAATATCTGTGAATACGTCCCTGTGAACCACCCGTGCTCAAAGAATTGGGTAAACATTGCTTTTCTGAAGTTCGAGTGCTAGTGAATATAACGTTATCGTTATATCTATAGACAGACTAATATGTGCATACACACATGTACCCTACTGTAAGTATTAACTTTGTGAATTATGACGTATCCAAGTATCAAATTCAAAGGATGCATATTAAAGTTTAGTTTGACAGTTAAGAAGTTTATTATTTATTGCCATACAGTGTTGTTATTTGGTTATAGTATAAATACGGGTTATGTGAGTTGTTTAATCCCAAGTAACCTTAAAGGAACTGTTATTTCCAGCAGATCAATTACTTTTGACTTATCGTCTTTTAAGCTAAAAAGTACAGGTACACTACTGTTTACGTTATCATACATTACGATTTGATGCCCTTTACATTCATGCATAAAATTAAATGAACTTCAGTGAAACGAAGCAACTATCGCTTTTTACGCTGGTATTATTAGAATTATTTGTTGTCAATTTTATAATATGCAACAATACAAAACAACATATTGTTAATACCACAAAATTGCCGCATATTCCGCGTCTAGAACCAAACCAAATTTCCAGAGGTAAGTGTAATCATGTAAACGCATACTCAGCAAAATTTTTCGCAGGAGGATCTGTTCGCTATGTTGAAGGTAGCAATTCAGCTAAACTAGAAGATAAGGTGTTTCGCTGCAGTACGTTGCACTTACTGATGTGGAAAATAACGTTTGATATTCGGAATTTTCACGATATGAAACATCGTGTTCCTTAAATTTCGATTTTTATGTTGGTCACTAATAAATCTGTGGCGTTTGCAATAAACAAATGCCTACATATTTTTCGACCGTAATTAGCGTCAACCTTTTACGGGTGCATAAGGTAATAATGTAAATATAACATGTATAAACAACGTGCAAGTTTTAATTGCGCATAGTCATATAGTGGTACTAGTAATGATACCATTGGAATTATATTTCCCATTGGGGTCAGATACATTCAAGTAACTTATAGACCTGGGATAAAATTCAATAGTAATAACTCGTGAGATTCCAATTTTTAGTCGATATTAATAGATGTTAACAATTTTAGCTTCATTCATTATATCCGTAGTTGAGCCGGTACTATGTGATTCTTGAGATAACTAGTATCTACGAAACCCCCAACAACAATGGTCCGTAAATATTGAACCGCAGAACTGAACAATAAGAACATTATTAATAAAAGTAAATTAAGAAAAACACAGCTGTTTAATTCAAGCTGTTTATTTAGAATCTTATCTCACTACATGTTTCGGACTAAAGCCATTTTCAGATAACTATAATAGTCAATAATATGTCAAAATGAATAAAATTGTTTAAGCTAATTAGAAATACATATAAATAAAAATATTTATAGGAGTATAGATCAAAACAAGTTTATTGATAGATAGAAACAATATTGATTGAAAAAACATTAAACTGCAATTATCTGTTTCGTCCAATTCAATTTAATTGATAAACACACACATTTTGGCTTTTGATTCTATTTTCTTTATTTTTATTAGTTTTATATAATAATAATAACCATTACATTAACATATTTTTATTTAGTCACCAGAAGATAACCTCGCACCAAAACAGATGGTGAGATAAGATTCAAAGTAAACAGATTTGATATATGCGTTTTGTTAATTGATTGATTATACCTAATAATTTCTAAGGTTTACTCTTTGAATATTTAACAAATTAGAAAAAAACCCGTTATGTTGAGTAATAGTCTTTCTATTTTAGTTTTTTCGGGCTGTTGAATTCAAAATATATTCCATAGATTCGATTTATGCATGAAATCATATCTACTACTGGCTATAATTGTAGTCGTCTTCAGATATCGGTAGTGCTCTTGCTTCGTTGACGATATCTTGATTGGTTTATTGTTATTTTTCATGTTCTGATAACTGACGGAATCTAACTGACAACATATTGTTTCTATTGTAAAATCTTTTTTGCCTCATTGCAGACATTACGTAACTGGTGTCTTTTTCCAGAAGAATATTAATTGTATAGTCGATTTAAGTAAATGTAATGTGGTGGATTAATGAATTGATATTATTTAATTGTACTGTTACTACCTTTCAGAATGTTCCCTTCAGGAGGTAAAGATGATCAGTAGAAAGACACCTACAGATCAAAATCAAATATTAGAATGCGGAGATTAAATATTTACAACAGATATTGACAGATAAAAGTTTCAGTTCGAAGGATATTTTTGTACAGTGTATTTTTTGGGCTTAAATTTAATTCAACAAGCACTTTTATATGTATTTATAATCCAATTTATTTGATATATCAACATTAGATGATAGAAAATAGCTGGAATTCGCTTTGTTCAAAATTCACGTGCGTGCCGAGTTGCATAATCAGTTGTATTTTTTAAATTGTTAATTAAGTGTAGTAATATGTATCTATTGTAAATTGCTAAAAGTATTTTTTTATGATATACACCCACCCACCCTTGTTTTATAATTGATGTAAGGTGATTCCATAATTTTCCAATATTTATTTTTATCAATTTAGTTTAAACATTTCATAGTTCCATTTGGTCACATGGATTTTCTCATATGTTAGATATCCAATATTCCCCTCACATCGGTGAAATTAACGGACTTTTCCGAGTCAGTTGCACTTTTCCAAAGAGAATCGCAATCGGTATCTGTTAGAAAATTGCAATTCGAAGGCATTAACTAGCCAACCTGCGTGAGACACGGATGTATCTCGACTAATTTTTATAAATTTTAACGACTATTGGGATAAAATTCTATTTATTCCAAATTCCAACCTAAAACCTGGTTATTTTAAAACGAAATTAATGATATTAATATTTTAACCACAATTTACCCACAAAATTATTGGGTAATCTTCTCCAACGACGAAATTCTCGAGATATGTTCCTGATCATGGCCCATTCTCCGTAATTCGAAGTATCAGGGCCTCATTCCACGTCCAATACCAGAACTGATGAGCGATGCGTGCCGATTTTCTCCCTTCAAAAGTATTCTGCGCCCATATCAACCTAAAAATAGGCATTTTATTTTAATTCTTATCTAATTCCAATAGTGCAGCAATTTTCACTAACAAATGTTGCATGTGCTACTCTACCCGTCATTCAAGCACAGAATCACAGATAAATGTCTCAAGAACTCGAGAATTTTGAAAGTTAACGTACAACGTAGTTATAATTATATAACTAAAATATATTGCAAAACTTGGAATTGCCATTAACAAACGTCATTGTTATTAAATAAGCGAACTCAGTTTGTGTACCTGAGATATTTACATTCTTATTTACGCTGTTTCTACACTGGCAGAAATTTCGAACCTTTCAAAATTAAAATAAAATCTCAGTTGATGTAACTTGTTGTTGTTTTATTTTATAAAGTTGATCAAGAACATTGATTGTTGTTGTATAAGAGTCTCTTTCACACAATTTCACTTAAATTACTACTTAAATTAAACTACTCTAACATTGAATATCCGAGTAGAAGACAGAGAACAACAACCTCCCACAGTGTCTTGGACTATACTAAAGATAAAATGGGGATATTTTTCTATTTTTCATTGTTTTAACGTCAAAGCGTGTTCTAGGCTATTGTAATAAAAAATTCTCCCCCCGCATGCCTTCTGGCATTAGAGAGGGTACACTTATGATTTATTATTAATAACTATACATGTCTATTTTAACATATAACAAACATATCTGATGATGACGTCACGCCGAAACATGTAATTTTTTCTTCAAATTCAAGTGAATGGAAAGGACAGTTACATTTTATTAATTTATTATCTACATCATTCAAACAGGATTTATTCAGTTAAATAGAGATGAGACTAGGGTGATTAAAGTTGGATTTTAATGATTGAATTAAAGCACTATATTTGAAAATATTTTTTTCGGACTGTGTGTTACTTCGTAGCATCACAGTATATACATCAAAGTCATCATGCATATGTACTCAAACAAATCACATAGTAAATTACACGTGTTCTATGAAAAGTGAACAACTTTATGCGATTATATGTCATATATGAAATACGACAATTGACAAATACCTATGACAAAAAATCATACTACAGCAAATAACGGCAGTTTAACAAAATAATAGATACATAGATATGATTACCACAACAAAGGAATAATAATAATAATGAAAGGTATATTCTGAGCATCAGGAAACCATGATAAAGTTTCCTGTATAATCAGATTTCAAAACATCATAAATAGAAATAATCTCCTGCGTGCTAGTATCTACATGTCACAAATAAATATAATGAATATATAATCTAAGTTACAACTTTAATTTATGGCGAAAATATTTCGTGCACTGTGTAAACTTACACATGAAAATATAATTGATACCTACATTACGAACAATAAAATTTACAAGATAAGGTGTAACAAATACAGCTCCTGCGTATTTTCCCCTAATCAGTTGGAAATTTGATTACTTAAAATGCAACAAAATTATAATGATACATAAAATTACTTTTCATCTTGAAAAATACCTCACTAAAGCGTAAAGTATAATACATCAAACTGTATTATATTACAGGTCCTGACATAATTTTGTATGTTAAAGTTTTAGTCCCGTGATCGTAAGTTGTCAACGTCAGCAACGTAACATTACTTTTTACTTATTACAGTATATACATATAAGAAACATATACTGTAAAACAACATCCATCATTTACGAATATTAGAAGAGGTATTGTTAAGTTCTTAAAAGAAACCTTCATTTTTCTCATTTTAACGTGTTTACGTAAACAGTTCGTTGTTTAAAATTAATGCCCTACATAGAGGCAGGCATAGGCTCTACTACGAAGAACACCACAGACAACAAATAGTGTAGAAATTAGAACAAACTGCTTAAGTGGTTTAAAAAGCCTAATACAAACCATATTTTTTTTTTATTTCCATACGGCGATTAATTTTGCAAGATAATTTTCTTTTTAAATAAATAATAAACAATAATAACGGCATGAATTAGTTGTACTTGTAATTGTTCTATTGATATTTTTCAATATGTTTTTTCTAAAATAACTTTTTCTTCTCGGCTTTTCTGATTGTTCTTGCTATAAAGACTCTAACTTTCTCATTTGTACGAAATATTGCTTATAATTAACGCACTAGTGTAATTTTTTTATGTTTGCGTCGGTTCTGAAATTTACATATAAAATATATTACACCAAAATGACTCATTAAATTTTTACACTTCTGTTCTTTTCGTTTAAATAAAATAAAATAAAGTGAAAAAGGACCAGTGGTTATTATTTACTATTTTATCACACTGTGTATTGTTTTCTTAGAGTTAGATTTACCACATATTTTTCCTTGGCTTCGCTTTTATACTTCAGGTATTATAATTACAAATTTTATTAATAAATTTTATTTAGTTCTTCTTATCGCATGCATATTAGATATAAAGTGCTAGTCATAATTATTGTACGACAACGAATCTAGCTGTTGATATTTTCAATCCTCTCATAAATTCGTAGTTTTGAATTGATAATTAATTAGGAAGTATTTCAAGCAGACACTACAAACTTTCTTTTCTACCACAAGTAATTATGGACATTCAAATAACTTTTATAAATTGTTTGGAAATGAAACAAACTAATGAAATTACTGTATTCTCAGAGAAGTAGTAGCCGCACTGAATGGTTTTGATCAGTTTTGGTAAGTTTTAGCAGTTTCATAACTAATTAACAAAGGAGTAATCCAAGTAATCATTTGACACCTCTTGATTTTATTTGTGACATAAAGAGTTTATCGAACACCAGAAACAGCAGGGAAGCATTAAAAATCCCAGTTATTCAAGCATTTGCGAATTTGAGTCGAGAAATTAGAGCCAATACAACCGAATAGTTAAATGTTTGAAAGTGAGCGGCCAACAATTTGAGCAATTATTAAAATAATGTTATTTTTCCTTTTTAAATTTAAGTACGTTTTATTTTTACATTAGCTAGTAGACTTAAAAGAATCTGTTGCTCATTAGTGTTTACGTAGATACATTTTATAAAATCTTCTACTTTCTCTCTCTCTCTCTCTCTCTCTCTCTATTAGTTACTTTTCCATATTTAGCGATTAGTATCTTGCAAAGTACAATAATTTCATGGCATATGAATGGGTCTCAAATATTTTTTGAAAAGAAAAAATAAAAAAGTATAAACTGCAAAAAAATGCCTATGACCCAAAATCACAAACGTGTAGATATAGGAACACTATACCGTTTTCAAAAGCAAATTTACCATATTTTGTAAAGAACGATTAATATACAGGGTGCTCTATTAACAAATGATTTAGAGGTAAATGTGACTTATGAAACGCTCGGTATATTTTAGTTGAAACAGCTGTGATATAATAATAGATTGGAAGGGTTGGATTGTCCAGAAACTATTTAATTTATTTTTACCTCGAAAACGCTTTAAATTAGGTATAGGGAGGTATATGTAAAATTTGCACAAAATTTAATAAAGAATCCAATAGTCAAAAAGGTATACGGTTCGATTTCAATTAAAAAAATTGTTACCTGGTTTTGGTAGAAAAGAAAATTTTGGAAACACTTTTGATGTTTAGTGCTCCATCTGTATATATATTTATTTATTTATATTATTTCATAATTTTTATATAATTTATACAAAACTGTTCCAAATTCCTACGCTCGTAGAATGTTGCAAAGTTGTAAGTAAAAATACGATGTTCCATTTCAAAATAAGAAAGCATTTCAAATTTAAAATTTATGAATACCTGAATATCTACAAAACGGTAAAGTTTAGGAATGAGGAACTCTAATACAAACTGCCCCTAAATAATACTAAAAATTCACTAGATCGATAAAAATTTATCAGTTGATTTCAGACTAAACAAGTACCCTATCCTACACCGGAAATATTATAAACCTGAAAATATTTTTTTTCTAAACGTTTCAAAGTCGGTCATGAGTATTCGAGTTCCAAAATCAAATTGCTGCTAGAAAGAATTCTAATCAACCAGTTCAAAAGTTTTCAAAAAGTACTTAATAATCTGCAATAAAACATATAATTTCTCGAGTCGAAGAAAATTTTTAGTCATAACTAATATTATTTTCTAATAGGTATGAAATTTCATATTAATTTAAAATTTATTTGATGTATTAATAGAATTCTGCATTTTATTTACGTCGCGGTATTAGTAGAACCAAATTTTCTTTACTAGAAGTGTTTCTATTCAGGATAAAATTGGATGAATTATCAATTTGCATGCTTTACTGCTTTCAATAGCGCAATTCAGATAAATAATGTACAAAAATAATGATTACAAATGTTTCATATCACTTTTCAAACGGATCGCTACATTATGAATGTGGAAATTCTAACTGTGCACAATTTTGATTATATTTCCGATATATGTATGTATGTATATGCGTACTTAACCCCAAATACGAATACGCCCAGGGTTTTTATTGAATTTTAAAAACCGACATTGTAGCATGGAGTGTTTTCTCCGTCAAATAAAAAAATCCACTCTCAGTATCTGCCGGGAGCGCGATTATTAACGCAATAAAGGTGACGTTCTCATCTGTTCGTTATCCGCTACTACGGAGAGATACATTTTGGTACATCCCGAGATATGTATGAGGGTTGAATCGATAGTTCGCAAACCGATCAGTTCTTTCATCTCTCCTATTTTCTAGGTATTTCGTTGCCCTGTATAAATAGAGCGCTTGCAAACTTTTCCAATAGCATCCTTTTATGTCATATGCGGTGAATCTATTTGGTGAGTTTGCTGCCATTTGGAGATGATTATTTTGTTTGCGCCCCCAAATATTTTATTGTTATAACTTTCAGCACGTATTTTTCTTCAGAATTTTCCATTTTCCAAGTATATTTGTATTATTTCTTTCCTTTCTAAACGGATAAGTCACATATTATATACAACAATTTAATTTTATCGAGTTCAAATAAAACTAAAGGGAAAAAGAGAAAGTGAGAGAATCAAGAAGTTTTACACCTATATGATTCCGGAAGCTGCAACTTAATAATTTGTTTGTAATTTAGTTTAATACTAAAAACAGGTCTTTTAATGGGCAAAGAGAAATATATCATAAAAAAATGAGTTGCAAAAAACTAAAATTCAGGTATTTCTACTCGTGATATTCGTAGCGTTCGTACTTTTTCCATTATATATGTTATAAACAACGACAGTAAATAAGTTGAAAAAATAATTAACAAGAGTAATTTACGTGTACCTACGGCACGAAACGGCTACATCAAAAGATATTTTTTCGTCGCAAGGCCGAACGTAACTGTTATCACTGCATTACTAACAGAAATTAAAAAAAAAAAAAAACAAATTACAAAGTTTACAAATAAAAAGAAAAACAGTTATTTATACTTGTGAAGGAAAATTTTAAAATGGAGTAAAATATTCTTTAAAACGTTAAAGATACATAATTAGGGCGTTACATCTGGAAAACGGCATTTACTAATGGTAACGTCGTAGAAAAATAGTAGATACTGTAAGTAAAATATTTTATATCAATAGTTTAGTCATATTTTGAAAGTTACGTAAAAATAACGGTATATATGAGATAAACATAGAAAGTGTTAAAAGGGATAAAAAAAGTGGTTAGTAGCAGAATATCATTTTTTGCTATTTATCAAATATATAGTAACTGGACTTATGGCAATATGAAAATAGGCTCCTCACATATACTACAAAATTCAAGACAGATACGGTATATTTTTGAAACCACCTGGCACAAACATGAAAGCAATTCTTTGTCATCTGCGCAATAGTTATCCTTATAACACTAACTCGATTCATTTACTAGCATTAAGTAAACACACGCAAATGTTGCGCCAAATATTTATTAGATTATTAGCACTAGTTGTTCCCTTATTGGATTATATCAGAAAGCTATGTTTTATTTTATGTTGCAAATATATTTTCTGTTTTTAATAATAATGATAGAGCAACACAACCCTATGTAGAACTCAAATATAATGAAAATATTAGATTTATTTAAACAAAAACTAGCAGCGCTCTTAAAGAAATTACCAGCTTACAAAACTAGTAATTTATGCAAGAAATGAAACCATCAGTTTGCGATAAATCA
Source organism: Protaetia brevitarsis (assembly GCA_004143645.1). NCBI lineage: Eukaryota > Metazoa > Arthropoda > Insecta > Coleoptera > Scarabaeidae > Protaetia > Protaetia brevitarsis. The sequence goes on from RXPK01000114.1 coordinate 1,279,062, forward strand.
GAAAACGTCCTATCAAAACTTGTAATTGTCCCTGATGTGGGAAAAACACACCATTTATACAATCAAATGTCAAAGATTACTGGTCAGCAATTTGGAACAATCTGGGGGTAAAGGGTTGGCTGCTAGAGTGCGCGAGATTAGAGTAGAAGTAACTAGTGAAAGAACGCTTAAGTTGGAAGACACCGAGGCTGAGTAAAATACAAAAGCAGTTGAACAAGTTCTCATTAATATGTGTATAGTTTGCTCGATACTACAAAATCCTCAAACATTACCATTTTTCTTCATGGAAGGCATGAACACTTAGTACCAAAAACAGTAAGCTGTGCAGAAAACTCCTCCAACTACAAATGAATATTTTAGGACCATCTTGTCTGAGAAAACTTGCTACGATATTAGTTTATCCAAAAATAGAATGATTATAAGGAACAACTAATTATTGACGGTGTGGTAATGAACACCGCTATAAGAAATATAGAACAACTGTATACGGCCGACTAATAAAAACTTTTAGATAACAACCGGCAGTCCTAGTTTTAAGTAATTTATTGATTACTTTAGATACTGAATTGAACATATCCAGGACAAACAAGCATTTCAAGTGACCGCGTGCATGCAACGCAAAGTGATATATGTTCACCTGGCAGTGGCTGGTGAAAGTAAAGGCAGAAGAATGAATATTCGAAGACGGATCTTCCAAGAATATGCCCTCAGTACCCGTTGGTTCCGTTTAACCAAATACGCAATATATATAAGATAGGGAAAACTTGATGCTGAAGTTAACTATTTATGGTATTGGGATAACTTAAAACTAGGTGCCAGGGTAGAGTTCTTAAAGATCTGCTGGACTATGTCACCCTGGATATAAGGAGACCTGATATCAAGATCAATCGTAACTAGAATGAAAAGTAAAAGAACTATAGAAGTAGTTGGTAGCTACAAGCCAAATAAATTAGTAACAAGACTGCAAAAGAAGAAACAATTGATAAATACTTTCAACGCCAGAGATGCCTTTATTTTCATTAAGATTTAGTCGTTAATAATACAATAATATTTTCTTATTACTTTTATTTTTTTCATTTTAATTTTTATTATTATTAATCTTTTTCAATGTACATAAATCCTGTTCCTATCCAGAAGGAATAAAAATGTCCATACATTAAAAAGAGTAGAACTTAAGGCAAAGTGTGTATGTTCTCCCGTGGCTCAGTGGGCGATCTGGATGAATGTGTACATATGCCATGAATAAGTTAAGGAAGTTGGGTATTTATTTCCATCAAAGCCAAATACGATTTTAATAACAATTAGTGGCGTTTGCTTACACTAATTCCATCACAATAAATTATAATTGTATTTGTACCGCGCATAAATTACGTTCCTGATCCTAGATTACACACCATTTGCTGTTCATGTGAATAGTCTGCAAATAAACCGCAAATCTCTGTTTACACCATGCAGTACGACAACTACATATCAGGCCATAAGCTCTCCAAATAGATATAAACCATAATGTTCATGTACAGATAGTAAATGTTGAGATGTTTAGACGCTTGAAGTAAGCTTACCTTAAATTATCACTTTGACATTTATTTTACCAAGTTAAGGTACTATAGCTTCCTTTTTCATGAAACAATCACATTTCCAGCAACATTTGTATTAGAAAAAAATGCAAATTGTGCAGAAACTAAAAGATGCAACATCGGTTCAATAGTAAGACCCAGGACTTATAATGATCTTCAATGATTTTGTGGGTGTTAACTGAATTCGAAAAATGTTGTTTTAATTAAGCTACAAAAAAAAGGAAAAGGGAATGAAAAAAAAATTAAATTAAGAATTTGATCTTTTTATATGGCTCAAATTCCATTACAAATAACTTTTTGAATATTATAGTACATAACGTTGATTGTTATAGGTTCGTAGCTTACTTCTATGTCGGTTTATAAATGGTTTTCTCATACTTTAATAAAAATTTGTATAATAGGTAAGCTGTAGCACAACTGAGCTAGCTTCAATAATTGAACCTCCTAATGTAAAAGATCAAACACAAATGTCATACACCAAAAATCGTTTTCGTTCAAAAATAGGCTGTAGTCATTTTTTTATGTTACATGCCTTAAATAACGCGGAATATAAACATTTCCAACAATCAGTATCTATTTTGCTCTCAAGTTGATTCCTAAAATAAAGAAGTGAATTACATAAGATTAGAGCATCTGTTTCACCGTGACCTTTTCAGATTTACCGAAATCTTAGTCCTAGAAGGCACTCTCTAATTTTGTCCTTTTCATCAAACTTATCCTCTTTGATAGCAGTTCCTTTATGTAGGTCTGAGCTGTACGATTCTCCACGCCCATAAATCTTCCTCGCCAGACTATCGTTTTAACACAGCGCCTGAACCAGTATTTCTTTCCTCTGGCATCAGTTGAAATTCCCATAAGGGCCGCCTCCTTGAGTTCATCTAAAGCTATTGTTGGTCAGCACTATGCGTTTTACTTATCGGTACTTGCTTGTGTATAAGTCTAATACTGTAGACGTAGCACTTCTTTAAATATAGATATGTATAAATGGCCGGTTTAGGACTACTTCCATTGCAGTGGTAGGAGTTGATCTAATAGCTCTCGTGGCACTGTCACTTAAGAGCAGCATGTAAAACAATAACCGAGAAATTATCGAGGGTGGGGGCTTTAACTCGAAATCGTATCTTTGGGGTGCCAATCTTGACGACCAAAGAAGCGAAGTTCTGGCCGAGTGGTTAGCAGAAGACGACTTAAAGGTGCTCAATACTGGAACTGAACCGACGTTCCGAAAAGAGTACAGTGAATCATTTATCAATATAACATTCAGCAAAAATAAGATTGCTAGCAGGTCTGAATCTAGAAGGCTCTAGAGGAAGAAACCCTCCGCTGTCACCAACTTAGAGGTGGGAAATCCTACCCAACAGAGTTCCTGTGGTCCAAATTACGACAAAAAAGAATGGCGATTTACCATGGAAAGAAGAGACGACTTGATAATGGAATTTAGCCTAATGGAGGGGCTAACAGAGAACACTACAAAATCTTGTGACAGAGTTCTACTGAGGAAGTTGTGCCCTGGCAGGAGATCGGTCTACTGGTGGATCGACGAAGTTGCTACAGCAAGAAAGAGATCTCTCCAGAGCAGAAGGGCACTGGTCAGTGCGAACAAGGGGCAAAATGTATCCAAAAAGGCTATCGGGCACACTATATACACCAAGGACAGGTTGAAGCTTAAGAAAGCCAACAAGCGAAGAGGGCAGCTTGGAAGAGGCTATTAAGCGAGATCGACAACGACAGATAGGGTACGGATTACCAAATTGTTAAAAAGAAGCTTCGAACAAAACCTACAGTGGGATTGAGCGCCAATAAACAGCTTCAGATTGCCAAAGCGCTGTTTCTAACGCATGAAACGATAGAATGGTCTAAACTAAAGGTAAAAGGAGAAACAATCCTTCCTTTCACGCTAAACGAGTTAGCCCAAGCTTCAAATAAGATCAGGGAGAAGACAGCTCCGAGACCGTATGGTATTTAGGTTGAGATCATCAAGAAAATTGCGAAAAACTACGCGCCTACTTGTCGAAAAACTATGAATAAGTTGATACAATCTGGTCTCTTCCCTGACGCGTGGAAACTAGCAAGGTTGGTTTTAATAGAAAAAAAATAAAATAAAACCACCCAGGAAACGACGTCATACCGACCAATATGCGTTCTAAATATATAGCGCCAGGAAACTATGTTGTCCAGAACGCATTTAACTCGGCACCGTGGAGCAGCATTATTGGCGAACTAAGAAAGGGGGGGATTGCACCCTATGTTTACAACATGTTGATTAGCTACTTCCATGGAAGGGTTCTGTACGTTGGTGAAACACATAAATTGAAAGTGACAAGTAGGGTCCCGCATGGATCAGTTTTGGGGCCTATACTATGGAACGTGTACAATGATGACATTTTGCAAATTCCAGTACCGGAAGGCTATGCTGACGACGTGGGTGATGTTGTCATGGCAAAGAATGCGGGGGTGATGGAGGTGGTTGCTCAACATGCGCTACACAATATATTGGAATGGCTGGACGAGAAAGATCTGAAACTTGCGCCACATGAAACCGAAATGGTACTTCTCATAGGAGCAAGGAAGACCAAGGAAGTCAGCATTCACTTGGGCAGCAATTTTATTCGAAGCCAGTCGTCACTTAAGTATCTGGGGGTCCACAGAAACATGACGATGAGACACCATGTACTGAGAACAGCTGAAAGGGCCACAAAGTCACTAAACAGTGTTCGCCAAATAATGCCTAGGACGTCTGGATCCAATGAAGACGTATCTATGCGTCTGTTGCGCAATCTATTATGCTACATGCAGCTCCAATATGAGTGAAGTTAATGGATAGAAATTCCCATAGGCAAAAACTGTTGAGCCATCAGAGGAAGGCTGCTTTGCTGATAACGAGTGCCTGCAGGACATTTTTCACTGGGGCCCTGTTGATCTTGGCGAAAACTCTCCCTATCGATCTAGTAGTAATAGACCACGGTTCAGCCGTTCAGAAGAGAACGAACAACGCAAACACGATAGAAACATTGTAGAAGAGGTGGCAGGACCAGTGGACAAAAGATGACAGTACTACTGATTGGACAAAGAGGCTAATAAACGGACCTGAAGCCGTTGCTAGAAAGGAAACATGGCAAGATAAATTTCTACTTGTCCCAAATCCTGAGTGGCCGTGGGTGCTGCCGGACGTACCTTCGACGTTTTCATCTACTGGAAATCGTCCGATTCCAGTAGATTCGAAAACGGTGTGCTCTGGGGTGTTCGTGAATGTGGATTCACGAACACCCCAGAGCACACCGTTTTCGAATGCCCGGAGTGGAGTCAACAAAGAATGAAGGCAATGCAAGTAGTAGTGAACACCTGAAAACATCGTCGGCAAAATGTTAAAGAGTGAGGCTAACTGGAACGTAATAGACACCTTGGCAAGGGAGATTCTGCGTGTGAAGATTTAATCGGTTAAGAACGCACCTGATGGCAACAGAAGACATAGAGTAAGTCTAGCAAGAGCCCGACCACCTACTTTGATGTGTGCGCCACACACCGGCGACATGAGCCGCCGGAAGTTTTTCGAAGATTTTCCCCTGATTTTTCCCCTTTCGCGTAAAAAGAAATAGCTCTCGTGGCACGCAGTCACGCCAGCCTTTTCAAGCTATTTAACGTTTTGGTTGCTACCGCCTGCTGTACCTTTGGCCGCCATGCTATTGCGCCGTATGTTATCATCGATCTGATTATCCTTGTGTATAATCAAAGAATATTGAGGCTAAGGTCACAAATCCTTACACACAGGCTCCTGTTGTACCCGTCCAAAACTGTGCTGGTTGTATTCTGAATATCTGAGTTCCATATATGTCTTTAACCAATCCACATCCTAAAACATTTCACCACATTGCCATATGGAATCCTTTCACTTCCTATTACTAGTGCGTATAAGCCTTTTCGCATGAATGCGGCAACCTGTGTTTTTCGAGTCTTGACTGATGCCCACGCTTGTTTACAACATTTATCGACTGAAATTAGAGCGGTTGGCATATGTTCCACCAGAACCTTTAGAAACCGCCCTCTGGTGACTATTGTGAAAGAACAAAGTAAGATTTAGAGTATATAGCCATCACCACCAACGCATAAACAGGTTCATATATACTTTGTTACATATTTCCACCATTTTCAAGTTAACTACTCACGTTAAATAAAAGGAAATTTCAAATTGTTTTCCATAAATATATTTCTTCATGATTGTAGTTCCATCCAAACGGATTTTCGTTTTGCCAATTTAATAAGAATTTTTTTAATAAAGGTAAAAATGCAATCTGCTATAAATTCATACTTTCTTTAATATGTTTGTAAGCTACGTCAAATATTACGCATTTCTCAAAGCTGTTCGCCTGTACTAACTTCAATAGAAACAAGCTCCTAATTTAATTCAGCTTCAGATCTGTAGCTTTCACTATGCCGCAGCTGTACATGAAGGAGAATTATTACTAGATTATTTAATATCCAATAGAACTGTATTAGTACTTTCGATGCGAGTTTTGAAATTCTCAATTCAACGCCAGGGTGACATCGTACACTACTATTATATAACTGATGCGGGTTGGTGACAGCTGTTGTTGAATGGTCGTTGTGAAACGTTATGAAATACTAAATCAAAGTCTCAATTTACGAAGTATTTTTATTTAAAGAGCCGTGTAACCGAACCACAAAATTTTAATTCCGTGTTAAACCAAATTCTTTATAAATATTCATTGAATTTTTCTTTAAAACAAAAGAATGGTTTCCTAAAAGGAAATGTAAAGTTAAATTCCATATATAATATTTAATAAATCCAAGAACAATAGATTCGGTATCCAGAGGATGAAAGTCAATATTGTAAAGTTTATAAAGCTCCCTCGCTATTGCCTTCGCAAATTGTATTTTCTATATCGAGTTGTATGGGAAAGAAGCGCGTATCTCGGGATTTCCATTGATATGATGTGAAAAATGAGAGGGTGTACAAAGAAATATTCATAGTGCAATAAAACGTCTTGAATATACAGAAATACAAATTTGTGAATGTAGTAAAGTATATTCGAAAATCCTATGAAGTATTGGTGTTTGGAAAATAAAAATATCTGTCTTGCAATGTTCTTTTCAATGGCGAGTTTTTAAGTAAAAAGTAGTACATCACTCAAGCCGCTAATCGAGATTAAGAAACAAAAGAAAACGAGGCGTAAGAAAATCACTTTTGCGTTCAAACAAACCAATATTGTAGAGCAAATGTATTTTTTCTCTATCGCCGAAATGCGCTATTGTAAATCAATTAACGGCAACTTAAAGTTATTTTGTAGTAAGTCCTAATGCATTTTTGCATTCTTCAAAACTCGATGCACTATATCAAAAAAACAAAAATATGAATTTTTTCGTGTACTTTTGGAACTTTTTGAAATCTGCTAGATGGGTAGGAAGTTTTTTCTGTATAGTGGTAACATACAAAAGAACACACAATTAAACTAACGAGTAAAATACAAATATATCAATATACCGAGTAGGCCACTACATTCGCGTCGGTATATATAAAAAAGTGGTAACCTGTTTCCAATTTTTTTTGGTTAAGGATTATACAGGTTTAGAAGGACCACATTTCAAAATTATTTTGAAGTACACAGGTAACTCAAACAAAAATTACACACAAAACTTGTGAAAAATTAAATGGAACACCCTGCATATTATGACATATTTTGAAAGTACAGACTAAATAAAGGCAAGTTAGTGTTAGGTATTTCCGAATAAACATTTATTTTAAATAAATGTTTATTCGGAAATACTATTCCATTTAACAAATTATATCCCTTTTTTTAAAGATTTTGCAAAAGAAACATTCAATAGCTTTTTCAGTATAAAGGAATATGAGATTCTACTAATATAACCACCCAGACCCTTACCATTCTTTGAATGACACCGTGCATTTCGAGGCTTTTATTAGAACTGAAAAAGCAATGAACTTCATGTATTTAACTGTTTACATTACAACAATCGATTTGAAGCTAACAGACCATTACCAGACAAGCTGAATACCACAGAACACAAGTACGTCGAACAACACTTCGGGAAAAAACAATATTTCTTTTTTTTTATTTTCAAAGTTCCATGTGTTCCAAACATTCACGTTACACACATTTCCGTAGGGATGAATTTAATTAAAATACGGTCGCTTCTACATTCCGTAATTTGCTCCTCTAGACATTTTAACTAACGAATGAAAATAGTTGAAGTACCCGCCTAAGCTGCACTTGTAATTAAAGATGTAAGTAGAGAATAAACGAGGCAACGACGCCGACGTAGCATAAATTTAACACCTTAGTATCAGCTAAACGATTTCTTTTTCAACAAAAATTTTAAAATAACATGAAACTTGGCAATAGTAATACGTGATACAATAAAATTAAATTACCTTTTCAAGTTTCATTAAATAGCACTGGTCTGCAAAAAAGGACAAAAAAAAATTAACAGCTGCATGGGATAATTGAATGAGTTTAATATATTTTTCACATGTAATACCGCTTTTGTGACGTCATTTTCCCTCTACCACGTTCTTTGCAAAAATAAGTGGGTTGCATTGAAAAAGTAATAGCGGCTATTTTTATTTTAATGAACTATCAATATTATTCCCGGCAGCCACAGTCGAAATCTATTCTTCTTATCTTTTATGTTTCTCCTTTCCCAGTAATTTTGCTTCTCTCGTAAGCATCCAACAGTAATCAGTTGGGATATTGACATGTCGTTTCTATTGCCACTACAGATGTTTTGATAAGATCTTTCAAGGAACAGGTTTTCTGCAAAATAATCAACTTCTTTGTTCATGATACCAGCTTTACACTTGCTAAATCTCTGGCGAAAATAATAAATACTTCCATTCGAATTAGAACATTGCTAAGTGCCCGTGATTTCCTATACACGTAAAAGTAGTGTTATAAATGCTTCTTATTTTATCAATGTTGAAGTTTTATTTAAAACTGACACTACAAGAGATCTGGGCATTGTTTTCTACAAATGCTTGAGTTTTAGAAACCACATTAATTACTTAGCAAAATTTAAACGATTAGGATTTATTATTACAAATTGTAAGCATTTTGATAATGTAAGAACATTGAAGACCCTTTACTATGCTTCTGTTGTGCGCTGTTTGGAGTACTGCTCTCTGGTGTGGTCATCGTTTTATATATTTCACCCACTCAGCATTGAACGTATTCAAGGGCGATTTTTAAAGTACCTGTCATTTAAGATTGATGGTCAGTATTCTGTGAAAGGCATTGATTACAATTCCTTATTGTGTCGTCATGACTTCGAAAGTCTTACTGAACGCCGCCTGAAGCACTCCTCAAGTCTTGCGTGGAGACTGGCAAATCGGCTCATTGACTTAAGTGATATATTATGTAAGTTGAACTTTCATGTTCCATCTTATCCATCTCGATTTATATCAACTTTTTCGCTGTCCACACCAAGAACTAATCTGTTAGTTAGATCTCCCATATTGAGTTTGTGCAAACTAGCTGATAAGCATTATGTGGATATTTTTCAGAATCCCTTGTAATTCTTGTATTACTAGTTTATTATATAGTACATGTAATTTTCTAGCTATAATTGTGTATATATTCTACTACTTATAATTGTCCTGCTAACTGGTGCTCACTGTTGGGCAATAAATATATTACTATTATTATTATTTATCCACAGATCTACAATACTTTCGTAGTTAGAGATCGTCTCCAAGAGCCTTGTGCACTACGCCCCTGAACGATCCACACGCTTCTTTTTATTTAGTAAAGATTCGGATAGTAAAAGAAACTTATTATCCAGTAGAAATGTCTAAAACGCCCCCAATTTTATATGTGTTTCACAAACCGCTTTATAAGCTCCAACCAGATGCAAAGCAGTGAAAAAACTAAACTGACGTAATAACGTTTTTCCCGTTAAGATCAAGACAGCTTGGAACACTCACCGATTTCTTCCCCATAGAGATCTTAAACTCCTCTGTCATACCAATGTAGGAAGCAGGGGAATTTTATACATTTTGCTGCCAACCCAGAAATATGGTGGAAACCAAGGAATTATAGCGAAAGCTTTGTCGTTTCTATCTAAATATACTAAACATATCTACAACTTTCTGAAAGGTCTTTTCTGTTGTGGGTGCCGTCTGACATAGCATCTCCTGAAACACCGCAGCCTTCTGGTCTTTTGTATTTAGTCTCCCATTTCTTTTACCCATTAAATTACACCAGCTAGCCCAGGATTCTAGCGTCCTGGCATAGCACACCATAATCTGAACGGGTCTCTGGCTAGTGGACACGCCAAAAAATCTAACTGGGTCATCGACCTTGCTTTGAGATAAGATCCTCATAAACAAAAAAGCAGTCGTATTTCTCCATAAGAAATTATTTTCTTGGCAATCGCGTTTGATATCACTAAGCTGAAGAATAAACGTGGCATTGGCTTTTCAGAGCTAAAGATCCGTCTTCACTAACAGCCGGGACAGTCTTAAATGCAATAACGTGCTAATCTGAGAGGAATGGTACCTACCATAGTAATGAAATTTTGTGATTAATTAAAAATTTCAAAGTTGGAGCCGATAAACAGGCTTATAATAAGTAAGTCTAAGAAATTCATTTCAGTTATCTTATATATTTCAACGATATTACTGAAAATTTGTAAATTAAATTGATAAGTTCATAACATATTAATTTAACTTACATCCTCTGCATTATAGCTTGGTAAATATTCCACAAGCTCATTCATAGAAACGAAAAGTAGAACATAGTCCAAATAACTTTCTTTTGATAAGATTTATATTGCCACTGCTGAAAACGTGATGGTCCGGGCAATGTCGCATGGAATCATATTTTAGCGAGTTTTTCTCGTACTTTGAGTTAATTATGTTCTTATTCGACACCTTCCAAACACTTTCCTCCTTAACGTTCAAAAAACTAATGGCCATTGTTTGCCTCTAAAACCGGATTTCCACTACAGCGCGGAGCTGGGATGAGAGGATATGAGAGCTATCTCAAACGCTGTGATTCGGCCAACACCACATGGCATAGTGGCCACTGACTGCCTTCAATTTTACGTTAAGCCAGTTTTCAACACTCCACTCTACTTAGATCCTACACGGTAGTGGAGATTTGTTTCTCCAGATTTCTGGGCATGTAATGTGTTTACTCATAATGTTGCTTGAACGAAAAATTGTGAAAGCATTCGAATGGCATACAGACGTGCCTAGACATTTTTTTTAGTAAATCAAGTGAGGAATTAGGAAATAGAACGTCAGGTAAATTATTTTTACTTACGGAACGTTTCAATGTTCATCATGTTTTGTTTATTTAAGAAATGATGGTTCATATATGAAAGAAGGTGTCAACATTATGCAATAGCAACGTATATACTTATTACAATGGGATATTGACGTGCAGTAATTAATTATATTTGGCAACAAATTTAAGAGGATAAAGAAAGGAAGTTTTTAGAACATTAGTAACTATGTGTGTGAATGATAAAAAATATTCGAAACAGTCATATTAAAAGCATCACTAATACTCCAAGAAAAAGTCAGTAATAGTACAAAAAGGGTTAGGAATTTATCGAATTATCGGTGCGCTGAAGAGAAAACACAGTCTAAGAAGATAATATAATAATATAATTAATCTAGATTTAAAAGGAAGCGTTATGAGTAGAGGCTATAATCTGGGGTGACGGGGACTAGCCAAAGAAGCAGCCAAGAGGAAAGAAAGGGTAAACTAAATTGCATTTTTTAAAGTACATTGCGTGCTTTTCAATTTTCATTTTATTAGGTAAGTTCATAAGACTGTGCAGTCGCGTACTCACTGACAGTTGCCAACTCACTAAGTTTCATTTCTGTGACACACAAAACATTTTGATCGTATTTTAGTTTATCTGCAATAAAGATAGGTAGATAAAACTAGAAACGAGGTACACGCTTCTAAAGAAGGATAAAACTCAACGGAACGAATTCCAAGTTAGTAGGAGGAAATCGGCTTTGGGTTTGGTATCGGGATATATTTTACGATTTGGCGGTCATCTTAAGTCCTAAAATTCGCGAAGAGATAACATCAAGGGAGATACGTTATGAAATTCGGATACCGGAATCGAATCGCGTAACGGTAAAAGTAAACCCAATCGATTTAACTGGTTTAAAGCGCAGTCTCGAAATTTACGGTGAAATTACGTGAATAATTTAGGTTTTATATGTAAATTTAGCTATTTGAATGATAAAATTCGTTCGACATATGAATTTTCTAGAAATACAGCATACGGATTCTCCGCAGTCATATCGTATAAATCATATATATGATATTGATGTTAAGTATGTATGTAAATGGAAAAGAATATGATTTTTTTTTTATTTCGCATCTTAAGTGCACCTTTATAAAGTTGGAAAGTTGAAATGGATGAACTGATGAACTTAAAAATTAAAATTTTCCTTTCTGGTCCCAGTTGTAAGATCAATCCCCGCATAGTATCGGGTTGAGAATTGATCATTAGTATCAAGCGGTTTATATTACAACTTGGGCACAGGCGCACAGTGGAACGGTACAATAGACGCATGCGGATATGGCAATTTTTCGAAGAGATTTGATTGAAGTAATTTCCTAAAATTTTGTAAGCTGTTCAGGTTATCGGTCATCTGAAATTTTAACATAATCCTAACGCAAAAAGCAAAGAAAATAATTACTTACATACTAAAATCTAATTAGCTACATTTTTTATTGTTTCTTTAACCTTTTTCTTCAAAGAAATACAAAACAAATTATAAATTAGAGAAATGCAGCAAAAATATTAGCAAATGTGGAAGAATAAAAAATTATTGCACGGACAAAATAAATTAAATAATTTATTTCAATTTTAAATTTTAAAAGCCAATAGGTATATATGCTGATACTATTTGCCCCAAACAAAGAAAATATTTTAAATTTTAGAAAATTACCTCATTGTGCTAGCACCGCATTTTTAACGGTCTCTTACACCTGAAGGGATATGCTAGGTTCCGTATCTTCACACTTCATCTCGGTATCGCTAGCTTCAGCTTGATGATGATCTCCAATGCTTAAAGGTTCAAGCGCTTCTGAAAAAAGCTTATAGTTGGAACTTTATAATAGAGCTGTATAAGAGGGTCGGATGTTATCAGCAATGCATGCAGAACATCTTCATTACTTGCCTGCCTACTTAATTCTTGTCTAAATTTTCTAGTCTTTATTCCTAGCTTCCAGTGCTTTCTAGGATAATTGGTCAATTAGCAGCAACATTTTTTTGATTGCTTCCTCACCATGGATTAAAACTTCGTGTACTGTTAATGCCATCATAATTTTCAGCAGAAATATGTTATGCTATGTCGAGAAATAATGATAACATTACTTTTAGTACACAGTATATTTATTGCTATAACATAAACCAACTTAATAGAAACCAGAGTACGATGTTAGTCCTCTTATTGAAGGTAATAACTTAAATATTTTGCAGGGTTGCAGACTTTCATTTTTTTTGCAAACTTCAAACCGGGCATTTACGGGAGTTTAAAGATATCTGCAAGTAAAGTTTCTAAAATGAAAGATTTGCGGACGCTCCGTTAGATAATAAATTTATATTATTTTATTATTTATTTTGATTAACAATAACATTACACATTATATAATTTTAAAATTTGATTTATTAGTTGCCAAAAATATAAGGGATATTGTATCAATATGATAGAAAACAACAAAGATGCACTAATAATACATACTCCATATTTGATTTCGGATTCATCGATTGTAAATATCAAAAGAGGACTATTGAAGAAATTTATGACAACAAAAAGATGGATGTCAATGATTTAATTTTGGCCAATTGTCTGAAACTGAACACTGACTCGATCCACTGTAAGCCGTTTTCCTCTTTGCGTTGAAGCAAATTGGGATAATTGTTTTCCACAGACAAATTTTCATTGTTTGGAAAATTTGGAAAAGACTTAGGCACTTTTTCATTAAAAAATTATGAGTTTAAACGGCATTTAATTAATAATCTCTCTAGTAGTTATTATTTGGAGTACATATGTACTGGTGACGGGTTTCTACGAAGCAATCTGGTATTTTATAACAGCTAGCGTTAGCAGTTTTCTGATGTACTATTAGACAACCATCTACTTGTCGGGCACCGAAAACAATATTGCTTTGTAGCAGTGTTGGACAAGAGGGGAGAAGTGAATAAATATCTACAGCGACTAGATACACTCGTGTTTATTCGCGCCTTGAGTGGGGATTAGTTTTAACTAGTGATTTATTGAGAGCCGACAAAACACGAGTATGTATAATCGCAGTAGAAATTTATTTACTTCCCCTAGCTTGTCCAACACTGCTTTGTAGCATTTTGGGAAACATAAAGCTAGATTTGTATCATGTTTGTAAATATCTTGCTACGAAAATTCTTTTTTTGCATTCTATATTAGATTTAGATAACTGAATAGTAACCAATTGTTTTAGGTATCATAATACTCGTAATCTCTAAAATAAATGGGATTTTTGTGAACTTGAAACTAAATAGTTTGTTGGTTTCAGTAAAGACAATAGGTAAATTTTGGGGAATGCTGATATCACCCACCACCTTCTAAGGGCATGCGATTTTTATAAGTTTGTTGGTTTGTTTATCGGTTCAACAACAGCAATGCGTAAATCTCGAGGGATGTCGAAGATTACCGACAGAAAGTCATCCTTCTTATCTTATCTCTTCATTGGTGCACCCAATAATGTCAAAACGTCTGGTGGCAATGAGTCTCAGATCGGCGATGTGTTTCATGTTGCCGGCTCATGACCTAGCCAGGAAATAAAATGAGGTGATCGAAAAGATTTTCATTGGTATAATACCCAGAATAATAAATAACAGTTAAAGTAATGATTCACTGAAGGTTCTACAGTTCCTTCAGGGTAAGCAGCCGTATTGGAAAAATTGTATTCCTAATAACATTTCCATCATACATTCTTCAATTCATTCCATACCTTTAGCGTCTTCTTTATAAGTTGTAACCGGCAACTTATGTGTAGAAAGTATTCCAGGAATCTGATTCATGTAAGTAAGGAGGATAGTCCGAAACTATACTATTCTGTGAAAGAAATTTTATTTTCCCTTTTCCGAAGATTGTTTATTTCTTCAGGTCTTGCCGTGCATATATTTAACTTACAATTAGTGTTGATACATTTTGAATTAATGTATTGCACACCAGTACCAAGGAGCCATATGGAAAAGAGCGGCAAAAAAAAACTGAAAATCATTTATTTAATGCTTTCTACTTTCTTCCAACGTGTGAAATTGAACTGCGAATAATCGGAAATGGAGTGAGAGGCACCGGTTCAACTCTTCATTTTCGTCTGCTTGCGTCCACGACAGTTTATAGCACGCAATTGTCCTGCTAATTCATAAAAAGGGATATCCTAGCAACATATACAATAAACAATTACAGACCTATTAGTGTATTACAGTGTACTAACAGCTTTCTCCAAATTGATTGAAAAAGAAAGTGTTTGTGTGTAAGGCCTTCGATAGTATAAACCATCAAATACACTTATGTTACGGTGTATCGTAAACGAACTACACTCATAAAAACTGATAACAAAACAGCTTACTCAAATGACAAGACTTAGGCATTACCCCTAAAATAAAATTAAAAAAAATAATTAGACAATGGATGCCGCAGGGCAGTACACTCAGTCTATTTATAATATCCTTTAATGATCTGTACAATATTCCAAATCAATTAAATCAATTAGCAATTAACTATGTTGACGATACTACAGTTTTATTATAGAGCAAATTCATGGTTGAAATTTGCGATACAGGAAGTATTCATATAAAAATATTGAAGAATGGCTACACGCTAACGACTTAAAAGTTAATCATCTGTTATAGTGCATTGAATCATCAACCATAGTAGATGTATTTATTATTTTATGTACACACCTGTTTGTAAGTCCAGTATATACTTGGGTTTAATCAATTCGCATTGTAGTCGTTGCAATTAAATATACAGGGTGAGTTTTTTATCTTGAGACAACGGAATATCTCTAAAACACTGCGTCAAATCAGAAAAAAGGTCTTAATAAGATTTGTTATAATGGGGCTCACTGAATGGTGCCGAACTCGATGCCCCACCTCACCCCCCAGAGTGGAAGGGGGAACAACTTTGAAATCTTAAATGGGAACCCCATTGTGTGTTACAGATTCGGATTCTACGCCATCAAGTATGTAGTTTTTGCTTGAAACTTTTTTTTTCGATTCGTAACAGATGGCGCTGTAATCGTAAAAAACGTAATATCAAGATTTTACAACATTAGAAGAAATTTGCTGTGGTAACATACTTCGATATTGTCGACATGTCTGCTGTATTGAGTATGTTGATACACTTAGGATAATGTGAAGGACATTTTTTTCCTGGATTTTTCTGACATCGCCGTTGTTCTCCTGATGTGGACCTTTTCTGCAACAGTTTTCTGAAGTGCTTCGGGTATCTGGTCCAAGTACTATTTAAATTTTTGTGTAAATAAGCATTTAACATTTCGAACAGTTTGAGGTTACTCTACATATTTGTAAATGGCAGTGAATATTGAAATTTTAATATGTATAGGTTGGTAGATATAGATGGTTCGTAGTTTTTTCTCTTATGATAGCGGGATATTTAAAAGATTATTTTGAGAGTTTAAAAATCCAAAATATACTGAATAATTGATAATATTTGATTTGAACATTCCAAATAAGTATACTCACCTTGAGCAAGAGTCTTATACTCTTTAAAATGTTTTAATATATTATTAACCAATAAATTGTGTATGTTTTGAAATTGTTTTTTATTAATATAAATGCTTTTAATATATTGAATGATTAAAAATTCAATCTTTAACAAAATAACCCACATCTGGTAAAAAAAAAATATAAATATAACTAGAGTCATTGGTTAAAAAGGGGAGAGCTTACTAGTGCGCATGATCTGCCGTGATGAGGTCTAGATATATCAGGTATATTCATACGTTCAACGTATAAAAATAGGAATCTGTAAAGAAAGAACAGATTTAATTATAAAGTTTTATTTATTTATTTTTTAAACTTTAGCCAGGCAAATGTAGTTTGAAAATCACAATACATCATAAACGTTTTGGTATTCTCCACTCGACAAGCAAATGTTATTTTACATAGTGTAGAGTTTAACAATTGTAGCTAACTAACAGTAAATTCTGCAAGGCTTCTCGGCGTAATCACAGACAATAATAAAGTGGAAAAAGCGCATCAACATGCTCTGCAATACTCTGAGTAGATTGCGTTTCGCTCTGCGGCAAATCAAAAATTTGGTTAGTGAACATGTGTTGCACATAATTTATACTGGTTGCTGTTATTCTAGAATTATTGTCTGGGGAGGCAACCCCGATTTGAGACTAGTATTTGCTTACCAAAAAAAGTTATTACATAATATGTTTCATTTAAAAATTAATTTAAAAAAATATAATATACTCACGCTAATTAGGATATATTTCCTAAAAATTTTACTTTTCTTTTTAAAAATAAACACATACTGCAAAACCTCACCTCAACACATCACTACGGTACTCGACACAAGGATCGGTACTATGTCCCAAAACATAGATTAATGCTAAGTGAAAATGGCCCTACTTACGCGGCATTGAAGTTTTATGATAAGTTACCAAGCCATATCCAAGCAATAAGTAACCTTAACTTGTTTAAAACAAATGTGCCCAGTTAATCGTTCAAATAGAGCTTTATTCCTTGCAGGAGTATTCGCACACATTTAGTACTTAGCTTTGACTTACTGCATTTATAATTCTTTATTTTTTTGGTTTTTCTTTATTTTTTGTTTTCTTTTCTCCTTTTTTGTTTGCAATTTTTCATTTGTAATCAACAAAGCAATAAAATTATTCTATCCTTATTAAAAAATACTTGTGATAAATTACGGCTTTAGTGCGTGGCTTTCAAATTTCATAAAAAAGGAAATAATATATAGTTTATGTAGGAGCTCTACTGCCGCTGCACATACTACAAAAGATAATGGAGCAATTATAAAGCAAATTTTAAGACGTTTGCTTACCTTAATAAACAACAATTAATAGAAATATTAGTACCGGTTTTTAAATTAACACATATTACTGGTATCAGTAAGAAAGGTAATTTACAAATTAAATATCACAAAAAATATTTATTGCAAATACGTTTCTATAATCATGCACCTGCAATTTGTATGTGAAGCATTGAGTTTATTAGCATGCTTTTTATTGTTAATTTTGTTAGCAGGTTCCTGTATCCTGTACATTAGCATAACAGTGAATATCGAGTTAGTAGAAAGATTGTGCAAAAGTTAAAAATTGTAATATTTCGGTGTGATCCTTCGAACGATGTCACCAACCCTTTCACAATCCTTTCCTCTGTATTTTGTTTCTGCCCGAAACTCATCATCCAGTATTAGTAGGTATTAGGGGTTCGATTCCTCGTCCCATCCACTGCGACCACTAAGATCTATTGCATGCCGTATGTTGTTTTAAAGCTCATTCAAAGGGTACAGATCCTTTAGGTAATCCAGTATTTTATTTAGTGAATAAGATTATTTTCAGGTCTTCTGGAATCAACCTTCCTAAAGATTATATTCTCATAACAGCGGGGCGGTGGTAGAAAATACGACATTATTTCTATTTCTTTACCCTCTAAACACAGTCGGTATTCAGTCTCATCGGAGAGTCCGATTTTGTACAAGTGTTATCTGAGTTTACAATGCCTTGCAAATACAAAAACCTTGACACTTTTACGGTAAAGTACATGACCAGTACGGTTATTCTATATTTCGCTGACTTTGATAGAATGTGTTGCATAAATCAAATTCTTCCTCTACACGAGAATAAATGTCCAGCAATAGTTAAATTTGCTGTCGATCTATAGGTACATCTAAAAATGTTTGGAGAGCAATTGTTGAGTAGCATTGCAGTTCATCATCAAAACAAAGAAACCTGAAAAAACCGGTGATATGCTTTGATAATATAATAAGTAAATGAAAGAAGGAACCCAGTTGAAGCATTGCAAAATCTACATCATAAAAGACGTAATCTATAGCCTATCACGTTGTACGTAAAATAACTCCAAGATCATACAATTATTTATCGATACAATTTATAGACAGAGATCTATTTAAACATAAAGTACTCGAATGCATCTAAAAAGAAGCCACTAAAGCTTTTAATCTTCGGGAAGACACGTTCTTGTATAATTCAGAACAAAAGTGGAAAAAGAGAATTATATAGGCGATCATAAAAAAAACCCCTTTGCGAAATATTACAAAGCAGATAAAAATGAAAGGCAAATATTTCATCTTGCGTCTAAAGATCCTCGAGTTTGAGCTTAAAGAAATTTGTAACATGAAAGAAAAGGAGAAACAATAGGGTTTGACTCGCTAATTAAATTAAAAAATGTTTTCTCTTGCTTTCTGTAATTAATGATATTTTAATTGAGATAATAATTATTAAGATTATAAGTAGCGGCTACTCTTAAGCTCAGACGGCGACCACAGTGTAGTGAAGGGTACCAGAATTGAATAAGTTCACTTCTTAATAACCAAATGGAAATTGATAAGAAGTAATTGCAAGATTACAGCAGTTATGTGCTTCTATAGATATTTATTAAAATTTCAATATTTTCTCATATTTTTCTGTATCTTTCATGCAAGTTACGTAAATATTACTCACATAGAAAGCATGTTTACAGTTCTTTTCATTTTATTTTCTTAATTTCCATATCTATAGATCTGAACAAAGAGTACGACGCACTTGTAAGTAAATACAAATATACGTACAGCATGAATAATATCAGTATAATCTGGAAGACGGGTGAAGCTATAAAAAAGAACTCTTAACTAGTGACGTAAATTTATTGGTCATACGAATAAGAAGCTTAATGAACAATCTCAAACACAGCACCTTGGTACCTAGAAGTTAAAATACAGGGAATTCAGCCCTAAATTTAGAAATAAGTTATCAAACCACGTACAATACATATGTTACTTGAAATAATAGCCTAGGTAGAAATTTATTCGTAATTTAAATACGCTTCTCCAATACAAGGCTATAACATTTAGAGTTACAAACTTTTTTTCATATATCGATCATATCAGTGTTCGAAATGTCGCAAGCATCAATCATATCGATACTTGTAAAATATCAGTCCAATAATAATGATTCGATATATCGATAACTAACAGCTTCTTGCGGGTTACACCGGCCGTGAAAGTCTACGCAGTGTTATCGATATATCGATGTTAAAAAGTGGCGTAAAAATTCAAAATTGTGCTCACGATAGTCATCCATTTTATGTTCTTGAAAAATCGTGATAGTATTGTTCCAAGAGCACTTATTTGTAAATAGGTATAATAAATCGGAAAAAGAAAGAAAGAAAATGAAAGTAAAACGCACAAATTACAAACGTGTACATAATAACCTATATTACCTAGAGAGGTAATATAGGATATGTTTTTTTTGCATTGCGTTGATGTAACAAGGTATTACTAACCGTGATGCGATTTCGACCACACCACTAAATAATATAGCTTCATTAATATTGAGTTTCAAGTTATGTGAACAAAATATTATTATTCGGGGCAGAAATTTTGTAATCAGTGGTGTGAATGGATGCACATATCAGTTACCTCCCTGCTATATATGAAACAACTGTCAAAGTGACAGGAGGATTTTTGGTTGAAAATTGCTTGGGTCTTCGGAAAATGAAACCAAGTACAAATTGGATGAGTATCAATTGCATAAATTAAACTTTTGGCCAACATTACAATGTAAAAATCTGAAATAAGTGATTGGAGGTTAAAGGAAGAACATCTCACGATGATTTAGCCTTTTTGGCATATATGAGTTTGATATGTACTTATATATGTATAATTTGTAGGTATAATGCTAATAAATTGATATTATTATAAATAATATGGTACCTATACGTTAACAATTAATTAAATATATACATTTTTAACTAAAAAGCACAAGGTCAATATTTGACTGTTGACTTTGGTACGGTGAATACCATATTATGTCCGACCATTTTCGTATTTTATTTTATTTCTAAGTATTTGTGAATATAGATTTCTCGTCAAATTTTATTTATTAACTAAATTTTTCTTTTTTTCTTTTTTTAATTTAAAGAAAATCTGTATAGCAACTCTATTTTATAATGTTACCATATTGCTAAGTAAGCTCCATAAGTGAAAAAAGGCATATTCCGGTTTCATTTTTGTACGTATTTGGATTACTTCCAATATTTATGCGGCAGTTCATTAAAAAACTGACTGAAGAATTATGGGTCAAAAAAACGTTAAGAGTAACCTCATATTGAAATTAAAAATAAAAATTAAAAATGAAAAATCAAATTCGAAAATGATTGAATCGGCGAAGAGATAAGAAGCATTAAGTTTGTTTGCGTCGCAAGAACTATTTGCACTATTATGCACTTTTTAGAACTTTTGTGTGCAAAAGTGCATAATAGTGCAAATAGTTCATGCGACGCGAACAAACTTATTAGTTACTGTCGACACCTTTGATATTTTGCCGCCGGAAATATGACAGTTAGCGCTACTTCATTATTTTAGCACCAGATGACTCAGCTGTCTTCCTTCAATTACATCAAACGTAAAGAGCGTGTATGTACAATCTCCATCTAATAAATGGCCTCTATTTGTCAGTTGCTGCACGTAAGTACATTTTTTGCGAAATCTGATTTGTAATAAAGACATTATTAGTGTTATTATTAAATAACAATGCACTAACCGACAAACAAAATAACAATAACTTGAATTAAAAAATTCGATGGAATTACTTCAAGGATAATATTTAATTATTCTCGGTTACTTTCAACGGCCATCAAGATCAATGTAAGACTAATGTACAAAACAACCTACCAGAAGGTTAACTGTCGTATCTTAACTGAAACTGTGTTTAATGCCGTCTGTTTGTGATACTAATTGGTACTTTATATTTGTATGTATGATTTATTAAAAAAAACATAATTTTCTAAAATATAATTAGTTAAAAATACGATATATTAGATGTATGTATGTATCTATGTATATGGGAGGGTGATGTTACACTGCGAAATAAAAAATCTATTGTGTCCCCATATATTAGATGTACAGGATACTAATTCCTGAGAATTTATCTGTAACATATGGAAAATTACAACCACAATATATTTATTTGTTGCAAAATAAAACGTAATTACAAATTAAAAAAGGGAACAATACTAACTTAAATATAACATTTTCACAGGCAAATGTAGGAACTAAAGCAATAAAAAGTTTAGGTGGTAAAACAAAATTACAGTAAATAAAATGTGTGCATAGAATATTAGTGACAAAATACTCCAAACTGTGCACTGGTAATACTGCAAACTTCTTCTAGACCCCTCACCACAAACTGCACTAAATGGGACGTACGTTTCAATAGCAAAGCTATCATCATCAGCAGAAACACTGAACTGAATAACTACACTAAAATTACCCTAATTTATACCTAAAAAGATCACGGTACAATGATCACTTTTTTAGGTATAAATTAGGGTAGTTTTGGTGTAGTTATTCAGTTCAGTGTTTCTGCTCATAATGATAACTTTGCTATTGAAACGTACGTCCAGCTTAGTGCAGTTTGTGGTGAAGGGTCTACAAGAAATTTGCAATAGAATATTAGATTTATTACATTATTTACAATACTGCCCTAAATTTATTTTTTAAAAAAACCACTTTTGAGCTTTTTCATAACTAAGAACTCATATTTTTCTTCTTTGTATTGATTCAATCAACTGGTCACAACATAATATGTAAAGCCTATAAAGTTATTTATTGTGAAATAATGCACTCTTAGCAAACAAAGCAAAAGTATAGATAAATTAAATGTGCAAAATACTGCTTCGAATCTGTATCACATTACTTTACAACAAAAAAAATATCGTAATGATTTCAATAGCAGAATTACTTTTTTTACATTTTACTTGTAGTTTCTTAAAGGGTTACTGCAATAAATAATAGGTTCGTTCGTTTTGGCATTCCGCGTCGTAATGCGAAAATCTAGCCACCTGACGCCGCGTAAAGTTTTTCAACACAAGCTGTGGCCTTAAAACGCTGGATTAACTCTAGGTTTAGGATTTCTGATTGCTGTTCGTTTTGTCATCAAATCGAACAGGAATGCTTACGGCTGTGTTTTGCTGCGTGACGCTAGTGCCAAAACGAACAAACCATTTGTATTTCGAAATAATCAAATTTTAGATTCCTTTACATAAGCACTTCATTGTAAATGCATATTTGTGGTGAAATTAACGCACCAATAAAATAAAACATGTATAACAATAGATTTCCTATCAATTTAGTCTTCCTTCCCAATGAGTTAAATGACATTGTCGGGCTTCATGGATGGAAAACGTATTTACCTAAAATCATAGGGAAGGTATGCCTAAGAGTACCCACTTAACGGTTTTAACTTTTAATAAAACATATGTTTTAGGAAAAAAGTAATTTATTCTTTAATACATACGTAGGAACACATGTAAGCGAGCTAATATTAAAGGAACAATAAAATAACGCAAATACTCTTAAGAATATGGTCATTTAAGAGTACGCATTAGTTACCTTAAGAATACGCACCACACACATCGCATTAGTGGTTCGTTTAATACCCAGATGTCATAAAAACTTTCCTTGTCCTAGATAATTGGAACACATTTCATACCCCCATGTTTGCCAGGTATAACAGCAACCAATCTCCTGAATCGGTGGTAGAACTTCTGTAATTGTCATTACAAACTGGGCAAGTAGTATCTTCTTCTATATCTTCGGATTATATATTTTTCAATTTTAGGTTTTTTTTGGGGGGGTCCATTCTGAATTTCAAGTAAAACTTTAAGTTTGTCAGATTCGTCTCGTTCCAAATTTGTTAATAATTTGTCCTCATGTAGTAGAGACGATAAAATTTCAGATTTCTTAGATCGAGTGCTACGGGTTTGACCATGCTAGCGTTCAGGGAGTTACGGCGCTGAAAGCGATAACCGCTAGCGCTGTGACCGGCGCTAGAACTCCCTGAACGGGTCATAAGAGTAGCTTTTGCTGGCGCATGCTCCTTGCTTACGTATTTAGTGTATTTGATAACGGCGTTTACAGAATTTGGACTATGTTGAAAGGTTAGGTTGCTTCCTCAAGCGTTCTTTTAAATTAATCACAAAACTAACGTTCGTGTTAATCGTAGACAACAATATCTGGTAACATAATAAAGGGATAGGAAACATTATTCTAATCACAAAACTATAGGAAATAAAAACAACCACCGTAATTAAAACTTTAAAATAAGTTTATAGAGTAACATATTTTAAAGGTATCACTAATATCCTCGTTCACTCTTATAATATCTGTATTTATTAATCCATTCGATTTCGTTCCTATTTAAGCATAAATTATAGATAAATATAACCTCATCGGCAAATATTCAAATAAATATCCAGGAGAAAAGCATTAATCGTGAATTTTTATATGTATTCGTAAACTATTGATTTTATAATTCACAAAATGTCATATAATAAACATGATTTGCCTGATCGATCTAAAAATTGTAGTTTCTGTATTTTATATATATATATTAACCTCTCTGCGACTTATATTGTTTCCATTTCACTTTATTCATCATCACTTTAATGAAAAAGCAATAAAAAGTTAGTATTACCACAATTACTTAACGATTTCATCTAGTTCACACCCTTTAAAAATTCATATTTGAATGTTTGCCGGTCATCCCCACTTTCCACTGGATGATCTAGCGGTCGGCTATATTGTCTAGCGAAAATATTTTTCGCTAGAAAAGACGGCGACCGGTAGCTCCAGCGCTGGATCTAGCGGCCGCGTTCAGGACGCCGCTTGATCTAGCGGAGCTCAGCGCTGGCAGCGCCGTAACTCCCTGAACGCACGGCATGTTTTACCTTAGGCAAGGGTATGCATCAATTATGAATGCATGTCACAATGTTTCTTCGGAATAATAATAGTTTCGAATAATTGTTTTCGAACAATATACCGGCACCGCTCTGTGATACACATGCATGTTTTAAGTTTCTACATTTTACCTGCAATATGCGCGACCGCAGACTACAAATAATATATATGGTCATATAGCTTGATGACCGTACCTATTAAATAAGTAATGAGAAATTAGAACTAAGTGTTGTTAACTACGTAATACCGTACTCTTAGACGCACCTCCCCTATATTTATATATAAGGTTGTAAGTCGCGAAAATTTATCTTTTACTCCCAACTTACCTAGAAATTTTCACGTTATTAACTGCGCTGTATTGACTGTATCATTTTTCACATAATACATGTAGGAACCACGCATTGGCAGGAATTCCTATGATTAGTTTTCTCCATTCCGAATAGAGCTAGCCCGCAATGTAAATGTGCATAAAATAATTTAAATTGGTATAAAAGTATTTTCGACATAACACGCTGACGATTTTTTTGCATGCCCAAAAAGCAATTGTTACCGCGTACACTGTGAAACAACAGGTTTGTTCCAAGAAAAAGCTGGTGATTAGGACAAGGGTATGTACTCCTGTAAAGCGCATGCTTCGTTTGAACAAAATCCAAACTTGTATTGTGTTAGAACCAGTTGGAGTGCACATTAATATATACATAACGATAGGTGACGCTGAGTGAAGTAGAAAGAAATTATATGGCTATAAAGTTAACATGCGAAGTTTGGTAACAGTACATATCGATTTGAGAAAAATCCGCAAATCGTTCTGACTGTCAGCAAACTATTACAAACCATGTTGGAACACATAGATTACTAGTCGAAGATTTTAAGTTAGATTCTTGGAAAGCAATATTTTCACTGCGCATGCCCCGCACGATCAGTGATGGGTTTCAGGCTTTCTTGGAACAAACCTAAATACTACATATATCAAGCATTACATAGACGAATGCGCTTTTACGACTTAGCAAGTCTTCAAGATTATACACGATATCTTGTAAAGTATGCCAAATATGTATGTAATGCAGACATACCTACTCTACAAATGCCTATTACAACCATATCGTAGCGCGTCTCACTTTTTAAAAAACCGCTACTCGCGTACACCGTCTACCGGCAGCTTACAATTTCAAACAATTAAAAAAAAAAATTACCCTAAAAATTTAAATTTACCGCAATTATTTACTAATCTGGAAGTATAGTGGGAAATTTAAATTTGGCTGTTAGGATGCCTGACATTTTTTACAAATAATTGAGCAGTTAATGTAATGAATATGTAAATGTATTTTCTTTTATGTAATCCTCAGTCTATTTTGCGTAAACTCACATACTTACTAGTGAAAACAGTTAAATGTTGGACAGAAATAGGATCATGATTGGCGTAGATAATATAAATAAGGATTATGCATGCGTAAACAAATAATATTCTGTTTTGTATATGTGGATTTAGATCATTTAGATTTCATTTCATCGTTATTCATTGCTTACATTATCCAAAAGACCTGCTCCACCTATAAACAGAAATGTATATCACCATTATAATTCAATCACATTTGTTGGATCAACCTCAATACTAATATAAACCTAATGTAAATTAATGGTGGACAAAATCTAATGATCCATTAATCGAATAATTTCATAATCAATCATTTATTTATTCATCAATGTTTATCGGGGAAATTAATCTGTGCCTCTCCCACTCTATCATTTGTTTCAACTATAGTTTATATTTGGAGGACCTCTATCTATTGTATTGTTACGCCCATCGTCTATCTTTTAATAGTAATTTTGTGATTATGAGTACTTATATGGGTTAGGAATGATTTATTCGGATATGCCTATCGCTCAACATATGTAATTGAATGATTCCTTTTCCTTCATTGTATTATGCCCACCACTACTTTAAATATTTGTAAACTACCAATCTTGAATTTATATTAGGATATATAAATGTGAATATTTATAACTTACACAATAAATGCGGGAGCTATACCTACTCATTTCCTGTAGATTGTAATTCTTTCAGAAGAGTTCTTTTTGTATAATACATTCATAATGCATCTTTCTATATAATCTATTCTCCGAATTATAATTATACACCTGCTTTTTATGAGCGTATGTTATGATATCCTTTTCACAGTTATAAAACGTTTAAGATAATTATAAATGTGCACAAAATCGCAACGCTAACGAATTGCATGGAAATGCAAAATGGCGTCAATAAACAAAACAAAAAATACGCGCACAAACGTGAGTGGTCTGTGGAGAATAGCCTGATAGAAAGAGTTAATCATACAGAAAAAATGTAAATGGAGCTACATTAGTACCGGAACCAGAAAGAAGAAGCATCTTAATAGCTTTTGTTATCCAATGAAGCAATACCCCTCTAGAGTAATAACTGCATTGGAGCCCTCTGTGTAAATTGACAGTGCTATCAGGACACCAAAGCTGTGTATACACAGACCTCTAATGTCGCTTCTTGTATTATCTCATCGCTGATTGGATAAGTATCGATCTAAAGAGGGCTGATATCTAATTTCAATATTATAAAGCTACCGTTAATTTTTAACTTATAATTCATTAGCGTTATTAAAGCCTATAATATTATTTACATATCCAAAATATCAAAAGATAACGCTGTAATAACCGCCATATAGGTCGATACCGCTAAGTAAATAAATTTCAAATATATGAAAACGGAGGTAATTATTTATCCGTTAAATAACTCTTTCATGCTTCAAAACCTCGAAACGAATATAAATTCATGAATTACACTTTAGGCAAATTGACTAGACTTATCGACGGTAGTACCTTCTTTTAATAAAAATAAAATATCCATGTATCTGACGCAAATATCGATATACCAAAAATATCGATGTCAAAATATAGATACATATTTCGGAAACAACATATATTTTTGTTATAAAGATATATTTTTACCATCCCTAGTCCCACTGCGTAAATTTTATACCAACTACAACTGAAATTCTATAGAATAAGAAAAAAAGCTCTCGTTTGTATTATTGTAAATCTTTCTTTATTTGGTTTCGCCCTATCGACAACAAATGATTAATAAAATCTTGTTGACTTTCTAATGTTGTATGTCAATTAATAAATTAATGTTGTCTGATATCTAACATAAGTGGGTACAATACAGCATAATAAACATAAAGCTAACATGTTCACAACAAGGAAAGAAGTCAGAAGATATGAGATATAGAGAATTTCTACAGACGGCCGTAAGATTAATAGTATTGCAGTTGCGAAAATTGCAAATAAATGTACAGGGTGTAACGGCAGTAACGCCGTAGTCTTTGGTAGTCAAATGCTAAGAATTTTTAAAATATTATATATTAGGATATATGTAATATACAGGGTGTTCTAAAACTTCAACTGCATCAAAGTTTTCTTAATGGAACGCGCTATATTTTATGGCATTTTTGAAGTGTACACTAGAACTAAATCAATTTTATTTATTAGGTTCCCTATGCCTAATTTTTATAGTTTACGAGATATTTCAACTTGTTTAAAAATGCAATGTTGCAAAAAGTCTAGTATCTCGAAAATGAATTAATTTAGAGAAGTGAAATAAAAACCGTAAATAGCGCATCCTTTGGCTGATTGAATGAAGACATTCAACGTTGTCAAGTAGTAAACAGGATGTTTTAATACCTTTGTGAATTTTACTCCTGCGTAACTTTGTTATTTTAAATGGAACACCCAGTATATCTTTTCGCTGGTAACTAGAAATTTTGATTGCCGTTGAACCAATATTATGACTCTCTATATCCATCTCCACTAGTTTATAGGTTATTTAGATTTTTTGAGGTAGTTTAAGTAAACTGTCATTACGTTACCTTAATTTAATCTAGGTGGCTGGTATTTTTTTGAATGTGTCAATTTGACGTGATTCTTTCAGCACAATGAAATAGAAAATTTTTCTGGATCTTTGAACAAATTCAGTTGACAGTTGAGTATTTTAGGAGTTTGCTCAAAATTTTTTTTTTTTTTTTGAAAATATCCACATTTGAAATTTTGATATTTTGCTGTTTTCACCGATCCTCTCATACTTGAAATTTATTATCTCCGCTTGTACCGATCCGATTGATATTGTTTTTTTATTATTATTGCCACGGAAAGCCTGGCTGGTAGTCGAGTGGCTTGCACGCTTGGCTATCAGTGCGGAGTCCGGGGTTCAAATCTCGCTCTTGTCAATTACGATAATCGGTTTTTCCGGGGTCGTAATGTTGATTAGGAGGGAGATTTGGCTCTGAGGGGGCCTGATAAGCTCGTTTCCTGTGGTATGATTGTTAGAATCAATAATAACTTAGTCAGCAAATAAATACATAGGAAGCGAAGGCTCGGGTTAGCCGCGGAAAGTGGATCGGGAGAGTCGATTGTGAGATTTTGTGTAGAATATACATAGTTATTCGTAGTTGTAAAAAGTGTGTTTTTTATACCTACACCCCCAGAAAAAGTGTCGCCTGAAGAATTTACCGAGTAACTACAGATCTCAGTACCTTCTTAAAGTAGGAACGCGGCATTATTTTACACTTTCTATCGTTAGTTTTGAGATTGTGTTTCGAAAAGCAATTTTTATTTGAACTAATAAAAAATAATAACAATTTAACTTCAATTAATTTAAAGAAATACCTTTTTCATCTTTATTCTGTAATCTACAAAACCCACTTAATGAAAAAATGGTGTCTCTGCTAGCGCAAGTAGTCAATTGTAAGTGTACGCCGGCGCCCACGTAAAAAGGCCGTATTTGAACTCCAGTCCCAAGTTTTCACTTTATTGTAATAGTAATATACACATGTCTTCAAGATCTCATTGTTATAATTTGAAGTTTGCGAAAACCGTTAAGTTTTTATAAAATGCTCTACTGACCCAAATTTTTGAGTGCTCGGAAAATTCGAATAGATCGATGTTTGAATTCTTTGAATCAGTTTCTCAGCGGAAGAAGAACTGAAAAAATAAAATGACAAAAATAGTATACTTTTCGGATGGGTCAGGTGCGCAATATGAAAACAAGAAAAATTTTGAAAAAGTCTCACTCCTCATAAGACAGATTTTGGGCTAGCTGCGAAGTGGCACTTTTTTCAGACCTCTCATGGTAAGGGTGCGTGCGATGGAGAGATTAGCTGCAAGAGCTAGTTTTTAAAGAACATCTAATCTAAACGCCGAAACAATTATTCAATTGGGTAACTGAGTCTGTCCCTAATATTTCGTCAAAGTATCTAACAAATGAAGAGCATAACGAGAGAAAACGAGAATTAGAAGCGAGATTCACAAGGGCTATAACCGCAAAACGAACCTAGAAATTTCATTGCTTTGTTCCTACACTGAAAAACTGATTTATTTGATAGTACCAAATTTTGTTTAAATTAACTAAATATTGAGTTAAATATGGGCAAACAAATATTTGGTTCTACTGCAAACTTCTCCTAGACCCCTCACCACAAACTGCACTAAACTGGACGTACGTTTCAATAGCAAAGCTATCATCATCAGCAGAAACACTGGACTCAACACTGAACAGTTCAGTGTTTCTGCTGATGATAGCTTTGCCATTGAAACGTACGTCCAGTTTAGTGCAGTTTGTGGTGAGGGGTCTAGGAGAAGTTTACAATATTACCAGTGCCACAGCTGGGAGTATTTTTGTCAAATATTTGGTTAATTCAACCAAATTATTTGTTCATTTAACCCTTTATTTATTTGAAATAATGAAATATTTTGTTGGATTAACTAATTTGAAATTATTTTGTTATCCTGAACAAATTGGTTTTTTCGGAAAAAACAAAATGCAAGCCAAGCACTTTCCTTCCGAAAAAGAAAATGATGAAGAGAGTTAAAGTCATGCAATCAAAAATATACTTTGTAATACATCGACATAAATAAACAAATCATGTGCTAGATTAAAAGTTAATAAATCAAAGGCTTTGAATCTATTTTGTTGTTTTTATTTTTCTGAACCATAATACTAAATACCCTTCATCAAATCTTCCCGTATCTCAAATTATTACATGCTTCGGTTTTGTAGTTTCTTGGTTGGCATTGTAATATCACTTCTCTCATTTTGATTGATTTTATTGATTTCCACCCATAAATATAATCAACAAAATTTCGGAACTATAATGCAAATGGTTTACGTTCACTTAAGTGAAAAAAACGTACGGAAGTCTCAGATATCTGACGCAAGTGGAGCGCACGCGGTGATTCTAAAATGTTAAGTTAAATTTGGTGTGCTGTTTGTAAAAGAATCACTCAAATATTAATTAGCAACAATGTGTGGCTCAAAGACTAGCAGCATGTTTGGAAAACAAAGGCGAACAATTATTAAATTCGAGTTATTATATTATGTTTTATGTTGTTAATATATTGCTAATGTTGATTAAATAGTACATAAAAAAATAGATGTGCATCAATTAAGAAATACATCAAAAACGTAAAAATTTTAATCTACATGAAAAACTAAATTTATCTTTGACCGTTTAGCTCTATGTCAAAAAAAGGATGATAACTAGCTAACTTGATTAATATAAAATCCAGTATAAAAATATTCAATTATAGAATTTAAGAATTCCATATAAGAGCAGCTTTCGTTTTATATTACTTCAAAGGCATATTGCTAGCTAATAAAAGTCATAACCATTTCGCACGTATTACATTTTTTTTTGTTTCATAAAAATCGCTATTTAATTGAGACTGTGACTATGGATGTTACGGTTCCGGAGTCGGTGGTTACCTATATTTTTACATTCGCTCACGCTACATTTACTTCGGATACGGTTCATGAATTGTTCCAAATCGTATTTTCCGGATTTTATGCATGTTCAGCAGATGCACCAATTTTCATTGGAATGCGAGTGCAGGGTTAATTATAATTGTTCGTAACAGTAACGAACGATGCTTTTTAGTGTAGCAGTTACAGGAAAGCTAAATATAGAAAATACGAAGCATAGTTATACACAGTGTGCCGATTAATGTGCTCAATTTCGCAAGAGGGTTAATTCAGACAGTAACCATGAATGAGTGCAGTCTTACGAAGAAAAGAAAAAACTTTTCGAAATTAAGTGCTTCGTGTGCTAAAGAAAAGAAATTGAAAATTGACGAAATAAACTTTGCAATCTAGGTCATTTTATGTAGACGCCTAAATTATATTTTAACATTGGATCGATAAATCGATGTAGCTTTTACACGTATGGAAATTGCTATGACAATTTTCACGTTTCATACGGAGTATTCCACTTAAGTGGTTCATTAAAAGTTTATTATGTGCTATTATTTACTTATGCCAGCAGTAGGACTGAGAAGAAAGGGTGCATCATTGCCAATCTTGCGAGTCAAGCAGCAATATGCGGTACCGGTTGTTGGTGGGTGACCATTCGGATTATGCTTCTCAGCGGCTCGATCTGTTCCGGCACTCTAAGCCATGGGCCTTCAAAGCCTGTAGTGCTAAGTTGTTATTATTATTATTATTTACATATATTTCACGTTTTGGCACCATCTGTTCGATTGGAACTATAAATATGAAATACGTTAATCAAAATATCACTTCCGGACGTCAACTTTGTTATTTTAAATGGAATGATCTAATTTTTTATTTAATTTTGTATTCCACAACCATAAATACGTTAATCTTCATTAGCTATTCCTATAACAACACGTTTTTGTTTTTTAGTTTAATTTCTTTTTAGTAATAATCATTCAGAGATTAATATCTCGGTTAATAAAATTTGAGACTCCAGATTTGCTATGTTATGAGTGTAGATATAACTTTAGGAAACGATACGCACACTTTCCATTCTAACATACAAGGTGTCCAAAACTGAAAAACAAAGTGACATATTTTCCAATGCAAAAAAGCCTATTTTTTAAATAGAACACCCTGTATTTTAATTGGGAAGCAAATATCATCCCCTATCATTTTATATCAGCATTCCCTATATCTATCTTTAATAGATTTTGAGATATGAGCCACGTTTTATTAAACAGATTAACCAGACCTATCATTAATTATTTGTAGCTAGCTCTAAAGGGGATTAATGTCAAATCCTTTGACTAACCATAGGTGTTTATGCGTGTGATTACACCTTTGTACAACCAATATTAATAGAAACGACTATTGGAACAGTGACATTCTCGTATTGTTTTTCATAGAATAACTCATTAATTTGACATTAATCCCATGCAGGGCCAGCTACAAATTTCCGGGAAGCTATTGACAAACATGCAGAAGTAGTCACACATTGCATTAGAGGAAGTTTTTCCTATTTTGTATGTTGCTACAACGAAAACCTACATCACTCCACAGAAATATGTTAATTAAAAAGAAGCATCACCTAAATGAAAATAACATCTGTGCAGGTGCTGTCGGACGAGATTTTTGCGTAATAACCAAAGAGAAGAACTAGTGACAAAATAGATGTATTGTATTTGACGTAGCGTTCAAATGTTTTACAGAGACTTCTAGCGATCTTGTAAAATGTAATAATTTTTATAATTAAAATGAAGAAAGTATGTTTAATATATTACGTAGCTCCTTAAATTGTTCATTACAATTGATGATTGGAGTCCCCACAGTCAATTACACAGTCTTCAAGATTACAAATATCTATTAAGGCTTCACGTATGCAATCAAAATACCTGAAACCCAATATAGGTAGGTACTTCCTTTCATTCGGAACAAAGTATCTCAGTCTTAGTTTACAAATAACTCATTTTGGAGATATAAATTAATATATAGTATATTTCCTAATTTAAGTTACAGTAAAACAAAAGACAAAATAAAAAAAAACAATTGCTTCATGTTTTCTTATGAACAGTAACAGCAACGATAGAGTACCTGAATTCTAACAAGCTCTTTACAAGTCTGAGCTCCAGTAACTTTTTGTAAACAAATTTCATGTGTGTTAAGCATAAACTTCAGCGTTCTGTGGGTATTTTTTTTCAGTTTCAGTATTTTCTTGCAATATTGCAATGATTAGGGATCACTTTAGTTTTAGCATTGATTTTTTTATGTTCTCTAACAATAGCACTTCTTCAGTAACAAAGTTATGTGTGAAAACTTCTGACAGCGTAAGACATAGTTCAAAGTTACATTCCTAAAAGCCTTCTCATAAGAAATTTAGTTGATCCCAGGTGAAATGTTCTATATTTCTGGAAAACTGTAGCTTATTTTCAATTTCTGCTTCAGAAATATATCAAGCCAATTTAGAAATATGTATTACATGTATATATAATGTAATAGTAATATAACAACATTTACCTTATACATATCCTGAATATTTTAGCAACTACCCATACTTCCTAGAAATTATTTATAATGTCGTATTTTGTACAAAATGTCCAATTTGTGAATGTAATAGTCTGTATCTTTACATAAGATGTTTCGTCTACATTACTAGTAGTGGGTCTTAATTTTTTGCGGGATAAGTACATTAATATTTAGTCCCCTATTAGGGCCTAAAATAAAGATCTGAAGAAACAGCTGGGGCTAAACCACCCTGGCGAAAACGTTTCTTCTCATCGATTACCGACTTTCTCAGAGAGTATTTCCAATTTCAATTTGTATAAATTAATTTAGTAGGGATTCAGGAAATTAAATTGTAAGTGGAACGAATTTGCCCATACTGTCAGGAATGGTGAAGCTCTTTAGAGTGTAGGCGCAAATACAGTTAATGTCAATGCACAAGAGAGAACTCAGTCGCTGGAACGTCCTACATCATCGTAATAAGTTCTATTTTGAAGGTAATTAGAATGCTTATAACTTCCCGTTTACAAGCGTATGAAAGGAAATTCAAGTAAGCTCTTACCACAAGTAGCATCAGTACGCACATAAATTACAGATAAAACTAGAAATTTGTTAATACTGGAACTTCTTATTCAAAATATTCATGTAAGCACCTTATAATTAAAGTGTTTACATGTTAGTTTTCTTAATTTTAATAATACTAAAAAAATCATTATGCCTAGAAGAAAGTAATTGTGAAATATTAAATGACAAATTGTCTAATGTTTAGAGCCATGATGTGCCATATCTACACAAATTACTGTGTTTGAAATGCGCCACCCAAAAAGTTTTTGACGCTATGAATAGAATACATACTAAAACCAAGGTTTTCCAATGTACACCAATCAATCAAGTCCATCGCTTATTATTCCAGGCCAGACATTTTCAGGGTACTGCCTTTTTTGTGAGCGAAAAGCCGGTGTGTCGATAATGTCGTGCGCTACTTCTACTAAAAACCCTCGCTTACCTTTCCTAGCAATTCGAAAACGTCGAATGCTAGCGGTATTCACCCTTAGTTGCTGCTATACCTATATTTCCTGTTCTTCTTTTCCTTATCCCTTATAATATTAGGGATCATTTGGTGTATATATTTCCAATTTGCAAAAAATGCCAACATCGCGTGAAACAACGGTATCCTGGGTTACCTAAGTTAGAGCATTTTTCCTGGGACCGACTAAACTTTTTATGGGAAGGTTTTTTCGGATGTAGTGTTAAAGTGCGTCTTGCGCTACCAATATCTTCACACATAACTTTGATACGGAAGAAGTTGGAGAAGAAGAAGAGGAGAGAGAAGAAGAAGAGAGAAGAAGAATCAATGCCAAAGCTAAACTACTGACCCGCAAATCATTGCAATACTTCGAGCGAATACTGAAAAATCATCATGAAATTTGTTCACAAAAAGCCTGTTAGTATTGAGTATAATGAAACGTTTTCGTTTTTCTGTTTTTTTTTTTAATTTTTCCCCTCTAAAGTAAACCAAATGATCTCTCAGTCTTGGGTTATCTTCAAGATAACCGCTTCTGATTTTTCTGGCCTAAGGGATAGCTTATATTTCTTAATTCAGCTTAGACATACATTTGTAGTCTAACACAACGCGTTCCCATTCACGGCGGTAAAATTTACCTGAATATGGGCGATTTATGTACAAATTAGAAAAAATACCATAAGGAATTCGTTTCATAAGGCTTTTGTAGACTCGTTCTCTGAAAAACTGGATGCAAGCGTTTCGTTTTTAAAATTTGGGCTTGTCTGATAAAACTGACCTTATGAAAGTAATTCTTTAATATACTATTATCGCACTAGGACGGGAACGCGCATTGCATTTTTTTTTAAATTTCACAGTACTTTTAATGTAAAATATGCATAATTTCCTTTAATTTCATTAAAAAAAGCGCATTTACCTAGTGTTTAATTGCTAATCATCGAAAACTTATCATAAACAGATTCACTTTTATATAGAATCAAGTTGTCAAAATGCAGTAGTACCAATCTACATCTATCGACTGCGGCTGTTACATTTGTTTTTTAAATAAAATTTCCTGAACATTTGCTCAGCCAAAAAATCTAATACAAATGTCGTACTTTAGGTCATTTACAGCCACTATTCAACAATGTACGCTACTGCTTTTTCTAGACTACCAGTTTACCACTATTGCATCACTATTTAGTTATATATGTGTAACCATAGATTTCCATGTATATTAATGATTATTTAAAATTTTAAATTTTATTATGTATAAATTACAAACCTTACCAAATACCAACTACCAGGTGGTAAAGTTACTAGATACACAGTGCGTCAAAAAGTTTTATACAAATGGAGAAAAAGTTTATCTTATATTTCAAACACTCAAAAAAATATTCTTGATAAAAAACTCTGCATGATCCATCAAAATTTTTAGAACATTCGTTGAAATACAGGGAAGATCAAAATTATCATTTGAACCCAGGCAACCCAATTTAAATTTGCCACAATTATTTTTAGTAACTTCAAACGTAAAATTATGAATTTACTTACAATTTAGTATTAACATTAATAGTTATTTTAGTAGCTTTACATTGAAGTTACTAAAAATAATTGCCAGAAATTTAAATTTGATTGCCTGGGGAGTGAGAGTAAAATACGTACAAATCGTAGTGATTCTCCCAAATATTAATTAGGTTATTTATTGAATAAAGGAATAAGATATAATAAAAATTGATAACCTCCTAATTGTATTCATTTTAATTTAATTGAAAATTTAAAAATAAATAGTTATTACCCCACACGTTCAGCTTTGTCAGCTTCTTATTTTATGTCATATAGTTTCGTTGCTTCATACCACCCACAATAAGTATGTAGTAGACAAGAAATAAGATTAGATAGACCAGTGCGCATCCAAAATTTTGACATAATTTCAGCAATTTAATTTTTCTGTACATTTTGAATAAAAACCCAGATTTAAAAACAAACCTGTGTGTTTTACATATTCATAAATCTTCCATGCGGCCGGCTTTATCAGTATTGGCTCTTGGCCAGAAAAGTTTTACGAACACTGCTCTACAGCGACAACCTGAAGGGCTCTTGTGGTACTCCGCTCCATTCACCATGACCTCACTACAGCCAGCAGTATCGCTCTATTGCTTAGGTACCTAGAGGTAATATTTATTAAATATTGGAGACCTTTCTGTCTCAAAGTTTTCAGAAAGATAAAGTTGTGAGTAGCCAAATAGAACGTTTATTAACATCAACAACTATTACAATGCGCAAATCTTATTAAATCGTTCGCTTTCTGTACTACCGCCTTAAGCGCATGAAGTGTGGACCAGACCCACAGAAAATCATACTGGAGCGAAAGAAACCCCCTTTCTCTCATCGAGTTTTGTTTGCAGCTGATCTTTGATGAGTAATTCCAAGAGCTTGCTCAGGGCGTTCCCGGCACAAAGGCCTGTAAGAGTTTGGATGTTTAGATTTTCCTCCCTTCGGGATTAAAATGACTCTCACTAACTTCCATTTTCACACTTACAAGAACTTCTAATGTTTCAGATTTTGTTAAAAACACTCGAAAACCAGTTGGGTTCCAAACTTGCAACCTGTCTTACCGCCCAGACGGTATCTCATCTATTCCAGCGGCCGTGCTCGCAAAACCCGTTATTCTTTTCCCTAAGTTGGGTTCATACGGGTTAGTTGTTTCATATCTTTTGCTACCATTTTATATACGCTGTAGTACCTTTGAATATTTTTTTTAAGTATGAATTTAATTAATTAAGGATTGTTTCGCAAATACCTGCTTTTAAATGCTTTTTACATTGTAATTTAACTTTGTTGGGCGTTTGTGTACCTATATGGACCAGCATAATACAATTTCGCTGAAGTTATGAGCTAGGCATAAAGTTTTCAGAATAATTGACAGAAAACGTGCCCTTTTGTCCTTCTTAAACAATTACTCTCCTGACCCCATTTTATCATCGCCATGTTTTCATCTTTGTGATCTATTTCTTATTTTAATAAATTTCTGTCCATTGAGATGTTTAAATTGGTGTGTGAATGAAAACTGAAAATTATTAAAAAAGAAATATTTGACGTAAAGCAAATATGTTTTTTTTTTTGGCTTTATATCACTTCTTTGGTGATGGTGTCATTATCTACTATGTTGCAAAAGCAATCACAATTCTCATTTTACATTTCATTTAGACAGAGTATATATGTAATTAGGAAAGACAATAATGCGATATATTTGCTTATTGCCCCAAAGTAGAATGGCATGTCGTTTTGAACTGCATAAATTATACCCTTCTTTTCACCAAGACACATATACGTAAGCATATTACGTATGTACGCACCTAGACATTCAGTCTCGTCCACATTTGCATAAACATGCGTTGAATTTCGGAACTTCGCGATCAAACTGCCGTTTGTACTGTAATATAAACAACACCCAAGTCAATTTCATACTTTACCTATGTTTTTCTACTTTTCTGCCGAGCTTCTATTTAGAGAAGACTATAATAGAATTTATTCTATTACAGCATTATACATGTCTTACAGAAAAAATAAATGCTGACAATGCATATCTTAAAACGATAACAGAAGAGTAATTTAAATTGAACAGTGCTCAATAATAAATATGAATAAACGTCATCTCATTTCGACTTATTAAGGGGATCACTGCATATTTTAAATTAGAAAAATGTTTTTTTTTTATTTTTGTCCTTTACGTATCTTCTTTTGCTAGTCCTATCAATTTCTTGTGACTTCCACATAAATTTTTGAAAATTGAATCACAATTTTGTTAAGAGCTGAGACGCTATAGAAGCTGCACGTGCCTTTATTTGGAAGTGGGGTAACAAATTGTGCTGTCATGGTTTAAACAATTTTATCTATTTCTTTAGAAAAAAGAATATAACAAAACGAATATAAAACGTCGCAAAATAGCCAGATGATCCAGGTTAAGTAAGAGACCTCTCTATTTGGAAAGTCGTTCAAGGGCGTTTTCCTTCAGAATTTTCCCTTTAAGAAGCAAAGCTGATCAATAGAAAGACACCTACACACACAGATCGAAATCAAATATTAGAATGTATAACAGAGTTTGACATATTTCACAGATTTGGATCGATTTCAGTTCGAAAGGACATCTTCATTTTTTTACAGTGTATTTATTTTACTTAAATTCAGTAAGATTTCTATATGTATAAATTTGTAATCCAAGTTCATTCATATGTCGACAACAAGATAGGAAAAAATCGCTGGGATTCGGTTTGGTCCAAAATTAACGTGTATGCCAGGTTGCATGCCCACTGTACAGTTAATATTTTTAAATTGTTAATTAAATGTAGTAATATATATTTTAATTTTTCAAAAGTTTTTTTTTATGATGCATACACACCTACCTTTGCTTTGTAATGAATGTAAGGTGATTCCAGAATTTTTAAATGTTTATTTATTTGAATTTAGTTTAAACATTTCGCAGTACCATTTGGTCACATGAGCGTTCTCATATGTTAAATATCCAATACTCCTCTTATACTGATGTAATTAACAGACTTTTCGAGGCAGTTGCACTCTTGGCAAGATAATCACAATCAATTCAAATCATTTATTAGCCAACCTCCGTAAGAGACGGTCAAGTCTCAACAAATTTTTAGAAATTTGTAGTGGTTTATAATATTTATTTATTTGAATCTAGTTTGAATTTATTTTAAATATTTCATGGTTCCATTTGGTGACATTCTCATACGTTAAATATCCAATACTCATATAAGTGAAATTAACGGAGTTTTCGAGGCAGTTGTATTCTTGTAAAGACAATCGCAGTTATGTCTGTTAGTTTTTTTGTAATCCGAATATTTAACTAGCCAGCCTCCATGAAAGACGGTCGTGTCTCAAGTAATTTTTAAAAGTTTAACGACTTTTCTGATAAAATCATATTTTTTCCGAATTCTAACCTTAAATCATGGTTATCTTAAAATGAATCTAATTATATTAATTTTACCCACATTTCTTTTACCTACATAACTGTTGGGTATTTTCTCCAACGACGATTTCGAGAGGTACTTGTCTAAGCCAATCTCCGTCATTTGAGGTACGCAGGCCCCCTTTCATCGCTGTCCTGACCAGACCTGACCACTCTAATGCTTGCCGATTTCTCCCTCCAAATGTATTCTGCGCCCATATTAACCTAAAAATAAAATATTATAATTCTTATCTAAATGTTAACATAATTATAAGAAACTTTATTTCGTCATATTCGACAAATTTTTGGTTAGAAACACACAACCCTCAACCATATTGCGACAACTGCTGTAAAAGTAGGTATAAGGTGGTAATTTGAATTTTACTATGTAATATGTATGCACGGCAGGAAACTGAATATCCAGTAATTTTTGTTATCAAATGTTGCATATGTTGATCACTACCCGAAATTTAAGCATGGAATCACATAGGAACATAGTTTAGAAAGGCGCGGGGAATTTGAAATTTAAAATTAAGCCTATAATATAAATAATAATTATATTACTGTGTGAAAATATATTGCAAAAAGTGGAATTACTACTTAAAAACGTAATTACGTACCTGAGATATATTACCACCACATTTTTAAATAAAATCTCTTGTTTTCACTTAAACATTTTCTTTATCTTACAAAGTCGATCAACAACATTGATACCTGACGAATGAGAGTCTCCTTCACACAATTTTCATTTAAATTAACCACATTAACATTGAGTATCCGAGTAGGTGTAATAGAGTTAATTCACCTGTTTGTAAAATGTTCGTCCAGCCACTCCCTAACATTTCGAACATAGTGAGCGAAAACTTTAACGTGCATGCACAGCACATTAAGTCGCACATTCAATTATGTGTTTCCTATAACTCCTTCCAAAACGGTGATATTACACTGCGACCTAAAAGATCTATTGTGTCCCCTGTTCTTACTGTTTTACAGCTGGCCTTCCAATCCTATTCCTTTCAGAAAGTGTAGGATATCAGAAGGCAACGCCCTTGAGTGGCACAGTGCCACGCAATTTGAGAGGGGATGGATGCCATCCTGTTCCCCAATCTGCTCCAGTCGTTTTGCTCCTCCCTTCGTTCCTTCCTTGTGGGGTACTCTCACTTTAGAAGTGGAAGGCTTCTTATTATGGAGGTTTTGCTCCAATTCCTGTTTATTACCGGTATCGTCCCGCTAATAAACGTCCTTCCTCCATAGTTGATCCCACGAGTAGCTAGGAAAGAGACCTAGGATTTAGGTTTTTGTTGAGATTGTCTCTTCTCAGTCCGTACAGTTAAGCCAAGACCCCCCCCCCCCATCCCTTTCGGGACCTGGTTTAACAGTTGGGCTTTCGGTAGCCGAAAGCAACAACTGGTATCGTTGTAGAACCCTGTCCAAGCCCTTAGCCACGATACGACAGCTCGGGCGAGGGAGGAGTGGCTCACGGCAACGGCTTTCATTCACCCTGCTCCGGTTTTAAGCAGAGGACGAACTTATAGCCGCCACTAACTATCTCGTCTTGAGCGAACCCTGACAAGATGGCCTTTCCCCTATTCACCACCTCGAGGACGCGCCTGGTAGGTACTCCCAACCCCCAGGTTGGCCAATTGGTCCAATAACTGTGTGGTTTATTTTGTCTAACCAAACGTTAGCAGAAAACCTCCTTTGGTGAGATACTCACGAAATTCATGTGGAATTTCCTCTCTCCAATAGTAAAAATTATGAGTATTAAAGATTTCATCTCTATTATATGCATTCATCGCTTCAAATAATATGTTCCAGAAAACCGTTATCATCACGAATCATGTTACGGAGATTTAGTGGGAAAAGGATTTGTAAAACAGATAGTAAAACGAAAGCTGTTCTATTGAATAAAGATCTTAACTTTTAGCAAAGTGATATGTGTCTGCCTTAACCGGCTATGGATTATATTTATACCTGTTAAATTGGGACGGGTAGTATCGGGAATTCCTGGCCTGACCCGAGATTTTACTTACCGGAACGGGTGGAGTTTTCCAGTTAAATCCCCATAAATTCTAATGGACAAAACAAATGTCTAAGCAATAATCTTATTCGTAGATATCATGCTGATTATAAGATTCTACGTTTCGCAAAATAAAAATATATGTACTCAATATTATATATACATGACTTATTATTACGTATTTCTATTAATAATTAATACATACATTAAATATTATCGTATTAAAACAAGATTCATCCTTTTCCCTTTCTTATCTCTCTGCATTCCCTACCCTAATGTTTAACAAAAAAATATCATTTAAAAAATCATCCCGCTTCCCCTCTAATCCCTTTCAATATTAAAGAACCTGTTTTCAAACATATTAATGCACCCTCTCTCCTATTGTTAAAAAAAAATCATTTAACAAAATCATCCCCTCCCCCTCCCCCTTCCAATGTTAAAAAATATAAAACTTAAAACATTTTTAATGCGTCCTCTTTCCCGATGTTTTGAAAAAAAAAGACATATCATTTAAAAAAAAGCATGCCTCTCTCCCTCTCATTCTTTCCAATATTAACAAAATATGGTTAAAACATATTTAAGGCGTTCTCCGCCCGGTTTTGTGGAAAGTATAGCTTTATCATTCAAAAAAATCATGTTTCTCCTCTCATCCCTTTCGATGTCAAAAAAAAATCAATTAAAACATTTTTAATGCATCCTCTGCCCCGGTGTTGTGACAAAAACATAATTATATCATTTAAGAAAAGAATTTTCTCTTCCCTCTCACCCCTACAATGTTAAAAAAATAAATATATTTAAAACATTCTTAATCTCGGTTCATGTTCAAAAATTACGAAAATCTTAACGTTGGTTGTTCAGAGCTATGAGAAGCTTACGGGGCACATTTAAATACCTGTATACTAACCATTTCAAGCTCAGAAAATCGATTTCCGATAAGCATCGCTACGGAAAC
This sequence comes from Protaetia brevitarsis, assembly GCA_004143645.1. Taxonomy (NCBI): domain Eukaryota; kingdom Metazoa; phylum Arthropoda; class Insecta; order Coleoptera; family Scarabaeidae; genus Protaetia; species Protaetia brevitarsis. The sequence continues at coordinate 1,321,886 of RXPK01000114.1, forward strand.
ATAGTCCAATCAAGCAGGACTTCCCGACCCAATAATTATATGCTTTGTTATTTAATGTGTCTTGTCTCCGACAATTCGTTATAACCGCTACTGCGCCTGATAGACAGATGTTTCACTGAGGGTTTATATCCAAATTGAACCAAATAATTTCTGTTTATAAAAAAAAGAAATCACAGGCCTACGTCATTGCTATTACCATTTTCTAAGGTATTTAAAAAAGTCATAAATAAAAGATTGAATGATCACTTATCGAAAAATCATAGATTGGATTTGTTGACGGCAGGAGTAGTTGCAATGCAATGCAACATGTATTTGAAGTGTTTATCGAGGTTTGAATGGGAGAAATATGGTTACTGGAATTGTTTTAATTAGTCAAAAGTCTTCGATGTAGTGCATCACTCACAATTTATGGAGAAGTTAAAATCAGTTGGCATTCAAGAGTAAAAATAACAGGAGTGTATGTAGAAATCACTACTCCTTTACTTTCTAAGTTGGGGTATGGTATTCTTCAGGGTTCAACACAGGATCCAATCCTCTTCATCCTTCATTCTAAACTTGTAATACCAGCCATTTGAGGGTGACGCATTGAAGGAACATTAGCACAAAATTATTCTCATGATATCTCCCATATTATTATGTATACAAGGTCCATTGCGCTCAGCTATGGAATTAAGATGAACTGTAATGAATAAGCTTTCCATAAATAGTGTGGAATTGGTGGATGACACGTAGAATTAGTGTGACAACGACCTGTATTGATAACATATACATTTTATAAGTGTTCGTTTATAGTTCGGAGAACTACACCTGTAATACAAAATTTTTCGATAAAAACTAAAAATTTCATCATGATTGATCATCAATATTAAAAGTTGTTCGTAAGTACTTGTGCAGTGTACTAAATTAGATGCCTGAGTAGGAATGTGAGTTTAAATTCACTTCAACAGTTTTCTTTTGTATGTGTGGAGTCTCGCGTACGGAATGGAATTATTTTTTGGACTGAAGCAGCCGGGGTGAGAAAAGTATTCCTTTCGTTACGTGTTACGAGCGTCTTCACGTATTTTTACTTGTCCCCTGTTTCAGCGACTTGGGATTTTGCCTTTGGTTTAGTTTCACATATGTGAAATACTTTTTTTTTTTTAAGAAAGCACGAACAAAACTTTAGGAGAAATTCCATAGATAACCAATACATAGAATGTATTTCTTACTTTTTGTATTAACTACCCCACAATGGGGTGAAATTGATCACTCATTCGGCTTTATACAAAATTTCATTCCATTCACCTATTTACGTGGATGATAAATATTATGTATAGATAGAACAATGACCCTATTCCTTAAAATGGATGTTGAAAAGCGCTTAAAATAAGATCTCACCGATTTCTGACAGCAACAGTGTTACTGTATTCGTTGATTTATGTTGTCTACTATTTAATTCATATGTATAACAGGTAAGAAGTTATAGAGGAGCAGATGTAGACGCTGATTACGCACTTGTAAGAGCTGAAATAAAATACCGAAAACCACCAAAGAATGAAGAAAACAAGAGAAAAAAATAGGATATTTAATGGACAAATTAAAAGAAGAAATTGAAAAGATGAATATTAAAGACAGATTTACAGAAATATAAATAATGAAGTGAGAAACGTGGAAGAACAATGGAGAGACTTCGAAAGGATAATGGCAGATGGAGCACAGGTGTTATACCGGGATAACAGACCAATAACGGAGCCATGGTTCGATAAAGAATGTAAGGAGGTGTTACGACAAAAAAGCAAGAATTAAATATTACGGAACAATACAGAGAAAATAGAGCGCCATGCCAAAAATGTAGAAAAGAAACAAAAAGGATATGTAGAAAGACAACTTGTAGGAGGTATGTAGGAAAGCTTAATAAGATGGACAGAATATTTTAGAGAACTCTTTGAGGTCAAAGGGAGTGAGCCACCTGAGATGGCTGGAGAATTAGGGGACATGAGAGAAAATGATCAAAAGGAGCCGCCAACAAAGCAGAGATAGAGGAAATAATCAAGAAGTTTAAATGTTGAAAATAGGAGGACAAGAATTAAAAAATAACTTATATAATATAATTAATACAGTGTGGAGACACGAGACAATGCCACTCAAATGGAATGAATCGTTAATATGTCCTATAAATAAAAAAGGGGATAGAGCGCTCCATAAGAATTACAGATATATTCCACTAATTGACGTCGCATGCAAGATAATGGCCGTCGCAATTAAGAACAGATTAAATGAAATCACAGATATGAAAGTTGGAGGAATTTCAATGCGGTTCTCGAGAAAATAGATCATGGGTCAAGTGTTTATATTAAAGTAAATTTTTGATAATAGTATAGATCAAAATTTACTTCTTTATATCATGTTTATTGATTTTAAACAGGCTTATGATAAAATAAAAAGGGACAAACCATAAGTAGCAATGCAAAACTTAGGAACAAAGGCAAAACTCATTAGATTGGTAAATATGTCTCTGGCTGAAACAGAATATTGATTAAAGACCAAACATCAAAAAAAAAAAAAAATAAAGAGAGTAGAGGTTTAAGACAAGGCGACCTATTACATTACTTACTATCATCTTGGACGTGATTGTAAAAGGAAGTGGGATCCTGACGAACGGCACAATATATTACGGCGGAACCAAATAATGGCATATGCAGATATTGTGATCCTGACAAGGGTAAAAGAAAACTTGATTACAGAAATCAAAAAGATGGAAAAGGCGGTAATAAATAGAGGGCTTGAAATAAGTGAAGGTAAAACAAAGATTAAGAATACTATTCCAATCAAGTGAACAATTTTAATTACCTAAAAGTCACAATAACAAGCAAAGGAGAGGAAAAAGTAGAAACACAAGAAATACTTGCTGAAGGTATAAAATGTATGAGAGGGTTACTGCATATTCTACGGTCAAAAAACATTTCACGAAATAGAAAAAAAAAGAATTTACAAGACAATAATAGGCCCAGTGATTACTTATGGAGGAGAGACATGGAATCTGAGTAAGAAAGAAAAATTGTCGTTAGAAATTTTTGAGAGAAAGGTATTAAGAAAAACATATGGTGGAAAAAAAGTAAATGATATTTGGAAAAGACGAACAAATTGAGAACTTAATGAGATATACGGAGAACCGCCGATTACAAATGTAGTGAGGGTAAAAAGAATAAGGTGGTTGGGATACGTGACGAGACTGGACAGGGGAAGGCCAACAAAACAAGTACTAAAGGGAAGAATAATTGGAAGACGAGGAAGAGGCAGACCACGAATGGAATGGTTACAGAGGGTAGACAAGGATCTGGAGAATATTGGAATAAGAGAATGGCAGAAGAAAACTCGTGATAGAAAAGAATTGAGGAAGATTTGCAATGAAGCAATGGCCCTTCTTGGCCCGGAGTGCTGACATATATAGATCCCTCCAATTTGGGGTTTTCATCGTGTCCATCGCTACTTAACATAAGAATTCGTGAACTAACTGACACTATGTGTAGGTATGATATACATATATATTCTATAACTAACAGCTTCTTGCGGGTTTCGCCGTGTCTCAAAACTTTCGCTCGACGTTTCGCTGTTCATACTGACAGCTTCTTCAGGATAAGTTACACCGGCCGTGAAAGCCTACGCAGTGTTACATATATATTCCATTAATCCTTATTATCTTGCTATTGGTACACACTGTTGGGCAATAAATAAACAAGCCATCATCATTAGAAAATAAGTACTTCGTTTTGAATTAAGTACCTAAATCTAAATTTACATCTAAGATGAAAAGTTACATCGCGGCAACCTAGAAAATATAAATTTATATTCCCAAAACCTTTAAAGTTATAAGAAATTAAATACAATTTACGTACACGAAATCTGCAAGTCGGCGCGAAAACTTATGCTGAGAAAGTTTTGAAGATATGCTGTCAGAAAACCCGTCCTTAATTAGTTGGAAAACTTGTCGCTTTTATAAAAGATAAATAAGCGAAATTTGCTCCGTGAGATACATCTATTCATGAAGTAAGCAGTATATAGGTACATTATAGAGAATAGAAACTAGAAACGATACAACCAACGCTTTCATAAGTGTACAAGCTGCTGTTTGCCGCTTTAGGTAAAAACATTTCACGTTATCGCTACACATTAATTAGCAGCAATGGTGACAGCTGAAATCTACGGAGCTCCGTCGATATATGTAATTAGGACTTGATGGTTGAAGAGATTGTCAAACGTATGTACGCATTCTCTTTGATCTGTATATGTTACCAGATTACTTAGAATTAAGTAAAAGGACAGGTTTGCAACTCAGACTAATTGTATAAATACGGTTCTTGATGTATTACGTAATAAGTCAAATACGAAATTCTGAGCTAAAATAAATGCTGTACTGAAAATTGAATCGGAGACAACAGTGATCTGCGGCAAAGAAGAATTTGTATTTTTATCTTTTTATTTTCTTTCGTGTATCTTTGTTTCTCATTGTCAATTTATTGTTTATTTGTAATTTCGCTTAGCCCGTTCTCATTTTTATTTTTTGCCAGTCATTTTGGTCTCGAAAGGTTTTTCCTTTTGCCAGTTTTACATTTACTTGTAAAAAAAATTGTGCAGTATACGCCGATAACGTATTTTTTGTGTTTAATGTGCGTGTTACTGTTATCTTCGCCTCAATTTTCAGTATTAATGTTTCTTTCATCTTTACATATATTTTTAATATGTTGCATTGCATCATTATTATGATGGTTTTAATTTTTATAATTTCAAATTATTTTACAATTGGCAGATCTTGTGTTCATCTGCATTACATCTGCAAAACGATATGAAATCAATAAACTGATATTTTTGGCAATATACAATTAGTTTTCTTTTGTATACTTACGAAATATGAAAAAAAAAATGTGAATACCTGTATATTTTTTAAATCATGTCTATATACAGTACTCGATGCCCAATAGAATGATTACAACCAATTTCTGAAATTCGATCAAATAAGCATAATATATGTCGTGCAGTGCATGTTGTACATCCCGTACAAAAACAGTTCCATCAGTCGAAAGAGCTGTATAAACGGTGCATGTCTTCCATTGAACTTTTTTTGTATTTCTCACCGTTTAAGAGTTATTTTAGATAAAATAAAATTTTGGTCTAATTTCAAGTGCGTTTGACATTCCTGAAGTTGTAGTTCCGCGGCAACAGAAAGAGTTCTTGAGTAACACTCCATGAGATCTATAAACAGGCGAAGTTTCATTAGAATCCCCAATTTGCAGAAGTTCTCTTGCTATTTATGGTTTTAATTTTTATTTTTATCTGAAGAAAATAGATTTTCCAAAGAGGTTGCAATTTTACATAATTTAATATTTCTAAAATAATAAATTGTTCATTTACTCCCTACTTTGATTTTTATTTATTTAATTACCTATTGGTGAGTAAATTCTTGATTGATGTCTCGTATATGTATAAAATTGTAGATAATAGTCTTATAACTTTCTTGGATACTGAAATTATAAGAAAAGTACCCGCGAAAGTAAATAAGTTGCGAATTTTGTTTTATGCTAATTATACTTGTAGTTTTAAGTTAAGAATGTTAAGGTTATATTTCAAATTCCTGTATTTTATAAAAAAAACTTGAAAGTTTAAATCCTTGTAATATGTAATTATTATTTAATTCGAAGTCGTTGGGTATTAAAAATGAATGAGGAAGCGAACTTTGACGCTTCCTCATCCATGTTTCTTAATGCTATGCATCAATCACTTTCTCCACAACATTTCTGCCACAAATATGTGTCTAAATAGCTACAACACCTCCCCGTGAGTAGCTTTAAGGTAATTAGAAAACTATAGTACGCAATTAAGACTACATTTTAAATAGGAATGAAGTTGCTAAAGAAAGAAATGTCAAATCTGAAGAATTTGTTTTTCTCCTAACTCGGTGCTGTAAAAGTGAGGTAAAAGTGTTATCCAAAAACTGAAATGGAAGTTAACTGCAATAAATGGAGACTGAGGAGAATTGAGGGCATAGCAAGACTGGATAGAATAAGAAACGGAAAAATAAGAAAGAGGATGGGCATGATGTCTGTGCGGGGGGAAACTGAAGAGTCAATTACGGGACGGTGAATGAAATGGGTCCTCTCATTCCATTCAGAAAAGAAAAAAAAAACCAGAAAAAAAAACAAATTAACAGAAAAAGATGGAACACCTCAACACTCAACGGTATGTATGCATGTAGAGATATATGTAAGGGTGAAATATCTACTGTGCTCACTATTTTTACTGCTCACAAATAGCCGTCCAATCCTAATCATTTTAAAAAGTGCAAAACTGTTTCAGATTAGGCAAATCACCCCTTCGATTTCACATAATGCAATGCCCTTGGATTGTTTAGTACTGTACAGTTTGAGAGGAAATGAAAGTGTTTCATCCAATTTCCCACAAAATCTACATTCAGATTCCTTTGCTGATCCGAAGAATCCTATGATATCCTTCTAGTTTATAATGACCTGAAAGAATTCCTGTTAATAAAAATATTGTTCTTACTCAGGCTAATGTATTCTGTAAACCGTTCTGGGTATAGGTTTAGAGCATAGTTTTAGCCTGCCTCTTTCGCTGGAGATTCCCCAATATTTCAATTTTCTCTGTACCATTACTTTTTAGTATTTTCAATATTGTACTGCGACTTATCCCGTAAAACGGTGCTAAGAATGGCGTTCCAGCTCTTTTTGCGAGGTTATCTGTCATTTCGTTACCTACCACTCTTAGTTAGAAGCGTTTATTCCTTTTAATTCATTTTCCTAAGTACTCCCAAACATTTAGAGCTAATTGCAAATGAGCTCAGCGCTTGGATGGCTGCTTAACTATCAGACTTTATGTTAATATCTTGCTAACTGCAATTTTAATTGTAATTTTTGTCAATGTTGACTCATCTTTCAATAGGGTGTATTTTTGCCTGATACCTGGGTATTTCCCCAAATAATTTACTTACTAGTAAGTACTTAGTAGATAGATTTCAATTTCAGCTCGTTCTGCCATTTTGCCACTTGATGGCATTTTTATTCAGTTTCAAAGTGCTGTGTTGATTCTACTTGTTCTTGTTGCTAAGCCTTGTGGTAAATGCTTTCAAAGCTGATTTCTTTGACATACGATCCTGGCCATGTCTCAGGTTTAATCATCTTCAGAAAATTGATCCTTCTTTGATCATTCCCATTATTTCATTTGTTAAGTCTTCCACCATAATGTGGAGAGGAATAAGATCCTATACCACTTAAATAGCTGCTGTTGGTCTGATTCGCATACCCCAGCACTTGACAGTAAATGAAACACCGGATAGATGAAGTGGGTAAGTGGGTAATCTCTGTATCAACTTCCTCTAATCAAAAGCCTTTGTTGACAAGCGGCAGTGTATGCCTGAAAATGATATTATTTTTGAAGCAATGCAAACAAATAACGTTTATATGGCTATACATTTATAATTCCTACTTCGGTTGAATTTCAATTCTCAAATCTTTCTTTCTCACTATTGATATTTGCTTGTACAATACCGTAGCTTTAAGTATTCATATGCTATACATTACAAAATATAAATAAATAAAACGCAGATTTAACGTTTTAGATAGGTATCACACCACAAAAGGACGAAAAAAATGTGTATAAACCTAAATCCCCAAATGGGATCAATGGTATCTAAAAGATTCAAACATGCTCGTTTAAAACAAGCAGCAACAGTTAACATATATTCCACCGCAATTACACCTTACATAGCCATTATAATATAATATACGCGCTGTTGCCATAAACTTTAACACAGACAACTTCAACAAAGACTTCATATGTGGAGACGGTAACACACATAGTTACCTAATTTAATTCCCGGAAGCTTCGACTGCCTTTCACCTCAGCTTACTGTTCTATACCATTGTTCTATATTCGCTTGTATTTTCATATTTTACACATTTTATTCACCATCATTATTTTCTGGTTTACGAACTGCGTGTAAACGTGCAACCTAACGGTAACAGTTTACGCAATCAAACAAGTGGTTGCTTTATTCGGAAACCTACGTAAACCAGGGAATAAAAATTCCTTTGACACAGCGAGATTTATGCCTATAGCATCCTTTATTCTTTCCACATTTATGTACTTTAACTTAACAAAAATTCCGGCCCGTCGAGGATGCTTTTATATACATTTTTGTTCTTGTTAGCTTCTACGGCTCGTTAGAACTTTAATAACAAGACCGTATCTGAGCAAAGTCACTGCTTGTACAATTTGCGAACAAAAGAAATTCTTTTCTTTCCAGGTCCTGTTATTTATTGTATAATTTTGAAAGAGAGAGAGACTTGGCACATTTCCTCTGTATTTTGTTTTTTTATTATTTTGTGATATAACTCCAGTATTTTAAACAGGCTCGTTTTGAAGGAAAACTATCTGTATATTACGACTGTTCTTCAACTATTAATAATAATATATAATAATAGCTTTATACAGACAGAATAATTTTCAGTAAGTTTCCCCCTAATTCCCCCCGACTTTATAGTAATTGTGAGAAGGAAAATAATACTAATAATAAAAAATTAGAATTAGGTATGTATTTGCAGCTAAGTTGTTTTCTACTTCTATCATATAACTCTATCACTATCTTTTGACATCATCAGTTATCTCCCTGCTGTGTAAAAACACCTGTGTCAAAACACACAATTTATTACGGAAAATCATCATCACCATTGTTTTCAATTGTTTTTAATCTTAACCTTAATCTAAGATGCTGAATAGGTTACACTTTCATGACGTGCGCTGTCAAATGTAATTACCATTTTTTTGTCATTAAGAGTTTCAATTAGAATCGTGGTATACATGTCTTGTTGCATGTCATGAGGCAGGAAGCATGCACCAATTGCAATTTAAAGCTTTGCGCTAAAAGATAATAGTTCTGGCAAAATCTTACATTACTTTAAGTGAGCTTTCTTAACGTAACTTTGGCACATATCCCGGTTCCGTTTCATTTTTGACATTATTCTATAATACCACTGAATCATTTAAATAAATATTTATATAAAATTAATGCATTTAAAATAATTAAATTTAAATCCATTTTTTTTGCATGTATAAGATTGAAAATAGTGCAAATCTGGATGGTTTTAGCAGGTTTTATCTTCCTACTATGATCATCTTAATAATAGAAATGATTCACGACGACAGATTGTTGACGATAGATAAATATTTGAGTTTTTGTTTGGGCCATTTCCATTGTTTGTAGGATTTTGACGATCCGACGTTTCGGCAGTTCATCTACTGGCGTCATCAGGGTAGCCCTGACGAGGTCTGTTTCTTGCCAAACTCATTATTGGTTAATTTGACAAATATGTCCGACAGCCAATTTGTTTTGAGTGAGATTCGAACTCGGTCTCAAAATTCCGAATATTTACTAATCTAACACTTAACCATTCGGCCAATCGGAGGGACAGATATTGCTATCTTAAAACCTATATTTAAGCTATAGGTATATGCGCAGAACGTGATGCGCACTAGTATGCGCAATTGTATGCGTAGTAGCTATTATTATTCTGTCTCCGGGATCGGGGTTGCCGGTCTTCTGCTTAAGCTATTCGTAATCATTGGTAACCAGACATCTTGATTTCAAGGCTTGATGTGCTTATGGCAGGCAGTTGGTGTTATGACCATATTATGCTGCTTCTTTCAATTTTCTTTTTGTGAAGTTTTCCTCTCTTGCCAGGATTATCTCTTCGTCCCATTCAAACTTGTGATCCTCTTCCCAAGCATGTTGAGCCCAAGAGAGACTTATCCGTTTCTCCCAGTCGAACCAATTTTTGGTGTTCTTTGATTCTGACTTGCAGGAGTCTACCTGTTACTCCGATGTATGGTCTTCCACATTCACATGGTACTCGGTATATACATTCTTTCGTTTTATGATTCGCGTTTGTTAGGGTTGACCTGTTGGTTGCTGATCTAACCTTGTAGTTGTTGCCTATTCTCCTGTTTTTTTTTCCGATAGCCTTTTACGTACAGGATTACAGTTGTACACACCTTGTCTTGTTGTCCTGGGTCTTGACTCTGCTGTGTTACCCGTTTCTTCCTTGCTAATGACAACGCCTTGTTTGTATAACCATTCTGTTTTAATGTGAGGGTTATGTTGTTGAACTCCTGTTTTCTGTCTTCTTTCTCTGAGCAGGAAATTATTGATAAATTGCGAATTGGAAGTATTATTTGCAGAAAATTATTATAAAGAAATACAAGACCGCATTATGAGCTATCTCTTCTTCAATTCAGCATCATCACAGGTCTGATGACTGAACATATTTCGGTTAAGGAACACATATGCAAAATTGGCGTGTAAAATGACAGCCCAAATGTAGACTGTGAGAGAAAAACAGGAATAGCCAAACATCTGCTATGAAAGTATCGCAGCGTAGAGGACAAGACTTATTGGGGGAGCCGAAAGTAGACCCAAAGACGTACCGTAGCTGCTCGGTGAAGCACTTGTACTAATTAGTAGAGGTGACCACTATTTTGGAGTGAGTTGTTTGAAATACGCCCACAGCACTATAAGGTTATAGATTGCAGTGCTTTTCGAGGACCACCAGTCGAAAGAGTCCAAAAGGTATTAAGATAAAGTAAAAGTCTAGTGAAGACTTTCCGTTTATAAGTAAAGTTTTGGTAGAATAAAATATTCAGAAAAATTATATATTCAAGTAAATTTAGTTAGTGAAAGGCGCCTTATAATTACAAAGATGAAACAGTTAAAACGTAAATCCGCTAAAACTGAAATTAACAAAATAACAAAAAGGCCTAAATTATTAATGTATTAATGACATGACAAAAAAAGGAAATCAAATTTAAATAGCGAAGTTCTTTAGGGTTGGGAGTACATACCAAGCACATTCCCGGGGTGGTGGATAGCAGAAAGGCCATCTTGTCAGGGTAACTTCAATTTCTGCAATGACTTCCCAACGATTTCGAACCAACTTTACGCTCTCACCACTACAATTCTACACTCTCCACTGTTGCTAAAATTCACTTGATTACCATATAGAAAAAGAACCTATAAATGCAGTGTAATAGAGAATATGGACTCCAAGTGGTATCAGATTTAGAAATAAAATTGTAAGATAATTCGAGAAATAATAGTAAAATTTTTACACCCAATATAAAATTATATCTGTAATCTAAATTATATTGGTGTTCTTTGTGTCTAACGTAATTCCATAATATACTGATAACTTTCGATAATACTTTGTACTTTGTATTTCTTATTTATAGTATAATAAAGGATATAAAGTACAAAGTAACATATAACGATACATAATCCTCTTACCCTTCTTAGCTTCTTGCTACGCATTCGGCTACCGCATCGGTATTTCGTAACCAGGCTTATGCGTTTCGATATGAAATACCTGTAGCTCATATATCTGATTATTCTGAATTTTGTGAAGATTTCATTAGCTCACTCTCTCAAGCGTGTTATCCATCAATCGCAACCAGAACTTGATTAATCCAGTAGTACACAAGCTCTACAGTAATGTTATATCTAACTTGAGTAAATTAGTAATAAGTAAATATATTGCAGTATGTATGTTCATGTGATGTAATATTAATATGCAGTACGTCTACATAATGAGAGCTATTATACAGGATTTCAGCAATAAAGTATTTTAATAGACATAACCAAATCATACCTGTTACCGTAAACATCACAAGGAAAACAGATTCGTTGCACAGAAACAAAATATGATAAAATAATTCCGGAACAACAAGGAATACCGGTACGAGTATAAAAAAGGTTTGATGTACTTCATTCTGTCTCTGTCCATCGGCGAAGTATTCGTTGGAAACAAAATCGTTAAAACTTACTAAAACTTTGAAAGTTGCTTTTGTCCCATATAAGTCTTCGTTCTTGGCAACAAAAGAAGTTACTTATTCCACGAACATTGTCAGGTGGATTTACGCACTGCGCAATCTGTTCTAGATTCTTAATTCTTTAGACGGAGAGTTTTTTTGTAGGCGTTAATGACATTAAAACAAGGTCAGAAACGTATCGATATATTTTTAGAAAATTATTTCTACATAAAAAAACATATATTTCCAGTAGCTTAATGCTATTTATAGTATTAATATTAATATATCTTTTTGAAACGTCGAGAAACCAGTATTTTATTAAACCTCTAAATTACATTTTTCTCTTGTTCCAGTTAATGCAACAACGTAAGGTTAATTTATTGCTCTCATTTATCAACACAACCACTCATAAATAAACAAGAAAAAAAAAAGAATAAGTGTTATATATGTACCACAATTTATAGGAAAAATAGGACAATTTATAAGAAACTAACATTTTAAAGGCAGTAAGGATCTACGATAAAACATTATCTAGTGCAATACCTCGATTGAGCATATTTACACTGGCAACAGAACACCGACAAATTCAGATTTTAATGAAATTATACCGATTGAAAGACTGCGTTAGTATAAGAATTTTATAGCTGCTGAAAAGCTACGTTAGCGTGATTAACGCGATTTGTAGTTGGTACACCAGGAAAAACCTTAGCATTAATCCAGACAAGTTTAAGGTGTTAAGCTTACATTCGCAGATAGTATAAAATACCGAGGCGTCTTATTTGATGAAGACACTATCCTGGAATCCGCTTCTGGAAAGATTACCTACCAAGCGAGGCTATCCTTATGGATATGCCGAAGGATACGTGGGAAATCTTGGGGGTTATCTCCAAAGCATTGGCTCTCGGTGATAATACGTCGAGACATAACCTATGGGGCAATAGCTTGGTTGAAAAAGGCACAACAAGCCAGAGCCACAGCAAACTTACATCCATACAAAGGATTGCAACTGTGGCAATCACGGGAGGAATGTCTTCCCCATCATTGGCACTAGAAGCTCTTCTGGACCTACAACCCTTACGCATTGTTGTAGAAAGGGATGCCAGATTAACTGCATATCGTCTATAGCAAATAGCGAATCGATTGCTATTTGCATACTTATGTCTGTGTGACCAACAAGCTGCTGGAATTAATTACTTCCGACGGCATGCTGGGAATGTCCTCGGACATGATGCGTGTTAGACCAATGATCTATGCATATTTCACTACCTCTTTTCTAAACAGAGTGGAACGGAGACGCAACAAAAGAATACTGACGCAAGCAAACACCTGCTGGTTTACGGACGGTTTAAAACCCGAGCCGCGTGTGGGCGCAGAAATATTGACGCAGCCCAAGTGTGTAGTGTAGACTGAAATCTATGCCATTGAGAATAATTTTGAATAAAAAATATACACACAAATCAGAAAAAAAAATCACTAGAGACGCACAAATGCAACTGAAACTGATCTGGCGCTGTAAACACACCTTAAACACAATGGGGATGGCTAATAATCTATCCCTAATCAAGGGCCCCATTTTTGGAAATGGCGAAGCAGAATCGTTGCAAAAAAGGGTGGTGCGGAGTAATTTCAGGGACCAGAGCCTACCATTGGCATAGCACATACAGCAGCTAAGCAGCAACCAAATTCTGGACAAACCAGAAAATGCTGCAGTTTTGGAACAATAGTGCATGCGAAAGAGTATATTGTACTTAGTCATGCCAAAACCAAGAAACTGCTAGAACTTAACCGCAAAAATGTCAAGGTGATTGTCTCTGTCTTTGTAGGGCACTGTAAACTGAGAAAGCATCTACACAGAATCGGGCTCATCGCATGGATCATAGCGTTAAAGATAGGAAACGGAACAACCATATCGATGATAGCATCATCTATGGCGTCAAATGTTAACTAAGAAGATTTGGTTGCGAAAAATACTGATCTATATTACCGATAGTGTTTCAATTAGTTTCAATGATTTTGACATATAATGTACTTTATGCTTTCTTTATGTTCATGGTGTTCATTTTCATATTTTTAAGTATATTGTGTGCCGTACAATGATTTACAGCGGATTATTTTGTTTTATACAACTACGCTCTTAGGATATTGTGATGCAGATTGGGCTACAAACTTGAATGAGCACAGATCAACTACAGGATAGATTCATAACTTGGAACAGTCGGAAACAACAAACCGTGCACTGTTAAGAACTGAAGTAGAAATGTGGCTTTGGTAGCAGCGACACAAGAAGGTATGTGGCTAAAAAGATATGAAGCAAAAATTGGTCAAATCGACAACATCACTGTTGCCATATATTGCGACAATCGAAGTGTAATAAGTCTCACCTCGAATGACGTTTAGCATCCCGGACAAAGCACACCGATGTGAAGCATCACTTGGTCCAAGAAAAGATTGCAGAACGACACATTCATATCAACCCGATTTCGATAAAAGACATGATCGCCGATCTTTTGACGAAAATAAATAAATACTCTCTCAATGTAATAAGACTGTACTTTATGTAAATTTGTCAAACCAATAGCCAAAACCAAGTTTTTAAGTTTGCTGCGTAGTCACTCTTAAAATCGACTAACGCGCCACATGCGTCTCAAATGTTAACTACATAAAAGCTGGTCGTTCGTTGTATGGTTTGTGTATGGACGTTTCTTAACACTATGATCCATGGCTCATTAATGCGACTAAATGCCGACTGTGTTTAAAAGATGAGCAGACAGTTGAGCATATGTATTTTCTGCCACTGCCCTGCTACTGCAATCGTACTACACTCGTAGCCTTCGAAAAGGCTGATCCTTCCCTAGAAGACCTGAAAACAACCTCATTAAGCAAGATGCTGAGCTACCTTAAGGGCCTGAACTTGTTGGATGAACTCTGATATAACATTCGCTCTACAATAGACTCTAGTGGTGGCAGTGGACGCGACGATTAAATGACCCAGGCGGATGCTATCATTTACTAACTAACTGTTATTATTAAATAGCAATATAATAAGAAACATACGAAACAACAAGTTAATAATAATGTGTATTTAATTATTCTCGATTATTCCCATCTCCAAGTGTCAAGATAATAACTGCAATGGAGCAGTGACAAGGAACATTTCAACGATTTCAACAAGAACGGGCGAAGCACGTCGGCACCTTTGAACTAAAAAAAAATGCGATTGCGCGCGCACATTCATAATTTGCTACCTGTCAGGTTGACATATTTCTTTTACACAGCTGCTTACTCGCTTGAGTGTGCGTTTATAGGTCACAAGAACGTCTAAAAATGTCAAATTATTGTCAAGAATGTTTTGACAAGGGCCGAACTCCGAAAAGGTAGCGATTCCGCGCAGTTAAAATTTGCCAGCTGTCCATTCTTGCTTACGTGTTCCGAACAGTGGTGTCCTCTCTGTAAATCGACAACGCTGGCAAAATGCCAGAGTTATGTACCCGAGTAAAATGGCGTAGTTAAAGTGGCGTGTCTCGCTCCTTGTTTTATCTTTTCCCTGAAGTAATGTATTATGCAGGTTCAGAAATTTGTTGGCGATACTGTCAAGAAAAACTACAGTCGGAAATAACATCTACTACGTATACTACCTAATACCTATATCTAATAGATCCATGCACTATATTCATGCTAGGTATATTACAACGCAGTTATTTATTTAATCAATGTCATTGTCATTCTGGACGAATTTCTATCAGAACAAAGGAATAAGTAACTGGCTATTAGTAGTAATTAATAGTGTTTGAAATCTAATTGTGCGAGAAGTATTGGCTAACCATGAAAACGCCAAGTGAAGTTGTACGAAGTGCCCGAGCTGCATTTAACAGTGGACGCACTCTGCAATTAGATTTCAGAGAGCTGCAACTGAAAAACTTGCTTAAAATGATCGATGAAAATGAAAACGAAATACTGGAAGTTCTCAAAAAAGATTTAGGCAAGAGCGAACAGGAAGGTATGCTAACGGAAGTGCTTATATGTAGAAACGAGATTAAGAATTTAATGAATTCGTTTAAAAAGTGGACACAGCCAGAAAGCGTGCCAACTGGTTTTGTTAATATTTTGGATAAAGCTATAATTTATAAAGATCCGTATGGAGTTGTTTTGATAATAAGTCCGTGGAATTATCCTCTTTTACTAGCTATCCAACCCTTATTAGGAGCTATAGTTGCTGGTAACGCAGTTGTTTTAAAGCCATCTGAAATAGCTCCAGCGACCGCTAAATTTTTAGCTACAAAAATACCAGAATATCTAAATGACGACTGTTATCAAGTTATGTGTGGAGGTGTTTCCGAAACTACGCAGTTACTCGCGCAAAAATTTGATTACATATTTTTCACTGGCAGTTCGGATGTTGGTCATGCTATATACGCAGCGGCCAGTAAACATATGACGCCTGTAACTTTGGAATTAGGTGGTAAGAATCCCTTGTATTTGGACGACGATGTTGATATGGAAATAGCCACTCGTCGCATTTTGTGGGGAAAATGCATCAACGCAGGTCAAACTTGCTTAGCACCGGATTATATGTTATGCTCTAAGTCTGTGCAGAAAGTCTTTCTGGAAAAAGCAAAAGACGTTTTAACGGAGTGGTACGGTGAAAATCCGCAAACTTCCCCGGATTACGCTAGAATTGTGAACGATAAGCACTTGGAGCGTATACGTCGACTCTTAGAAGGTAATAAAGTCGCAATCGGAGGAAAGGTAGATGAACGTGATCTATATATTGAACCGACAATACTGATTAACGTTAAGGTAACAGATCTTATTATGACAGAGGAAATATTTGGCCCTCTACTACCAATAATCAATGTAACAGATGCTAATCAAGCTGTTGATTTCATAAATGCGGGAGAAAAGCCTTTGGCCGTATACATCTTCTCAAATCGAGAACAAACAGTGAACACTTTGTTGAGCAATACTTCGAGTGGTGGGGCTTGCGTTAATGATACAATTACGCATATAGCAGTACCCAGCTTACCGTTTGGAGGTGTTGGAAACAGTGGAATAGGAGCATACCATGGTAAATATACATTTGATACGTTTGTTCATAAAAAGGGCGTCCTAATGAGAAATTTGGGCGAACTTGGAGAAAAACTGCAACGCTTCAGATACCCACCATATTCACAAAGCAAAATACGTTGGTTGAGGTTCGTTCTTAGACCATCCTCAGTTGACACAGAGAGTTATCCCTATACCTGGTTTGTTATGCCATTTATGTTAGGAGTCACATCTTTATGTGTGATGAGATGGCTTTTCTCTTTTATATTTTCCAAAAAATAATTGAATTTAAATAAAAAGTAAGTAAAATAAAATATTTACCGTTATTACCAACGCGGCCGCCAGTCTGACACTGCCTTAACATTCTAGTGAACAAATTACTTTTGTTTCTCTTTTAAATAATTCAATCTTTTCAATTTTTAATCTTACATACTTTAATTTTATCAAATAAACGGTTTCTAAATACTTTTTCTGTCGTAGGTGGTACTAATGAAAAGAATTTTTGAAGTAAATTGTATTTACTTATTTACTGTTAGGCATAACAAATATAAAGAATGAAAGAAGGGATCTTTTAAGAAACTTGAGGAATGGTGGAAAACCAAAATAAGAAAACAAAAATATTTCATTAATAAATATGGATTAATCCAAATAAATTATTTTTTAAATAGATGCATAGAAATATTTGTTAGGTACTAAAAACATTTGCTTGTAAGAAATATGCTTGCTTAACTACAGTTTTAACCTGAAAACAATTGGCAGCAGTCGCAAAAACATGTTCCTTTGTCAAAACGGTAAAGAATGTTTGGTCGAACAACTTCACGATTAATACTCACATAAATATTTAGATAATTGTAAGCAACCAAACCATTGGAAGTTAATAAAGCACATTTATAGTTTAACAATTTGTTTACTTGACCGAAATAAATTATTTCATTAAGCACAATATATAAGTTGTTTGATGGGTGCGCTCGCATGGGTTTACGTAAAGGTGAAAATAGATTCGGGAAAGACAGGTATTAATTTAATCAACTTTTGGCTAGTTCAGCAATATCACGAGATAGATGCAGTCAAAGACACCACTGCACGCCAGTTGGTTCCAGTGATTGGTTCGCAGACCCACCGTGGTGTGATATGAGCCGCCACTTTTATGATCACCCGATAAGCAAGTAAATATTTTGTAACTGTTCCCGGGATAAGCCGAATATGCATATTTATAATAGTGAAATAAAAGAACTGCCATATTTGCGAAAATTTCGGCAATACAATAAATTCAACGTATTTGCTACTATGTGGGTAGAAAGCATAGCATAATAATATTTAGATCAAAGCACGTGTTTGGAAAAGTCGATTCTATTTGGAAAATGGTAATTTTAATTAAATTTAATTTAATTCTGGGATTCCTCACGCTATTAACATGCTTTGCAAAATATATATTTGCAATATATATCTTCATAAATAGGCTCATAATTGCACCACTACATTTATTTGCAATGACAACTACCAGCAAAAATAACAGAAATAAGATCTAATTGGTTATTTGAAGATGATGAAAGCCCCGCAGTATACAAAGCACCTTTGCGGGTAAACTATCGAAGGACCGATTCCAAAGAGATTAAATCCAATGGTTTAAATAGTACAATTTTGCCATAAAACTTGTATTATAAGCAACGGCGGTCGTTGAATACGTGGCCGGAGGCCTCTCACAATGATCAAACTTCTTCGTACGCTATCGTATAATATACACGATACAATATATTGTATACAGGGTATTCCAGATAAGTGGTTCATTAAAAGTTTATGATGTACTATTATCCTATTACTTATATTTGAGATCTTGGCACCATTATCTGTTCGATTGGAATTATAAATGTGAAATACTTTAACCAGAATACTACTTCCGGTTGACCGGAAATGGACGTCAACTTTGTTATTTTAAATAGAATGATCTAATTTTTTGTTCATTTTCGGATTCTACGACCATAAATACGTCAGTTTTCATTAGCTATTGCTATAGCTACATGTTACCGTTTTTTTAAGTTATTTAAGTTTTTCTTCTTTTTTTGTAGTCATAATCATTTAATCATTGAGAAATTAATATCTCCGTTAATACTGCGAGTAGAGACTCAAAATTTGCTATGTTATGAAGTATTTTACGTTTATAGTTCCAACCGAAAGATAATGGTGCCAAAATCTCAAATATGAGTAAATAATAGAACTATCCTAAACTTTTAATGAACCCCTTACATGAAATACCCTGCATAGTAAATAGTTTTTTTATGTAAATTGTGTTTCATATCATAGAGTATGATTGATTAGTACGAACAAATTTAATATCTTCTATGTCTTTTGAGGTATCCAAATAAAAAATAGGAAGATCGTACACTCATTAAGGTTCATATTTTAAAATTAGCTACAATGTTACAGAGTGTTCCATAACGTAACACCCTGTATTTTACTTTAAACTTGAAATCCAATTCACTTCCTCATTACAAAAATAGAAAGCTGTAATATGTTATACAGGGTTTTTGAAAAGTTATAACCAATTTTCGGGGAAAATCAGTTCAATGCCCTAATTTAAACGGAGTGCAGTAACAATGCTTTCTTGCAGTTAGAGCTTTTCAGTGTGTGTCAAAATTCCTGAAAATGATTATCATTTCTTAATATTCGGTAAATGAACAACGGCGTGAGTCAAAACACAAAATCATTATTTTCTGTTTTTTTTTTTTTTATGGATCAACCTGTAGTTTAAGTACTTATCGTAAAGTTTTATTCTATTATTATACTTTTATTTTTGTAAAACACTCCGTCTTTCTAAAATTATTAGTTTTTGAGATATTCTGATTTTTATATGCAACTTTTATATGTAAAGGTATTTAAATCTTTGCCCATGATTTATTTGTCAAAAACTGACAGTTTGTCATTATTGTCTGTGAATTCTGTGACTGCTGATTTTCTCAGTTTTATATTCATTATCTTCAGAAATCCAGGATTGTCACTTATATGCTGACGACACCCAAATATATCTCTCCTTTGACTCTGATAACTATTTAGAAGCTCAGCACATCCTTAATTCCGATATAAAAAGAGTTTGCAATTTTGCAGATAACTATCTGTTGAAAATTAGCCCCGAAAAAACTCAACTAATTGTTTTTGGCCTGCAGCGTGCACGGGATATTATTAAAACCAAATTGCAGGTTAGAATAGCTTCTCATGATATTCCATTTTCAGATAGCGTAAAAAGTTTAGGAATTTGGCTTGACTCTTCTCTCAAATTTAACTTAAACACTGTTAAATTAGTACAAAAAGCTTTTGCTGCTTGAAAATCTATCTATATTAACCGTCATTTTTTCGACTGCCTCACTAGATCTTCACTATGTGAATCATTAGTTCTATCTATCTTCAATTAAGGCGATGTATTGTATTCTTCGTGCATTAGAAAAGAAGCAGCTGCTAAAATACAGCAAGTTCAAAACTGCTGCATACGTTTTATTCATGGATTATCCAGATTTCAGAGGCCATCACATATTCTCAAAAACTTAAATATTCTTAACATGCACAACAGGTGCCTATTACATATCGCCTATTTCTATGTCAAAATTATAAAAACACGAAGCCCGTCGTATCTGCATAATAAAATACAATACAGATGTCAAGCACACATTGTAAATATTCGTGCTACCAAATATTTATCTATATCAAAACATCGTCTAGAACAATTTAAAAGCAGCTTCACTTATAATATTGTCAAAACTATTAATGACCTTTTGCCCAATTTCGATATTTATAAAGTCCCTATCTATGTTATTAAAACCTGGCTCAGACAAAAACTTCTTAGTATACAATAACACTATATTTACTTACTCTTTCCAATATCGATGTTGCGTGTTTTCATTCCAGAGATTTCTTACACTTCGCATTTGCCCAGTCCATCCACATAATGGCATTATTATTTCTTTGTTTTTTTTATCTTCAGTTGTTTATTTTCGTAATTCAAGGCTACTGGAAGAACGCTAAAGCTCAAACCCTGAATTTTAGCCACGGCGATGTAGCCTTTTTGGTTATATGTCCTAATATTAGTTATTAGTTATGGATTACTTTATATTTTACATTTTATCATGGATAAGAACATTATTATAATGAATATTATCTGCTGTACCATATATAACTAATAAATCTCTATTATTATTATAATTATTATTAAATATTACGTTTACAAATTGGTACTAAATGTCATTCTGTTTAATCTAATAAACCCTAGATGAGATAAAAGTTGAGTATTAAGACCAATGCGAGCATAATTTGCTGCAATTCTAAAGCTCTTGAATATTGTTGCAATTTATTTTCTGAAAAAACTATTTTGTATTTCTAAGTTAAGTTCTAACAACTTAAAAATTACATAAAACTTTTTTACTTTCTAGAGAACAAGTACGGCGAACAGTTTTGAATTTGCAGAAAAGATTGAAATAATATCTGCATGGTATTAATTACAAGAGTTTCTTCAGATTTTTTCTTTTTCTGAGCAAACCCTTAATTCCAAAAATATTGTAGAAAGAGAATCAATAAAAAAGGCTTTCTGGGGTTGAACTCCATATGCGTACTTTAACGAAAATCATTTACCTAAACTTCTTCACCATTAATATGTACAAATAATTATAGGTGCTACTAACTCTAAGTATCATATAACTTTTCAAGAATGTATTTACAATTGTGCACCAATACCATAAAATTTAACCTGTAAGGAATGAACATCTGATTAACTAGAAGAAAATATATTCCTAAATAATACATATCTACAGTGAACCCAAAGTGGGAAGTACATATGTCGTCATCATAATGTCGACGTAGAATAGAGGAAGTAAGTCATCAGTGGTGGGGGTGAATTTGTTTACGATTGAAATTACATTAAATACTTCTGTCAAAGTGACAGGAACACCCCTAAAGCTAGTGTAATAGACTCTTCCAACGATTCCAGCGCTCAAAGCGGATATGACGACATATATATTTTTCATTTTGGGTTCACTCTACCTGGCCTAAAATGTTGAAGTAATAATGTTTATTACGGTATTTTTTTTTTACACAATATACAAAGTTTTAGCTACCATAAGAGCAGAACTTTGGGTTGTTACGTGAATAAAACCCAATGGAATCGTCTAGAGAATTTGTTAACAAGTGTGACAAGCTGCTTTTATCAAGGGTATGCTATAAAAACAAAGCTTCAACTTTGCTGTCACGTTTAGCATTAGACTTATTAGATTGCTCAGTTGCATATTTAGTTGCATGATCAACGGCTTACGTCTTACCGAAGTTGGAGGAAACCCCCCCTCAAAAATGAGCGAATAATATCCTAAATACTAACGCATCTATTTTGTTAGTGATTTGTGGAAAAACTACTGTGACAGAAAAATAAATAACTGCGTCTATGTCACAAAATAACATAACTGTTATAATTTAATAACATAATTTAAAAAAAAAATAACTTTCGCTTGCACATAATCTCGACGCCATTACATTACATGTACCTATATCGCGATTATGAATTGCTCAATATTTGCAGGTTGTTATCTACACCTGCATCAAAGTAGGGGCATTGAAATGATGTAAAGATGCACACTCGCCTATCCGCTATCTAAACCTATCTTTGTCTGTGCTAGCTACTGTTATGCTGGAACTATCAATACAAAACTGATTGATACTTATTGTGTCGTATGTTTCAGAGTACTAAGTACAAGTATAACCATAGAGTGAACTGAAAGCTGTTTACACTTGCTCAAAGCTTTGTTAGTTGCTTTCAGGATACACGGATTTTATATAAATCTTTGATCGAACCATATACCAAGGCCTTTAGCTTTTTGACATGTGAACATTTGCCTTTGCTTACATCAGTTATTGACTGTATTTAGATATGCTTGTTTTTCTAACTGTAGTTAGTTGACTTAATTCTCTAAAAGAAATGTATTGCGCGTGAAGATAACACTTCATCAACTATAATACGGTTTTGCTTTAAACGCAATGCGAAATTAATATTTTTCGAATATTGCTGAATTAGACATGTTTAACCATATCCACTTCGAGCATACATTTTGAAAAAAAAATTAATGAGAGCGAAACTGTGTGATTTTAGAATTACACTTATCATAGAATACCTCGTATTTGTTCTAATTAAACAGGTAATAGCATATATCACACCTACCATTCCGCCTAACATGTTAAAATATAAAGGATAGGTGAAAAGGCCTTTAACGTTCGGAATATATCACTACCCACCTACACGAATAAATTAACAAACACGGTTACAAAATACCCTCTCATCGCATAACCCTTACTCAAACAGGGTATGTACACAACGAGAAAGAAATTTTCAGACAAATAAATTCCGGGAAACTTGCTCAGATTTAATAGGCGAACTATATTGTTTGCCCAGCTAATAGCCTGGGACGCGCCCCGAATGAATTTGTAATATTAGTCAAGCGACAGTGTTAAGAACTTACTTTGGACTTTACGTATCTTAATTCTGTATATAAGTAAAAGCTATTAATGTTGGCTGAATAATTATTAAATAAAAATAAATGCAATACTGTTAAATTTCAGAAATATACGTAGTGATTTAGAGCGTTAATTTATTTAATACAGATTACTTTCTTTCTTGAAACATTTGTCATATTTGGAGAGCATATAAAAATATTGAAGGTGTGTTCAGTAAGTAGTCACTAAATTAGAAATTCCATGCCATTTTAGACTTAAATTCAACAATAAAAGCACTTTTAAAGAGTAATTATATTTTATGAATTTGTACCCATTCTTCAACATGTCACATCTGTTAAGCGTTTCTGCTTCTAACTTTTACCAGTACTTAATTGTAATATTGTTAATACACTTATCAATCATTTTTTAATGATTTTTCAGATTAATTTGCTCGCATTTAGTCAATTCAGTACTTTAATACGGTAAAATTTGAAAAAGATCCTTTTTTCATTTCTACTTGTGGTCACATAAATGTTTCCGACCTACAAGCAAGTTTTTACAGTGTACAGGTGTGTTTACGCTCAAAGTACGGATCCGCTAGTGGAGCGTGCCGGTGTGATTTACTGAATAGGGTATACCCTAAAGCAAGATTTAGTAAAAAGATTAAATGTATGTTAAAGAAAGAAATATTTAGATTTTGTATACAGGGTACGTAAAGGAATGCGTTTAAAAAATATTCTTTAATGATTTTTCTACTTTTAAAATTTGCGTTATCACCTGCTCATGCATGTGAACTTGTACACAACAGCTTGTACAAATATAACTATTTATTGTCAAAATAATGCTAAATTGATATTAAAACTAAAATATACCCTAAAGTAGGCGTATTGCCGTAAAAAAAGAAAAAATAAATAAATAAATATAAAAATATATTAAAGAGTTAATAATCAGTCCAGTTGCCCTGCTTTTGTAGAACAGTTCTCAACCTATCCGGCATACTTCTCACTATATTTCGGCATGTTTCTGGAGATATACAGCGTTACTATAAAAGAAATAAACACCTTTGGTATTGTATAAAACCAAAGTTATTTGTGATATCGACATGCATTTTGCACTGTCAGGTTGAGGAACTGTAGAAGTTTCGATAGTACAATTGGTAGTACTGCGCAAGCATAATAGCTACGATGGCTGCAAACTCTACTGAGAAAGCATATTGCGTGCTTGAATTTGCCAAAATGAACTCCGTAACTATTGTCCAACGACATTTTCGAATACGTTTTGGAAAACCACCACCTACTAGACAGTCGATCTACTATTGGTACAATAAATTTTAAACGACAGTGTTTAAGTAAAGGCAAAAGTACGGGAAGACCTCGTGTGTCAGAAGAAACAGTGGAACGTGTTCGTGCTGTTTACCAATGAAGTCCACAAAAGTCGATAACACGTGCAAGTTTGGAACTACAAATTCCACAACCAACTGTGTGGAAAATTTTACGTAAACGATACCAGATTTCCCGCTTCTTAAAAGGCGTGTCAGTGTACAAGAAGACATACTAAAAGATCATAATTAATCCCAATTTCTTAAAAAGAAAAAAACACATGGAAAACATACTATTTCAAATTTTTGTACAGATAACAACAGATCCGAATCAAAACACTGACGGGGTGTATTTGACGCTGGGTTGTCTAATCTCTAATAGGGTATGATAGTCAAATATTATACCCTATCAGAGATTAGTTTCTATGTTAAAGTACTACTTTTCTATCAATACTCGTGTTTCAAACTTTATAAGAATATCTAGTTGGCCACCTCTGTTGCTTCTAACAGGTTAAATAAATTCATAATTATTCAGTTCTGAAGTCCTGTGCTAGTGGTATAGTTAGTCCTGCAACTTCAGTGTTTTTTGCTTTAAAAAACAACGAAACCTGTTTAGTATTCATGCAGTTAGTAAGTTTGAGGTCACAAACTTTTCTTAGGATTAATTACCGTTGTCAACCCTCTAACGTAATTATGTGATTTCTTTTCAAACTAGAGGATAATTCTATGCAAATTTTCTGGAATGAAAACTTTGAAACTAAAATGAACTAGAATTTGTAATAACTTGGATGGGTACAGTATGGCTTTTAAATGCATAGTGCCGTTTCTAGTATAACTTCATGGGAACCTATCGAAAGATTATTAATATTTGTATGGGAGAAATCATAGTTTGCAAACTGCGATGTGTATTGTGTAGTGTCAAAGATTGTCAGTTACATAAGAACCTATAACTAACAGCTTATTGCGGGTTTCGCCGTGTGTCAAAACTTTCGCTCGACGTTTCGCTGTTCATACTGACAGCTTCTTCAGGATAACTGAACTGATTCTCCATGGTCCGACATTCTTCTTATATACGCCCCTGGTGCATCCAACCGTGTAGTTTCCGCTCCATTGACCGCGACGGTTCGTAGTAGGCTCTTCCACGTGTTGCTAAGGTGGTACCCTTCTTCTCTGTTAACGGTTTTATTCTTTTCTATTTCTATGGCTTCCCTGATGAGTCTTTTCCCGTAGTTCTTGGTGGTAATTATTACTTTTACATTCTTGAAATCCATTTTGTATCCGGTGTCGTGCATGTGTTCTGCCACCGCTGATTGCTCGGTCCTTCTTAATCTTGCGCCCTCTCGTGTTCTTTTATTCTTATGTAAGGTAAGGACCGATATATTTTTAATTCCTGGTCTGATTGATAAAACTTTGCTTTTATTTGCAGTGGTAATTTATTTTGCAGTAAATATCTATCTAAATTTCCATTTTGATATTTGTGTGTAAAATTAAATAATATAAGGGAAAGGAAGCGGAAATAATTGCGTTATTGGTTTTTCCCCCAGAACAAACAAGGCTATTTGATTTTATTGTAGTAAGCAATGAAAGCTGTACAACTTTGATTGCCATGTGGAACATTTTTATTAGAGTATTGACTGACTCCATACACTGTAATCCAGTGTAAAATCATACCAATTTTAAATTATAGATAGCGTCGGAATTTGGTACCAATTTTATGAGCCCTGTAACTCGATTCAAATCCGGTTAATGATTGGATTGTGAAGATAACAACATTCATAACCTTTGAACTTTTAGTAAGCCAATAAAAAGCCAAAAAACAAATATTATAGTTTCATGCTTATTTACTGTTTGTGTTTTCAATGTAGCAATTGCGAATTTTACGGTTTGGCTGAATTTGTTTCTGGCTTTCACGAACAGACACACAACATATTTATTATTTATATTTTCACTCTCGACCTATACAAGACAAATTTATTTGAATCAGTTGTTTCGAATATTCCTAGATGAGCCTATAGATGAATTAAATGTGAAGAGGAGCTGGAAATCTTACTGATATCTATATACAACTTGCATTGCTATCGCTATTCGGAAGAAAATATTTGCGATTGTTTTGTTTTAATGCAAAATAATCCATTGATTTTTAGATTAGATTAGATTAGGACCGAGATCCCCATATAGACCTATTTCAGGTTCATGGTGATCTCTTTTATCCCAAAAGACGCTCCCTAATTCTACCGTTTAAATTAAATCGTTTTTGAGGGCGCAGTATAGTATTAGCAATTTTGTTCTTATCAAGCTATCGCGCTATTAGCGCAGACATGAATTGAATTCCTTTATCGTTTTGACACAATGACAGAAATAAAAATGTTATTTCAAGGATATCCACATTTTCAATTGTTTATGTATTGATAACTGCATTTATTTTTTTTATTTGTTGAGTGAATGGTAAAATGTTAACAATTATTGAAATACAGGGTGTTTCAAACCACTCGTCCACTATCTTTTTCTCGCGATCTATTGCAGCTAGACTAATGCGACAAAAAATTTAATAACAAAACCCCGCCTAAAGAATCATTCGAAAATATTTTTAACTTCCGGAAACGTTCCATTATACCGGAAGTGGATAGCAAGTTTCTTATTTTAAATGGAATCATATATTTTTTCCTATCTCAATGAATTCTACAGATTATTTGAACACAATTTTCACTAAAGTTCTCTATCCCTAAATCCAACCGTTTTTTGAGATATTTACGATTTTGTCAAAATTTTGACATTTTCATCTCTTTCGAAAACATACCATATTTTGTAAACCATTAAAGATAATGATCTCATGTTACTAGTATCCAAGAAAAAATAGTTGTTCCTACCAAATTCTGTCAAAAGAACCACTAAATTGTATACAGAGTGTTCATAAATCGATTGTCAATTCGAATACATTTAACCTTAGAAAACTCTTTTTTTTCAAATGTAACATTATATTTCTAATTATACCATACAATGTAGAAATAAATTCTCCGTCGATAAGTATAAAGGATGCATACACCTATTCCTAGTCGTTTTCAAGATATCAACCATTATTTACTCGGCTCTGAAAATTTTAGTACATTTCTTGCAGTAGGCTATGAAAATGACAAGTAGGTTTGACAATCATCAAAGCAGTGTTACTTTACTTCATCATTAAGATCTATTTTTTTTTCCATTGCTGATCCATGGTTATAACGTTGAAGTTGATAGCAGTATTATAAAAGATATTTTACATTTATTGCTTATGTAGAAGGGAATAGATGATACTCAATAATTTAAAGATGCCAGATAAAATGATGGTACATATTACATTAAAAAAAAAATATTATTATATAAAATCACAATAATTCAAAAAATTATTGCACTTAATGTAAAATAACTAAATAAAAATAAATTATTCAAAATGTCTGCCGTTTCTTTCTATACATCGCTCTATTCTGGCCTCAAAGTTCTTATGAACTCGAATTAGTTCTTCTCTGCTTATGGATCTACACGTTTGCCTTATTCTCATTTTCATTTTTTTCCCCACTTTGCGGACGATTTTGATAAACAATATCTTTCACCCTTCCCCAAAAATAATAATCTAAACATGTCAGGTCTGGTGATCTAGCTGGCCATGAAATTTCGGACCCTCTCCCAATCCATTTATTTGGAAACATTTCACTTAATTTTTCTCTCACATGTACAGTAAAATGTGCAGGACAACCATCCTGTTGGAACCACATGTTTCTTCTTGTTTCTAACGGTACGTTTTCGAGGAGCACTGGCAATTCATTTGTTAAGAAATTGCTGTACACATTCCCGTTTACCGTTTCTTCAAAAAAGTAGGATCCAATTATTTGGTCACCAAGGATGCCGCACCACGTGTTTATGCTCCACACATTTTGATTATCAAGTTCTTGCATCCAGTGTGGATTTTCGTGTGACCAATAATGTAAATTATGATGATTTACTTCACCATTACTTTTAAATGTTGCTTCATCTGACCACAATACCTTTTCAAAAAATCGAGGATCTGCAATTAATTTTGTTTGTGCCCATCGGCAAAAACGGACCCTGGCTTGGAAGTGGCCATCACGTAATTTTTGACGAAGCGAGATATGATACGGGTGCATTTTGTGGTCATTAAGAACTCTCCATACGCTCACATGGTTAATGCAATATAGCACTCTCGTGCTATATTGCGAGTGCTTGTTTGAGGATTAACTACGACTGCCCCCAAAACATCTGCTATTCTCTCATTTCTAATATGCCGAAAAATTTGCTTGCCCTTGTTGTGGCTTTTGCGCACACTTCCTGTTTGTTGCACACAGAGAGCTAAACGAGCTAAACCTTACGCGTAAACTGTCGTCGCTCTGGATACCTTTCGGCATATACACGCGCTGCCATCGCCATATTTTTTTTGACATTCACCCATAATCATCAACATGTCGAATGCTTCTGCATTTGAAAATGCCATAATAAAAATAAGACTTGTACAACAAAAACTAACAAAATAACGCGTAACAATAAAGCAAACAACAACAAAGAACCACTAATAATGAAAATTCGACTATAATAGGGAGATTAGCAAAGACAAGTTTGACACTTCTCGATCTGAAACTGACATTACAACGCTATTGCTTTAATAACTGAAACTTTCACAGCCTACTGCAAGAAATTTACTAAAATTTTCATAGCCGAGTAAATAATGGTTGATATCTTGAAAACGACTAGGAATAGGTATATGCATCCTTTATACTTATCGACGGAGAATTTATTTCTACATTGTATGGTATAATTAGAAATATAATGTTACATTTAAAAAAAAAGAGTTTTCTAAGGTTAAATGTATTCAAATTGACAATTGATTTATGAACACTCTGTATACAATTTAGTGATTCTTGTGACAGAATTTGGAAGGAACAACTATTTTTCTTGGATACTAGTAAAATGAGATCATTATCTTTAATGGTTTACAAAATATGGTATGTTTTCGAAAGAGATGAAAAAGTGAAAATTTTGACAAAATCGTGAATATCTCAAAAACGGTTGGATTTAGGAATAGAGAACTTTAGTGAAAATTGTGTTCAAATAATCTATAGAATTCATTGAGATAAGAAAAAACTTATGATTCCATTTAAAATAAGAAACTTGCTATCCACTTCCGATATAATGGAACGTTTCCGGAAGTTAAAAATATTTTCGAATGATTCTTTAGGTGGGGTTTTGTCATTAAATTTTTTGTCGCATTAGTCTAGCTGCTATAGATCGCGAGAAAAAGATAGTGGACGAGTGGTCTGAAACACCCTGTACATATATTAATTTAAAGTGTAAAGCGTATTGCTCGAATGTAAAACGAAAAACGTGTAAAATTAACTGAAAAAACTGGACCATTTTGTTTTCTCGGTTTCTGAAAGGTTATCTTCTTGCAGCGCTTATCTACTATTTAGTCTGTAGTGACTAGTCAGTATTTCTATGGTCACTTTACCCCAATTGTGCCGATAGTATGATATATTAAACATAGTCTAGGTTAATTCAAATGACAAATTATTCTTTTTTTCCACAAAGAAAAATATATTTATTATGTGGAAAAGCCACCATTCCTTAGAACAGTTGGACAGACAGAAAACGACCAGAAAGGACCATTACAATGATCTAACTTCTTGGTATAAGTTTGTAACATGTTCGTATTTCGGACGATAGCACACGAACTTCACTCATTGTAATGGCCTCGCCAGTGACGTATGCACCAGCCGCCACTGATAGCAACACAGCAATCAAGAAATCAACACAATTCGCAACTCTTGTAGCATTTAATTTTTTTTGCTCCGACTAAGCTTTAATTTCCGATAGAGTATATTTAATTGATAAAGAACTTTTATACAAGACTGTATGTGATGAAAAATAAGTTTTCCTTCTGACTGTAGCTTCTTCTGCAAGCGATACCATCTGTTTGACTTCGGGAAATATTACAGTTCAATATTTGTTAAGATTTTAAATTTTAAAGTCACCTCACCCTCATTTTCCTCCTTGCCTCTTGAGATGTGGCCAAAGAATATTCTAGGCAAAGAAAAGAAAGTGAATGATCTGTAAGAAAATGATTACAGTTAAATGAAATTAGATAGTAACATCATAGTTTAATTATCAGTATAATTATTAAGTGAAACAAGAAGTGAACTTAGAAAGTCTTGTCATGTGCTCTTTTTTTACTACTTTTATTTGAAGATTTAAATTAATGAGATAAATGAGAAATCTTTCGACCAACCTAACCCACCTTCAGTGCTTTAATATCGAGTTAATTATAACCACCTTCATTAAAAAGATTGCGTGTTTTTCTACTAGTCTGAAGGACATTCCAACTCTCTAACAAACTATCACTACAGGATGAAAAATCCCTCGAAACATTACAAGTACCAGATTATTTAACATTGTTAAAAAAAAAGAGAAAGTATCCTGGTGCCAAGCAGCATTGCACACTGCACGGTACGTTCTTGCAACAGAGTATTGGGTGCAATTGTCTACCACCGTCTCACACCAAACGATGTCTGGAACCCGATCGATTTAATATCAAGTGTATCACTCAGTGACTACGGTACAATAGGGGTGACTTCCAGTGTTCTTTACATGAAGATATCCAGAGCATATATATAAGGTACTAGTCACTCCGAGACCATAACCTCTAAGACACATATGATGTTAATGTAGCTAATCTTGGTATGTAACCTAGTTATACTTACTATTAAGATCTGAGATTTATTTACGACCTCGTAATTGCTTGTGCATTGACTAATCTCTAGTTATTTTAATTTTATTTTTTTAATTTCAATCTTTATATCCATTACTTTCAATACTTTTGACATTTCAATTTCATTTGGTTAGTCAACGTTGAAAGTAGTAGTAAGAATCGTACTATAACGTCATTCGACCTCAAATTTAATATTGCTCTTTACTTGCCTTATTGTTTTAAATATCTTTGAATTAAATTATTGTAATTCTAAGTCCACTTTGCTAGTCATTTTACTATTACTTGTTAAATATATTCTATCAATTACACTATGTAACACGTTTTTTTGTCCTTGAGTAGTAAGCGTTATTTCCAACTTATTTATGCTTCAAATCAATAGAAAAATACTTTTATTCCCCTCTTAAATTGCAAAATTTTCATTTTGAAGTCGCCGATGACCTCTCAGCCATACTTGTCATACTTCGAAACTTTCATCTTTCAGCAAGGTCTTGATGTTGAAATAATCCTCTTTGAGGTGCACTGAATGACCCGGGAAAAGAGATGGAAAGTTATTACGATTATGCAGCAGTACTGCTCTGAGGCTTCTTAAAGAGCTGTCAATGAAGAGACGCCACTCATTTGTATTATAGGCGATTCCAATTGCCTCAAATAGCCCAGTCACATCGTGGCAAAAGCAGAGCCCATCTAGATAGGTGAGAAAGCTAGAAAAAGTTTGGTGACACTCGCACAGTTTCCTCCAGCAAGTTCCACTGCTTCAGCCTAGAGGTCAAAATCTCAGCATTGGACTTGGAGAGTCGAAGATCTCTAACGAAGTCGTTCTACATTGATCATATCATCTGATTCTACAATATTTTCTTCACACTCCGGCTCGCTGTTGCTAATTGAAAACGCCTGATCTATCTTAGGAGGAGTAGGTAATGGAAGCTGAGGGCTATCTAATACTGGGGCCATGGATGAAGGAAGATCCGGATACATTACAGCAGGTGCATTTTTGCCAGTACGGCGCACAGTGGGATATAGGCGGAAAAAAGTCTATTTTTCGAATATGTGCTATAACTGTTATTTTAGGTTTATTCTGAAGCAGAAAGATTAGAAATGATTATTTAGTACGGATAGTTACATAAATTAAAAGTGCTGACATTCCGTAGCACTTTGAAGTTGAATGATCGTATTTATCGCATTTTTACTTAAAATATTACTGAAAAGTAAGAATGCATATAAGCGAAACAAATTCAGTTTTGAAACAAATAGTATTAGAAATGTTAAAGTGGAGGTTTATGCTTACTATACAGTAACAATCATTAAGGTCTAATGATATTACACGGGGTTATTATCTAACTTACGAAAAAGTGCGATATAATTGAGACGAAAATATTCGTCTAGACTTTTCAGTGTTAGCGCCAACGACCGCCAAACTGATTCTTTCTTCTCCGTGTTCTCCATAGCCCCAGGAATAAGAGCGAACAAAATTTGGCCGCCACTTTTTGCCTCTAGCTGAAAAACAGCTAAAAATCTAGTAGCGCGCACAGTATACAATATTATCACAGCACTAGGAAGGATTTTCAATTAGGCTACCCTTACGCAGTCTTGTAATTTTGACAGACACAATTTATTTGTAATTACATAAATAATATTTTACCTATTAATACTAAAGTATTATACGGGGTGATGCGTAACTGACGTGTCAGCACTATTATTAAAAAAATATTAGTTTTACTCATGCATATTCATATAGTTATGTTACGAACGTTTTTCGGTTCTTAAAACGTTGTCGGGGTTTTAGAAAAACACACAGGCGATATATTTAAATTCACTTATTCTATTAAACACTATTACGGTAATTAAATCTATTAAAAATGCTTATTAACTATATCACTTAACCACTAATTGTCTTTATTTATGTAAACGATATTTATATTACATGTACTAATTCAAACGCGACTCGCACTATCGAACTCGTATCGATTGACTGCTCCTGGCCAACCCGACGCGTTATTTTATAGCTGGCGCGAACGTCCAGATTGTTCGAGGGCCTTCTAGAACGTCCTCGAAGATTCTGGAGATATTCTCGAATCTTCGACCCGGTGCTGCCCTCTGTTATTCGTCGTAGGTAGTTCTTCTTCCGCTATGCCAGCGCCATCTAGGGACGCCTATCGAACCGCCAGTTGAAAAGTTTGCGCTCGTTTACACTGCTCCCTCCTTAGATCTGTTCCGTCCCGGAACAGGAACTATCACCTCCATGAAGATACGAACAGTTCTCTCCATTCTTACACGACGAGGTCCGGAAGAAATAGCACGCTACCGTTCGTCGCCTCCCTTCTGCTGACGCGGGTTGTACTGCATACTAGGAACTCTATTCCAGTATATCTCGGAAAATTTCTTCGAGCATGTTCCTTACGACCCTCCAGTCCAAGCCATCCAATCCACAGCCTATTTTTGGCACACCTGATCTTATTGATCTCCAGCTCCAACAGCTGCTCTCTTAAACTTATCAGGCTGTCCACATCGTCCGGTAGGTTGGCTTGCCAACTGAGGCTTCTTTGGTCACCAAGTAGAATAAAGGCCGTTTCTTTCCTGGCAAGTGAGAGCCTTGCCCACCTCAGGGTTCAGGGCTTCGGAGATCTTGACACCACCAAATTTCTTCTTGAATACGGTAGCTATCCCTTGCCCATTTCTTAAATCTTGGGCAACGCAATGTGCTAACGCGCACCCTTCAGAGCCAAAAACAAATCCTCCTGAATCTCCGTTGTTACATCATGACGCACTTTGCGGCCATCTCCTACTTGTCCATAAACTCCTCATAGCTGAGTTTCTTCTTCGGGGAGTCTACAAAACTCGGACCCATCTGCTCGTCCTCTTGATTGTCCCCAAGATAAGGAGCTAGGCGATTAAAATGCACCACTCTTGCTTTACCATTGGGTTCTTTCTGATGGCGATAGATGACGTCATTAATTCGCTTTATCACTTCGTAAGGCCCGTCCCCGATCGTTGCAGCTTTAGGTGAGAAAGCCTCGACGTCGCTGAGGATTGAACAGCAGACCAGGTCTCCAGACTGATATCCGCCTTCATTTGCTCTGATGTCGTAGTGTTCCTTCATGCGGTCGACCTTGCTTCATGGATATTCGCCCTCACGCGATCGTGAATATCATCACATTCGCCTCCGCAAGTTCGAAACATAGTCATCTCCAACTACTTCTTCATTCGGTTTAAAGCCGAACTTAAGATCGCATGGTAAGCGCAGTTCTCGTCCAAAAGAACACTAGATGGACTTTGGCCAGTGGTTCGTGGACCGATGCTCTATACGCCAGCAAGAATAGATGTAGTTGTTGGTCCCAATCTCGCTGGTGGTCTGCCGACAACTTTTGATAGATACTTGATAACTGTCCTGTTCATGCGCTCCACCATGCCATCTGATTGCGGGTGCAAGGCAGTTGTTTCGGGTCTTGCCGAATACCCAATATTTGGCACCATCTTTGAAACACTGCTGATTCAAAATTCCGTCCCTGGTCGGAGTGAAGTTCAAGCGGCACACCAAACCGACTGAAAAGTTCTTTAACTAAAGTCTCAGCAACGTTACAGCTTCCTGATTTTGGTAATGCGTAAGCTTCACCCATTTGCTGAAGTAGTCCACTGCAACCAAGATGTATTTATTTCCAAATTCCGTCGTGGGAAATGGTCCGGCAACATCAATCGCAATCCTTTCAAAAGGACTGCCAACGTTGTATTGCCTCATAGGGGCCCTCTTCCTTTGGAAGGTCCATTGGCAGCGGCGCAAGTTGTACATCTCCGGCACCAGTCTTTCACGTCATTCTTGCAATTAACCCAATAGAATCGCTCTCTGACCTTCTCTATAGTCTTCGGACTCCAAGATCCCTCCGATGTTCCATCATGAAGAAGTTTTAAAACTTCGGGAATTCTTGCTTTCGGAACCACAATCTGAAGTCTGCTATTGGTCCCAGCTTCGTCTTCTAACACTCGTCTGAGAAGACCATTTTCCATTACCAAAGAGCCCCACTGAGCCCAATACGATTTTAAGCTCTCGCGAATATGGTGCTACCGTTTCCCAGTTAGGCCGCGCTTCTTGCATCTTCCACTCCATCACACGCTTCAAACTTCGTCAGACTCCTGGTCAGCTCGGATTTGGTCTTCAGTCCATCTATCATCTATGACAGTAGTCTCAAGCAGGTTGCTTCATTTTTCTCTTCGGCACGACAGCAGTGCGTACAATCCTTGGAACAGGGTCTCCTCGATAGTGCGTCAGCGTTTCGATGACTGGTTCCAGGCCGATGTTCCGAATCAAAGTCATACTCTTCAAGACGCTCTATCCATCTGGCAACCTGCCCTTCCGGATTCTGAAGCGTAGCAACCACATCAATGCCGCATGGTCGGTTCTTAACAAGAACTTCCTGCCATAGAGATATTTATGAAAGTGCTCTATAGACTTAACTACGGCCAACAGCTCTCTCCTGGTCACACAATAGTTGCGTTCCGGTTTCGACAGCACTTTGCTGAAGTAACCGAGCACTTTTTCGTGGCCATCTTGAACTTGGGACAACACGCCTCCGATGCCCACGTTGCTGCATCAGTATCCAAAATGAATTTTCCTTCAGCCTGTGGATAGCACAAGATGGGCGCAGTGGTCAGCATCTGTTTCAATTCTTCAAAGGCATCCTGGCAGCTCTTCTCCCAGACGTAGTCTCTGCCCTCTTCAGTTAGTCTCGTGAGAGGCTTGGCGATGTTAGCAAATCCAGGAACGAATCGTCGTAATAAGTGCATAGCCCAAGAAAACTTCTATTTCATGCTTGTCCTTCGGAGCCGGCCAAGACTTGACCGCTTCTATCTTCCCTGGATCAACCGACACTCCATCCTCTGATACTACGTGGCCGAGGTAGTGCACTTGCTTCCGGAACAGGTTGCACTTTTTGGGGTTAAGCTTCAAATTCGCTCCTTTCAATCGCTGAAATACTTGCTCCAAGTTCTTCAAATGGTCCTCAAAAGATTTTCCTAAGACAATTATATCGTCGAGGTATACCAAGCAAGTTTCCCAGGATAGTCCTCTCAGTACGTTTTCCATCAATCTTTCAAACGTCGCGGGAGCATTACATAACCCAAATGGCATGACGTTAAATTGCCACAATCCTGTCCCGATCGTAAACGCCGTCTTCTCCTTATCCTTTGCCTCTACTTCGACCTGCCAATAACCACTCTTCAGGTCAAGGGTCGAAAATACCTTACACCCACCTAGGGTATCCAAAGTGTCATCGATTCTGGGCAAAGGATAACTGTCCTTTTGGTTACGTTATTTAGTTGTCGATAATCCACGCAGAACCTAGTTGAACCATCCTTCTTCTTCACCAGTACCACTGGAGAAGCCCATGGACTGTTCGATGGTTCAATTACTCATCCCGCTCCATATCCTGTATATTTGTTCTGCTTCGGCTCGTTTCGCCAATGGCAATCTTCTGGGGGCTTGGCGGATCGGCTGGCATCTCCAGTGTCTATTCGATGTCGTACAACATTAGTCCTGCCCTCGTGTTCCGGTCTTCTGCTTGGAAAAGATCTTGGTAGCGTCCAAGCAGCTGTTTCACGGTATGGCGTTGTTGTGTTGTCAAATCCTTGCAAGACAAGTCAATGAAGTTATTTAACCATCTAGAAGCGGATCTGGAGTTGTTGTTACGCCATCCTCTTTGTTGACAATCGACGACACACTAGCACAACTTCCCAAAGGTACGCCCTTCTTCAGCTTTACTGGATAACTATTGACGTTCATCAGTCGGACGGGCAGTTTTTCTCCAGCTTGTATCACTGCCTTAGCGACCAGTATTCCACGACCTTGACCGCTAATCGCTCCTGGTTCCAGCATTAAAACTTGCCCTTTGGGGATGTCTCCACTTACGCTCGCTTCCACAATGGTTTCACTGCGGCTCGCCACAGTTACTTCTTCTGCCAATACCACGCAGGCCGACATATTCTGGCTGTGGTTGAGAATAACTTCTTCTTTGCAACCTCAACACTCCTGCTTGCAAGTCCAGTTTGAAACCAAATTCTGTCATTATGTCCATTCCGAGGATTACGTCCTGTTCTATCTCTGCAACTACTACACGATACTGGCATGCAGTATCACCAATACGGAAGTGGGCCGTCGTCTCCCCCAGCACGTTGACTGATTGCCCAGTTGCCGTACGTAGCGTCCACCTGGTTGGATATATCCGGTTCTTCCTTCCCACTGCTTCCGGCCGAAGAATTGTCATTGTTGCACCAGTATCTAGCAGTAAATCTCTCAGTTTCCATTTACATGCCCATACACGACGAGGCTGCTAGGTCTACATCCACTGAAGCAACAATCACTGGTGTTACTGGGCATCAGCTACATAGGTCGACGATCGCCCCTTCCGTCGGCCCATTTTAGTTTTCCGTCGGCTTTGGTTTTCGTGGATCGGGACACCGACTACGTACGTGCCCCATCCTTCCACAATTCCAGCATAGTCTTCCTGGT
This sequence comes from Protaetia brevitarsis, assembly GCA_004143645.1. Classification (NCBI taxonomy): domain Eukaryota; kingdom Metazoa; phylum Arthropoda; class Insecta; order Coleoptera; family Scarabaeidae; genus Protaetia; species Protaetia brevitarsis. The sequence goes on from RXPK01000114.1 coordinate 1,359,806, forward strand.
TGCCTAGTTTGCACGGATTCCCTTTTCGTCATCAATTCCGTCACCTTTTTCGTAATCATTTCATCTAATTTCGTCATAATTCCTTCTAATGGCTCTTCTTCCTCGTGACTCCCTAGAACACGGACGCGAGCAGGTCCTTTGACCGATTGCTTCACGGCTTCAAAATCTAGTGCTTGAGCTAAAGCCTGGTTCAACGTTTGCGGCCGAGCGAGCTTTACTGCCTGTTGAGTATCCTTATCGAGCAGGCCATCCAGGAATTTTTCCACAGCGAGACTCTCGCACACATCTTCCGGTACCGTTGGGTACGCACTCTTAATTAGACGAACGACGTCAGCTTCATACTCCTGTAGAGTCTCGTTCGACCTCTGAGCGACCGACCAACTGCGAGCGATATACTTGCTGCAGATGTTTGTTACCGAAACGCATCTCCAATTGATTAAGTAGCGTTTGGTAATTTTGTCGCTCCGTCGAAGGAATAACCTGGAGTACCTTCAAAGCATCGCCGCGCAGAGCTACTGATAACATGGCTGCTTTGGTAGCTTCCGTCCAGCCATATACCGTAGCTGTGGTATCCAGCAGCGTCAAATAGTCTTCCAAGGGAGTCTTCCCGTCGAATGTAGGCAGGTCACATTTATTTTGAACCGTACAGATGGGCACTGAATTTCTTGGTTCCATCTGAGTGCTTCCCGTATTGGTAGAATTTCCAGTTTCTCCGTGTTTCGTGTGGTTCCAGAATGAATTTGTTCTTCTAGCACTTCATGCGATCGTCCAATTCTTCAATCATTCTAGATTTTTCGTCGATTCTGTTCATTAATTCTTGTTTGACATTAAGAGAATTTTCTATAATTTTTCTTCCAATTTTCTAGAATTTTCTATATTCTTCTCGTCCATGTTTTCAATTTTTCTAGAACTTTCTCTTCCAGTTTTCTAGAATTTTCTATATTCTTCTCGTCCATGTTTTCAATTTTTTCTAGAACTTTCTCTTCTAGTTTTCTAGAATTTTCTATATTCTTCTCGTCCAAGTTTTCAATTTTTTCTAGAACTTTCTCTTCTAAATTGCGAGAATTTTCCGTAAGTTCTTTTAGAAGTTCGCCATTACCACCAGACACTTCAAACAAATATGTCTCAGGATCTTCACCAGCTGCTTCTATTGCTCTTCGTAATCTCGACTGAAGCTCGGCCTTCCTTCCACTCGTATCTTCATCCCTTTCTTCTAATTCCCGTTTGAGATCTACCACTTTCAAGTCCACTAATTTACAGTATTTCGCCGCCATTGTTTCTAATTAAACACTATTAGTCCACTAATATATCGCCAAATACCCCACACCTGACACCAATTGTAACGTTTTTCGGTTCTTAAAACGTTGTCGGGGTTTTAGAAAAACACACAGGCGATATATTTAAATTCACTTATTCTATTAACACTATTACGGTAATTAAAATCTATTAAAAATGCTTATTAACTATATCACTTAACCACTAATGTCTTTATTTATGTAAACGATATTTATATTACATGTACTAATTCAAACGCGACCGCACTATCGAACTCGTATCGATTGACTGCCTCCTGGCCAACCGACGCGTTATTTATAGCTGGCGCGAACGTCCAGATTGTTCGAGGCCTTCTAGAACGTCCTCGAAGATTCTGGAGAATATTCTCGAATCTTCGACCCGGTGCTGCCCTCTGTTATTCGTCGTAGGTAGTTCTTCTTCCGCTATGCCAGCGCCATCTAGGGACGCCTATCGGAACCGCCAGTTGAAAAGTTGGCGCTCGTTACAGTATTATTAATGTTAATTTACTGATGTGTGCTGGTATTATATGCCGGTCACAATTCTCAAAGTACTTTTACATGGAGAACGCATCTAATGCTGTGTTACCAGTTGATTGTCTCTCAGAAGAAGCACAAGAAGCTTGAAATAAAGACTATAAGCGCTATCGATTGTCTCATTCCAGAAAGTGTAATCGTTTAGCATCAAATGAAGATATTGTGCACAGACTACTTGTCAGTTCCGACCCCTACATATTAAATTTACGAACAACATTATCTAAGAAATATGTAGAAATGACACAAGAAGTACAGGAATTAATGATTAATCAATAAAACCGGGAATATGTATAGTTACAACATAACTTGTATAAGTATTAAACGCAAAAAAATGAAACAATTTAATATTATTTTTTGTTATGTTATTGTCTATTTGTATACCTGTATATTTAAATAATTTATCAAATATGTATCGCTTTTTTTTAATGTTTGGAATTGTTATTAATTTGGAGTGTAGTTCACAAGTTATTTAATTTTTTCCGCAAAACCACCTAAATTGACCACTGTGCGGCGTTTGGAAGAGTCCACAATGCAAAAGTAGCAGTTGCTTGAGTGGTTAGTGGGTTCCCGCCAAATACTTGGGATTGCAAATCTCATGGATCTTTTTTCTCCCCTATACCATCCTCTTGTCTTAATAAACTGTCCACAAACATAGCAAAACGCGTCTGCTAGATGTTTGCAACCTCTTGAAGCCATCATCTAATTAGAAAATAGGTATAATGAAATGAGAAGTACATATACACACCGTTTTGAGCACTGAAATCGTGGGACGAATCTATTATATCAGCTTTAGAATGTACACGTTTTGAATGGAGGGACGTTGGAACATTGGGTCTGTCAAAATTTAAAATAGCGCCTGAACAATATAGCAATATATTAAAGCAGGTTGGGTGGTTGAGACATCTTCGTTGTGATTTTTTTGTTTTGTTTTTCAAAAACAAAAACAAATCGAAAGCCGAAAATGCAGATACTTGTCACTTTGACGGACATATTTACTGTCATTCCTATCGTAAATGAATTCACTTCCGTCACTGATGTCTTTAGTTCCCGTATTCTACGTCGAACGACATAATATGTAGTTCTCATTTTGGGTTTCCTTGTAAATTTTAAAATATCATTGTCTTGGTCACAAAAGCAAAGTTTGTGGGAAATAATCGACTGTTTTTATACTTACCTGACATAAGAAAATAGAAAATGACAGTTACAACCCAAAGACAAAAAAATTAATAGAAATTGTTACATAGTGTTATTCATTATCTTTTTATTTTATTTACCTGCATCCCTTCCCGTAGGCCAGCTACTTTAATTATAACTTTCTTTGAATCCACGACCCAGCGAACACCGAAAGCGAGTGGCGGCAATAATTTTTGGCGCCCAACGTGGGGACCAACGTGAATACAGTCTTGTATAAAAGTTCTTTATATATTAAATATACTCTATCAAAAATTAAAGTTTATTCTGAGCAAAAAAATTAAACCCTTAATCGTATACGGATACTTCAAAAACACAATCAATAGCGCGATTAGAAATGAACACGCAAGAACATCGAAAGATAATTTCATAGCAACAGCATATTTACTATACATAAAAGAAATAGAGGAATAGACAACATCTGCAAAATATTTCGGAAACAGCAAATAAATACTACGTTCAGCACTAACCGAAAATAAGCAATATATTTGCGCCTGCATTAGCCGATTGCCTTACGCGGTGCCAACTAGTGTGAGGGGCCGCTAGTTCGAATCTCGCTCTGGTCAATTGCGGTAATCGGTTCTTTTCGGGGCCGTAATGTTGATTAGGAGAGAGATTTGGCGCTGCGGGGGTACCTGACAAGCAGTAAATTGCTTAGGCTTTATCGACTTCTTAAAAAAAAGCATTACTCCAAAGGACGAAGTACCATCAGAGTATAAATACCATATAGGGCGTGTGAAGGGACATGTATTAGCCAGAAAAATCATATAATAATCATAAAAGCAGAAGAACATAAAAAGGATACAAGCAACAAAACATGACATCACACAATTGACTTCGACAGCACTCGGACCACAGCTCAGCTCTTCTTATCATTTCCTCAATGCCAGTATTATTGCATTATTCCGTGCTTAGTATATTTCTTCACATAAACAAGTTAATATCCCTTTGACTAGGTTTCGTAGCATGTGTGGTAAACCTATTTTGCGGCAAAACTGTCATCGAATTCATTGCTCTCAGCAATGGCAGTTTCTGCCGTTCTAGTGCAACGTATTCAAAAACAACGTGGTGGGCTGTCTCCTCCTCCTCGTTGCACAGTCTACATATAGGTTCATCTTTAAAGATCTTTAAGTATTTTGTGATTTGAAGTTTCTCCATATAAAGTAGCTGCAGAATGAGTGATTCTTTTTGACCCATCTGCATACCAGTTTGAATCCCTGGTTTCTGAAATGATGTAATGTAAATAATATTAAAATGAACATGAATTAATTGAGTACAATTAATTGAATTAGTAAATTCAAATATATAAATGGGTATTTGTTGTACTCTATCGTACTCCATTGCTTAGTGCTACTTCTTGTATATCGCATCTGATCTAAGTGATTACAATAATAATAATATAATATATCATATAATATAATAGTAATAATATATTTGTATTACTGTATATAATACATTAGTAAAAGGGATATTTCTTACGTCTATTCAAGAAAATTAAAATTAATTAACGTAAGCCAATTGCATTTACTGATCACACAACGCGATATGACAATACCTAAATAAAGGGGTATAAAATTTTCAAATCTCTCTGTTTCGTCTCATTCTTCAGTTTTAGCTCTCCCAATCCTCATGAATAAATATGAGAGATAATTTTCCGACGTTGAATTTTTAAATACGGAGGCGGAGTTATACAAACCAGCTTTAATAGCTCCTTTCTGATGTCAACCGATATTCATTCACTTCTAAAAATACATAAATAAAGAAGAAATTTTTACGCTGCGGAATTGGATTTACAGCGAAACCCACATCTCAAAAGGACGAGCTCGCTTCTCTAGATTAAAATTTTAATTAAAGAGACGTTGAATATCTTCAGTGAATTTTAATCCTGCATATATAGGAAATATTCGAGGAGCAAATTGACCGATATTCTTATCAATTATCAATAAACACAACTGCCTGCTGAAACGAATTCTGTGCGAAGATGCGATGAACAGGAAGATAGATTGTGAAATATAGTAGGATTAGAAGAAAGAAATCTACAATTTAAAAAAAAAAACAAGTTCATCTCAACTGCAAAAAAAATTGGAATTACTTATACTAATACAGAGACGAAGTAGAACCTGCAGAGAAATTTCTACGTGGAAGCCGCTCAAAGCGGTCTGCAAGTCGAAGATGAGATGGAATATTTAAGTCATATTAATAATATATTAAAAAAAGCGTGGATCCACTGGAGGTGGATAGTATAAGGAACATTAACACCGTGATGGTTAATTCTGCAGGTACTCTTGTCAGCGGCGGCCGGTGCTTACGTTTTACAAGAGTCATTACAATGATCTAATTTCTTCGTATAAATTCGTAACATATTCGTATTTCGGACGATAGTCCATGAACTTCAATCATTATATTGGCCCCGCCTGTGACGTATGCACCAGCCGCCACGGACTGTAATCCTGTATCTTACTACCCATACTAAAAATCTACAACACAGTCTAGGCGTTGAAAACATCAACTTTTTTTGATATGATAACATTCCAAGCAAATTGTCAAAATGTTGCGGTTCTTCTCTAAGTCCATAGCACTATTAATCCACAAAGCTCTGGAAACAAGTATATTTATACAAATACTTAGCAGAAGCGCTAGCTAATTCATATGTAGTGCAATACAATATAAGAGGAGAAACGTATTTCTTTGAAACAAATCCTAAGGATACTCAAAATGTTCCGTATAGTATAACAGTTCATAATTCTCGCTCAGAGATTTTTTTAAATTTTAACGCAATATAACAGATTTTTAACATGGGTATCTAAGCGTGAGGTATTTGTTTTAATCTGCAGTTATTATTAACATAATAGTAGTATATAGTATAGATGTAATATACATATATTTCCTGGAACGCTATTTTTATTTGTCACATTGTAACACAACAAACAATCGCTGATTCCAATCAAGCAGTCTGATTTTTCGAATCTCTTGAATTACAATAATTATTATATAATATCAGTGGTTTTCAACAAGTAGGTAATCATTTTTAAAACATTGTGGTTACTTATACAATAATAATAACTTTATTGTTAGGTTTTGCCTGTTAGTTTACTAAGAAAAAAATGCTTGGCTTAAGATGCTCTATTACCACTTTCGGTTAACTGCATAAGTTAAGAGTCTCCTTGTTTATCCCTGGAATTGAGAATCTTGCACAGTTAGAAAGTCTGTTAAAACTAAATACTCATACGGTTTCAAATGTTTGATGACATCCCAAATAAATGCTTTCCGAAGTAAAAGCAATTACACGCCACGATTATATACATTATTGAAGATGAAAGGATAATTCCATATTTTCTGATAACTACATAGAACCAAAAAGGTAGATATATAAATAAAGAAAATAATTACACTATAATAACTTGCAATTACTATGATACTAATTTCTTGTTACTGATATTATGTTTACATTTATATATTTTGCAGGTTTTTGAGGAACACTAACATATTGGATGACCGATATGTATGGAAACGGTAAATTATTTTCTAAAAGTATAGCTAGCTAAAAATGTTAAATACAAAGGTTTTAGCGTTTCTTCAAATCTATTTACAATAAATAAAGATTAAATTCAAAGACTCATTCAACAATTTACGGCAAAACATAGTTTCTTGTTTAATTGAACGCCCTGTCTCTCAATCCTTTCTGTAGTTCTAAACAAAAACCAATTAACATACCACACTAAAACTCAGCATACCTAAACTTAAGAGTTTTGTAAATATAGAATTTAAAGAACTACTTTCATCGTTCTAAGATCTAATAACTACATTAAAATATAACATATTGGGAGAATACAGATACCGAAATATGATATCTTTCTTTGGGCCACCTTTGGGTTTTTTTTTTTTAGCAACACTGTCATCCAATTCTCACCCTGGCAGCCTTTGCTTTATTGTATGACATTTGGCGAATGAGAAATAAAAGAAGAAAAATATCATACAACGATCGGTAAACATCAACTTACTTTGTTTAAATTTCTGCAATATATCTGTTATTGTATTTTGCGTTATAGATTGTTTTTCCATGAGAAAAGCTAATAATCTGTCGTATAATGTTTCCCAAGAATCTAATAAATCGGTGCAATTCGGAAAGGCATAGTTGAAGTTCATGTCAACCTATATAAAACACAGGCATAGTGTGTATTCAATAAAATAATATGTCTGTGAAAATTTATCTTAAATTCTTCAAAAACCTTTTGAAAACGATTTTTTACCTTTGTTAATTGTAAACCTAGCGTTACCTGTCAGCTGATACAACAGCAAGTTCATTTTACCACCCTAGTGCGGTAAAACGCATAGCATTTTTGCTCATCCCACTTATTTCCAATGTAAACTATACATCATATCCTTTAATGTAGTTTATAAAAAAAACATATTTACGACTATTTTTGTTGCTGTTTTAATTGTTGTTAATGAAAAATCACCATCAAAAGATTCACTTTGACAGGGACTTAAAGTTGAGTTGAGTTGTCAAAACACAGTGATACCAATCCACATCTACTGAATACAGCTTTAAAACCAAATTCTCACGCTGTAAATGATACTGCACTTTAATGTAAATAACTATTCACTTACTTTATACACTATAGATATTGCAGCAGAGAGCAGAAATTAGGAAGGAAAATGCCACGATTTCTTCACCATTGTGTCAATTATTATAGGATAACGGAAATCAAGTTAAGCGATACAGAAAATGCCGAATACGCAAAACCGAATTATTTCGACCATACTGTAATCGTAGCCATTTCATTCTAATCGTATTTTATTACGCAAGTTGCAAATTATGCACTTTTTGCTTACTGATTAAAAGAAATAGAAATAAAGTTTTTGATACATGTTGCCGAAGAGAAAATTAAAAGACCTTTTGAATAAGTAGTTACAAGAACCATTTTTTCCCTATTCAAATTTTAAGGGTGGAGGCTGCTGCGCCCCAGGAATAATTTTTAATCGTCAGGGTAGGTCACTAGCAGTTATCTTCCTTGATATGACAACTGGCGGGTTTCGGAATTTTATATAAATCACAGCAGGTAAAGAGTTATTTGAAGTGGCTTGTTTCAATTAAAATACTCTGCGTAAAAGTATTCTATTAGAACTCCTTTATCAACTGTCATAGGGAAGCAGAGATTTTTCAATTTTAATGTTTCTCACTAGACGTATTCGATAAATCAAGTGAGCTTAATAGCTATCTATATATTAGTAAATGTGCTGCAATAGTAGCGAGTCCTAGATATTTGTCTCTTCAGTTAAAGGAGTATTTATTTATAAACCCTTATACCCTATAGGGTACTATATAACACATAGTTAATTTAAGGCGAAAAGGGTCGCACTTATTCGTCTACGTGTAATTTAACAATTCGCACACTTAACTAATCAAGCAGCATCTTGAATAATTCATGAGATGTCTACAGCTTTAGCAACGTACTTGATTTTGACTGATACGTGTAAGTTCATTTGCATGCTAAAGGTGTCAGATAGAAACCGTAAAAGGCATTCTAGCTAGCTAGAAGAGATGTGATGACGTATAAATATGCGAAAGCTGCAGGTTTGGGAACAATGCCTTAGGTATTTCTCAGACATACATTATTCGCCAGTGATTCACACGCTTTGGCGAATATTCGCTAATTTAGAATTCATGAAATTTTTCCTATTTTATTAGACGACTACGACTTTTTTTTCCATAAATTCAGGCGTTCTTGTTTTTATATTCTTTAATAAGATAATCAAACAATTTACTATCATTGCTTTCGTTATAACAGAAATCGTACTGAACAAAAATAATTTTGATATACTGTAATAAATAGTGAGAAGTTTTATGAATTTACTAGGGTATGAAACGGAATTTATAAATCAAGCATAGTGAAAAAAGTATAGATTAGAAGATAACATATAATAATAACCAAATATGCCATGTAGGCAAATGGATAGTACAAACTAATGACGATTTCTGAGAGTACTTATTTCTATGAAATTGATTAGGGTTGCCGAACATGAAAACAACAAATTGTGTCGATCAATTAGATCCATTATGTCTGTAGATAGGTGAATATAATAAATAATATGATAATTGAATAAATTAGCAAAAGCGCTCCGTTCAATCCGATCTAAGTTAAGATTTGTTAATCAGGTGTCACGTAGTTTATTTGTTTGATGCTTGGTGGAGCAGAGAATCGGCGAAGAGATAAGAAGTGACACTTTCCGTAACCGATGAATCCGCATGGGCGACGTTGGCGATATTTACAGTACTGTTAATTTATAGAGAGGGCATCTCCGCAGTCATTTTTCTTCATGTTGATTTCGCCGGTTGTCGGTAATCAGGAATGATTGAGTGTTATTCCTCGAGTACCTGTTTTCAATTTCATCCTCAATTTATTGTTATTTAGCTTATTTTCTGCTGTTTCAATTGTAATAATAAAAATATGTATTAGCACTCAACTTCAAATTCTATGATGATAAATAGCCGCCATTTTAAGTTCATCTTCCACTTTCCCCTGTGACACACGTTCCTTTTGATTGATGCAAATTAAAAAGAAAATAGAAATAATAGATGAGACTGTAACGTGTCGTTACATGGAAAAATTGACTTCTGTATATATTTTTGATTTAAGAATTTCTTTTATCATAAATTTTAGTTTATTTCATCAATTTTCCCAGATACGCTCGTTACACCCGCATTTATTTTCGTTAATTTGATTTCGCCGGCAAGCGTCATAGTTTTAATTACTAGAGTATCGCGTCCCCTCCACGCGGCGCACGTTGTATCTACGCAAGCTATTTCCCCACGCGCTCGTGTTGGCTTTACGCACGCTCGAATCCCCGCTTGCCTATTTAAACCGTGCATCAACCGAATTCGTGGCAGACTCCGTAGCCTCCGCCGATCCCCGAACCTTCCCTAACTGTAATCTGTTGTCGTTCTTAGGAGTGATACGTTTACAGTGTGTTTTCCCGTTCTCGCAAGGTTATGATGTGCTGTCGTCCGTAAGGGTGACGCGGTTATAACCATTTACCGAATCCGCAAGACTGTACTCTGTTGTCGTTCTTAGGAGTGATACGTTTACAGTGCATTTCCCGTTCTCGCAGGGGGTTATGATGTGCTGTCGTCCGTAAGGGTGACGTGGTTATAACCATTTACCGAATCCGCAAGACTGTAATCTGTTGTCGTTCTTAGGAGTGATACGTTTACAGTCCTTCCGCCCCGCGAATTAATAGTTTACGCCGTGAGATCGCCCTTTATTATTTGTCGCACGCTCGTATTTTTGTTAAGCCGCCCACTCTGTATATGGTCAATGTGAGAATTATCATAGACGAATTCCTGCCGTAAATGACCTATATTTCATTCTTAACGTCTAATCCGCTGAGCGTCATGAATTAAGCGAGACCCCGGTACATATATTTATTTCTGCATTTATTTCCCGTGCCTTCTCGGCAAAGTGACCGAAGGCTCCGTCAGTCAAAACTAATATTTCTCCGTGATTGTTTACTATTTATATATATTCATATTCGTTAGTATTATATGTTAAATATTGTTCGTGATTATTTACTTACCTGTATATACATTTATGCACTTTTTTGTCGTGTTGTTTATTTGGGAAATAAAACTACGAAAACCAAGCATTTGTTTCACTGGAATATATCATATTTGTTGCGTACTACAAGCCAGAACCCTGGATAATCACTCACGCACTGCAGCTACTGTATTTTAGGGTTAATTTTAATAATTGTACGACGTATTAGTACGCGACATAAACAAACATCTTCGCGCGCAATTTGCGATCGCACAGCTGACTGCGATCTTCGCCAGCGCCGCTACGGGAGAAGCAAGAATTACGAGGACGCTGTTACAGGGGTCATTCATAAAGTTTCATGAGCGAAAAGGTAAGCGCGCGAAAGATTATCTTTTAAGAAAAGCTAAAGATAAATTAGAGAGAACATCACACATAGAAAGAAACGTCGTTACAAGACAACCAAATAAGTTCCTGTGGTTTTTGTATAAACTGCCATAAATGAAGGTGTTGATCGTGTTGCATTTGTTAGTTGTCTGTTCTCTGCCTTAATATAAACCCTTTTATCGAGTACATACACATTTTTTTTGTTTGATTCCTAGTTATAACTAATTGAAAATTGCAACGAATAAAATTCGTGGTTGTTTACCGTACTAGTACACTGTTGAAAATTTTAACACTTTTTTGACTAATTAAAGAGTCAGGAGAGGTCCACACTCTTTTCGTGTTATTTTGTCGAGAACTGTACGAGTTTAAATTTGACGAGCAAAGATAGTCAAGTATTGTCTATTGCTAAGGGGTTATTTTGTTCAACTAATACGTGGAATTACAAAATTCTTCTAGTTATTAGTATTTGATCTAAACTAGACAAATTTACTAGCTGTTTAACTAAATGAATGCGGTCTATTGGGTGATTTAACACCGTTTTCTAAACACGGCGTCTTTTTAATATGATTATTGCTTACCTGTTTCTATATATTTTTTTAGGTATAAGTGGACAAATCGACAACTATTAACAGCCACAGTTTACAATGTATCTAGGTATATGTACTGTCCTTGTAGCTAATTTAATGCGGAATTTTATATGATTTTAACAACTCTTTTATTTCTTAGTGCTATAATATTCTCTCTTTAAGGCGTTTTCTCAATTATAAATATGCAGAACCACTCATTCAAAAGTTTTGGCTTCAACTAAACGTGCCAATTTTAAAATGATTTTTTGAGAACCATTATAAAATTAAGTGAACGTTTATGCTATCTGACTCAAATCTGAAGTAATTACGTAAGAAGATGTTCCCAATACATCTTTAAGATGTTGAAATTTTTTATGCACACTGGAATTAACTTTTAATAACACAAGGTTACACTTTGCAGGTCAGTACACGTTTGGTGGTTTGTTTGGATATGTTAATGCGCAGAAACAAACCCGAAAATAGATACACGTGCAATGCACGTGGTGCGTATAATGCAATACCGTATTAGATTAGATGGGGTTTCTATATTTCTATCCGAGGGAAACATTTTGATTGGTTGACGCTTCTAAATGTCTAGAAAAACAGTAAATCCTCATATCTGAACAAAGAATTCACACGAAATTCTAGTAATTTCTGTTCTATTAAACACACGTAGTCAACTCGCCTGGCAAAGTTTGTAAAAATCAACACTAAAATATTTGACTAGCGCAAAATTAACGCCAACACCGATAATATTTTCAACAGTGTACTGACTTATACTAAAACTACAATGGTAACGCAAAAAAATATGCCCAGAAATAGTTTACAATTTTTTTTTTTTCGGGAGATATCGCAGTTTGATCGATGAAGCACGCTATGCGATACCGAATCATTAACAACAAGGATATTCAACAAGTTGTGTAGGAATATTCCAGTACAACGTACCTAGGGCTTGTAGAAAGATTCCATGTGTGCGATTTTCGTGTGTGTTATTCGTTTGAACTTTCACCGTTTGCGTGAAAGGTGAAAGTTAAGCAAATAGGCCCACGTGAATTGTCAAATGACAACAAATGAAGCCGTCTTAATGATATAGTGTTAGGTAGCAAGTCCTTTGAAGTCTACAACATGTACCCGCTGCAATCTCTCAAGCTAACTAAGCGAAATAAAAACGGTGCCAAGTATCAACAGCATTGACAAAATAATTACAATATTATTATAGAGATTATGATCTATTTGTTTCACCATCAATCGAAACCATTAGCTATACGGTACTTATCAAGTTTATATTTTTGTATTATTATATAATTCACACACATCAAAGCTTGTTGATCTTCTTTTCGTCTAACATTTCAAAGGTTTATCTTTCTTTGTTTCACAATCTAAGCTTTCATGTTAATTTAGTCGGTAGCTACCACAGAATAATTACTACGTAATAAAATATAGAAGGAATATAGTTTTTAAGGGTCAGCTTGTATTCTCCCAATGTTTCTGTTCTCGCGTTGTTTAATGTACTTCTTTTCATTTATAATTCATTATTTTCCTTCTTCCCTTACTGCGAAAATTCAATATTTTCCTGTTTGTCAAGAATCAATATGCTCTCAAGGATATGATTACATGATAAATTAGCTTTGTCGCCCACTTTCATTTGTATTTTGCTATCAGTTATATATTGTTTCTCAAATATATTTTTTCATCATGTAAAACCTATAATTTTCTGATTAAGCTTCCCTCTGAATATTTAATTGATGCGAAAAATAGTAAATTGTCTTAGTAAAATAAAATGGTAAAATGTAACAATTGATTTTTCAAAAAAAAGACAATTTAAACCGTGATCGCTGTTCAATTTTCTTAAGTTAAGTAAGTTCCATGTTTTTACATTTTTATGTGTTTGATGATTTTATTTCTTGAAATCAACAGCCGAAACAAGACCAAAGATCTGGTTGACGTGTTATTGATAAATTTTAAGTAATATTTATAGTATATATTTAAGTAAACTTGCTTTCGTCTAGAATTTGTAGACTCGAATATGTAGTCGAATTCTGACTAGAATATATAGAATCGATTTCAGACTAGAATATGTAGACTCGAATGCAGATATCTAAAATTAACTCGAATCAAAATATTTAATCTACCACGTATGTCGTGTGCAAGTTATCGTTTATACAACGATACTTATATCCACTTTTGATGGTAGAATCCTCTGCGTTACTTGCGTTTTACAACACGGAACATAATAATAAAACACCATAGCTTCGCAATCTAAACAGAGCAGAAAAGGCGCGAAATGTCTCTAAGAGTAGCACGCATACGTCCATATTTGTTTTAACCATCAACAATACATAAATATACGCCGTCTTCTCCTGATTGGTCAACACCATGTGACGTAAGGTGATTGCAGCACTCGGTGTCCTTTGTCAATACTAAAAATAAGAACCGCAGTAATAAACCAAGATACCACTCCGTGATGCAACCTAAATATTCATAGTACTAAAAGTCACGTGTTCTCTGCTGTTACAATAATATTACATTTTGACAGTGATAAATCTTACTGACGACGATTCTATTTATCTCTTTACTACCTGATAAACCCAAAAAGAACTATTTTTGGAAATTTTTATTCGAATCAGCTTATTTCTGCATAAAAAGCGATTTTATCACTTTTCATTAGTTTAAAATGATTATACTCTTATTTTTAAATGGGCAAACGACAATAATACAGCTACTTTATTTACGTTGTATACGCAATTGTAAAAGTAAATTTAATAGAAAAGGTCTCCCACACAAATATTTAGGGAATATAAATAAGTAAACGTGTATGCAGATTAAATTAATTTTCATTTAATCTTTTTAAAGATGGCTATCTTAATTTAAATAAACAAAAGCCTAGCGAAAAAGGATGAAAATAACGGGAGGTTACTTTCAGCCAATCAACAAATTTCGCCTATACAGAATATCAACACTACTTCTTATTTTATTTTCTCATTTACCGGAATACAGGGCTGCTTCGCACTTCCGCCTTACTCAAACTAAATTCGTTTTTCCACAATGCAGTAAGTACGTTTAATTTCTATTACTCTAATTATTTGCGTTGAGTGCACTTCAACGTACTGCGAATGCCGACTTAATTCATTTTATGTATGTATAAGTACGCAACTTGCGGAAAGAGCTTGGCATTCAACCCGCTTCTGGGATTATACTAAAGGTTCGCAGAGATAATTTGAAAAACATGCTCGTGGAAATAAATGAAGTCCCAACAAACCTTCTCGTCTCTATGGAATGGTCGCTGTTTAACAATTCGGTCGCGTTATAAAGCTTTGTTCTTGGTTGTATTTTGTTTTCTGCGAAGTTAAAATAAGGTACCTATAGGGACATTCAGTAACACCAAACTTGCGGTGTAGGTAAGTTTTCCTGGTTTCCTTAAGAAAACTTTTGCGGTGCCATTATCAAGTCTGATTCTTATTTATATATTCTAAATACAATGGTTTCTAAATGAATTATACTTCATATTTCTTCATTTAATGTTAATATTTAAAAAGCTTACTGAATGACAGGTTATTATAAAAGAAATGTAAAATTAAATACTATTATTCTGGCAACTGATTTAATTTTAAACGTAAGCAGTGCAGTACATTTATGCAAAAACTCATATGCGTATCATTAAATACATATATTGACATGACTAACACACGAAATACAAATGAACTTCTGTCTCAGAACAGTTTTTAATCTTCACACTATGTACATTTCATTAGCTACGCTAACAATATCGGGTGCACAAGTATATTGTCAGAATACAAAATATGTATGTATAGTAAGTATAGGTTACAAAATCAAGCTTCAGGACTATTCAATAAATTCTAAATATTTACAATTAAGGGGACTTAAGTTTTCAATCGAACTCAAAGAAGTCCAACACGAAGAGCTTATAAATGACTTTGATTCTGCCTTGAATTACATACCTGAGGAAAGTAAGACCGCGTTCCAAACAGATGCAACTCGTGTTCTTGAGTAAATAGCTATTAGTAAGAAAGTGAAAGAAAAAATAAAAATACACACAATTACATTACATAGGCTTTAATAAATAAAGAATGCATGTGTACCAAAGCGGATAAGGGTAATGCAATAGTAATCCTTGATAAGAACACATATAAAAGACGTTGAAGACATGCTAGAAATTCATTCATATAGACCTATTGTTCCTAATATTGAGCCTCCCACTTATGCAATTTCTAAATTGTTACTACAAGAGTTTAACCGACTTAGATTTGAAAAAGATTTTTCCGTAAAAAAACACAAAAAAACCCATAGACAAGTTCTACAATTTTCAAATTTCTTCTGGAGATAAATTAATATCTTTTGATATAATATATCTGTTTCCAAATGTTCCTATAGACAAAATTTTGCAAAATCTTGATTTTTTTTAGTTTTTAACAACGTTGCCGTTGATAAAATTTATGAATACATTAAATTATCGAAACTGTGTATGGAAAAACACATCGTTAGTTCTCCAGTTTGGCCGTGTGAGAGTTCATGGTATAAAAAATTAAAACTACTGAATCAGTCCTAACTCACAATTTCCATTTGTTATAAATTAATTAGTTGTAGCAACTAGTTTCGGGAATGACTCCCATCCTCAGGCTAGAGATAATATAAGGAAAAGTCAGAAAATGTAAAATAAACGAAAACTTTAATAAATGGAGATTGTGAGTTAGGACCGATTCAGTAGTTTAAATTTTTTATAAAATATGTTTAGCTTTAATAATAAGTTTTATAAACAAACGTTCGGAACTGCAATAGGTAAACCACTGTCTCCTTTTTTAGCAAACGTCTTCCTAAATTATTTTGAAAAAGCTATAATAAGTAAACTGCCCTCTTTCCCGAAATTTTGGATTAGATATGTAGATGATGTTCTTGCAGTAATACCACATGTGTTTGATATAGATAGTTTCCCTAATTTCATTAATAATCAATACCCATCAATAAAATTTACGTTCGAAATAAACACAGTTTATCATAGATACCGCATAGATTTATTAATTATGATTAAAGATAATATATTCCACTTTGACATATATAGAAAAGCCACACACACAAACAATTATATACATAACTCATCTTATAAACAAAAATACACAACATTCTTTTTCTTAATCACTAGATTATTGAACATACCGCTTGCGGAAGATAATTTAAAAAAAAGAGTTAGAATATATATATACCACGTAGCAGAAATTAATGGTTATACGAAAAGTGTGGTAAATTAAAAAGAAGATAGAAAATAAGAGGTCATTAAAAAATATAACTACGCTTGTTCGAGACAAACTAGTAGAGAAAAAGTTTTGCAGATTTAACTTTAATAAATTATGGATTAACCAGATGTTAAACTTGTGTAAAAAACACAATCTTGTTCCGGTTTTTCAAAATTCCAATACTTTAAGAAACAAATTAAAATGTAGTATTGAAATTATTGATTGTAGAAAATATTCTGGGATTTATAAGAACAAATACGGTGTTTGTAATAAAGTATACATAGCTCATACAAAGAGGAATGCGGAGATTAGATTTGAAGAACATTTATATTGTGTCAAGAATCATTTTGCTGATAAATCCGCTAAGCACATCAATTTGTTAATACAGGACACACTTTTTCAATTAATGATTTAGATGTAATTAAGTCATCAAATTGTAAAAATCTTAATATGTGAGAAGCTATTTATAGGAAAAAAACATATAATAACTTACTTAATACAGATTTAATACTCCTTAATTATGAATATTTATAATTTATTATATAGAAGATAATAGTCCTGAAGCTTAATTTTGTAACCTAGGATATACTTATATACACATTAATCAATCCACCTATAGTCAGAGTATCGTATGTCGGAACCATTCGGCAAGAGAAAGTAAGGATGCCTTGGTGATTCCTCGTGATACAGCGCTTCTCTCAACAGCGCGGGTTGCATTTTGTTGTCGAAATGGAGTAACTCATGCTATCTCCCTTTCCGAGCTGCGATGGCCCGACTATAGGTCGACTGGTTGATCTGTATACATATTTGGTATTCTCACAATGTACTTATACACCTGATGATATTAGGGTAGCTAATGCCATGTATATACATAGTGTGACGATTAAAAACTGTTGTGAGAGTTTATTTGTATTGTATATATATATATAATGTAATAGTTTTCAAAAATGGAAACGTATTAGCGTCGTTCGGACCTACAGTTCAGAACCGTTCTCTGATTGATGCGCGTGCCAAATGATATTTTCGCCCTTCGGACCCCGTAGTTCTCGAATTTGAAATACTTAGAATGTCAAATTCAACGTTCGGGCTGTCAGAACTGTAAATTCAGAACGATTCCAGAATCGTTCAATCAGTTCTTGCTAGGGAGCAAGTATTCGAAGTTTTGAAGTAGTTCTAGACATGCGCATTTGTAATTCATGACACTTACTGAAGTGTCAAATAATAAATAAATCAAATTAAAACTTTATTTATATTTTCTGTATATTTATTTGTTGTACCACAAAGATATTATATAAAGGGAAATAAAAACTTTACCAAACTGAAAAAAAAATATGTTCTACGAAAAAACTAAAAAAAAATTCTCTATCGAGTAATAATAAAATAAAATAAAAATTTCATTCTTTAATAAACTTAACTAAAGAATGTAATTAATAACACAAAACTCAGTAGAATTCTTAACTTTCTATAAATATCACAAAAATAAATCTTTATTTTCTAACTAACTACTAACAGTTTAAAAATAAAATAAATTCCCGTTTTCTTTTCCTATTTATAATACTTAGTCACTGGTATTATTAACAACTTGTGTTACTGAAGCTAACGATGATGAACTTAGTGTAGTTGTAGAAGTGGGAATTACAGTAACTTATATACACATTAATCAATCCACCTATAGTCAGAGTATCGTATGTCGGAACCATTCGGCAAGAGAAAGTAAGGATGCCTTGGTGATTCCTCGTGATACAGCGCTTCTCTCAACAGCGCGGGTTGCATTTTGTTGTCGAAATGGAGTAACTCATGCTATCTCCATTTCCGAGCTGCGATGGCCCGACTATAGGTCGACTGTTTGATCTGTATACATATTTGGTATTCTCACAATGTACTTATACACCTGATGATAGAATTAGGGTAGCTAATGCCATGTATATACATAGTGTGACGATTAAAAACTGTTGTGAGAGTTTATTTGTATTTCGTGTGTTAGTTATCAGTATATCCCACACTGCTCGATCTACCTTTAATTTAATATATTGACATGCACACCACTACAAAATGCATTTCTACTCAGTTAAATCGGGGGTTAAATTCCTTGACACAAAATAAATTGAACAGAATTCACGTAACTGTTGGCGAAACGAATTGAACTTTTAGTGGAAATGAAAGCCTGTGTAATTACCAACACATCCCTCTTAACTGAAATTCTCGACAAAGCCGTCTCCAATTACGATAGAGATCATTTTTTTTTTTTTTGCGATAACACTGGAATTGCACGTTTCTAATGTAGAGCCACAGCTTAATGATAGTCCGTATAGCATTCAACAGAGTACAGTAAAGTGACATAACCGCATATTTCATAATCGTCTACATCTTTTCTCTCACGATTTCCAAAATTTCAATAAAAGCGAAAATAGATTTAAATTACCCTTCTTGACTGTACATTTACTCCCCACTTACGGCAACGTAAAGCCGAACTCTTGATTTAATTTTAGATAATACTTCACTTTACATCGGAAAAAGCTCATTTGCGTCGACATCAGATTGGAACCTACAAAAAAGAGAGTAGCAATACCTACGTTCCACGCGAGCCGATTTTGTATGGTAGATACTCCGAAAGTTTGCAAAGATTTCACACAACTTCACGTGTGTCTAGGATGACGTGCGAAATCCTTAAAGTGTTACGTGCACCAAAGATTTAACTTATGCCAAGTGTTCCTTTGGAATCATGGATATGAATGGATGATGTAACAGAATAATTTGTAATGCTCTACAATTTTT
Source organism: Protaetia brevitarsis (assembly GCA_004143645.1). NCBI lineage: Eukaryota > Metazoa > Arthropoda > Insecta > Coleoptera > Scarabaeidae > Protaetia > Protaetia brevitarsis. The sequence goes on from RXPK01000114.1 coordinate 1,379,338, forward strand.
TTATGTTTTATTTTTTGCATTACAAACAAAGAAAGAAAACAATACTTTACAAACTTGATATGATCCAAAGAAAGTGGATTTGTAACTTACATGAGGACGTAGAAAAAATTATGGTAAGAAAAAGCGAAGTTCGAATAAAGGTACTTTCTTGAGTTTCATTAAACAACATATGATTGTTATAGATCAATTTTTAATGTAATAGTTTTCAAAAATGGAAACGTATTAGCGTCGTTCGGACCTACAGTTCAGAACCGTTCTCTGATTGATGCGCGTGCCAAATGATATTTTCGCCCTTCGGACCCCGTAGTTCTCGAATTTGAAATACTTAGAATGTCAAATTCAACGTTCGGGCTGTCAGAACTGTAAATTCAGAACGATTCCAGAATCGTTCAATCAGTTCTTGCTAGGGAGCAAGTATTCGAAGTTTTGAAGTAGTTCTAGACATGCGCATTTGTAATTCATGACACTTACTGAAGTGTCAAATAATAAATAAATCAAATAAAAACTTTATTTATATTTTCTGTATATTTATTTGTTGTACCACAAAGATATTATATAAAGGGAAATAAAAACTTTACCAAACTGAAAAAAAATATGTTCTACGAAAAAACTAAAAAAAAATTCTCTATCGAGTAATAATAAAATAAAATAAAAATTTCATTCTTTAATAAACTTAACTAAAGAATGTAATTAATAACTCAAAACTCAGTAGAATTCTTAACTTTCTATAAATATCACAAAAATAAATCTTTATTTTCTAACTAACTACTAACAGTTTAAAAATAAAATAAATTCCCGTTTTCTTTTCCTATTTATAATACTTAGTCACTGGTATTATTAACAACTTGTGTTACTGAAGCTAACGATGATGAACTTAGTGTAGTTGTAGAAGTGGGAATTACAGTAACTTACAATCCAACGTAGTGTTGAAGACATTTACTAAAGATTGCTACAACACTACCTTCCATTGGGTTCACATTTTATAGGTTCTGTTAATACAAATTGATGTTGTTTATATACAGCTTAATTTTGTGTTGACCTATTCCATTTCTCAGTGTGAGGGATGCGAAGGTTTGAATTATTACAAGTATTCTTATCATGTAACATAATTTTGCGTTCAACGAACATTTCTTGGTAACATTATTTATAGAATGCAAAGAGTGTGCGGAATCAACGCATTTTACGTTGACAAAGCACATTTGTTTTCTCAATACAAGTGTAACGGAACTTTCCCAAAATTTCTCTTTATTCGATTTGCCTTACATCTTCCAAGCGATGTGTTATTTTTTTTGTATATTGAATAAATTTTACATCAGATAGGCACATGTAAATAATAAAATAGCTTACAAAATTTAAGATGTTCGAAGGAATACAAATTTCCTGTATATCTCCTACAAAAATGAGAATTTAATAAAGCATACGCTCCCGTTTCTTGACATAACGTTCTTTTCGCGTAAACGGGTAACCGTGGAAGAATTTAAAGTAGACATGACTGCCTCTACACGATCCCCAAAGGACAAGTTTATCATTTATACAGACACTCTTCCCATTTATAATTTTATATCTCGTTTACGATACATTAGCTAATAAATATTTGTTTTCTTTTACAGAATGAGTTCCTTCAAGCTGCAGTAACGTCACTATTACAACGTGAACTCAAAGCCAATCCTAGTACGTACTCGTGTCTGTAAGTATATTTGATTATTCAATGCAAAGGGCAATTTTAAAATGTTGGATAATATACCATACGCGCTATTCTAAATGCGAACACTCGAATATTTCCGAAGCTCTTATGCTGGCTGTAGTGGCGATACGAAATGTACCGAGGTAGTCTGCTTCGAGAAACACAACGCATTCATTCAGAATGAGCGTATTTACAAAATTTACGTAGTGTCTACCTATCGAATTAGAAATGAAAAAATAAACGCATATCCAACATTCGAAATAGTCACTAATAAATTATTTGTCTTTTGTTTTTTCAAGTAATATTTGAATACTTACTTCTGTTAGTAATTGCCCATGATATTTTCAGTAAACGTCAGCACAATAATTGATGTTTGTTTGAAATTAAAATAAGTAATGAAAACATCTCTGGCTAAATTGTGATTAGAATTTGATTAGTGCTTAGAGGAAACAATATTAGTCCCAGCCAAATAAGTGGTTAAATAAAAATATACAATCAATGCACGACATAACTAATTATAACAAAAATACACCAATAAGTAGGTGTAATAAATAATAGCATGAATACGTCCGCCTAATAGCGATAACTGATACTGCCTCCCTGTGCAGTTCATATTTGACTACTGCGTGTTCACCCAGCGAGCGAAAGATATTATGTCGCCACTCCCGATTTTTGCGATGCCGGTAATTCAGGATGTATCTAGTGTTTAGGGTTGATTCGATTTTAGCTGTATGCATATACTTATACACCTTTTGCTAAATTACGTACCTTTTCTAAAGCGTACATTATGTACATTAGGTAGCCAATGAATTCGAAACTTAATCCCATTAAACTTTTTGTCTCACATTCTACAGCAGAAAAAGTTAATTTTTCAGAGATCATTTTACCGGTTTTTTTTGTCGTAAGAGCCGTCTGATATGCTGTCTCCAGAAATACTGTAGTCTCTTGGCTTTGTGTATTTAGTCTCCCATTTCTTTTACCCATTAAATTACATCGACCATTCTAGGATCCTAGTGCTCTGCACTAATGTACAGGTCTCCGGTTGGTTGACCGAATTACTCGTCTAGGTTTATTTACGAGTTGCCAAAAAATTCCTGTCTCCTTGCCTCCAGAGCATCGCATTCACACAGAATGTGGTAAGCGTTCTCTCTCCTCTCCTGCAGTTGGTATCTCCGATGTTGATCCCAATTTCCTGTAGGTATCCTTTCAGTGTTCTGTTAGGAGACCTATTACGACGCGAAGATGATTCCTACTGAGCTGTAGTAGTTCTTCAGCCTTTTTTTATGGTTCCTTAATAAAGGTCTTACCATGAGTTTGCCTGGGTTCCAGTGTTCTTTTTATCTTTCTTTGACCCAATTTATTACATATTCTCGTGTTGTGTTTTTAAACATGTTCTGGCCCTATATATGAAACAAATGATCCATTTCTTGCGAACTCATCGGTTTTTTCGTTTCCTTCGATTGCTGAACATCTGGGCACCTACAACAAAATTACTTTATTGCGACCTCTAAGGCTATTCAGTTGCCAAACACATTACCAAACTAGTCTTGGTTGTACCTTGGGGTTAACTAGTGCCTTCAGTTTGGCTTAGCTATCCGCAGCAATATAGGTCCACTAATTTTCATAAGCTCTCTGATTGATTTTAGTTACATAATGCAATATTGCGTATGCCTCTACTTGAAAAACCGTGGCATATTTTTATAATGAAAGGGTGATCACTGTATTTGTCACCCGGTTGTAATTTACAACTCCAGAGCACCTGCTGTATATTGAATTTTTTCGTTTTCTGTCTTTAATCCGTCTGTAAACCAGATCAATCTCCGAAGCTGTCTCTGTAGTTGGATTAAAAAGATATGTCGAAGTCATATAGTCTGATCTCATTCCTAAAAGGTGGACAATATTATTGTGTTACAATTCTGCATACCGACTACTTGGAAGTTCTTGCACTCTGAGATGCTGCATTCTTGCCTCGCTCATTATCACCAAATGGAGAGCAGAGGTGTGTAGGAGGTAGTTCATTGCTGTAGGAGTAGTCCTATAGCTCCTGTTATTCCTAAACACGCAAGCCGGTGTATCTTGCCAAGTTCAGTTATAACAGTTTGCTGCTGCATCTTTCTCCACCATACCAGAGATGCATAAATGATCGTAGTTCTGACTACCGTGATGTATGCCTAGTACATCATATTAGGTCTTAACCCCATGTTTTTCCATAAGCTATTAGCCAACATAAGTGTTGTCTTCGCCCAGGTGTTGCTTGGAGTCTATTTACTAATTTTACTTTATGAATTTACATCTAAACCTTGCAAGATGTACTATTTTCGTCCCTAATCTTTGGCGCTTGTATTCCTGGCTAGATTTCTTTGCCATATTTCCTAGCTTAGCAATTTTGAATCGCATATAGATCCGATAAATTGTACACTCACATAGAAAAATACCTTTAATCACATGTAAGCACGTGAGGCGTTCTTTTATCCGTTAATGTTTTCTTCTTTCAATACTCGTGTCTTAAATGACATAAATTATTAATTAATAAAGATTTCTAATTTACTGGCCACCTACTGTATATTGCGATTGTGTACGTAATTTGCCTTGTGGGTGCATTATAGATTAATCTGTTATTACTCATAACTTGTACAATAATAGAGTGTTTTAAATTATTTTTGTAAAATGAAAGGTTCGGATCAAAGCAACTAGATTTTTAAAAAGCTACTTAACTGACGTACACATGCCTACATTGAGATCTTTAAAAATAGCTCTAGCCATAAATGCCGTACTTTTATTTAATGGCCGTTTCTGTGGTTACGCGCAATATAAATATTCTCTTAAAAAATATTTTGCTTATTAAAAGGGGAGTTATTGGTTTTTTTTCGAGCTGAAAGGCTGAAGCACTTCTCTGAAACCATCTATAGAATATTAAAAACGTTTTTTTTCTATTTCGATGTTTTAAGTATTGAAAACAGTGCTATAATGAATCTTTCTACATCATTGTCTTCGGTATGTCTTAATTGTTGGGATTGGTGCCATTGTGCAACCTTCACCTCACACATTTTTTTTTTATTCTTCCTAGAATTAGAAATTGAGAAATATATTATTTTTAATAATTAGATTTGAAAAATATATTTTCAATTACAATATTTTAAGTTTGTCATTAAAACCGAAAATGAAAAACCCTAATTCTTAATTAGAAATAAAAAGCGTTGGAATTTATTGAAATAGAATAACAAAAATAGTATAGAAACTCTCGTTCCAAGCTCGATATATTTTTACGTACATTATCACATGCATGGTAAGTTAATAAGAATGATTGCAGCAAATTTTGTCTACTAAGAAACTCTGCTCGAAGCAATTTCGCGATTTTAAATAGATTGACCGCGGCTTTTCTAGCTTACCGACCTATATATACATTCTTTAGGAACAAATCGCACTAAACTTATAGCAAATAAAATAAAATAATTTAATATTATTTGCGATATTTGGATTTATGGTTTAAGTTGTTAGCTATCTCGGTATGGTCTAAGATAGACAAATTTTATTTTCAACTGATTTCAATATTCTGGTGTTCATTGACATGTTTTATCCGCAGCCGGTTGGCGGAAAATTTAATTACTTTTGACATTTCAATTTATTTAATTTTAATTTTTCTTTGTGTATAAAATATATTTAATTGTTTGGTGTCTATAATTGTTTCTTATAGTAAATGAAGTTTCCATACTCACCTGTGAGTTCTTAAATATTTAAATAGATACACTTACTTTCTTGATATATCAGCATGTTCGCTAAATAATAATTATTTTTGTTGGTTATAGACATATTTTTCTTTTAATTTGAGTTTGATTATGCACTATAAAAGATATTATCAGACATATTGATCTTATAAAAGAGGCAGTATATTTGGAAAGAAAATTATATATTATATTATACATATTGTCCTTTTGATAACAATACTAGTTGCTACAGAAAGTGTTCCAATTTTTTTTTAATTCCTTCGCGTCTAGGAGTTCTTTCTTTGATTCTCACCAAGCTTTTCCGCATTTTTTTTATATTCTCCATGAATATGGAATAAATTTAAAATATCCAGATTGGAAAAGTCTTTCAAAATTTTCCATTACTTCGTTGCACAACAATATTCTAAGCAACTGAGTTTGTGATGGTTACAAGGTGATCCATGGTAGTGGGAGATTTTAAGAACTTTATTATTCTAAAAACAACAGTACTTAACTAAAACACAATGTACTAGTAAACAGACAAATATTCGCGATTTTTATTTCTTAAAAATGAGCGATCAAATAGCCTGCTCTCTTTTTAACAATTTATTGAAGTCGACCCATGAAATTCAACATAATACGCCGCAACATATCTAGGGAATGTTGGTAATTTCTTGAATAATTTTTCTTTTCAGCTCCAGAATATGTCATATTTTATCAATAAAAACCTTGCTTTTGAGATACCCCTAAAAAAATTATCGCACGCCATTAGGCGACCTTGGAGGCTACTTAAGGTCCCCGTGTTTAGAAATACTGCGATCTCCAAATAGTCCTTACACGGCAGTCATTGATACCCCGCGGTATGTGTAGCAGCGCCGTCTTACTGGAACTATGTATTCTGGTTGTTTGGAAGCAGGTTTAATTGTTGTGTTAGAAACTGGTTTATTATGTCAGCTTAGCGTGCAGAATTTACTGTAATAGCTTTTTCATTCTGATTCTCTAAACAGTACGGACCAATGGTTCCCATATAGGACATTTCCCACCACACCGTTACCTTTGAACTGTGTAATGGTTTTTGGTAAAGTTCCTTTGGATTTGCTAAAGACCAATAATGGCTGTTTTGATTATTTGTATAATCTGATAAATTGAAACGAGCTTCTTCAGACATCCATAAATTATGAATATAAATCTCCTGTTGTACCATCCTTTCAGAGAAATGCAAGCGACGAAATAGATCTGTAGGCTTAAGTTGGATGAAAAAAAAAATAAGGCTGAAAATAGAGATCCTTATATAAAATTCGGAAAAAAGTCGTCTTAGCTAAGCTCATTGCCTGACTATGTTTTCGACTGGAACGTCTCGAACTGCTCTGTATAGCTGCTTTAACTCGATCAATCTTATCCAAGGGTCTGACACACTTCTATTTGGTCCCGGATGCTTAATATTATCTGCTGGTCCGCTTTCTTCAAATGTACGAACCCATTCTTTTATGGCGTAACCAGATGGAACTCTCCCGTGATGAGACACACTGAAATTAATCCGATTTTCTTTAGTTTTAAAATAATAACGTTTTCAAAATCTCCCGCTACCACGGACTACCGGAAAACGTCAATAAATAACACGAGTAATTTAATTTTATACCCAAAGTACAAAATACGTAGTGTTCTATTAAAAAAAACAGTTTTCCAATTTTCAAGGTTTTTTGATATATCACTAATTGAACAATTTTATAAAACAATGTCAACGCTTAATAATTTTAAAATACGAGACCTCCGGCACTTAAAACAACAATTGAAAATTAATAAAAAGTTATATGGACAAGGTAAAAATGTCAAAATTTTCACAAAAATCATAATATCTTAAAAACAGTTAAAAATGGGCATAGGAAACGCTAGTTGTAATCCTGATAGAATTTTATGTTGACTTGAGGAATATAGTAATGTATATATAATATATAGGTGTTCCATTTAAAATAACAAAGCTTACGGCGACTTCTGGTTAAGCCTAACTATAATAAATTTGAAAATATTTTAGACAAAACGTAACCCAATTACGTATCACAAACCCGCAATTTTTAAAGCTGAAAATCTTCACAAAGTCCGAAAATTTTACCTGTATAAAATAAACATTAAGTTTGTTCGCGTCGCATGAACTATTTGCACTTTTATAAGTTCTAAAAAGTGCATAAAAGTGCAAATAGTTCATGCGACGCGAACAAACTTATTATTGCATTGCATCTCAGCAAAGTTTTTCAATAGGCTAAAAATGGAAACAAAACATCGCTTCCTTATGTTTTTCTTTTTTTTTTCGGTTTATAATATTCTGTTATACATTCTATTCTTGCATGCGTTCATGAATAATTTGTGGAATGATCGACTTGATGAACCGTAGTTTATTATTACACGAATCCAAAATAGCATTCATAAATATTTAAGCTTGCACTGATTTAAATTTATTCTTCTTCCCTGCAACATCTTCTACTAAATTTTAGATAAACCGACGGAACTAGAGGCGAACAATTTCCTCGAAAGAAAATAGATTTAAAAGTTTGTAAGAATATAAATCGCGAAATCTTATTTTTCCTTCTTTCCTCCTAGTGTTCGAATAATTTATGAAATAATTCCGAGATAATCATTACTGATATATACTAGTGCTATGCATTTTAATCTGATAACCGGTTAACCGGGATTGTCATAACCGGTTAAACGGTCACGAATATAGTGGACATGTTTTATAACTAGTATCTAATTGATAACATTAACTGCCGATAGTGCTCCAAATCACAATATTTGTACAAAAATGAATTCAATTGAAACTTGAATTAAATACATCGTACATTCTAGACATCTAGAGACTTGCCTGAGTAAGTACGGCATCGTGTAAGTTATAAGTATGTAATATACGTTTTTGACGAGTATTTATATGACGATGTGTGTTATCCGTAGGTATAACTGCGGTTGTAGGTAGTACCGTAGTTACCGCAGTATCGCTTGATTAGTAGCTGGCATCATCAGGAATAGTTAGAAAAACTTAGGTACTAAGCTTCTTTTTTGCTTTACGTTTTCTTTTTTTATTTACGCGTAGATAACATTTACTGCCTTATATTTGACGTGTCGAAATATATGGTTTATCTATTAATATTCAGATCGTTTAAAAAGAGAGAATGGATGGATTTTACTTTCGCGTTGTATACATCAAAAAAAAAACATTAGCAAAGTCTTTAAATTGCTTCAGAAATACCTGCACATTTATTTAAATGAAGAAACAGCGTATTTTTTTGCCAATTTTATGACTGTGTTGAGGAATATTTTTGAAATTCATGGAATACATGTAGGAGTGAGTTGGGTAAAACAGGGTACTTAAACTTTGATCATGAATATTTCCAAAAATATAAATAAAATAAGGCATCCCTTGATGTGGGTAATAGGTTGAAGCATTCTATTTTGAAAGCTAGTGCCAACATTCACATGAAAGGACATTTGATTTAAGAAAATTTTTTTTTAATCAAACTTGTCAAATACCCCGTTTTACCCAATCAGTCGGGCAAACTAGGGTCGATAGTTGGGAAAAATGGGGAAGTCACTGATAATCACATTTTATGTATCCAAAGTACCAATTTTATTAATATTTAATAGTTCAAACCTTAAAATATATTCTCATAAAAATAACCAAACAGAAATATCTCACAATTAAACAAGCATAAAGAGTTATCAGCCTCAAAGAACAATAAGAAATGAAAATGTGAAATAAAATACGTAATTAAACTAGGGAAGACAAAAGACGCAAATCTCACAATCCTCTGGATCTACCCCAAGACAGGCCTCATGGCACCATTGTCGGCATGAATCGCACCTTATCCATCCTTCTTCAGATTTTGATTTGGAATAGGGTTCGCCACAAAATAGGCAAGCTGGATCGTTTTCGCTAGGTGATGATTCTGAGTAGCGCTCTGGACTTGGTGTGCAATGCCTTTGCGTGGATACCACTGTTTTTCTTCTCAGTTGCAACTGGTTGCTTGCTCAATTTTCTTTTAACAGCCTTTTCTTTTTTCTTAGGAATAAGTTGTGAAGCCAGGTCGTTTTTGTATGGGCTGCCTGTTAAAATTGCCGTTCTCCCTCATCGCACCCGTTTCTGTTCTTTGTTCTTTGGTTTGTTCTCCAAGTTGCGGTAGTTTTAACAAATCTTTTGGGCTAACCGCAAAACTCACCGAATCAGTGCATGTATTAGGTTCCGTTGGGAGCGCGGATTTGCCTTGGTAAGAAGATGCTATTCTGGTTTTTTCCAGACATTTCAGGTTCATCGCCAAGTGAGACATTTGAATATTCATTAAACAAAGATGCAGATGGATCATCAAGATCTTTAGAATCATGGTTGTCGTCTCCGGTAACGTGTAGTTGCCTTTCTGTTGTCTCAGCTAGTGCTACCATTCTCAAAGACGTCCGGATTAAATGGGTAAATTCCCGTCTTTCTAAACCTATTAACAGTTGTGTCAACGGAAGCAGTTTTCTTGAACGCTACACCATACAGCTTCCCAACTTGATATATTATGACAGGTCTACCAGCGTGTAAAAGACACCATTTACGCACTTCTTCCGAATAATGATGACTTAAGGGAGCTATGAAAGAGACATCAAGCGGTTGCATTAGGTGAGAACAATGAAGCGGGAGCACACCAATATTACATTGTTAGAGCGAGCTAAGTTAATATGTTTAAGATTTTTTGTGTGGGTGGCATGACCATTCAGTAACAGGAGAACAGGTCGGTCCTCGGAAGATTTTGTAAATTCTATAAACCTTTGAAACCATCTATAAAATATATCTTTCTGCATCCAACCAGAAGGATGGAATTCGGCGCTGCTACCAGGTGGCGCGTCATCCAGAAGTTCTGGCGTTTGCTCTAACTCTAGGGAACACAAACATACTGGACATAAAATTTCCGGCTGCGTTCATCCACGTTTCCACCGTAACGAGAGTTCCTTTCTCGGCAGAGACCGACGCCCCCACTTGTCTTTTCCCACGCAGTCCTAGAACTTTTGACATCTTCTTAAGAACAGTGGTAATCCCTGGCTCATCTACATTCCATATACACTGTGGAGCAAAGTTGTACTTGCTGCATAAATAATCCAAGAGTTTGAAAAACTCTGCCACAGTAACTTTGTTAAATCCCATAATGCGAGCAAGAGATGTAGCCTCTGGGGTGCGTATTCGTAATTGTGGATGTATTCCCAAAAATCCATATAACCATGCCTTTCCCGCAATTTCTCGTTCTCGATTGAAAGTATGCGCTAAATTATTTTTTTGCACCAAATTATGTGACTTTCATTGAAAACGGGTTTATGCCTACCAAGTCCTGCAAACAAATTTCAAATAAAAATATTAAAAATTAACTTGATTAATACCAAAAACCTTTGGTAGCAGCATTGCTAACACTCGATCCATTTGTCACTTTACCAACTCTGCGTTCTAGAGTGGTTTGAAGAACATGGAAGGATTGGGTAGCCATTTTATAGCCCATTCGACCATCTATCATTTCTTGAATTGCATGCTGCATGTTATTCTCATCCCAACTCTGACGAGTTGAAACACATTTATATTTCGAAGGCATTGTAAAAAAATTCTGTATCTGTAATAATATTGAGGCGTATTATCTTTTAAATTATGAGCATTTTACAAACAGAAGTTATTATCGGCCTATAAGATGCTTATCAGACAAAATGAGGTACCCCATTTTAGTAGACTGTTTGCTACCCCATTTTACCCGACAGCCACACTTTCATTGATAATGCCCATTGATCATACAAAAAAATTAAAAGAATCTAATTGCTTTCGCATGACTAGGTAACTAAAATAATACTGTTTTGAAAGATGTACTTACCTTGTGAAAAATCTACAGCACTTTGGGCAAAAAACTCACAATAAGCAACGGTTGTACCATGCAACGAAATATACAATAAACAAACGTCACATTTGAAACGTCAGCTAATCTGCAAAAATGCAACATATGTGGCGCCATGAAATAAGGTTTGCATTAGCTTTCAAGCATATGAATTGGAAGCAGATTCTTGCAACGGCCTACTTCAAGTGACCACTACCTGCCTACACCGTCTTATCCAGCTCTCCCCTACTATAAATATTATATGGCATCCCGTCAATAACTATTTAACTGACACGACATGGAAGTGCACAATTTAGGCATAAGTGAATTTGAATAGCATTTTTAGACAATGGAAATAAATAGCCATATTGACACGATAAAATAGGTTTCTGAAGAAGTAGGTTAGTAATCCGCTATTTCTAAAATTTTATTTTTTACAATACATTTATGTTTAAAGAAATATCGCTAGCAACAGTGTATCAAGTAGTTAAAGAATATAAGACTATAGTAAAAAAGATTACTGGTCGGCCTTTATTGTCACAACCCTTCACAGTAAGAACTTTTTTACACTATTTTACACTAGAAATGCACTAGTACCCTAAATAGCGTTAAAAATGTACCTGAACCTAGCGTCCTTGTTTATATATTTCATACCATGGTAAAAGGATAATAGGTATGCTCGTAACAAGGTGCGCATAGCGTGGCTGGCCCAAGTGACGTCACGTCTGTCATTTATTTGTTGTGATTTATGATTGTGGTTATGTTAACTGTCGGTTTTGTGAGCAGATTGTAAGGTTTATATATTTATAATGTACATATTTATTTATAAAAGGCATTTCTTAATTATTTTTTTTTCATTTGGCATTTTGTGGTAATCAACAATTATTTTGTTAACTTCGTACTAATTGATTTATATCAAAAAAAGTAATCACTCAATTATATTACTTCTATTTTAAACTTGTTTTACTTATTTTCCCAAAAAACTACACATATTTCCTTGCTAATTATTTATGCACGACTTTATTGACTGCTTGCACTATCGCTGAATATCATGAATTGCACGACTTTATTGAAGAGATTGCAGTGGGCCCAAGTGACGTCATGTACGATGTGCGCAAGAGCATACCTATTATCCTTTTACCATGTTTCATACAGTTATTCAATATTGACAGATGGCGCACGATGTAAATGGGATTTTACATTGTTACATTACGCCATCTGTCAATCATCCCGTTGTAGCTCAACAAATGGTAAAGTTTATACACTCCTAGTGTGTCATTATTAATTTAGCGTAACTTTTTCTACACTGAAAACGATTTCTTCGTCGTTAATAAATATGCATTAATCTTAAATTATTCTTTTAAATAGTAGTAAAAAAATATTTGTTAAGTCCTAAAAAAATATTAATTGAAACAAATAGTGATTTAGGGGTTTCCATATGAAAAAAAAAAAAATGAATAAAACCGATATCAATTGCACATTGCCGGTTGATTCGCAAAAATCAACAGTACGTATGCAATGGGAAACTGGTTTGATAACAGTTCCTAAGAAATATTTATCTGTCGAGTAATAAATATTTGATTGTTACGTCTGCCATCATGTAGAAAACTTATAACTACATATGGAGAGCTAGTGTAGTGAAATGGAAGAACCACCATCTTCACGGCAATTTCTGTACTCGTAGAATGTGTTTAACGTGTTTGCTACTACAGGCCACAAAACTAATCATCTTATAATATAAATGAAATATTGTACCTACTAGTGAAAATAATTCAAAATCAAATTTTACTAACTTTAAATGTAACAAGATAAAAATGAGCACCCTCCAATCCCGCTATGAAATTGGGCTATGCTCAGCTCTAGCTTATGCTTACAGCAATACATAGATATAATACCAGTTTTAGTGTACTTTTTCAACACGTGTCCTGGTAAAGTATTTACCAATTTCTAGTATTTAGGGTAGTGCAACATTAGCACTACAAAGTGTATATTTCCCAATCATGAGGCAAATAACATTGTATCGATTCATGAAAGATAGAAATTTCAAGTAAGACAGTATTCTTTGTATAAATATGTATGTGGCCCTTTCTTGTATATACATAAAAAAAACAGATCTAGTATTTTGACTGAGAAAATAATATTGTAAAATGGAGAAGACAGTATCTCAAGAACATTTCACAATTCAGTTCTCAAAACAGGCCAATTTTTTATTTAAATGAAACTTGGGTGAATGAGGATCATACAGTGTAAAAGGTATGGAGAAGTTCAAATATTCATAGCCGTAGGCAAGCTTTTGTTGAAGGGCTAACAACCGGACTCGAGAATATACAAAGGGCGTCGCCCAATATTACTTCACATTGGAAGTGGCCAAAATTACACGCCAGAAGTTCTTACTGTGTTTTTAGAGACTCAAAAACTGCTGTTCGTCAAATTGTACACAATGTGTTCAGAGAAAATAAACCCTCCACACTAAATAAAGTTTTAGTGCAAGTTACAAATAGCGATATTTCAATCATGAAGCGAATAACATTGTGTCGATTAATGAAAGGTATGAATTTCAAGTAAGACAGTATTCTTTATATAAATATGTATGTTGCCCTTTCTTGTAGATACATAAAAAGAAGCAGATATAGTATTTTGACTGAGAAAGTTGCGTTATAGGAATCATGCCACTAACAATAAGTGATAATCAACAAGTAGTACCGCAGAAATTATTGTACCCTACATGAATGATTACTTACGAGTAAGTATTTTACCTATCGCTTTGTTGGGTAATGTACTCGCCGATTATTGACAGAATACATTTTTATTCACTTGTGAGGTGTCAAGTATATTTATAACGTATAGATTTTGTTTCAATCAATAAATTGTACCTCAAACTACTTATCGCTCACAAATAGCTATTTAAATATTGGAAGGGGTCTTAAATAACAAAAATACTCCAAACTGTGGTACTGGTAATGCCGTAAACTTTTCCTAAACCCCTCACCACAAACTGCACTAAACATCATCAGCAGAAACACAACAGTGTTTCTGCTGATGATGATAGCTTTGCTATCAAAACGTACGTGCAGTTTGGTGCAGTTTGTGGTGAGGGGTTTAGGAGAAGTTTACAACACTGTCTTAAAGCGAGTTATACCGATTCATATTTACAAAAGCAAGTGAGGATTCAGGAAATCGGTAAAAAAATCAAAAATACTGCCACATAAAAAATTAAATTATGAAAAGTATTTTTTTTATACGTAAATGCAAATGTACCTACCGCAGGAGCCATCGAAACTCCAAACAGCTGGATACGTTGTTATATGCATGAAGCGCACGCTTCTGTTAGTAGTTGATGTGGCTCGTGCAGTATAGGGCCTTGCATAAACTGTATTAAATTTAATGTAAATTTATGAAATCAAAAATTATTGATATGCTGAAAATAAAAAAAAATACTGTTGTATATAAATTTAAGCTCTTAAAATATGTTCAAGGATGAAGCAAGTTATAGCAAACGTTAAAAATAAAACATTAACTGACATCTCAATTTACATAACAATATTTTTGAAAATTGTAGCAAACTGCTGTGAACTGATTGTCCAAGCATACAAATTTAAAGAAATTAAAAATGACAAAATCAATCCAGCTAGCTCAGCAAAAATGAAATTAAAAGGGCGTCAGAGATTCTTACATCTCAGAGTAATTTTTTTAAAAATTAATAGTGGGCGTTTGCAAAATTGACTTTCTTTAAAATCCCCAAAAATTGAAATGGCTGATTCAGAAATAAAAGAACTATTTAAGATGATATTTAAAATCATTAACTTTTATTGGAAAAAGAAAAAAAAAAACATTTAATTAACAACAATAGGGGAAAAAACCGTAATACGGAAGGTATTGGATTAAAATAACCCCTTCGTGAATTTACATTTAAAAAGGACAATGCAAATCCTTTAGCAAACAAAATGGTGAATTCGTTCTAGAAGAAATTTCTTATACCACAAAAAATCCACGTGATTTCAAAAATCCAAAGCAAACTACAAATTAATTCAAATAACGTAGAGAAACAACCAAAATTAAAAATGAAATTTAAATCAAGCTCACAGCTTCACTTCACCTACCCCGAGGTGATAAAAATAAAATTAAATTATAACTACAAAAAAACGGAAAATTTAAACTCTAAACGCGATTACTTCCAAAACGAAAATTATTAACGGGCCTTATACACAAATTGTGCACAAACATATACAACGCCAATTAAAAAGAGGAGACGTCTGAAGAATGATCAAAATTAATATAATAACCGAAACAAATCTTAACAAAAGAAAAATCGTAAAATGGGGAAAATGAGCTCAAAACTTACATGTACTTACTTCGTGACAACTATTCAGACTCTGCCCTTACGAGGCCTCTCACCGCGTATATACAAACAACCGACTGCGCGCGCTGCGACAGCCGCATCAATCAAAGAATACGCCTTATAAGAAGGACCAAAACAAGATAAACTAATGCTAAACATATAATCAAAGAAAAATAAACTAACTAACTGAACAATTAAATACATCCAACAAAACTATTAAATTCAAAGCAAAAATGTAAAAATAAGCATATGTGAGAATTTTCGCACGGCAATGTCAAAACATGATCTTGGAAAATTAACAGCATAAAGTTCAAACAACCGGGGAGACATGTCACAGCAGTATATACATAAAAAACATTATAAAAACTAGTAAAATACTTATATAAAGATAGATATACAATATCTAAAACTATCTTTTAATCGATTACGGCGATTATCCGACCAAGACGGATAATCGGTAAAGCCGGTTAATTGGTCACTACAGTTAACCGGGTCACTTCCGTTATAACCGGTATTACGGGTTATCTGATTATGTACATACGGTTAATCGGTTATGAAATCTATCCGGTTGCACAGCACTAATATATACCAAGATTTAAAGAAAAAAAAAACAGTATAATTTAAAAGAGCTTTAAAGTAATAAATCATTATCTTAAAACCATAAATGGAAAATCTGAATCCACTCCCCCATCTACCATTAATCTGGTTTCATTTGCATTTAATTAATTTCTAAATTATACTTAAGCTAACGATATTAAAATAACGGTCTATATAAACACTGTCTTTAAAATATAGCTTTACGGCAAACATTATCAATCTTGAAAAAATAAATAAATTCGACGCAATAAAAATTCGTAAATGTAGGTGAAGGTTTGAATGAACCGTTAAGGGAAAAAATAACCTCAAGAGAGCTTTAGGCGCCGTCATCGCGTTTGTGAATAAATTAGCTTCTCATCCGCTGATGCGTAAAATTATAGATTTTCCAAGGTGGGGACCAGCGACACGTGGGTTTGAGCTTAAATGTGGTGAAATGCTCTTCCAGTGGAAGTATCCAGAATTGACTTCGCAAATTTGGATCGGCTTTGTAGGCGATATCCTTAATAATTAAATTTCGTGACTGAATTAATTTCTGGAAGAAAGTTTAGGATGTTATATAAACACTAAAAGGAACTCAAGTAATTGAGCTGGTCTACATAAGCTAAGGGTACTGATGTCAGTCTTCAGCGTTTGTTGGAATAAGTTTATTTTAGCTTGGGTGTTGATATATGAAATCGGTTAGGAATAATTTTATAAGAGTTTGTTAAACAAACAGTTAGACGAATTTTGACAGAATTTAATGTAAGATGTTTACGGAATTGTTATATGGCATGAACATAATGTTGTATACCTATACAACTACACGAAAAATAACCGAAGAGAGGAAGAACGTAGTAGCGTAGAACAAAAAAAACTAATTAACTTTAGGTGCTAGAAAGAGTCAAAAGAATTACATCAAAATTCGGGAACATTGCTATCTATTTCACTACACAAAAAACTATAATCTAGTAGATATATTCAAAATTACACGTTAATTATAACCCGCACTGCTATTGGCAGCAGAAGGAAGCTATGCGTAAAAGGACTAAGTTGGGCTTAGCCTGCTACTGGGTCCGTCCATAGAGTATCTATGGATTGGTCACCGCCACACATGGTGCTAACTATAGTGTAATTATAATGAGGGATATGTTTATGCTTTAAGATTTGAGCTGAAAATTTGATACTATGTATCAGGAAATCCTCATGGTTAAAATATTTAGGGCAATCTTTAAGTTCTAATATACTGACGGACAAGTAGTAATGCATACACATTAAAACCCATAAAACTACACCCAAAGCTGGGCATCAAATCGTACTTAATAAGAACTCATACTAAATTCCGTTATCGTTTGTAATATATATCAATAATTAATGTCCTTGTGAACACGATATG
This sequence comes from Protaetia brevitarsis, assembly GCA_004143645.1. Taxonomy (NCBI): domain Eukaryota; kingdom Metazoa; phylum Arthropoda; class Insecta; order Coleoptera; family Scarabaeidae; genus Protaetia; species Protaetia brevitarsis. The sequence goes on from RXPK01000114.1 coordinate 1,396,907, forward strand.
CCCATATCCTGACGATATGTCACTATACTCTAACGAAGAAGGAAAACAAAAAGAAGCGAAAGCCGAAATGAGTGAAATAGAAACTTTCTGTGGCTCAAGCGAAACTAGAGTTAACGCTGCACAGTGGTTTAGGATCTGATATATCCGATGGAAACCGACAATTTTAACTTTTCCCAATCGTAGCAATATTGTGGCATGATATTATCACGTTAAATAAGTTTTAAGCTGGGAATTGGAACTAATATATCAAGGAAATTAAAGATACGCGCTTGCGAATATCGTTCACATCTTTTAATAAATGCGATTTTAATGTTCTAATGTGAATAAATTCTTTAGATTTCGGAGTTTGTTCAGAGAAATATGTTGAAAATATAACTATGACTTTATAATGAAAATCCCAACCTAATGGTATAATTTAGTTTGATTACGGGTCTATGTATTATAATAATAATAATCTAAGAATAATTAAGGAGGACAACTTACGAAGGAAAGTGGTCAGGATATTATTGTTCCTCAATGAGTTTTTAATATAATAAAACTTTATTTGCCTGCTGCTGAAGATGTTAAAGTCTATAAAAGCTTGTGAGCTATGGGTAAATAAAATCATTTTGCAAAGTTTTGTCTTGTGAAATTTTGAAGAATCCAGAGAATTTCGATAAAATTGAATTCTTGATTTCCTGAAAGATCATTTAAACAAATGGTTACGAATAAAAAATAAAAATAAAATAGGATTGGAATACGAATTTTCGCTCTTAATTTATTTTTTTTAAGTGAGCACCAAATTGTAACAAAGATTCTTATGAATTTTAATAGAGAATAGTTTCTTTTTCTCCTATAATCGAAACTGGAAAAGTGCGTAGAGACCGAATAATCCCTTCTTCGCAAAATTTCGCACCTGGTTGCAAGAAGAAATAAAGTTTCCTAAAGTGGTTCTTCGTTGTATTTCTGACCCTGCTTCTACAAGCGGGAACCGACTATCGAAAGACTTTGATGAGTTTCAGTGGTAGCTATACGTCGAAAACCTCCACAGTTAAGAAAAGATTGCCGAATTAGGTTTTGCGACATCAATGAAGCTAAGAGGAAGTGATGATACAGCTGGGACGCAGCTTCTTGACAAAATAACCACAGAAACTACATCACAATCGAAACGGGTTTTTCCTCATTGGAGATCTCCCAAAAGAAACAACAGTCAAGTTATTTATTAAAAGAAGTCGTTGCGCTTCCAATTCTGCAATTTTTTGTAAGCAAGAGTACAACACATTAAAAAGTGGATTTAACCAGCACGGACATGATTTGTATCCACCATATTATGAAGTTCTAGAACGGAAGAAACTTTTTTTAGAAACATTTAAAATAAAGGAAGTACTATTTCACAGACTCCTCCAGCTCCGACTCATTGTTAAGTTCATTTAGTGTAACGCAAAAGCCAAACAGAGATGAACAAAAATGCTTTTCCTCCACGACAAGAAGCAAATAGAATTAAATGAAGAAGATTTTTCAGAGAAAGAATCGTTTTATAGGTTTTATCAGTATGTATAATTATATTATTATTATTATTATTATATTATTGATACTATTATCAAGGATATTATTAAAATTTCAAGAATAAATAAAAATTTGCGTATTTAACTGAAAGAAAGTACCTATTTTTATACCTTTTCTATAGTTGCACATGTTCCTAAATGGTACACACACTTCCATCCTTACTAGGGGTTGAAGATGACAAACTGCACCAAAACTTTTTCCGTCAGTCACTTCTACATGGTTTGAAGCCCTAGTGTTAGATTTTCACCTCGCTTCGCCAACTACTTAACGAGCTAGAAGTATCAATCACATATACATATAAGATCTCAAACCATCGTGGGTTAGTTTAGCGCAATCCCTTAACAATCTTGAAACGTTGGTTCTTCATATAGACAATAAATTATTAAGTCCTTCTACGTTGTTTACTTGTCCAAAAGGCTAAGAATTAATTTTCAAAGCATGATCGCAATGAAATATGAATTTACTTATCGAGTTATCTTGCTAGCTATCTTTACTAGTTTGCAAGATTCAATTATACAAATGTTTTCGGCGTCATAGCGGGTTTCCTCTTACAAAAGAAAGGGATATAAGCAATTTAAAACCATGTAAGCCTTGGAAAGAAATATTTGCTAACGGAAAAATACTTACTTTAGCAATTCGCTAAAGATTAACAATCGTCAAGTTTATTTACTTTAACGAAACACATTGTGCAGACTTCTACAGAACAAAAATATTTAAAAATTTACTGCCATCCGGAATGTTCGCCTGGTCGCTCCGAATCTTATGAGCCCAAGCCGAACGCTCTAGCTACTGCCGTTCCGGAGTTATGTTAAAAAAAAAACACGGAAAAAGCCGCGTTTCTTGACCGCTTTTTCATATTTTGAGATGACGTTCCAAGTCTTCAAAAAAGGGCAAAACTCTATGTCGGGCGCGCTTTCCGATGAGGAATCCATTTTCACAGCGTCGTCCCGCCCTCAATAACCGTTTTCTAGATATCGCCAAACAACGTAAATTTTGATTGAAAATTTTAGAAAAATCGGAAAAATCGGTAAAATAACTGAAAAAATCGGTAAACTTACAATCACTAGTTGGCACTTACACAGGAATTAATTAGAAATGCTCCTCTGTATAACATATTCACGAGTTGACAAATGATAGACCGAAGTTAAAAACCTTCTTTGATACCTCCAAAAGTAGGTTTCCAATGTTCATCATAATACCAAAATCCATAAAATCATCATAGAGACATCTATTAATAGTAACGCGACTTTTAAGTTAACAAAGGCATTTAAGAGTCTCTGTCTGACCCTGTTTTACAGAATGCTTAGCTTCAGAAAAGCCACTCGAGATAATACGTCCCTATGCATGTTCACACGTAACAAATACCATAGATGCCGACTGAAGAGGTGAAAAAATCAATGGTTCAGATGTGAACTTTCAAGTGCAATACAAAGACGGCAAAACCGTTGATAAATCGTGGAAGTTCTTGTTACGAAAGGACTTGTACTTGCATGTACTACTGTGGTAGTTATATTTTTCGTAAAATTCGTTTTAACTTACGAGGTGAATTCTTTGCGCGGAATAGGGTATAAATAGAAGGATATTTCTTGTTTTTTTTTAATTTTTTTAATGAAATCTCCTCGAACAGTATATTTTTTATATTCCTGTAATTATTTTTTTTAATAGAAAATCAGAAAATATTTTTCTATGCTATTTGTTATAAAAAAATTTCATTGCGGCAGCCTCCAAATACATTCCGACCTCAAAACGTTTTCCTCGAAGGGCTTTTTTCAAGTAGCGAAGTAAAAACTCCTTACTATGGGCAAGTCGACGAATAATTAGGGTCTTCAAAGCCGCGCGATGCCAGATACTGCAACGAGAGCCTTGTGAATAGGTGCATTATCGTGAAGTAGGAGAATACCTTTAAACCAACTTTCCTCGCTTCTTTTGTCTCATGGCCTCTCGCAGGCGAGTTAAAACGTTTGCATAGTATGTGCCTATGATAATCTCATAATTTAGGTTTAGAGATCTACAAGCATAATTCCTTGCGAGTCCCAAAAAAATGTCGCCATTACATTTCCAGCCCATTCCTGGACGTTGAATTTCTTTAGAGCCAGCGTTTCCTCCACATGCCACTTGTTAGACCTTTTCTTTTGATGAAGGATCATAAAAATAAACCTATACTTCATCTACAATCAGATTATCCTCACAGAGCTCTAAAAATTATTTATAAAGGAAATGCCGTTTCAACGGTAATCCACTCAGTGAACAAAGATGATCATTCGTTCACAAGTTGTACATTTTTTTAAACTGCTAAAGTTTCGCTACAGCATAAGCACATCATCGGAACAGAAATAATTGTACACGTGCTGGTAGATACGAGGTATAAGTTACGTTGCTTATTGCCATAAGTTACTGAAGGTTAAGTTGAATTTAAAAAAAATAGTTATAGTCAAATAGTAAAATATTAAAAAAATAAGCTTTACAATTAAATGCATAAAGCATAAAATAACTACAAAAAAACAAACACTGACAAATAATAAATAGTTCTTCGACCAAACTAAAAGTAACCTAAACTAACAATAAGACGTATTCTTTTGCGGCCGTTGTCTATAGTATATTCTGTTGAGCTTCGGGCTAGAACCGCGTCTTGGATCTTCTTCTAAACGACGCTTCGCCCACACTCGCGAGGAACATATTCATGGCTGTTGCTACCGCTGTTAATCTAAAACGGAAAGATTAATATCACGTTCATACGCAGTGTGGTTGTCGTTTATACGAGCCATCTAGCGGGACTGATGGTCCATGAACTACACTGTAAAAAATTACAGTAATTTTGCCATGGTAAATCAGGAATATTACATGTAATAACGTTGTGAATTTACCACAATAAATCATGTAAATTTTGTTTTGCATGTTTTTTCTAAGATATATAACATGGAAAAAGAAATTTCGGTAAAATTTATAGCTTTTCATGTAAGTTTAAGATGTAACAAAAATTCAAAAGGAAAATACAGGAAAAAACATGTACAATTTTGTATTTACTCTCAAAATTTACTTAAAAGTGTAAAATTTTTTTGGGGTATTGAGTGCACTTTAAAAGTAATTTTACTAGTGAACTATTAATTTTGCTGTAAAAATATGAGGATCATTTATATTCATTTGTTTTTACTTGCATTTTCGGGTAAAACTATAGATATCATGGAAAATACGAAATTCATACGCCGCAATGTGATTGGTTATTGGATTATTTATCTGTGCGTGTAGGTAATTCGATTCGTTTGTCGAACTTATTATTGGCTCAACGATATCATGTACGTCACAAACAATCGTAGGTTTCGCGTAAGCGTGTTCATTCTTGATCTCTGGTTGACCGATTTAGTATGACCTATTAGGTGCTATAAAAGAATTAGGTAAGTTGCTTGCTCTCTTTATAAAAATACATATGAAAATTACTTCAGTGTTCGGTAAATATAGAGTTCATATAAATATTACATACGAATTTTACAGTACAATCTTTGAAAAACATATCAGCATGTGAAATTTACTAGATCGTAGAAATTTGACCTTATGAAGCAAATTTACCTGTAACATTGTAAGCAACTTTGTTACCAACGATTTTACATGTGATTTTACTGCAACTTTTTTTACAGTGTATCCGAGTTTTGGCGTGTGGTTCCTAGGGGGCACACAAACCGAACTCTTTTGGCCGAGAGGATGATTGTACGTAAAGCTTGAGATGTGAGAGCGATGAAAATGGGTTTATACACTCGAAGGAGCGTTGATGACGCCAGGCAGGCAGAAACTCGAGTTCGTTCCTAATGTTATTCCCCTTTCTCTGCTCTTGCTAGTATGGTAATTCCTACAATAGACCATAAGCCCCGCCTGGTGGCATATTCCATGGGTTCAATATGATGTGTCAACTGGTAATAATCGAACAGATTTCTCACATCATACCTTAGCTACAGGTCATGTTTTTGATTATTGTAATCCCACAATTCTGGACTACGAGAACAATTTCCAAAAGAAAAAAAGCTTGGCGTTCTAAATTTGTTACACGTAAAACCTGTTAACAACCATAATTTTAACCGATACCATTAATTACATTAGGAACTTTTACAATGTCATCCTTTAGTATCATATAACTTAATTTGTTGGCTGTATTCCGGTAACCGTATGTATCTAATAATTTGTATTTAAGATTTGCCAATTGTTAATTTTAATTAGTTTCATCTGTTTCACACCTTCATGCTTTATTTGGTATCATTCCTTTCAGAATATCCGCTTTTTATCTTTATCTGTTGTATGTTTTTGTTTCTTATGGGCGCAGATTTGTCTTTAATTTGTTGCACGGACATTCAGTGTTGGTAATTTCATTTATATTGACAACTTTATTATGCTAATAGACAAATAATGATAATATTCTGTTTTTTTTTTTAATCTAATGAAGACCAGCGCTTGGTCGAAACGTCTTTAAAGAATGTATGTTAACAATATAAAAATTGTTCAATTAGCCATTGTCTTATGTGTCTATACCTTAGAAGCGTTTTCTTTTATAATTTGATTATTTTTACTTAATATTTTAACTAACTACATGCCTCAGTGGTGCATATGCTAAAATTGGAACGATACAGAAAAGATTGGCCCCTGCGCAAGGATAACACGTAAAATCGTGAAGCGTTCCACACTTTTGGACCGAGTTAGGTAAAAATTTTGCTATCATCTTTGACAGTCAGTCAACACTTAAAGTGATTAGTTCAGTAAGTGTGAACTTTAAGCTGATTTGGGACTGTGTAAGCGTCCTAAATAAGATGGGCACTCCAAGGAAATGAACTCTCGCCTGGGTCCCCAGACACTCCCGTGAGGGGAAATGAGGCGGCGCACAGTGGTTTCAGTCCATATAGAGATTTGCCAAAAATGCATTTTGGCGATGTCATCCTTGATGTTCGAAATTGTTACTATAGTAAAGTGTACATACCAAAGTATTATTTACCAAATTTTCTTTTTGTTTGAAGCTTCCGCTATTGTTTTACAGTGCCTTAAAGTTGAGCGTTCCGATTATTCCCGAGAAAGGCATACGCGCGTGCATTGAATGTGTAGTGAAATAAGCTAATACTTTATCAATATTTACTAATGTGTTATATATCAGTAGAACGAGTGTTTCATCTACTTTCCAGACCTATAACTTCCTAAATAAAAAAAAACATTAGTTTCTTTTGTAGAATCGTTTTTTCATATCTGTGTTGAAAATTAGATAATAACTACTTTAACTAAACTTTAACTACTCGCGGGTTTGCCGGGTCAAGCTATTTACTGCATTTGAAGCTAATATATTTGTCTATAAAATGTACTAAAATCAAACTGCATTTCGCTGCATTTCTATGTGAAATTAAAAAATTGGGAACAGGAGCGCGCTTGCATATTATTATTTTCTAATGCATAGCGTAAATGCTTACAATATATTTTTAATTACATGAATAAAATAAAATTCTATATGTGCCCTCTAAGGTACATACATTATAAAGATTATAAAATTCTAAAATATATTAGGTATAAACATTCCTGTTAAATGTTGTTACTGTATGTGGCGTACACGTAAATACCTATCTGTACGTATAGTACCTATCTGATATTTTTCTTTGTGGATATGCCGCATATTTATAGTATCAAAATATATTAGTAGTTGAAGGTAGAAAATATCGTTATTAACCAAATCCGTGTTTGTTACTGGCATAATAAAACAATCAAAACAACCGCAATTTCTAGAATCATCATTATTTTTCTATTTACACCAAAATACATTTTGTGATATTCTTGTGGTAAGTAGTAAGTATAAAAGCTAGCACAAAAGATACAATTGTTAGTTTTGTAGAAACCTGTATTACATTGTTTTCAACATCTTTCTTCATATTAAAACAACTTAAATAGAAAACATGAGCTATATAAGTATTAATAAACGCGAGTTATGTGTTCGTTTAATAGAACATGGAAAGCACATAAGTACAGTGCATATCTACATCAAAGAAACGTTTCCTGGTTTAACTGAAGCAAATAACACCTGTACTGTTGCAAGAATTCAAAAATATTTGTTGCCAGAATTCAAACAGCGATGGAATAAAAGCTGGCAGATCTAAGACATATTTTTGACAAGATATGCTGAGTGCCTCAATGGCGATTTTCGAATACAATTCGATGAAGAAGAGGTCCCATCTACATCACATGCAAGTAAACGAGGAAGACCGTGCAAAGATTATGAATTATCATCGGCCAGAAGCAAGCACAGACAAGCCATTAGACTATTTCAGGAATCTGGGTTGGATCATATTCACCATTCCTATATGCAAGGCCTAAAATCAATTGGAAAAAATAAACATACTGCCATTATTGAACAGTTACGCTCTATGCCGACAGAAACCTTGGACGGACTTCATAAGAATTTAATGGAAGAAAAGATATCTCTGAAGAAGATTTTATATTATACTTCAAACTATGTCGTGCGGTAGCAAAATAAATCCGAGAAAGTTTGGTGAATACGCACGATCCACAGCTGAACTCTATGTAAACAAATACAATTGGTACTATATGCCATCTTCAGTTCATAAAGTACTTATTCATGGAGAGAGCAATTCAATATTACCTCTTAGACAACTATCTGAAGATGCTCAAGAATCTAGAAACAAGGACTACAAAAAATTCCGACTGCATCATTCTAGAAAATGTTCGAGAACAGCTACGAATGAAGATGTTTTTCATACTTTATTATGCTCATCGGATCCTTTTATAAGTGGTCTTAGAAGACAACATACACCGAAGCATATAGAACTCGATGAAGAAGCATAAATTTACTAGATAGTGATGAATAACGTAAAAACAGGTAGTTTGTATAACGTTATGTACCGCTTACTTTATAATTAATTTAACTCTATTATTTCGAAAGATGTGACTCTGTATCATTTCACCTATTACTTTTAACACGTGGATAAAATTTATATCACTTTGTCCGCATTTAAAAAATGCCGAATATCATATTTTTATATGAAAAATTTATAAACAGCTACATATAATTCTTTTTGAAACACTCTGTATAACATCATTATTATAATTGTTATATTAATAAGTAGTGTTTATATATTAGTTTTTATAATTTAATCTTTTAAGGTGAAATATATGCAATTAATTACACATCTTCATATGTAGATATTTTTTTCTTAATAAAGTAATAATATTTTCATAGTTTTTAATTGTTCACATTAAACTTCAACTATTTAGCAGTATCATACAAATTTATGAAAATCGGTCCAAAGATGACAAAGTTACAGATTTTTGGCAAAAAAATGTCGATTTGGAACCACTGTGCGGCCGACGATCTGGTAGGCGAGGTTTGTCAAGATCATTCGATTGACCTGGCCTTTCTTTTGGCATTACCAAATCGCAAATTTTAAACTTTATTAATAAATGGATATATAGTGAGAGTGGTGGCAAAAGTCAATGGGACAGAGACAGGCAAAAAGAGTTTCTAAAGGAACAGACGCCGAATTTAGTAGAAACTCATTGACAAGAATACTGTCAAAATGATGGTAGATTATCTGGCGGATCATTGTAGACTAAACAGGCATACGTACAGCATAGGCCTGGTACATGAAGTCACTTGCAAATTCGGCCAAGAGGAGGAAGAAACACCAGTTAATGTGCTGTGCCAATATGACGGCCTAGCGAGCACAATGTTCTCGTAATGGAGGTGAAAATCCAACAGCTAGCAGCTATACAAAGAAGCCGCTCTCAAGACTGACAAGGCTAATTAAGAGGGCATAATTAGGGAGTGTCTTCTAGAAAAATGGGGATCACAATAGATCTGAAAACATCACGGTGAAACATGTTCGTAGGCCACCCCAACTCTAATCTAATCTAAGTTTCAACTATATCTAAACTACTATCATAGATATCGGTGTGAAACTCCACATTTCTACTCAAACATTTTTCACAATTAGATATTGAGCGAATCTAAAGAACACACCTTCATATAATGCGATAAATTAGGCCGTGATCGTCTAATCACTGACGTTAATATTAATACCTGAAACCAATTCATCATTCTACGTAATAAAAATGCGATTCAAGGGGATGAAATGTGCCACATCATTTATATAAATTGACCTGATCATTTATTTCTCCATTAAAAAATATTGTAGAAAGCAATTGATCGCGACGCAGCATCAATTTCGTTTTCCCATTAATGTAATAATCTCTACTATATTAGCTTTATGCGATGTAAATCGATTCCGATAAAATAAAATTATCACGACGTAACATATATCGGCAAGCAAATTGAACCTACGTAGTGGAACGTTTCCGCTTAATATTTTCATCAGATTTAAGGTTCTAAATTCTACGTCCTAAATCAAGCAGATCAATAAAAGGGAAGACGTCAAATCCGAACATCATAATAGCAAAAGGGTCGACAGATACGTGGCACTTTTGTGCGGAATTTTCTGAAAAGGAGAACTCTCCGAAATGATTTTCCCGAGCTATACCTGCTCACGCCTTTGAAATGAATTAATGAGAAATTTTTATTCTCCACCAGGCACGCATCCTAACTCGACACCTGCATTAAAGTGCCTTGATAAAAGTATTAATGCAGGATATCTTTCCAGGTTATATTGAAATCGAATTACTGCAAAACACAAATTTATGTGATTCACACACCATGTCGAAGCGCTGTCGGCATAAATAAAACTTGTAATGCATGCTATATCCAGAAGATGAAATAACGTTAGAAATTGATATCTTCAATTTACTTTATCTATATAGCAGTAATCTTTTTACCGTTTTAAGTCAGATTAGCTTAGATTATTACTTTAACTCAGTATCTTAGTAAAAGGTGGCTGTTTTTTTACCACAAAAAAGTAACTTTAAACTAAGAACCATCTGAGATAAATCTTCCCCTCTCACCTCTTTCTAAGTAGGAAAATTTCTAATTTACAACTAAGACAGCAGATGACAAGTAGTTTATGTTATGTCGGGTTGTGTAGTCTTCAAATTTGAAGTTTCTTAGGAAGTGAATGTTCTTTTTACTTCCCTCTCACCTAAATTTAGAATCTAGTTAGTCTTACATAAATTTTACTACTAAGATAAACACATGATAAAAAGAATACAACTTATGTTAGGCATGAACTTAAATAAATATTACATTATAATGCTAAACATCCATTAACGCGCGCCGAACGCGCCACATAAACCACACGCACCACACGCACCGAAAGAAATTTGTTAAGTGCGTACACTGGCGGAAACAAAAGAATCGCATTGTTTCCTCAGTAGACTCGGTAGTCCCATTGAGATATTAGCAACGCAACTGGTGAAAAGTGGTTTTATCGTAAAAAAAAAGTACGAAGAGAAAGTAATTGAAATTGCCGTAAGAAATGAGAATTTATGGTGAAAGGCGAAAATTATGAGTTCACAATATTCCTACGAAAGATTTTGTTTAGATGAGTTTCATACACTGTTCCCCGATCTAGCATGAGCCGATTTTTTTTAATTACTTCAGAATAACTCACGATAAATTTGAAACTACTTTCAATACAACAATTCAATATGATTTGGTAAAATATAACAGGATCTTCAAAGAGACGACAGGTGATGGCAAAATGACAATTATTTTGGGTTAAATGCTGGTTGAATACCTATAAGAAAATATCATTTTAAAATATAATTTTGTTTATACTTATATTGTGTATTATAATTGATAAAAAATCACTTTCTTTTGCAGAAACAACCACCTCAGTATTTCCTATGTTTTCGATAACGACCTGGACCATCTCAAATAACTTCTGCTTTTTTTCGGTGTTGCTTCTTCATTGGAGTTTATCTATCTATACCATGTAAACAAGTAAAAATGGTTAGAGTATGATCTTTGGTATCTGATACCTTGGTGATTGGGGCATTTTTTTTAAATCAAGGCCGGCGGAAAGTTATTGTAGCTTTTGTCCTTTCAATCTGCCCTTCTATAGCCCAAGAAGGCTTTACTTCTGATATGGATGGAGATGCTAGGGGTTCATTCTCCTCCATTGATATATCTCTTTCTTCGTCCTCCACGAACCGAACATTTTCAACCTCGAAAGTTGGGGAAACTACGCTGGATTTCCGTAAATCTATAAACTTGTACTACCCTAATGAAGTTATCATCCATTGTTATAAATATTTGAGAAAACTATGAAATAAAGCTGAACACAGTTAGCACCCCACAGCCTATAGAACTATAATCGAGGTTCTTTGCGTACGTTCCAAAATTCCTTATCAGTGTCATGTGTTCATTTTCTTTCAAAAAATTGAAACTCTCAATTTACTGTTGAACTTTTTGAGAAAAAAACATTATCTCATCCCAGACATAGAATCAAAATATAACTATAGATTTAAGTATAATACATAAACACTTACAATGGAACACCGGCGGGTGTCCCCCTCCGATTTCGATGAAACTTAACAGATCGAAAGAGTACCTTAAAATAAGAGACACGTATTTTTTTTTATCGGCGTATCCGCACGATTTTGGGGTACAGCCCCTCCAAAGTTTGGACGATTTTTCAATTTTGCAAATATTTCCTAAATTATAAGAGATATTAAATTTTCTTCTTAACATAATTTGCAAGCATATTACATGGCCTAAGGGTGGCGTCGTCCATATTCGCAAAAAGTTAATAACGGGGGACGGGTACCCCTACCCCATTTTTTTTACATTTTTTCTTTTCTTATTCATCAAAAGAAGGCCGATTTTACATAGAATACGATGATGTATAACAAGTTTAGAAAATTAATAATTGTAAAAATAGAAAATAATAATAAAGCTTCAAAATTAAAACTTGTCTATTGATATAAATCAAATGAACTATAACAGAAATAAGTTTTTATCCTTAACATAATTTCCAGCATAATACATGGTCTCAAGATAGATATCTTCATAAAAAGCTAATAACGGGGGACGGGTACCCCATACCACCGCATTTTTTTAATAATAAGTTTATTCATTATTCATCAAAAAAAGATCGCTTTTACATAGAAAACAATGGCAATAAATTTGGAGGATTAATAATAAAAATAATTGTAATAATAATAATATAGTACATTAACAACAATTATTTGTTATCGTTACTCCGCTGCTCTCCGTACTTAAATATTTCTTAATTTAGAATTGTATCTACTCGACAAGCTATGGTCAAACCTTTCTATGCCTACTAACTTATATTATATACTATACGAAACTTTTATCGGTGGTAGCAATATAAATCGTTTTATCAACTGCAGTTAGTGACTGCGTTTTATATATTTCCTTAATAAAATGTTATTCATTCTTAGAATACCATAATCCTTTAGTGCGTATATATGAACAAATTTGCTACACAGGACGAAGGATTAAATAATACATACATATATATTTTTTAATTTATTTCAAGTTTTTCGTGCAATGTAGGTGTACAACGTAAGTATTCAATGGAGCATAAATATAACTAATGTGTTTGTAACGATTATAACATTTCGGAAACAATAGAACAGAATTAGAAAAACATTATAATGCTTATAAATGTTTAAATACATGACATACTGTAATGCGATTATTGGTATATATGTATTGCAATAGCGAACAAGATTAATATACATACAGTAATTAAGCTATGTAAGTATTACAGTAGTGATAGTCTGTGTAAAAGTGTTTAAAACACAGATTTTGTTTGCACCATGAACACCGCACAATAGCTGGTTTATTGCAAATACTACACAAGGGTGTAGACTGCGCATCTTTGTTAAAACAAAATTCTACAGGATTTTTAAAGGGCCTAGGTTTTTCCTCAACGTATCCACTCTTATACCACGAGTACTTGAATACGCCGAAAAATCTTGGGGAAGAAAACTGATTATGGGTTAGGGATTGCAACTTAATAATATTATTTCTCTGATATAAATCTATGTCGTAGTTCATAAGAATCACTATATCCGAAAAAGTTCTAACAAAATTTTTCTACAGTCTAAAACCACATACTTCTAGAGGTTGTACCGTCGCTGTCGTTTTTTTTGGCATATTTAAAATGTTCAAAGTTTTGTCTTTTGGCACTAATTGCTGAAGTTCGGCAACACAATGCCCACTCCAAGAATCAATCAAAAGGACACTCTTTGGCCCGGTATTCGAGAGAAAAACATCCGTTAGCCAGGTTTTGAAATGATTTGAAATGAGCTTACCAGATACCGAAGAAGAAATATACACATTTACAGGCCGAAACAATGATTGCGCAACTCGAGATCCAAACTCACGTATGCGTAGATAAGTGCATATCAAATTCATTACAATAGACACGTACATATATTTATTTTGAGTTATTATTACTATTATTAATTTTCTAAATTTATTATACATCACCATTTATCTATGTAAAAGCGATCTTTTTTTGATAAATAATGAATAAACTTATTATTAAAAAAATGCGGGGTATGGGGTACCCCGTCTCCCGTTATTAGCTTTTTATGAAGATATCTACCTTGAGACCATGTATTATGCTGGAAATTATGTTAAGGATAAAAACTTATTTTGTTATAGTTCATTTGATTTATATCAATAGACAAGTTTATTAATTTTGAAGCTTTATTATTATTTTTCTATTTTTACAATTATTAATTTTCTAAACTTGTTATACATCATCGTATTCTATGTAAAATCGGCCTTCTTTTGATGAATAAGAAAAAGAAAAAATGTAAAAAAAATGGGGGTACGGGGTACCCCGTCCCCCGTTATTAACTTTTTGCGAATACGGACGACGCCACCCTTAGGGCCATGCAATATGCTGCAATTATGTTAAGAAGAAAATTTAATATCTGTTATAATTTAGGAAATATTTGCAAAAATTTAAAAATCGTCCAAACTTTGGAGGGGGCTGTGGCCGAAAATCGTGCGGATACGCCGATAAAAAAAAAATACGTGTCTCTTATTTTAAGGTACTCTTTCGATCTGTTAAGTTTCATCGAAATCGGAGAGGGACACCCGCCGGTGTTCACTTGTTAGTGAACTTTACAAACTTTAAACAATAAACAAATAGATTAATAAAGGAGCTTTAACAATATTCCATCCCAAGCTTCGGTAGTCTACAATTCGTAATTTTTTCAAGTTTCATCGAAAACAAGTATATAAATATAAAATAAAATACGGCCGGCGCGACGCCGGTAGTCGCGTCTACAAGGCGGAAACGGTATCCACTCGCGCCGAATGCACCGCACCAATAGAATCAGTTGCTCCTCCGAGAATATTGGTTACATATTCGGCAATGCATTTAGATCTAGCGCACACTGAGTACGTGTTTGTAGGTACTTGAAGAAAAAAGTATCCGAACGATGCGAGCGGAAGCGAATGAGACGGAAGATATCGGGTCCCCTCTATTACAAGGAGCCGATATTTTCTCTCTCGCTTGCTCCGGCTTAAATCGTTCCGTTATTATTTTCTTCAAGTCTACGACTTACATTTCCGCTTACGCACGTCTTTTCAGACCGCACATTGGTTGCGTTAAATGCACTTCTGCTCTCAATTAAATAATCTAGATAATTGTTCAATTAGGATGAATTTCGCTACCTGCTGCCTGTTTAAATGTAGAATAATGTCTATGAGTCGGCTGTGCCTCCTAGAAAGTCCCACTTTGTTAATAGACGACGACTTTAGACGCAAAAGAGAGCTCTTTGAACATCACGAAAACGGTTCCCTTTGATCGTAAAAACATTTTCTCTCCCGAATTAGTTCAATTACTTTTTCAGTATCCATATTGACATTTCTATTTTGCTATAGAATTTCGTGCGGAAACACACACAAATCCCAACCTGATTGGATACACCCGCAAGTCGCAGTTTTTCGTACGTCTGTGTATGTATTAATCAGAGTCAGTGTGCGATCATTCATTTAATACTATAGGTGGGGATTGCCCGAAAATAGCTACTACATACTCGTGCGGGTTACAATTCGTACAGTGCACGTACGACTTACATTTCCGTGCGTTTACGCCCGTCTTTTCAGACCGCACATTGGTTGCGTAAACCTGCGTTTCTGCTGTCAATTAAATAACCTAGATCATATGTGGGCAACAACCGGCCCGCGAGCCGGATCCGACCCGCTGTAAGATTTGATCCGGCCCGCGAGACATTTTGAAGAACCCAATTAAAAAAATATATTACACTACTTCTCATACTCACTCCAAATGAGGAACATCGAGTGATATGGGGTTTGTCGCTTGCTCCTGCGGAATCAAGTGAGCGAGCAAGCCGAGTGACGACGATCATCAAAGAGTGAGGTGGCAAACAAGCCCGAACTTTAGTTAGTTCTATTTGAGCTACCGAGGTGATAACTTCAACAAGCGATATCCTAGCGAACTGCTGGTGCCGTCAATTTGCTTTGTGACTTTGTGCGCATTTTGAGTGCTTACTAATTATATTTTGTTATTAAGTTTATCGAACGAAAAGTAAACGAAAATGATGTCTGGTGGAAAGAAACGAAAAATAGATGCAGAGGGTCGCCAGTTTCAAGAAAAATCAGCTGAAGAATTCTTTTTTATCTTGCACAATGGTAAGCCTATTTGTCTTTCAGTGATGAAAGAATTCAATATAAAGAGGCATTAGTCAACTAAGCATCCTATGCTGTACTCACTGACAGGACAAATAAGAAAAGACAAAATCCAGAAGCTTACCGCAAATTTAGAGAAACAGCAGCAAATGTTTCATAAACAAAGAACACAACTTCATAATGTTGCGACAGCTAGTTTTATAGTTAGTTCAAAATTGGCAAAGTCATTAAAACCATTTGCCGAAGGAGAATTTATCAAGGAGTGTATGTTAGAAGTTTGCAGTGTTTTGTGTCCTGAAAAGAAAATGAATTTGAAAAAATTAGTTGTCAAGACGAACTGTTGCCGACGTATAGAAATGATGGCTAATGATATAAAAACAACTTTGACTGACCGTATGGCTGGTTTTGAATCATTTTCCATAGCATTAGACGAGAGCACCGATTTGTCTGACACAGCTCAACTGGCTATATTTATTCGAGGTGTTGATAAAGAGTTCACCGCTACTGAGGAATTGCTTGCTTTACAGCCGCTGAAAGGAACCACTACAGGAGAGGACATTTTTAATGGAGTTGAAAAGGTATTCACAAGTTTTGGTTTGCCATGGTCAAAATTAGTTGGTGTATGCACAGATGGTGCCTCTTCTATGGTCGGCTTACGTAAAGATTTCATCGGATTTTTGTATGAAAAAGCAACTGAATTAAATGTGCAAAAAGATGATTTGATAGTCCTTCATTGCATTATCCACCAACAGAACTTGTGTTCTAAGTCCATTCGACTCCAGAATGTTATGAATGTGGTAGTAAAAACCATCAATTTTATTCGATCCCGAGGGCTTAACCATCGTCAGTTCAAGGCGTTTTTGGATGAAATATCAGCCGAATATGACGACGTAACATATTATTGTGAAGTCAGATGATTAAGCAAAGGAAAAATGCTGAAACGGTTTTACGAGCTTAGAAATGAGATTTTATGCAAATAAAAGATAAACCACTATCTGAATTGAGTGGCCCAAAATGGATATGTGACTTAGCATTTCTGGTCGACCTTACAGGCCATTTGAATGATTTAAATTTGAAACTTCAAAAACAAGGACAGTTAGTAAATGATTTGTACAGCCATTTGAAAGCGTTTCACAACAAAATCCGCTTGAGGGAGGCACAGTTGCTGTCTGGTAACAGTTACCATTTCACCACGCTCTCTACGTATGAAAATACTGCTTATGCTCAATATGCTGAAGAACTCAAGTTACTGTCGGAGTATTTTCGAACAGATTTAGCGATTTTAAAAACATGGAAGACAGTTTCAATTTATTAGCTACTCCAACAAGTAATGTACAAAATGCTCCAATACACTTGCAAATGGAGTTGATCGAGCTTCAAGAAAACTCACTCCTAAAATCTAAATTTGAAGGCGTGGAGTTGTGCGATTTCTACAAAAAATACCTCCAAGAAAACCATTTTCCGGAGCTTAGAAAATTTGCAAGAAGATTGATTTGTGCGTTTGGCAGTACTTATAAATGCGAACAGTTCTTTTCAATGATGAAAGTTAATAAATCAAAACATCGTACAAGGCTAACTGACGATAATTTGGAAAAATTCTTTACGTCTCTGTATCAGTGGAATTCATCCCAACATCGATGGATTAGTTTCCCAAATTCAAGCTCAAGGGTCTCATTGATTTCGTTGTCGCTATTTAACTTTCGTAGTTTGTAATAGTTCCAAATTTCACGATTTAATTATAATGTTGTCTATTATTTTCATTTCATTTTCTTATTTTAATAAATTGCATTATAATAACATTGTCGTATTATTTCATGTCTGATATCTATCGCTAAAAATTATAAACACACTTTAAAACACTACTTTAAAATGCACTACTTTTAAACGCGGCCCGCGAACGTATTTGCACACTAAAGTTTGGCCCACAACATGTTAAAGGTTGCCCATATTTGACCTAGATAATCCTTCAATTAGGGTGAACTTCTCTACCTACTGTCTCTTTAATTTAGAATAATGCTTATAAGTCGGCTGTATGTTCTAAAAGGTTTTATCTTCGTTAATCGACGACGACCTTCCACACAACATACGTCATACGTCTGTGTACGCATTCATCCGAGTCAGTATGCGATCATTCATTGAATACTATAGGTAGAAATTGCCCGAACGTATACGTACATACCCCTGAGGATTACAAATCGCACAAAGATGAATCCAGTGTGCACCAGGCCTTAATCTCCATTTTTGCGATTCGTGCGGCTCGTGCAGCTATCATCATCAGCAAAGTATTCAGTGTTTCTGCCGATGCATCAAATGTCTACTTAGTATGTATTATAAAGTACTTATGTATTGATATTTTTTTTACAGTTTTTTTTTTCCATCTAAAATAGTTTGAGTCACGAAACGTCAATACAAAGTGGAAATACTTTTTGCGTTTTTTGTAATTTATGTCAACGATCGTTTGAGTAGACTGCCAGAAAGTTATATGTATCTAAGTAATAAGTGAAAATTAATTCTTTTAGACATGTATCTGCACTACTGTTAAAAATAATAACAATTATTCTACTTAGTACCGGCTTCTGCTTTTTATTTCTTTTTTTTTCCTTTGTGCTAGAGAATTTGATTTTTCCCACTGTAAAAACTCCCTGAAAGCCACGCTAAAATTCACGGGTTATTAAAGACAATGGCTCGCAGATGCTGTTTTAAGGAAAATGACAGATCGTTAAATCAGAGCGTTCGTGAGAAAAAGGCAATTTCCTCAAATAAAGAGTTATGAACTACAGGGGTGTATAAGATAAATCCAATTAGACTGTATATTTTTCAAGTGTGAGTAGTACCTTTTGTGTGGTAATCAAAGTACAAGTTTAGAAAATTCCACTATATGTTTGTAATTGGTAAATTTACTCAACAGTTTGCAGCTGCTTTGATTATATTTAAAAAAAAAAGATAGAAGCTGGCGTTTATCGTAGGTTTCTATGTATTCTACAAAGCTGTAAAACAAAACTATCTTGCGAAGTAACAAAAACTGACGCTCCATCATACGATATCCAAAGCAGTTATTTAAAAATGTTGCTTCACATTAACTTGCCACTATGGAAGTACAGTTTTAAATTTTTATTTATTCCTGCTAATTCAACTAAACCGAAACAAAACCATCAAATATAAATATTTATCTACGTTAAATAGTAAGACGTAAATTCGACGACTAGTAAATTCACTGGAAAATATCTACGTTTATTTTCAGTTCATCATGCATAGGTTGTCTAGTACCGTTGCGAACGAAGCTTTCGCCGTCATTCACCGCAGATGCTTCGTATCATAGCAGAGCTTCAAGCAGTATATTTCATTCTTTACGTGAGTGAATGAAGCGTTGTGCATGAAGCAAATTTCTCATATTGCCTTCACGCGTGAATATGCAGTGTGAACCGACGAAAGAGTGAAACGAGACTTATTCTCCAGTGACTATATGCATTACGCACGCACTACGTAATATCTACCACGAATGACGGTGAAAGCATCGTCACCTACACTATACGTTCACGCCGTGAAGGCAACTTTGAGAATAGGCTTCACTTCATTCGTCCGCTTCACATTACAATTTTCACGCACAGCTATACATATGAATGAAAGCTATGTTCATCACAACACTATTGTCTAGGTATATTACGTACAGCAAGAGAAAAAAGTTTCCGCTTAGCTTGGTAATAAAGTAAAATATGACGTGAACACAATTTTTACGGGATATATTGTAACAATTGGCTCTACTCAATAAAAAGAATTTAGATATTTCTTTTTGGTTGCCAGCAATAGACACCGCTGTTATGTTTGAGATAAAATCGCAAATATAAACACTGGACCAACGAAAAGGTTAGAATATATCTATTTACCGGTACTTGGTCGTGGTATTTTTACATTCTGGATTATTAAATACTAAGTTAAATTACCTATATAAAGAAGAGGAAAAGAAAGCAAATGAAAGGTCTGATTCGTCAGAATTTTTTTACTACAATTTGGAGACTTAAGATTGTTATAAATTAATTGAAAATAATATAATAATAAAATAAATTTTAAATGTCGTGATTACTTAAATAACTTTGCGTTTAATTTAAATACTAAATGAGAACGAAAAGTATTTCATTAGTATTTATGTGTTTATAAGAGGAATAAAAGTTAAGACATTTTCATTGGGTAAGTTTCGAAATATTTTACACAACGCGGCAAACTCACTGCTCACTGCTCTATCACTGCTAAATATATTTTCTTTTGTAGGAGGAAAAATGTCTTATACACCATCAGGCGTTAAGCCCGGTGTGTGGGACTGGCACCAAAATTCCACCTCAGTATCGTTTATCACATCCCTTCGAGGTGGTGCCCCGTGTTTAGCGTCCGTCCATCTCCTGCTTTTTAGCGATCAGAATCATCTTCGCGAAGGCAGAGAGCCTGTATAATGCATCGTGGCCTCGCAGCATCACCCGAATTAGATTTGTTGGTGTAAGTACTCCAACATCTCGTTCCAGTTGGTCTCTGTGCGACTTTCACCTTACGCATTCGAAGAATGTATGGCGAACATCGTCACAGTCGCTGTCCTGGTACCGACAGGAGGCACTATCCACTTTCTCGATTTTGCATAGGTAATCATTGAAGTACCCATGCCCCGTAAGCGTCTGAGTGAGGTAACAGTCACCCTCTCCGTGATCTCTGTCCATCCAGACTGAAAGATTCGTAATCAATTCGGCCGTCCATCTGCGTTCCATCGCTTTTGCCAGAGCCACAAAGTACACTCTCCCGTATCCCCGTCTGTTTGTTGATCGGCCTTCCAGCTTGTTCAGGTAGATTTGTTTTCTCTCCTTGGTTAGAAGATCTATAGGGATCACTCCTCCTATAACTAGTGCCGCTGCCTCCGATACCGTCCTGTAGGAACTTGCTATTCGCAGAGCTCCCCTCTTTTGGACTATGGCTATCCTCTTGCAGTACTTCTCCTTTCGGAGCGCGTCTGCCCAAATCTCACTGCCGTACAGGAAAATGGACTCGGACAAAATGGAATGGATACCGGCTGAGTAGGGTGACTTTCTGGGCCGCTTTATTTGCCGCGAAGCAAATGTGGTCCCAGTACATCATACGACTGTCCAGGTCTACTCCTAGGCACGTCACAGACTTCAATGTCGTGATCGTCTCCATATCGACGTTCAACGGTATTCGCAGAGGAATCCTTCGTTCGGTCGGCAATACAACCTCCGTTTTTTGGGTAGCCAACTCCAACCCGTGTGCAGTGTCTCGTACCTGAGCACTCTGTCCGTCTGATAACTCCGCAATATCCGCAGGATGTAATGTAGAAGCGGTTCTCTAGGGCGTTCAAGATAACATCCCATCTGGCGCTGTTGAAAGCGTTCGTCACATCAAGGGAGATAGGTGTCCACTATTTCCCGAACGGCGCTAATTGTAGAATGGCCCTTTCTGAAGCCGTGCTGCCTGAGAGATACTTCTCCGACAGCGTCGACGCTGGCCAGGAGCCGCGCCTTTAGAAGCCTTTCAAGCAGCTTCCCTAACGCATTCATCATGCAGAGTGGTTTCTACGATGATGCTGTGTTGGGTCACTTTGCCCTTGTTAATAAGCGCGAGATGTTGGGTTTTCCATGCCCGTGGAAAATCTCTTTCCTTCAGGCACTCGTTGTAAGTATCCAAAAGGAGCTGTGGGCACCTGTTT
Source organism: Protaetia brevitarsis (assembly GCA_004143645.1). Taxonomy (NCBI): domain Eukaryota; kingdom Metazoa; phylum Arthropoda; class Insecta; order Coleoptera; family Scarabaeidae; genus Protaetia; species Protaetia brevitarsis. The sequence continues at coordinate 1,418,716 of RXPK01000114.1, forward strand.
GCAACACCCTTTAAGGTCTCGACGGGGCTGGCGCTTTCCCGCACTGCAAGCGGCCTCAATCAGCTCGCCTTCTGTGAACGGCGGGGCTTCTCCCGACGCTACCGCATCGACATCAGGTTCTCTCTCTGGGTACTTTGGGAAACGCTCCTCGAAGATGCGATCCATCTGTGCCGCTTCTAAGCTGGGACGCGCTTTTTGGTAGCGATTTTGTGGCCGAGTTTCCTGGTGTCGTTGTTAACTTCCTGTCTTAACTCCTCCCATTTGGCCCTCTTGCTGACGTTTATCGCCCTTTTCAATTGTTTCGTGGCGGCTTTGTATTCCTCGTCTTCCGCCATTGCCAGATCTGGATCTCGACTCCTTAGTCTGGTGACTCTCCATCCCAGACGCAGGCAGCTTCTCCTGAGTTCAGCAATTTCTTCCGTCGACCGGTAGGTGGCTTTCCGTTTTCCACTGGAGCAACATACCCGCGGCACACATAGCAAGCTTTTCGCAGTATGGAAACTGACGATCGACGACTCCCCAGTTTGCTATATTGCGGACCAAAGCTTTCGATGTAAAACGTCAGGGATGGTCTCGCCGTACCTCGATCTTCGGAAAGTTGTGATGTTGTCTGTGTTCATGACATCCAACCGTAGCCTCGACGCCAGGCATACCCCATTTTACAGCCTTGACGTTAAAATCGCCGGCCAATATCAAATCCCCGTCCATATTTGTCTATTTCTATTTGAATTTATTCGTTAAGAGTAGAACCCATTTATATCTCATATTTAATAGAGTAAATATTTTTAATATATCCCGTAAACATTACTGTTATATTTCTTAGGAACTTTTTTGAAAGCGTGTCTTTACCAATAGATAATGACGGGAGCTATTGATTTTAGCAACATGTTTTTTTTTATCTGTTATAGATATTTAAATTAAAAGTAAAGTTTAAGTAATCACAACAATTATACTTTATTTTAATTTATGACAATCTTAAGTCGCTAAATTATAGTTAAGAATTTGTGACGAATCAGACCTTTTATTTGTTTTCTTTTCCTCTTCTTTATAAAGGTAATTTAACTTAATATTTAATAATCCAGAATGTAAAAATACTTCGACCAAGTAGCAGTAAATAGATATATTTTAATCTTTTCGATAGTGGGGTATTATATTTCTTTACGATTTTATCTCTCACAAACAAACTTAACAGCTGACGGTGTCTATTATCGGCTGCCGAAAAGAAATATCTAAATTCCTTTCATCTATTTTAATTGAGTGGTGGCGGATGTTACAATATATCCCGTAAAAATTGTGTTCAGGACATATTTTTTACTAACCAGCTACGCGGAAACTTTTTTTCTCTTGCTGTACGTAAGGTTTTTAGACATCAAATGTTTATTTGGTTGTAGACACAACGTGCATCTGTTGTGATGTAACTTCCGTTTATCATTTATAATATGCCTTAGTGATATATATTGCTATGTTATACATATGTTAAATCATACCAAAAAATAATTATAAGATAATGACCGATCAACTGTTTATGATATAAAACATTGAAATATAATGTGTAATATATCAAAGACATTTCACAATACGATTTTAGTATTTCTATAAGTAACATATATCAAAATGTTTTCTACTCAATATTAGTGCAAGAGCAGAAATTACCCAATTTTATATAATAATTTTTACTAATCAACATTAATCTTTAAAAGTAAAAAGGAACAGTCGCATATACGAGCTGCTTCAATCAATACAAAACATATCAATTGCTAACGTTATTTGGTAGACACCAAAAGTGAAAAAAAGTAATGCCCGCAACCTGAAAGCGCGGTGTGATCATAAATCACACACCGTTCATCGGCTTGAAAGGACATGCCCCTTTATCTTTTGTGCAGATTTAAATAGGTTCATGTGCTTTTATAAATAATAGCTAAGCGGTTATTGATTTAGTGTTTTATTGAATCTGCAAGGTTGAACATAGGATTATTAATTGCACACTGTAGGTCAAATGAAAAGTATAATTCAAAACTAGGTATAAAAACACTCTTTCAATTATAGGCCTAAACTAAGGCCTTCTTACTAAGGAGAAAAAGTAAAACTTTTAGCCTAGTTAAATTTGTACATATTTGCACATATTCTGAAATATCTGAATTCACAATGCATCCTTCCTTCACCTGCAAGAGCCACTCTTCTAGCGTTTCGCCTATCTTTTTTTGAAGCGCGTAAAAACGATAACATTCGGCAAATACTGCTCGCTTTCTTGGATAATGGTTTGATAAAATATTTACCAATTCTGTCTCTTCCGGCTTTTTTGGAAGACAGAGATTGCTGCTTAATTTGTACGCTTCTTTTGTGAGAGTATTTAGTATGATTGCTCTTTTCTTTCCTTTTTCTACAATTTCACTAGCAGTAAAAAAATGTTGCAATCTCTTGAAGTGCACATCCCAATCGTTTTTCTTTGGATCAAACTCTGGTAGTAAACTAAATATTGCCATGATCCTCGTCGCCACTTGTAATATATTTTGGGGAGAGAGTACTAAATGATGTCCACGCTTTGACTGCTTCACATATACTGTATTGTACACTGGCCAAAGTATAACAAAAACAGTTGTACATATACAAAAACTTATAGTAAAACTTACACGTCCACCCTAAAAAAAAATGTGGTAAAATTACCCCAAAAAATGGGTGGCAACTGGGCTACCTCCTACCTACCTTCTTTGTTATGCTCTCTCGAAGACATAATGCCTATTTCTCATGTTGGGAGCAAAATACAGGTTCAATCAAAGGGAAAGACAACAATCCTTACAAACACGCTATATAAAAATCTGCTACAAGAAAATAGAAGCCGGAAATTTTTTTAAGGCAACTAGAAGTGCTGAGAGAGAGAGTAAAAGGGGAAAAAATGGCAAAGAAGAAAACACAACGTGAAGTGTGCGAATAAATAATGTGGATGAGTTCGTCTTCTGTTGCCTCAATTGTGAAGATTAAGTTTAATATTCTTCTCCTTAATGTATTTTTTTTTATTTGAAGTAGTTCTGCTTTAAAGAGTTTCAGCTTTGTTCGTGCATTTTTTTAAGAATAAAATCTATTTTTTACATATTTTATTTTTTATTTATTTATAACAATATTATGTTGCAACCCATTTTTACCTGGAACCTATATGTTTACATATTTCTTTCCTGAATTTTCTCACAACATCATACAATAAGTCAACTGGAACCTTGCTTTTAATTTGCAATCCTGATACAGTGTTCTAACCTTAATGTTCCCATCTTGGCCCACCTTCCCCAACTTAATTGTGTACTTGTGCAGAAATAATCCTGACTTACTGCTATCCGTACTACATATTGTCAATACTCGAAATGCCAAACTGCCTTGCTATGCGGACAACACCAGAATACATCCAGAGTGGTGTACGGGTTAAAGTTGAAGCAGATACATATCGAATCCAATGGCGCGATTTTAGAGCTCATGAGGATTTTTGGTGTTAACAAATTCAAGTTCGACCCCGAAAATGCTAAAATCTTAGCAACAAAACTGTAAAAACTATATGAAAAAAATATTTCAGCTCTATGCTCTGACACAATTAAGGTAAAGCCCCAATCCTCCGATCAGAGTAATCTATTTTTCCACACCTCATTGCTTGCTGAATTAAGCAGCACGCGCACTATATTCGCTCGGATCGGTTGGATCGGAAAAGAACAATCGACAGCCTTTGCTGCACATAGATTTAAATGAATTACCACGTAGTGGTTCGTATCGGATCGGAAAATTCCGAACCAGTGCGCGACCCTTCATTTCATTTCACGTATAGCAGAAACTTGTGATCGTAACGTTCCGAGCGGAACGATTCGAGTCGATGCGTGATAGTGATATGTAAAGCGTTTCGTATATTCTCTCTATCAAAGAGAGCTGCGACATCATCGTACAAACTGCGACACAATAACAACTGTAAAGACCACTTCAAGAAGAGACTTACTTTACTCTCTTTGTTTATCTTAATCGTAGTTTTACATGTGCTGAGAAATACAAATAAAACCCTGCAGAACAATTCCGCAATTCCGAATAGCCATTACTAGTGACTGGTTAGTTTGCCTGTAATTTTGGTTTAGTCATAAATAATACTGTTACAACAGCTTCTATTCGACAAACAACTTTTCTTTTGTCAACTTCTGTATGCGTATGTCGTACTAAACTTGAACTTCTGAGATTATTTTTTCTTCCAGAAAACTAAAATGCATGGCTTGATTGCTTCACTTTCTGAAGTTTACACATGCCAAAATTATGTATTCGGTGCTTCTAAAAAAATACACAAACGTCGACTGAACTACTAAAAAAAAGACAAACACAATATACTATTTATTTGCAGCCTGTCGACAAAATAATATGTAGCGTACATGATACCCTGTAAAGTTATTTCCCTAATGTTCACAAAACGCATTTTTTTATAAAAATAGTTTTCAAGCTCTAAAACGTGAGTAACGCCAGTTGTTGCAATTGCCTTACATGATTATCCGTCAAGAATTTGGCACCAACTTTGGATGGATCGCTTGACAATTTCGGGCTGATATTTTCCATTTTATATTCAATATGGTGTCCTAGGTCATCATATGATACCACAACAACATCCACTAATTTTAGATGTGCCGTTACGAAGAAAAATACCTTCCGCCACTCGGTAGTTCTTAGTTTCTATTCTTAGTATGCCGCGTCTCCACGCGTCCGCGTGTTGAATCTACGCAAGTTTAAATCCCCATACGCCGCACGTTGAATCTACGCACGCTTCAATCCCCACCATGGCTATATAAACCATGCATTTATCGCGTTCGAGGGAGATCCCAGCCCGCCTAGTCCTCCGCTCCGTTCCGCCATAGATCGCAGCCGCTCTTCGGGAGTCACGCGACATAGTTCACCGTCAAAGCCAAATTCTTGGCCTCCAGGAATACCATTACTGTCTGGCTCCAGCAGGCTCGACCTTCGGTCGAAAATCCTATTGTACAAGACCATGTTAAGACCACTGCTGACATATGGGGCTCTGGTGTGGTCCTCGGTATCCCGATATCATCTGGGGACCCTTGAGGCTCTTCAGCGTCGGATGCTGAGGACCATGTCCGGGGCTCCTTGGTTCATACGTAATTCGCAGATGAGACGAGACCTTGGGGTCGAGTAATTGGAGTCGTTCCTGGCGGCCCTGGCGCGTGGGACCTGGGGGAGGGCGGCCCTATTAGATAACCCCTTGATTAGAGATGTGACGGACCCACAGGACCGTCCCCCTCTCAGGGTGAATGTCAGACGCCTGCCCTGTGCCGTGACGCTCCCCAAATAAAACTCATTATATCTGCATTAAAATCATAGTTTCATATATTTTACAAAGGACTGCACAGTACATGTTTTGTGTAGCCTATCTCTATTTATTAACTTCTTTTCTTTTATTTACATACTTTCCTCCCCACATGGCCCTATATACCTTTTTTATCTTTACTCTATTATTTATTTACATGGCCATTTACACCCGACTTTTTATATTGTTATACTACTGTAAACTTCTCCTAAACCCCTCACCACAAATTGCACTAAACTGGACGTACGTTTCGATAGCAAAGCTATCATCATCAGCAGAAACACTGAAGTTCAGTGTTTATTACCAGTACCCACAGTTTGGAGTATTTTTGTTATTGTTATACTAGACAAGGGTCCTTTACACCTAATTTCTCTTTATACATGTATTCATTCATCCATTTATTACTTACTCTCGACGAAGGGCTCTTTACACCCATACTTACTCACGACTGGTCATACCTAGCCTTCTGGTAAACAAAAATCATATAAATATATACATATACCATAAATATATACATATAACATAGCTAGGATTGACTAGAATTATAGAACAAAGTTAACATTGACTGCATATTAGTTTATAATTAATTTCCATAGGGACGGACAGCGTCTGGGCGGATTGACTGTGAAATAAACAAAACAAGCAACATTCATGTAAACATTCGCTGTCCGACCTACGCATAAATATTGTATTTGTACTGTCTTCGTCGTCTGGACACAGAAGTTTTATAACGTTTTTCTGAAAAAAAAGAGAAATTAGGAGAATAAAAAAAAGAATTGTGTTCACAATTAGCATTGGAGCGGATAACAATTTATAAACAAGGAAAAAAAAACAATTTATAAATATAAAAAAATATATATGCTATTCTGACACAATAACTCAATCGGAGGAGAATAAACAAGAGTGAAGAGGAGGAAGAACCATTTAACCGCCATTTGACCAGCCATTATCCGGTAGACAACTCCCCCTGATGTATTATAATTTTTACCGTCCACAAGAGGATAAAGGGATTCAGAGCCTAACGGCTAATCCTAGTCGACAATGATGACCCCCAGATCGTGGCAGACTCCGCCGGTTCCCGACCCTCTCCCTTGCCTTGACCATAGTACATTGTCGTCCTACGGGGTGGCACAATTATAGCCTTTCTCCGATCCTATAGGACTGTAGTTTGTTGTCGTCTCTCGGGTGTGACACAAATATAGTTCTTTTCCGTTCTCATAGGGCTATAACTCGTTGTCGTCCTTCGGGTGTGGCACGAATATGGTTCTTCCGTCCCACGTTCGAGTGCCGATCGTAGCCGCTCCCGCAAGCATGACGCGGCGCGTGAACTCCGTATTTCCTTTTCTGTTGTCGAACTATTACTCGCTATCGTCCCCAGGAATTTTAGTTCGCGATAGCCGACGTGAAGCCGCACTTAGAACCAAGTAATTTCGAGGTGAGATCGTCTTTTTTTGTCTATTTTATGCCACTCCCTGTATATTTAATACGTAAGTTAACGTAGGCTGATTTCTATGTCATGAATCAATAAAGTTTCATTTGTAACGATTTACACGACGAGCGTCGAAACTTAAACGTAAACCCCTGTATCTATATTTATTTGTATATTTCAAGTGCTTCCTCGAAAATAAGCCGAAAACTCCGTTAAGCAAACTGACTATTTCATGGTAATTCATTACTGTATATACTATTGTAATCTATTTAATATTTAATGTGATTTGCTTACCTGTGTTTATGTTATGCACCTTTTTTTATCTTGTTGACGTGAGGAATAAAAGTACGAAAAACTAAGGATTTGTTGCACTGGAATATACTTTATTTGTTGCGTACATCCACAGTAAGAACACTGGATAATAACTCACGCACTGAAGCTACCTCACAAGGGTTGATTTTAATCATTCTTATGCTACGTGAAATAGTACACGACATAAACAAATATATTCGCGCTCAATTTACAATCAAACAGCTGACAGCGATCATCGCTAGCGCTGCTACGAGAGAAATGAGAATTACTGTTACGAGGGCAACTTATATAGTTTATGAGCGATAGTTAAGCGCACAATAGATTATCTTATCAAAAGATAAATCAATCAAATAATAAAAGAATACACGCACATCAACATACAAAGAAACGTCGTTACAATTTCAACGACTCATTTATATTTCATAAACCGAACAAATACATTGCTCAATAAATCTCATATCAAACGTTAAGTTGCTAACGCAAACCCCTGTATATACTTCCTTATATGTTATTATTTCCGACCGTCAAAGAAGATGTAAATTAAATTGTGAATTGTGAATTATAAAACTAAATCATTGTGTATTGTTGTTGTATTTCTGTCAAACAAATTTACTTATCTGTATATATTTGTGCATGCGTATCCCTTTGTCTTACTGTTGTTTTAAGGAATAAAAACACAAAAGCCAACGATTTGTTTCACTAGAACACATTTTATTTGTTGCGTACATCAAAAATAGGAGCCCGGGACATTCCCTCACACTCGCAGCTACTTCTTAAGGTTTAATTTAATTTAAATTATTGTACGACGTTTATTAGGTACGCAATATAAACAAACATCTTCGCGGATCGGACAAACTGACAGCCGCTACTAGCTCAGCTACGGAAGATTTCAGTACTACGCTTTATCTGTTACGAGGATCACTCACAAAGTTCTTAAGCTAAACCAAAGATAATGAAATAAGCGTATTTCAAAGAATAAGTTGGTCCGTAAGTAATTACGCAAATCACATTAAAGCGAAGCACACACAGAAAGTAAACAGACAAAGAAAACGTAACAAGGTTTCTTTATAAGTACTTTGAAAATAATGCTCTGTTCTTCTAGACCTGTTAACTAAACGATCTCAAGGATTCCAAAACACAACCTAAAATATCAGCTCGGAAATAAGTGACCATCTCGTTCAAGACGTTTGCCAAATTTTGAACTAAAGAAGGAGACTATAATATAGTTTCTACTTTTAAATTTTAACACAAAATCAAAGTGTACAGGGCTATAAATTTTTGTAAAAATATGCGAAAAAAGATAAAGCTGGCCTTAGTAATTAACCCCACAGGTTCACAGGGTACAAATTAGTAAGATTAGTAAATACTTATGATACTTAAAGCCAAAGTAATTTGATCTCTTAATGTAAACGTAGCTGTGGTGCTATATTCACAAAATAATTTACTTTCTGCTGAAATATTCATTTAAAATAATTACCCAGGAGAGAGCAGGAAAGTAAAATAACAAGCAAAATTATGTGCGTTTTCACCTTTTACAGCTAATGTTATATTAACTTTTTAAGTAGAGAGGAAATTCGCTACTCCGCTTTCGTTTAGACGGTTATTTTCCGCGACTAATTATTTAGAAGTAAGATTTTGTAAATTTTCTTGTTGGTATAAAATTCGTTTGTTGTATTAATTACTGTTTCCGTACCTTAGGCCAGAGTGGGGTAATTACGAACACTAAAGACGAACTGAAATAAAACAGAACCAGATTAAGTTATGAATGCTATTTAAAACTGAAAGTTTATTTCAACTAATCAGTCTTAATTTCTCATAATTAACGTAGTTAAATTTTCGAAATAAAATCGAATTCTAACAAAAAAGTGCGTATTAATTAATCACGGATGATTGGAGTTTGAAATCACAGACATAGCCTAGTTGGTACAGAAGTCACCGACAAATTCCCTTGATGTGCTGTCACTACTCCTGTAGTTTTCGAGAGGCCCATTAATTCACTAAAAGAATACCGAAATTGGATGATATTGTTGAAAAAAACTCAAGTCAACATACCCTGTGCAGCAAGCGCGGCTTCACTTCACCATTTACTGTTCAGCACCACGTTAGGACATAACTGGCGAGTACGTCATTGGGAATGTCTTCAATCCCTTTCTAAGAGGGTTAAACTCGTTAACCTGGCGTGTTCACCATTACCCGCTGTTCATGATTCCCCCACCTTCTTCTTTTATATCTATATCTAGTCTTTAAGTTTCATTCGATATGGTGAACTGAAACACAAAAAAACGGGCAAATATTTTATGTAGATCTCAAAGTTTTTGTGCGAGATTTAACGCTGAAGCATTAGCTTTACATAAATTAAACTATTGTCTTCTTAATAGTTTGGTTAAGATATCTAATCACATTCATACAAATCAGGAAATTGTATTTTAGTATCCATAACTCAGCACAGCTTCAAATTTGTCAGAATGCATGTCTAGTAGATATGTTGCTATGACCAAAAGTTAATAATCAGTTTGGCTTGAAATAGGAATGAAATCATGTCAGATTAGTTTTTTTTAACGAAAAATGTTAAGAAAAAAACAAAAAGAAATTAGCACAATCTCACGTCGAAACTCAGTTACATAACACATTTATATTAACCGCTTATGTCTAACACGGTATATTACAAATACAGGAAAATTCTGAAAGGTATGCCTATATATTGTAATGGGTCAAACACCACTCTAATTTAGAAAATCAATCACACACACACCGATCAATTGTATCGTGTGGATGGCCAGTCATATGCACTCTTGTATTCGACAAGGACGGTCGGATTTCACCAGCCACAGGGTCGTATGAACGCCTGAAACCGATCAAGAGATCTAAGACATACATAAACACACACATTCTTGCGACATCATTCAAAATTTTAACATACCGAGCACTCAGTAATCGATTACCCAATTTGTTTAAGACCTTCAGTCAAAAACAGGCACTAAATTATAGAAAATCACAAATTACTTACTTTGGAAAGCAATAAGTTTCATTTTAACAGCCATTTTGGCCAAGTTTTATGTAATTTCTTTCATAAGCATGTAAAAGGAATTTTTCTTCTCCGACATGTTTAATGTTGAGCAATACCGGAATCTCGAAGCTTACAAATCACTAATCCTGTACTGTAAATTCATTATTGTATAAAACATCTGTAAAAAGTGAAAAATTTCACATTCCTTGTCGAGCATCTTCGAAAGTGCACATACATGATATTTTTACGGAAAACAATTTTCAGAATGATCGAGATGTAATTAACAGATCTTCAGGTGATCAAAAGAAGGTTTGAAATACTATTTTATCCATATAATTCGTTTTAAATTAGAATTTTTCATTTTAAAAACATCACTGACAGGTATCTAAAAACAGATAATTAATTTACGAAACTTGGCACACATACATAATTTTACTTGTAGAAAACGATTTTGGTAATGAAAACCTTATTAAAAAATAATTTTCCAAGATATTTCTTCTAATTTCCGAATTCAAAACGCTGCTCTTTTATTTTGAAAAGACGCGGAAATTTCAACCAATCACAGCGTAGCATTTTACAAAATCGAAGCCAATTCCCATAGCAACGAGGTATTCAATTAGCTTTTGGTCGTGAAGCAGATAAGACGTATGTTTACCGCCAGTTTGAGACTTCTAACCTCACTTAGTTTTGTTTAAATCTTTCCTAAAATTTTATCAGTATAAGGTTATAAGGAATCAGTTCAGTCTAATAGTCACTAACGCGGATTAAAAAAAGAATCCTTACCTTACCTTAACCTACCTTTTAATCTAAAAAAAAGAACGAATTCCAAAACAAATCCGGAAGAATTCCTGAATTTACTTCAACAACCGATACGTTCCCATTCCCAGCCTGTCCAGACACCGGACCCAGTGCGAAAAGGTTAGTCCGTCCATAAATAACTTAGCGCGACGATTTTGATATCGATAAATTGCACCGATAATTATTCGATCACCGACTGATATTGATTATATTTGATCTGTCAATGTAATGTAAGATGTAAGCATTGAGATTCAGGTCGGTAACGTAGAACGTAGATGTTATTTTCATTTGTAAATTTATTGATGCAAAATATTATTATTTAAACAAACCTTTTGAATTTAGAAATACATTTATTGTTATTAATTGTTTCAAAAATCATTTAAACATTTCAATTAAATATTTAACTACTGCCTGAAGAATAAGATTCAATTTAGGAACAGCGCCATCTACCGGGTAATAGATTAATGAAGTTATTATAGAAATCACAATATAAATAAATTTAATTGCACTAAAAAGAAAATATAAGGTGTGAAATTTTCATTTCAAATTTAAATAGTTATATATAAAAAATAATTGATTACCATTCATATTTATTTATTAAGTGATACCTCTGTTACATTTATTTTTCATTTATTTATTCTAACATTTAATAAAACAATGTTGTATTATTTTAAATTTTAAACTGTTGTTTTTTTTATTCTTTGTTGTGTTCACGATCCCAGAAAAGACCCTGAGAGAGAGAAAACAATTTTAATTTTAAATGTATTAGTCCTTTAGCGACCATTATACAATATATATTGTAGTAATATTAATCGATTTAACTGTATGATAATCATAGATGCTAAAAATATATATATATATGTATACAAAATAAAAAAAAAAGAAATGTAATTCATTACAGATAGATGGTTTTGAAAAAGGTTTACAATAAACCGAAACGTAACCAGTTGTGACTTTTGATTTATTCCCAGCCATAGTTCCAATATTAGAGGATAAAATTAATACCTGATTATTGGTTAAAAAGTACCAGAAAACATTAATTATTATTTTTATTGCCTTTCAGTTACAAAAAATATCAATTAGCTGCCAACCAGTTTTCTTAAAATTAGCATATAAGATGTTAGTTTAGAATAGTTGAAGCTCTGATCGTAACCAGTTTAATATAGAAAATTGTACAGAAAACTGTAAAATCAGAATTTATTCTTTTAATTTATTATAAAAATTGTTTATTAAATATTTACTGTATGTTTATATTGTTTGTAACGAAATAAACGTGTTGGTTGTATTGTTATTGTCAAGAAGGAGGTTTATTTTATTTTGTGTTGAATGTGGAGTCGGCAACCCAAATTACGACCCCGTAAAGCAATTGTCCAATTCCATTATAATATATACTATGAGATTCAAAATGATTGTCAATTCCGCTCCTATAGATAGTAACAGGGTGTAGGTATATGCCGCGTGTTTGTAATGAAGGTTTGAACTAAGTCAGTGTTGGAACACAAGAAAGTAAGCGAGTCTGTCATAAATAAGGAAAACATCACCTATATTTGAACTTGCATTATATAAACCACTATGGATTGGTGTTTCTGCTTGTAAAAATGAAATGTAATTAATTTAACTTTACTAAATTATTTTACAATTCAGTACTAACTGGTGGTTAACTAAATTTATTTATTACTTTAAATTATAACATACAATTAGTATAATTATTAAGTGACAAAACTGCATCTCGCAGTTCTTCTATGGTATGCATGCGGTTTCTATAAATCCTATTTTTTAGATAGCCAGACATGAAGTAATCTAATGGGGTTATATCAGGCGATCTCGGTGGCCATCTTTGTGCTCTAACGACCCTGTCAGCAAAAAACTGTTGAAGATATTGGTAGGTTTGTCGAGCAGTATGTGCTGGAGCATTATCGTGCTGAAAATAACCTCCTTTAAGCTCATTTTCTTGTAACTCTGCAACCAACAGATGTTGGAATTCTTCAACATCTGTTGGTAACGTTGGGCTGTTACAGTTTCCTCGAAGAAAATTGGCCCTATTATTCGTTGCCTGGACATAGCTAACCAAACTCCAACTTTTATGGGATGCAAATGCGTTTCTCGAAATTCGTGTGGATTTTCTGCAGACCAGATGCGATAGTTTTGTGAATTGATATAGCCTATTAGATAAAACCAGGCTTCATCCGAGAAAAATGATTTGTTTAGCAAGTCATCATCCCTTAAATTGTTATTAAACCAATGACAATATTCCAATCGCCTATCGTGACCTAATGGTAATAATTCCTGTACCGTAAAAACTTTATAGGGATGAAAATGTAACTTTCTTTTGACAGCTCATTGCGCTGAAGTGTATGATAATCCTATACAATTATAAAATGCAATAAACTATTTCACTTAATGTTAATATTGATTTTTTACCTATCTGTTGAGCTGTCGGAATTTGAGGAGACGTGGAGGCTGCTTCTTTGGCACTCAGAAGGATAATAATAATTTGCGGCTATCAGTAATAAGATCTGGGACTTCATCCCAGATCCTCCCAGAGTAAAGTTTTTGCCATGGTTTTCCCTTACTCCGTGGCCATTGATTTTATATAAGTATATTCTATATAATCAGTGTCCTTGGCGAATGCTGGGAGATAACGAAAGTCGTTCCATGGGCGCATTTAATAATAACTGATAGCTGACTGATTTACAGTAGACTCACGATTATGTGAACTAGTCACATTTCACATATTTTATTATTTCTCAGAAGTAGTATTCATATGGTGGCGAGGCTACTGTATTATATTTTTGTTATTAAGAATCATAGGGAAATTATTTAGTTAGAGTAGGATCATTTCAATTGTTATGGAACCCCATATAGTACTTAGAATAGGTAGCCTCGTGTAGTACCTTTTAGGTGGAGCACGGGGTTGGGATGATTTGTAAGAATTTAGTTTTCATAAATAAAGTGTCTGTTGAGCTAATTACCACAGATAGATTCCCTTATTTTCTTACAGTATTAAGAAATACCATTGTTGGTGATATTAGATGTAAATACAAACGGTTTGAAAAAAATTATATATTAAATAATCGAAAGATACTACAACACGAGCGCCAATGTCGCTAAATGTCAAGAAAATTCATTTAATGTATGAAATTTGTATGTAGCTAACTTCACTCATTAAATTGGTAATAAGTATAGATAAATTTTTCCGGAAAACAGTTTTTTTTATTACGACAATCATTTTGAATTTCATAGTATACTTAAATATAAATTCTGTGAGTGAACATTGCATCTATCCTACAGACACAAAAAAATATAAGTATAATAGTTACACTATTGATAGTTTAGTAAATATATATACCGTGGTCGACAAAATTTAATTTTAGTATAGGGGTCTTATAGTATGCATAACCATGACCTTGCAATATCCGCCGATTCCAATTTTAAAGTAATATTGGTCTTTAAGCATGTGGTGAGAGACATGGCTATATGTCTGTTTCTATTTTAATGCGGCACGCTCTTTCCTACTCTCAGCTTTTCTATACTTACTTTAGTTAAATTTTGACGATTATCGAATACAGTTTTAGTGTGGCAGGTGTATTATTATATTTTTTTATAGATTTCATACGTAGATGGAATAGATCCCTCGAATAGAGCAAGTTTATATGGCGGCGATGAAATGAGTCCGCGGAACCGAGTGTTTAGATTGTGAACGTCAGTTTTAAATCGTATTTTACAAGTATGGTGGAGATTTAAATAGAAAAATTTTATGATACAAGGTTAAAGTTTGTAATTCCCTTCTATTTTTCTAAGCCAGCCACTGCCAATTTAAACATCAATTTAATTTATGTAAACTATGCTGAATTTTTTTTAGTTCATGTATGTATCTTAGGCACAAATTTTGTACGTTTTGGATGCGGTTGTCAGGTATATTTAATTTGGCGTACGATGTATGATATAGTAATATATAAAATAGGAATAGATTAGGAATAGTAAGTCAACAAAAAAATATCTTCTCTCAATTAATTCCTTTTATAAATGTAAAATTGTTGTTACCGCCAGACTGGCGTAATAGAAGAAAACGTTTTCAAATGGGTTTCAAATTGTCAGTTTTCAGGGTAGAGTCAAAATGAGTTTCGAAATGAAGAATAATACTGTAAATTTATTGAGAACAAATTGGACAGCTTAGTTGTAGAAAATGAGGCAGTGCAAATGGGTTTCCTGTTGATCCTTTCTTGGGGTCACCCACTAAAGTTTCCCATCGCTGCTGAAAGAAGTCGTTTAGAATTGCAGCCAATTCCGTGTCAAGTTGATTATACAATTATCTAGCATTATAATGAAAAAAGAAAAAAAATCAAACACCAGAAAAAAAAATTGAGGAAACGGTGAAGCTTGTTACAACAGCAGTAAACAGCTTTATTTCTGTGCGGTTGTTTTCTCACTGATTCGATTGCCTTAGTTGATATACAAAAATTAATTTTTAATAATTTGGACCTATAGTGGATATTTGCGAATATTAAAATAGTGTAAAATAACTAATTTGTATATCTGAACAATATTCTCATAAAAATATATTCTAGTTAACCCATTTATATTGAGCAAAACTTCCTATGAATATAATACGACGTTCTGTAACACAAATACTATAGCAGATCATAAATTACAATAAGATTGTAGATTATATTAACTTGCAGTTTCATCAAATCGCTAAAGTTTTCATTTTGTTTCCGTACAATATAAAGAAGAACCAATTCAAATCATAATAATATTATGCAACAGATTATACGAATTAAATTGGCATAAAAACTTAATTAAAAAACTTCTCTTCATTGCATTAATTTTAAGTAATGGTAATTATTTTTCTTTTCAGGACACAACTGCCTGATGACGTTACAAACTGCAATCATTACGCCTATCTGGAAGACCTATACGACACAATTTCCAACGAATCAGGTAAACCTTTTTCAATAGAATTATCCTCACTGTAAATGTTTGAAATTCAGAAAAGGGTTGAAGGCTTTTAGCGCTTTCTTTGTGTGGAAATATGACATTCCATTTTAATATTCGGTCCTTTGTGTTAATTAACTGTGAAAGGACTATTTTTTGTCCGTGTAAAGTTGAATGACGAAGGTAGTCTCGCTAAATAGCTATAAACAAGCAATTTTTAAACAAATTAAAACATAATTTCTATTAAATCTGATGGAATCTTGATACCAAAGAAAATTATTTTATGAATTTACAACCCTAAAAGCACTATTTACACATTGGCTGTATGCATAGAAAATGAGTCTTTAACTAAAATCAACTCAAAGTGTATGTAACAAAGAAAGATGTAATTACTTTAAAATGTTTGGAATCCGCTTCAGTGCAACAGCTCACGTCCAATGACTCGTTGCCATTAATAATTCGATTGACCCTATACGGGTAGCGGATATTCAACCACCTGTGAAAAGTGCCCAAACAAACGTATGCATGATTGAGCATTCTCAACGTATTACTTTCGTGCGTGCGATAAATCTATTCTAAACCGTTTCTTTTTTAACACGTTCAATAATATGAAAGCGTTCCGAATATTAGGAGCAGACATACCAAATTAGAATAAGGTGGTGAATAGAATATGCCGCAAATCTATGACATTATTAAGGCTGCGTTTACAAACACCAAATTAAATTAAACGTCTTTTTTATGTAGAAAATACATACTAGATGGCGTAACATTGATACTTTTATTATAAGGATATTTTTATTAGCTTTTCCTACAACCACCTTAATCACTTAAGAATTGGAAACTGACAAAACGATGGAAACAACAATTATAGTTAACAAAAATACTCCAAACTGTGGTACTGGTAATGCTGTAAACTTTTGCTACACCCCTCACCACAAACTGCATTAAACTGCACTAAACTGGACGTACGTTTCGATAGCAAAGCTATCATCGTCAGCAGACACATCGAACATTTTTAGAACACAATTTAGTTCAGTGTATCTGCTGATGATGATAGCTTTGCTATCGAAATGTACGTCCAGTTTAGTGCAGTTTGTGGTGAGGGGTCTAGCAGAAGTTTACAACATTACCAGTACCACAGTTTGGAGTATTTTTGTCAACTATAATTGTTGTTTCCATCGTTTTGTCAGTTTCCAATTCTTTCCTTTTCCTTTTTTTTATCCTCTCAAAATTCTTTCTGAGACTGTATTCCATTTGCGTATGCATTTTGTGTGTTCCTTTTTAATGTAGCAGGCAACTCTTTCACTGGTTCTTCTTTCCTTTTCGACCCCACTATATATCAGTAAATGTCCTCCTGGTAAAGTTACTTCTCCTAGTCCCTTTTTTTTTCGTTTCCGTAATACCCATTATATCTATATCGCCTCTTTCTAATTCTTCCACTAATTCATTCTCCTTCCATGATAAACTTCTGACGTTCCATGTTCCAATTTTCCAAATATTGTTGTTTTTCTCAATACATCTTTAACCTTATTACATACTAGTTATATCGTTATATATTGAGATTTGTTTACCCTTACGTTTCTTAATTCTGTCTTATCTCGACTCCTTTCCTTTTTTCAAGGTTATTTTCCGTGTTTTCACCATCATTTTCTCTTTCAAATTTTGGCATAAATTTCTTAATTTCATCTTTTACCTTTTAAATTTCTACTTAGTTACTTACAATGCTATAAATTCGAGACAATATTTTCCTTAAGCATACATCATTATTACCCTGAGAATTTAAGAAACAAATTCCTACTAGATGTTCGAAAAATTTAATGAAGCAGTTTAGTGAGACGAGAAATTAAGCCGCCAGTTAGTTCTTGGCAAAGGAGAGGGTGCATTTGCATAAACAATGATATATTCGTTTTAGAACGAAGGCTTTTAATTTTAAGTTTACAAGGGCATCCGTACAAAGAGAGAGCCATTGATGGTTTTTTGCAAAAAAAACCAATTAGAAAATCTCGTATAAACCCTCTCTTTTATTTTTTTAGAATTTGCTTACTGCGGAGAAATCTACTTATAGTTTCACAAAGGACAAGTAGGAAGTTTTAAGCTTTGCTAAAATAAGTTCACTAAAAATGCAAAGGGACAGGAGACTAGACTACAGCTAGTCAATTATAATTTGCAACACAATGGTACTACCTCAAATGTAATTTCGTTGAAACAGTACCGACACGCATTGTTATACAAAAATTGCTCATTAAGCACGAATATGTATGTACATAACATTGTGGTTAACTAATCAAAATCGGTTTATTCAGTTTAATGTGAATACCTGCTATACTACTATGCAAAGCACTCGATATAGTATGTAAAAGCAAAGCAAGAAGTAAAATGAACCAGTAATAGATTATGCGAACATCAACTACAAATTGACTAAACAATAAATTAATAATATAATACATAATTGGAAATTAATTGAACAGAGAATATTTGAAAATTGAGTATGTCAATACTCAATTTTATAGAATCGAATATCAATATTTACTGCTTCAAATTAAATGCTTGGGTACCTACAGAAAACTAGTACAAAACTGTTAGAAGTTCTAGGCTCGTGGATCTACGACTGGAAACTCGAGCTGTAGTCTTCCATGGCAATAATAATAATAATAATATAATAATAATAATAATAATAATAATAATAATAATAATAATAATGCACTTAACCGTAATGTACACTTTTTAGCCATGATAATTTCTAAGCGTTCTGAATAATTACTTCTCAGGCTTGAGTTCATGAAGCAGTGTGATATCTCTTGTAATTTGGAAAATTATTATTCTTTTTTAAATTAAAGTATAACTATATTTTTATTTATTAACAACAAATGAAATCATTGAAAGATATTCCACAAGTTTTCAGATACTTCCAGAAATTTATATCATGACTTACACAATACCGGAATAAATGTTGAAGGGAATGTGGATGAATACTCACTACGTTAATATAGATACAGCCCAAACATCTCTTATTCGTATCTATGTATATGTCTTAATCCAAAATACTTTGGTCAGGGTTGTTACTGGTAAACAATAATTGTGAGTAGAAGGCTATTATGTATGTTTTATAATTTTAGAGATGTTAAAGCAAATAGCGAAGGATAGTCTTGCCGATAGAGTACGTCACCCCCCGAAAACGAGGGCATTGACAGCTAAGAAACTTACCTTTATTCTTACACTACATCAATCTATAAACGTATCAAGTTTATTTAAATCGGTGAGACGCGTTTACCTGTGTACCTTTGAAAGTTGAAGAAGCGTCGGACAGCCACACAAAATGCATTACGGCGTCTCGTGCTCTAGGTAACATGCACGTTAGAGTGGACTCCTACCAGCTACATGCGGTGCATCTGATTATTAAACCTGTAGTGGCCAGTCAACAGCCTCACAGTTTGCGTAGGTTGCTGCGAGAGAGTTGCAGGCAATATTTTGATGTCCTCAACGACCGTCTGGGGATAGCTTTGTGTGTTTGACAGCAAGTAGCTATGTTTTCCCATCTATTCTCGTGTAGAGTAGTGGTCCATTGATTTATTGAGGCACTGAATGTAGTCGCCGAAATTAGAAGAGCGGCCTTCTATCCCGTGTAAGATATCCCGCCAGCTTCGTCTCCCGAGTTACCTTTTGTGACCTTTAACCCATATGTGTAATAAGTCAATATTAATAGCGATAACTTAAAGAGCTTTATAGCACTGAAGTACCAGGCTTGAAGTGATTTTATAACTGCTTAGGGATTTAAAAATAGCTTGACTTTCTGTCTCCCCGCTAAAATTTCTGCGGAGAATCGCCAATATCATGGCTCGGAAAATCGTAGCTAATCAAAGGTACCAGCTTTAAATTGAGTTTAAATTTTAGAGAGGAAACTCTTGCTGCTGTCTCTGTTTTTGTTTTCGATCCACTTGTGTAGATGGCGATCGATGATAATGATTCGACGTAGGAACCAACGTGAACGCCGGCGCCGCAGTGTCTACCGAAAGCAGGTGCGGGAGCCACACAGTCCTTCGCGGCACTAAAATGCCTGCGCAGATGCTGTTCGCATAGCTGCACTTCTTCCCTCCCCGATTAGAAGACTCCAGTATCACAACCTGATAGCTGCGCCGTCTCCTCCACAAACAAATCCAGAGATGGGGCAGATGAGACTGCTTCCATTACCGCCGTCGGCGTTGTGTGCATTGCTGCAACTACGCCGAGACATGTGAAGCATGCCACACGTCCATCAGCTTGCTTCTGGTTGCCATTTGTCCCACTTTTGGCCTCTACACAACAGCATCATAAGTTAGTACGGGCCTAATTATGGCAGTATGTATCCAGAAGGTAATTTTCGACAAGAACCTCCAAGTTCTACCCACAAGAGGTCGACGCCGCCGAAGTCAGTGGTTATTTCCGGTGCTGTTAATCGCCTATTCCGTTTACTTAAAAATATTATTCTTTTATTATGTCTTCTCACTCCTTCTTCCGTGGTGAACGATGACAGTTTGCAAGACTACCAGTTTATTCGTACCGATTCAGTATCAATACACTGTTGTTTTTTATTTGCAATTTATCAGATATTGCGAGGATAACATTCTATATAAATATCTAGTATCAATGAGCCATTGGCAAGACCGTATCTACTGATAAATTGCATAACACTGATAAAATCGGAATGGGACGTTTCGACGCGGCCGTTTCGACGCAGCCTTTTCGACGCGAAGACGATTAGCGGGACATTTTAACGCTACATGCAATACCAGTTGAATTTGATTTGAACATATGATACACAGATTCCTGTTTTTTTTTTTAACATCGGATAGACGACGCATTAAAAATGTTTGAAATCTCATTTTTGTTTTTAACATTGGAAGGGCTAAGAAGGCAAAGGGAATGATTTTTTTTCTCGAAACATCGAGAGATGCCTTGGAAGGGGTGAGAGTGGAGAAGTAATGATTTTTTTAAATGTTTCGAATCAGATTTTTCTAACATTTGAAGGAGAAAAGGGGAAGGAGTGATTCTTTTTTAATGATATTTTTTTAATTTTTTTTTACATCGGGAGAGGACGGATTAAAAATGTTTCAAATTATATTTTTTTTTTCAATATTAGAATGGTGGAGAGGGAAGAGCATTAGATTTTTAATATTTTTTCCTTTTTTTCGAAACATCGAGAGAGATAGGGTGCGTTACAAATGTTTAAAATCAGAAAATTTATCATTTAAAAAACTAATGCTTCTTCCCCTCCACCTCTTCTAATATTAAAAAAAATGATTTGCAATATTTCTAATGCATCCTGTCTCCCGATGTTTCTAAAAAGAAAAACAATGCATTTAAAAGCCAATCCCCTCCCCCTCTCACCCCTCCTAATGTTAAAAAAATATGATTCAAAACATTTCTGATCCATCTGATCCCTTCCGATGTTTTGAAAAAAGGAAAAATATCATTTAAAAAATCGTTCCCCTCCCCTCTCACTCCTTCCGATGTTAAAAAAATAGGTGAAACATTTCTAATGCATCCTTTCTCTTCTCGATGTTTCAAAAGAAAAGAAAAAATATCATTTAAAAGACTAATTCCCTCCCTCTCTCACTACGTCCAATGTTAAGAAAAAATATGATTTGAAACATTTCTGATTCATCCTCTCTCCCGATGTTTCGAAAAAAAGAAAAAAAGTTTCATTTAAAAAGTCATTGCCCTCCCTCTCTCACCCCTTCCAATACTAAAAAGAAATATGATGACATTTTTAATGCTTCTCTCTACCGATGTTCAAATAAAAAAATCTGTGTATCACATGTTCAAATCAAATTCAACTGGCATTGCATGTGGCGTCAAAACGTCCCGGCGCCGGCGTCCAAACGTCCACGCGTCGAAAAAGTCGCGTCGGAACGGCCGCGTCGAAACGTCCTAGACCCGATAAAATTTCAACGAATGGCATTCTGGGAACTAGGGTTCTGTTTAACAACATTGCAAACTGTCCTTGGGCGAGCCTTTTATCACTCTCGAAGGAAATTAGCAAATAGTTTTGTTTATATAATAAATATTTTGTAATTTAAACAGTAACTAACTAGCGAATAAATATCAAGTACTACTTCTGTTTCCAGTGTACATCAGCGGTATACCGGTTTTGTGCAACTCACGAAGTTCCACTTTAACAGCCGAGACGAAGCCAAACTCATTATTACATTATTCCAAAGCAACGCAAATGGAACCAGAGAGGAATGGTTTCAGGCAAATAATTGAACATCAAAAAGGCATAAAAAAATATTCATTTATGTTGATTTATATTTAAGGAGAACTGTGAAATAGTGAAGGTTTCAAACAATAATATTAGTACCTATATTATCAATGTAAAACAAGCCTACAAAATCGATAAACATAATGAAAATAACTGTAACTATCAAGCAGACAAAGCATACCTTGCGGTATTTCATAAACGATATTCGTCATTTTATTGTTACATCAGTAACAAGCCCTTGTGGATACTTCAGAGGATACCTGCAAGAGCGCCTTACAAAAATCTATTTCATCTTCACAATGGGGATTAATCCATGTCAACTACGACTTTACTGGCTCAAAGAAATCTCGTTCACCTCCATCGTATATTAAAAACCTAACGTGAGCCAAATGCTGCAAAATTATACTAAATTTCCACATGTAATTAAGAGAGAGTGTGAATTTTTAAATCCCGCTTTTTTGTTTGACCATTAACATCAACACTTATTCCCTTGATTTTACCGAAATGTTTGTTCGTTACAACATAAAAACCCGTTTATCTGCAGAAAGTAACACAACATTTTAATAAAAATTCGTGATATATGCTTGTTCAGTTGATAATTAACCTAAATAAAAGAGCGCCGAAAATGAAGCTGTAGTACGTAATTATTAAAGGAACTGATATTATAATACATAGAAACAACAAAATTATTGTATACCACATTATGGTATAATAAAACATCTTCCGGCAGCTACCTACATTATAATGTTGTTGTACCACTTAATTTTGAAAAAATAATTGTAATTTAATTACACTACCAGATAAATAAAATTATAAAACAACATTTGTATAAATTATATAACAACAATAATAATAATAAAGTAACCCGTTAGGTGGGTTACTTTTTTAGTATGAACAAAATTTAATAAATATAAAAAAAGTCAGTTATAATACTATACAGTCTGACAAGCAAAGTCATCTAGCTGGTCACCTCCAATAATCTTGTGAGTCAAGCAGCAATATGCGGTACCGGTTGTTAGTTGGGGACCATTCGGACAACACTTCTCAGCGGCTCGATGTGTTCCGGCATCCTTCAAGGCCTGTAGCGCTAAGTTATTATTATTATTATTCAATTGTAGGGGTGTCACAGACCCCTTAAGTTACACCTTTGCAACACATTTTCAACGATATCTTTGGAACTAGAAGAGATGTGGAACTCAACTAGGAAGGAACTTTTTGACAAATCGGACATTTTGGTCTTAATAAAAAGATGAGTGGTGCATGATGGGCTTTGTATAGGGTTAATAAATATAAGAAAAAAAATTTAACCCCCCGATCACGCGTGAAAATGGGAAGTTCATACACTTCTGTTCTAATCCATCCTAAGGTCCATTCGGTTGTCGGACGAAAGGTTCACATTCACTGCGGAGGAAACTCTTGAGTACCCCCTCAGGGTGCATTTTCCCGGCTCGGAGAGGGTGGACTTCGGTAAAACAGACCAAACAGTCAATATAAGAAAGACTATTAGAGACAATTAAACGATATTTTCAAACCTGATCTCGTTCGATGAGCAGTTAAATTGTTTGAACAGTATAGCTCGCCGGGACCAGATTGAGTGTTTCCAAGATTGCTGCAACAGGCGATTAGAGTCATCATGGGGCTCCTCTTGGAGATATCTAGAGCTAGCCACGCGTTGGGCTACTTTCCCAAGGCTTGGAGAGATACTAGGTTCTGTTCATTCCGAAACCTGGAAAGGACACTACCATCCGAAATCATTCAGACCAATTAGTCTCACATCTTTTATGCTGAAGACTATGGAAAAAATTATACACCTAAACATTACAGAAGGAGCACTTGCTAGATATCCTCTGCATCCTCTGCAATGGACATACCACAGGGGCAAATCAGGAGAGGCTGCCCTGCATAGTTTAGTGGGAAAACTCGAAAGGAGCCTACATCAAAAGGAAGTTGCCCTTGCAGTGTTTTTAGACATAGAGGGCACACAACGCCCTAGATCAACCGATCTTTAGTGGACCGGAACATTAGCTACACGGCCAGCAGATGAGTTGGCTGCATGCTAAGAGGCAAAGTGGTCTATGCCCAAATGCTAGATAAAAGGGTACCCTCAAGGAGGAGTATTGTTACCACTGCTATGGAGCTTGGTCGTGGATGATCTCATCAGATCATTAAACGGCAAAGGAATATGGACGCAGGCGTTCGCTGATCATATTGCCATAGTAGCTAAAGGAAAGTTCTCGAGGTTCTCGAAAACAAGGTTGCTTTCACCGACGTGAGGAAACTCAATGACCTAGGCGGCATTAGACTGTTAGGGCAGGAGCTACAATTAATCAGAGAAGTAAAGTGCACGGGCGTTACATTAGATGTAAAATTTAGCTAGAAAAATTACTTAGTGAAAATAACAACCAGGGCTACGCAACCATTCTGGCGCTGCAGGAGAGTTGTTGGTAAAACCCGCTGACTAAAGCCGAGAGTGATCTATTGATTATATACTACTGTGAGAAGACCAGCGAAAACACACGGGGCATTAGACTGGCGGAGAAGGACAGAAGTGTCCTACGCAGTGAAGCTGGTAACCGCTTTCCAGAAACGGGCATTGCTGGGTATCACTGGTGCAATCAACAGCACAGAGACCGCTTCTTTGGAGACCATTGCGGGCTTCCCCCCACTGGAGTTTTATGTGAAAGCGGAGGCTATGAATGCGATTCTTAGCCTGGAAACCAACAACTTGTGGCATCCCAACACTAGGATTGGAGGGCACACTGGTACTATGGGTACGGACAGTATGACACCCGAAATTATTTTCACTGAAAAGGAGAGAATCTCCATACCGAACAGAGACCAGGCACGTAGTGATATCACTGAATTTGATGACTGGTTCACGGACGGATCCAAATCTAGCCAGGGTACAAGAGCCGGTATTTGTGGACCGAGTCTGAATTAAAGGATATTGGTAAGCCTAGGGGAGCATGCGGTCTCCCAGCCAGAGGTCCTTGCAGCCTGCGCAGAATTGAGTGCAAAGGGAGGCTGCATGAGGAGGAAAATAAATAAGTATAACGACTGACAGCCAGGCTGCTATCAAAACAGTCTCGAACCCTGTAACTAGGTCAAAACTAGTTAGAGACTGCAAACAATCCCGCAATATACTGGCACGAGGCTAGACGGTGTCTCTAATAGCCGACGAACTAGCCAAGGAAGGCTCTAAAAGGCTCTTCATATGCCAAGGGCCCGTATGGGGAATAAACTCTGCTAAAAGGAATATTTGGACCTAGTTAGATAAAGAAAATACCAAGAAATAGAGCTTGACTAGAGGTCAACTCCATACTAAAGCATTAATAAGGGATTGGGATGGCAAATTCTTTAATAACCTACTTAGATGCAACAAGGGAAAAGTTAAAATTATTACTGGGTTGCTAGCTGGACACTGTCCCCTAAAAAGCATCTATACAACGCAGGTCGGGTAAGCGAACCGTGGTGCAGAAGATACGAATTACAGGAGGATACAAGTTTACAGGTAACCTGCACATGTGAGGCAATAAAAATACTCAGGCAGAAACATTTCGAAAACCATCTATTGGAGCTTCTCAAGTTTCGACTGGCCAATATACTGGGCTGTATAGAGAACACAAAGCTGCTCGAGTGGAAGTAAGAGATTCAATAGACACGGTACAATGCACACCTAGCTCAAGTGCCTGGACTATAGGTACCCTCCCTAACTTCAAAAAAAAAGAAAATTAATAAATCTTCAACCAATTGAAAGAGAATTGATTGAAGATTTATTAACTTTAACCTTGTCGAAAGGTTTTGTAAATTAATTATTGTTTCATTTTAAGCAAGCCGTACTCAACTGGAAATGTATTAAAAAACGTTTATAATACAGTATGGGTTACAGAGCAACATTTTTACAATTAATTTGTTAAATTAAGTTGTTTACAAGAAAACACACCTGATAATTATTTTAGCAACAAAAAAGCTTTTAGCTAATAACTTAAAATTAAATTCTAACCTCTCTTTCAATTTTCGTCTCTCTATTTAATTTCAGACATCAATGCGCAAGACTTTTTAGACAGACTCGGCCAAGAACTTATAAGAACATCTTGCACCGGGAGCTACGAGAGAGCATTCAGAAGTTTAGGTGACAATCTAAAAGAATTCCTAACGACTTTGGATGGCGTACATGAAGTTCTGCAGCATCAGCAAAACGCGGACGAGGAAAGGGAAGCAGTCTTTACATGCACTAGTTCAGACGACTGCCTGCAGCTCGATTTTACAATGGAACGACCGGCCGTCGCTTACCTATTGGTCGGCAGTTTAAAGGCTATTGCTCGAATATTATACGCGACCGAAGCTAAAGTTTCAATCACTCAAAGTGCACACGACTCCAGGTATTTCAGGTAAGTTTGCAATAGATACGGTAGTTGCCACCGTAATTGAAATTTATGTTTAAAGGACGCTATCATATCAATGCCCTTAAGACTTCATGTACAATTCAAGATAACTTGCTTGACTCGAACTTTAAAGATGTTTACTTAAACCTTATCGTCTTACGGCCGTATCTAAAGTGAAATAACATTTTCAAAATATTATTCGTTCGCATATAAGATGAAGTTGGTATTCTAGGAATTTATCGGATACTAGAAACCCATCTTCCGTGTTCTTTATACGTAAGTACCGGAACATGGACCCGACCGAAATTGTATTTTTAATAAAACTGACCCGTGTTTGGGAAACCTATGTGTATACATGTATGCATACATACATACGGTCTGAAAAACATAAAATAAAAGAATTTCACTTGAAATATTCATGACCATGCGCACACTACAAGAGCAGGTCTTCCCTATTTTCAGTAGTTTTCTTATTGGAAAGTTATTAACCTAGATTCAGTATGGTCAACCATAACGAATATCGCAAATACATAATACATAATACATACTATCAATTATTAACCAGAAGGTTGTCTATAGTTTTAAGGCACAACGAAAAGAAACAAGCAATCTACAGGTACAACATAGAAACAAGAATGAAATTGTTCTTATAATAAAAAAAATATTTTTACTTTTTTGCATCCTTTCAACCAGTTTTCTTTAAATCATTTTTGTCAAATTCTGTTTGCTGATTCGAACAATTATCTGATTTAAACGAATAAAACGATTTTGTTATTGTCAACCAAATATTTTTATTAATTGATTTATATACTATAAAAAATATTGCTGTGTTCAATCAAACAAATAATTTAATTACCAAGTTTATCTAAAACAAATACGCTAGGTATTTGTTAATTTAACTAAATATTTACATTACAATAAAAATAAATGAATTGAAGAAAATTTGTTTATCATAATTAAATTACTTAAAAAAATATTTAGTGTTTTTTTAAATAGAAATTTGTTTCCACTATATAAACGATTTTTTTTAATACAGTCAAAGTTCGTTGTTGCAACCGAACCATTTTGTAATATTTAAAAAATGTAAAATGCAAAATACTCGGATCTGACAAGGGAACACCGGCAACTGTCAAATTCCGTTTTCAATAAAACTAGAAGCATTACGCATTTTTTCTATCTTTCAAAAAACCGCTCTTTTACGTAGAACACGATGGTGCATAACAAATGAGTTTATTTATATTTTATGTGGTTATTTATGTTTCTAGTCGTTCATTCTCCTACTACTATATCCCCAGAAAAGTGCGTATAGAGATTTATATTTTGATTTATTAATTTATATAACATGCAGTGTATATAATTTACGGTTGACACTCTGTGCATTTACAGACTAATATATTAAACGAAAACATTTCGTAAAAACGCATACATAATCTTACCCGTATTAAGATTTAATAAATCTGTAATTAAACATCAACCTTCGAACACTAGCAGACGTTTGAATACATGACAATCATTTCAAATGATGTATTGTCTTGGGCTGCGTACAATTTATAGTTTGGTACAATGCCAATAATTAATATAGCTAACGTGATGAACATGTAACGGTGCTTGTATTCAATCGCAAGTGACAGAATACAAGGACAGTTACATTAAACATTTTAAAAAATACGTTAAAAACTGGATATCAACTGTATAAAATGTTATTGAATGCTATTTTCACAAGAGACATAATTTTTACTTTATCTTATTTTATAGTATTTAATTCAGTAAAAATATATTTGTAAGAATTATAACTTTTCGGTAAGTAATTTCCAGAATTGAAAAAACATTATAATCCTTATAAATGCTTAAATACACATGGTGTAATGGAGTTTTATTGATATGTATATTGCAGTGTTCTATTTTAATTGATTTTTATGATAACAATAATTAATAATAATAAAATTTAATTTTTTTCTTGTGAAGGTTAATAAAAGTTGAAATTTAAATTTTTCGATAGCTCTTAATTATATAAAAATACACGTCATAATAGAAACCATTCGTCATGATTATCAAACTGTCGAATTTCGGCAGTAGAAAACAATGATTAGGGAAGCTATGTGAAAAATGATTGGTTGTGGGGGAAGGTTGTCTAAAAAAAAAAGGAATCTTTTATGTATACCAAGATTTTAAAAAATATCAAAAAGTTTAAAAAATAGAAAGAGATATTTAAGGAGAAATCAAAAGCAAGTTTTATATTAAGAAAATGGTGAATTTGAACATTGCATATTAAAAAAGAAGAAATCAAAACAAGTTTTACATTTGCAAAGTAGAACATTGCATTATTAAAAAGGAAGGTTCAAAATTGGACTCGAAAGTCGAAGGGGAACGTGAATTAGGTAAAAGAATGGGAAGGATTATAAATTGAGATTTAGTGAGGTTGGTCATTACCTAAGATGGTTTTTTTGTTAATTTTGTGAGATTTGTACTTTCTTTGTGATTTAGACTATAATTAAAATATACCGAAATCGTCAGTACTTTTTTAATTTAAGTGGAAAGTAGATTAGAACTCACATATGTGTCGTAGACAACATTTAAGTTAAATGTTATGTACATTACTATACATGTAGTAAATGTTAAGCTATGTAGTTAGCAGTAATAGTAGTTTGTATAAAAGTACTCAAAACACAGATTTTGCTTGCTCTATGAACAGTGCACAATTGCAAGTTTATTACAAACACTAGTATTATAAGGGTACAGACTTTACGTCTTTGGCAAAATAAAGTCTATAGGATTTTTAAAGGGCCCAAGTATCCACTTTTATACCACGAGTATTTGAAAATGTCAAAAAATCTTGGTGAAGAAAACTGACTGTGCGTTAGCGATTGCAGCTTAATATATTTCTGGTGTAGGTCTGTGTCGTAGTTCATAAAGAATCACTGTGTCAGAAAAAGTTCTAAAGAATGAGGAACATATAATAGCAGAAAAATGGCATGTTATTAAAAAAATATATAAAATCAAAATGAACTTATTTAATAAATGCATCTCATAGTTATTTTAGCATTTGATGTTGAATGTTTATTATTATTTTTTAATTATTATTATCTCTCTGGATTTCTACATCGTTTTCTACGTAAAAGCGCCTTTTTTGAGAGTTAAGAAAAGGAGAAGTTATTTTGAAAATGGGACAGATTACGTCATCTTTTGGACCATGTAATCAGCTGCAAAATATGTTATAAGGTTTTTTAATAAAGATGATAATTTCGGAGATATTTCTAAAAATTTAAAAATTGCACAATCTTTCATTTACAACGATACCCTGCTATAAGTGTAATTCTTTTACGATTTACAAGTTACAAGGTGTTTTTCCTTTAAAAAATGCATGAAGCAAATGGTTAATACTTTTAGCGAAACTAAATCCATAATCCATGGTGAAAAGAAGAAACAATTTTCTCTCCGCGTGTGACCAATGCATATGATTTTCAAATAAAACTTGCATTCGATATTAAAAAATAATAATAACGATTTGAACTGCTACTTAAGCATTGCAAACATTATTTAAAAAGAACACGTAAATTTCATAACAGCAAACTTTCCTATACTATCTTCATTCAAATAATTAACCAATTCAAATGCCTTGTTTCAATAGCTGTAAAGTCCCTTGAACTGAAAATGAGTGCGTTATGTAATGAATACTAAATTAGAAAATATGACAAACAAAATTTCCAATTTCATACTACTTATTTTTTTGATCAAATATTTGATAATACTGTCTAATAGAACTAATTACACCACTAATATTCAATTTACCTTTTACTGCCGATACTGATAACCTCTCTTGTTACAGATATAAAATAAGAGGGAATAAGAAAAAGCTTAGCTCCTTCAGCCGTGAAATCGCCCAAAGGTTCGACACCTGCGACGAGTTTACAAATGGGAGTTCCGACTTTCTGCAAGGCATTTCCTTGGCACTTCGTGATAGATCGGCGCCTAGAGTTGGTGCAATTAGGGTCCGGCTTCATGCGGGTATTTGGTTGTATGCTCACTACGCATGGGACTACTGCAACAACATATTTCGAATTCCATCGTCCTAAAAGTTTAACGCTCTCGTTCAACGAAATCGTTAAGCGGGCTAACACACCTTTTGTCCTGGCCATCAAGAAACTATCCGGTGTCAACACATTTCCCGCCGAAGTAAGTAGACAGATATGTATTTATGTATACATATTATTTATAATATGTATTTTATAATAGAAAAAATACATTACTGTTCTGCGTTATCAAAAACATGTGCATCATAAGCTCCCCAGCTTATTGCTGTTATCTCTTAGATAGAGAATTCATTAAGCATTTTTTGGAGTGTAACCGTCAAATTAATCCCTAGATAGTTCGCAAAAACCGTATTTTAAAACCGGTCGCGTTGTTTTTATTTCTACTTGAAATGTAAACAATAGAATGAAAATTTTGTTATTCTTAATATAAATTAAATTGTAATACATTTTGACTTTTCTAGTCATTGCGATATTAAAGTAATTTTCCTGGAATTTTTATTGTTATATTTACGTTCACCAATGATTATATACAGATTCTAATATTTCTAGGAATATAAACTTATTTAAAATTGCCATGATTCGGTCTTGCATAGCAAGTATCTCATATCGATTGACTCCATCATAGAGAAAAGTACTACACGGGGCTACCTGTTCAAGAACTATATGGATTCCATAAGAATTGAAATGTTCCTAGTCTACTTAAATAATTTTGGTGGTTGTTTATATAATACTGCTGTAGTATACTGCTGTTATTTAGGTTGTTGAATAGGTATATCTATTCTAATACTTAACAATAACTTAATCCTAATTATTCTAACCAATTGTAATTATATTAAAGATTTATATTTTAAACATTTATTTATATACCCCAGCCATAATATAACATACTAGTATGTTATATTATGGCTTATATTGGCTGCGTTCACTGTAATCTAACACTAATTCAAACCACTAAATAGTATAAAATATTGATTTATAAATACGTACTACCCTACTAACTATCTTAGTATTATGCCGTGAGCTATCTAGTTCGTATTTTAAAATTATTAAAAAAATTCCACCATTCGGACAACTCAATATCAAATTATTATCATTATTAATATTGTCTTGCTGAATTTGGAGGGAGTCTCCACATTCTTTCAGTGCCACCTTCAGGTAGCTTCTCAAATTTTCGCAGATCATGAAGTTGTCTCCTCCATTATCGGAAAGATGGATGAACCATGATGCAAATGATACAACAGTAATAGTAATAGTATTCTAATATTTAAGAACAATAACCGATTGGGCTCAGTAAAGAGTATGAAACATCCGTTTATGAATAATTATACTCTTTGGCAACATTACTAAAAAATTCCTACCGCTCGACCGACTGATATCTGTTTCGCGTTATGGCGAATTTAACCCGTTAACTAATGCTCTAACTTACGTACGCGACCACCACTCGTCAGTAAGTGGACATTCACATAAAACATGCCTCGCTATATCTACTTCACCACATTCACAATGCGAATCATTAACCCCTATCATTATCAAGTTATTCCGTAACGCTTTTTAACTACGCTTCATCAGCACCCTACAAACCTAATCAAATATTATTAATAATAATAATAATGATATCTATTTATTGGACATACAACATATTACAATAATAGCATTCAATAGCAAAATGTGAATTTGAGAAGAAGAAAAAAGAAAAAAATATACAGTGAGGACGTATGAATTGGAACAAATGCATTTAAAATTCAGGATTTTGTGTTTTAGAAAGACGCTCGGACACGTCAATTGTTATTTTTGGCTGCAGGTTTTTTTATGGTTAATTCATGTATATATACAGTTTGGCGCAAAAAATAAGTCACTACGACCAACTAAATTTTCTTAAAAGAACACCTATTTTTTATTTCATGTTTGAATTTCGCATCGAATTCTAGGAATGTTTCATCTACCATGTCCTACATTCAACAGTTCTCGAGAAATTTACGATTGATTTTTTTTCAAAATTTTTGAGGACGCGTGGATTAGAACCAAATTAATTTAAAATTCAGTGGTTTATTTTTCGGAAAAACGCACGGCACGGAGATTCTTATTTTTGACTGATGTTTTTTTTTTTTCATGACACATTCATGTATCCAGTGTGGCCCAAAAATAAGTTACGACTACCAACTAACTCCTTTTTAATGAAAATACCTATTTTTTTATTTCATTTTTAAATTCTCCATCCAATTCCAAATATGTTTCATGTATTAGGTCCTACACCTAAATTCAATTATTGAGGAATTTACGTTTGATTTCTTTCAAAATTTGTGAGGACGCGTGAGTTAGAGGAAATTCATTTAAAATTCAGAGGCTTGTTGCTTGTAAATGTATTAAAAATAAAAGCAGAATCAAATTAAATGTTCAAATTATTGACCATTAACTTCCTGACAAGAGACAAGTCGATATTTAATTTCTTTGTAACACTCTCTCTCTTCAGTTTTTCAATATTTTCTGGTTTATTGAGCTATACTTTGGATTTGAGATAACACCATAGATAAAAATCTAATGGGGTTAGGTCTGGAGACCTAGCCAGCCATTCGATCTAACCTCTCCTTTCGATCCATCTGTTTGGGAAAATATAATGTAGATAATCTCGTACTGTTCGCGAATAGCGTGGGGGCGCTCCATCTTGTTGGAACCATATCGAATCTGCCGGTATATTTGGGTTCTCACAATTCAGGTAAAGCGCATTTAAACTCGGTATTATGGAATTTTGTAGTAGATTTCAATAATTTTCAGAATTAAGTGATCCCTCAATAAAAAAGAGCCCTACAATTGACCCGCAATTCCGGCCCATACATTTATTTTTTGAGAGAATTGTGTATGACTTTTCATACTTCGGTACGGGTTTTCTGGTACCCAATATCGACAATTTTGCGTGTTTATGTTAGATAAACATTGAATAGCAAACATTGAAATAAAATGTTGCTTCATCGATAAAAACTGCCTTACTTAAAAACTGCGGGTTGGCATTGCATCTACCCATTATTATTTCGGAAAATTCTAATCTGCGCTTGGGATCATTTGCAATAAGTTCCTGAACTAAATGTATTTTGTATGGGTGCCATTTGTGCTTGTGTAAGTATTTTAGAACTGAAGATCTACAGACTGACTGGTCTACAGCTACTTGTCGAGTTGCTTTTTGCAGATTTTCGTTTAAATCGAGCAAAATATTCAATTATGTGTCCTGTGGAAATGCAAGATGGTTGGTTTTATACGTTTTTTTACGTGAGCCAGGTCTCTAAGCTATTTTCTATCTTACTAACTACCGCTCGTGTAATAGGCCTCTCCGGGTACTTATTATTAAATAATTCGCAAACTTGAGCTTGTGTTCCGGTCCTGTTGCCATACCCTGCTATCACCAAAATTTCTATTCGCTGCTTCTCAGTTAAACGTCCCATTCTTTCAAATTTTACAACTGTACTTGACAATTACTTACTTGAAGTCAGAAATAAGATACACCTTGAAGTGTCACTCTACGTTGACAAGTGATAAGTCAACTATCGAAGACCCCAGAATTTAAGAAAAACAAAATAAATAAAATGGTTTTGCTCGAAACAAAAAAATCCCACAAGTATGGTCTTAATTAATTCACTCATGAATTTGTAGATAACTGTTGAGTTCAGGTATAGGAAATGGTACACGAAACATACTTAGAATTCGATACAGAATTCAAAAAGGACATGGAAAATAGGTGTTCTCATATGAGTATCATATATAACCTGTCTATTTTAAGTTTTAACCAACATCATCGATTTTTGTCCGTATGAATCAAATCGATACTTCGGAGTCAAATTAAAAACCGTATAAACAGGATATCTTATGCGCGGTTTTTTCAGTATTGGTTTAAATTCGATTTTGAGTTTACTTTCGAATTTTACGTTCAAACCGTATTATACTACTGGTCACAGCATTATTGGAACCGTGAACCGAACAAAAAAAATGTTTCATTTTGAGCGGAGTTATGTACGAAGCTTAAACTTTAATATCTCCCTCAAATTGAATATAACCATAACATATAACCTTAAAATAATTGTTTGTGACATTTGATGTCACTCTGATATTAACGAATTTACTGGAATTTTCTGATGACGAAGACGTTATTAATAGAACATTTTGGGCATGTTAGAAGACCAAGAATTAATTGTAGGCGTCCTACTAATTTTGAAATTCAGGATGAACACGATTTCTTCGTGAGATACTGTTTGTAGAAAGATACCATAATGCGAATGCTTAACCGTATTACTAGTGGGTATAGCAAATCCTACAAATTTGTAAGCAAGTTACACATACATCTGAATTCGGAGATCTCATTAATTTATTTTATAGAAACACACACTTAAGACCAGAGGAAATGTTATTACCGATATCAACTCCTAGCAAAATCATTTAAAGAATATCCCACGTTATTGCATATTTAAGAAATAATCACATTGACTTCCCTTGGACTAATGATGAAATCCAAGAAGTAATTGAAGGCGTATATGAGATTGCTTCTTCTCTTAGAGTGATTGGTATAATCGACTAGGCATGTTAAAATTCAAAATCAGGTGTTTAGTACTAATATTTTTATACTAACAGTTAACGATATATTTTTTTATATTTTCCAGGGGGTGATAAAGCTGAGGTATACAGAAATTTTCAAACAGTATGTGATCATAAGTTGAAAACTCGCAATATTGTTTGTCGGTGGCCTGGGTCAGCAACTCGGCACACTATATTTTTAACAATTACAATTTCTGTCATGAATTTCAACGAGACACTTTTAAAATGCTGTTAACACCAGTTGGTAGAATTTCTGTTTCTAATGTATAATAATAAACATTTAACACAGTAACAAAGTTTACTGATGACTCCTTAATAAAATATACAAATATAATAAAAGACCTATTTTTTTCGCAGAATTATATTATTTATGTTATAAGTGATTCAAAATTTCAATAAATCATAAAACAGAACATTCACCCAAAGACGTCCATTGCTGCTTGTACCATACATCGTTCAAATCCATTTCGGCCAATTCAGGGCTTGAAATCCGACTTATCATGTTACGACAACAGTTCCTCTTTTCTCAATTAATTATCCGTGTCTTCTTCAGAGCTTGAGGATTCGTTTGGATTAACAACTATTATTTACTCGATGTCCATCTTCACTACTTTTTTTCCCGTTCATACCAATTTTTTTATTAATTATTTGTGTGCCTCACACAGTTCTCTCAGGTGTTGGGTGTGCAATGTTGTAGTGCTTCATTCCACATATTCAATACATTTTGATCACGATAACCATCCCTACCAATATTTTTATTATAAAATCCTTTTGCTGAGGCCCAGATCAATTCTATTGCATTAAATATACAAAGAAAGCAAAAAAAACAGGCGAGAAACAACTAATAATAAACCAAATACACAAACTAACGATAGGTTAGATTTGATAACTGACAAGTGCCATGATAGAAACCGGAAACGATGCACTATTTTAAATATTGTACTTAAACAATGCAGTAATATGGCTATCTCTATCTGTTACATTCATGAAATTACTCCTTGTGTCTTTTTCGGCGAGACAAACGGAAACTTTGCTTCTTTTTTTAATAGCAATACTTGAATAAAATAGTCAAATCAGAAGATTGTCTTTACTTGTATGACATATCAATGACGTTGGTTAAAACACTAAATAGACAGATAATATATGGTCGTGACTTATTTTTTTGGGCCACACTGTACACATGAATGTACCATAAAAAAAAATCGACATAAATACAAGACCGAAATATGGCAGCGTTTTTTTTAAAAAAAAAACCCTGAATTTTACATGAAATTGTTCCAACCCACGCTTCCTCACTGTATATGACGAGGAGCAGAATACATTATAAAACACAATTAACTCTTCAAATAAAATACAGTCAAATCGGCAACAAAATCACTTTAAATAAATCACTATAACGAAGCCCAACACCGCACGTAAGTTTCTCATGGGACTAGATTTCTACTAAAAATTCAGAAAATCCTAGTTGGCCAATTTGAACGACTTGTAATCTACTTGTTTTGGTATTTTGTCAATAGATATGTTATGCTGCTACGTAGATCGGAGTCTTCCAATTATTTATGCATTTATTCTTCGTGAAATTGCCGGGAGTATTGTGTAATTTTATCAATAACGCTACTTAGTATGTTTGTTCTGGTATCCTTATTGATAGCTTTTAAACTTGGCTGTTGTAGTCGTGTCATGTTTGACTCTTCTTTAGTTTTCGGAAGATATTGGTTTTGGAATGATATCTAATTATATTGTACTTAGCTGCTTAAGTTTGCATATTATGTTTATTATTTATACAATCACGTAATTAGCTATTGTATTTTTTGTTAATTTTGTATTATTTAAGGAGCCAGTTATAGGAATTACCTTTCCGTTACGATATTTGACAATACAGCAACATCTGCGTTCACTCACTTTTTTTAACGAAGAGAAACAATAAACCAGTTTATCAGTGCGCCAAGTTTCTCGTTCAAATGCAAACCACAATAGAATAAACACAGAATACATCATCCCTTTTTTTTTTTATTCAGTGAGCTTTCCGCAGCCGTTTCCATTTTGACTTCGGAATTCATCTAAAGTATATAAATTTTAGGTACGTTTTAAAGTGTGATCCAAATTGAAAGATAGAATCAACCTTTCGCAAAAACGCGTTCGTTATCATAATACATTTGGTATCTTTACGAATATTTATACCGATCATAATATTTACTTAAGCCAAAAAAAAAAACATTTAATGCAATCTATCTTGCTGAACTAGTTGCAAAATAGTTATTGCTAAAGAAAATGTAACCCACGGGGTATGCCGAATTCAAGAAAGTCAATTTCTATATACATTAGTATCTCAATCCCCACAACTTTATAATATGAATATTTCTCTGAAAGAAATTAAAATGTCATATCAACCATTTTTTACAGAAACAGTTTTAATGTAGATGCATTAATGTAATCATTAAATAAGAAATGCGGTAAGCATGGTTAAAAAAACAGTTACTTTTTGTTAAAGTCTCGGTATTTAAAACAACGAGATTGGAGTTTAAAAAATCCTTAACCTAATGTGCTTAACCTAATATTATATAAGGTTATTTTTGTGCCATGATTTTTGCAAGAAATGCAAGTTATAAATTAGTTTTGATTCAGTTTTAAATATTTTCTTTCATAATCTTTCAGGTCCAGTTTCATTTTGTGGTTAAGTTTGTAAGAACCGCATCAATTCTGCATTTTGTTAAAAATTTCTGTTAATCCCCAGATTTATCTTGGCATAATTCTATTCTAGTATGGTTTATTACCGGAAATTTATCGATAAATATCCCACCGAAATTATAATTTATGTTCCACAGTTAGTTTGACTGTTAGATAATAGATGACTTTACTACTATTAAATTAATATATGGTATTTACCTAGTGATATTTGACATTTAGATGACTAAATTATGAATTGAAATTGTGTCACTAGTCCAGAAACTATAGTTTTGCGAGTATGAGTACGGTTTGTGTACAAGTACGAATACCCGCAAAAGAGTTTCTGGCCGAGTGATACACAATGTTTTTTACACCGATAAATCTTAATTTTGAAATAAAAATAGAAAAGAAATTTTGACACTAATAGGGAGTTGACAGTACAAGTTGGCACACATGTTACATAGCTTAATATTTTGACGTTTCCGAGAATAAATCTTTTTCTGTAATTTTCTTTCTAGTTTAATATTTATTTAATAATAAGTACAATGAAGACACCAATTCATCTTAGCATGATTGAACAGTAGCTTAATGACAATTTATTACACGTTTGTCATGTGGAATCTAGTCTGGCCAACCTTTAGTGGCATTTTTGCTTGCCTAGACAAGCCTAGGCTTGCCGCTTTGGAGTACTGCAAAATGAGTGTTTCTGGGCGGAGGCGTAAAAAAATTATTTTATATAGTACAATATGATCAATCAAATGCATCCTCTAGCAAATCAAGATATTATTTATTCAAAATGTCATGTTAGTAGTGACAAATAAAATACATCTGTTATGTGCACAAGAGACACTTGGCAAATTTCTTAGTCTTACTTCTTAGCCAATAGGAATCAAGCTCTTCCAAGGTCGGCACTTGTCAAAACAGTTCTTGACAGGACAGTCATTTGACGGTTTCGTTTGAGGTTATCTGTGAGGTTATCACGCACATACGAGCGAATTAACAAATGATGAGGAACATGTCAACCTGACAATAACAAATCTTAATGTGCGCGCGGAATCGCCATCTTTTTTGAGTACTTTTTAGCCAATAGGTGCTTTCCATTCACTCATAAAAGCAGTTCGGTAGTACTTCCGGTGTACTCTAACTGCACTTTAAGCGTTCCTTTGCTAAGGAGCATGAAACTTCCAATGTACTCAGTTTTACCTCCCCTTTTCCCCTCATACACTAACTTATTTGCTAGTGTTTCGTGCTCTAAATGCCATTTATGACAAGGTTTAACAGCTACAGCGATTTCTTTAAATTATTCGTGGAAAAATTTTTCTTTTTGCTTTGGTAAATTAAATGATTGCAAATTAAATATTACTATTATAATCGTTGTAAGATTTTTTTGACATCAAAATGTCAAATCTGGTTTCTAGGTTAGGTTCCTTTCCCACCTCTCTTTACAATTTAAAAG
Organism: Protaetia brevitarsis; assembly: GCA_004143645.1. Classification (NCBI taxonomy): domain Eukaryota; kingdom Metazoa; phylum Arthropoda; class Insecta; order Coleoptera; family Scarabaeidae; genus Protaetia; species Protaetia brevitarsis. Next base: position 1,457,884 of record RXPK01000114.1, read on the forward strand.
CACAAAAAGTGTGCCATTGGTTCTAAATTGTGTAGGTCAAGAGTAGAGTAGAGTAGTAGCAGAGTGGGAGTGATAGACGGTGAATGGAAAGCACCTAATATAAGTAACTCTAACTGCACTTTAAGCATTCCTTTGCTAAGGAGCATGAAACTTCCAATGTACTCAGTTTTAACTCCCCTTTTCCCCTCATACACTAACTTATTTGCTAGTGTTTCGTGCTCTAAATGCCATTTATAACAAGGTTTGACAGCTACAGCGATTTCTTTAAATTATTCGTGGAAAAATTTTTCTTTTTGCTTTGGTAAATTAAATGATTGCAAATTAAATATTACTATTATAATCGTTGTAACATTTTTTTGACATCAAAATGTCAAATCTGGTTTCTAGGTTAGGTTCCTTTCCCGCCTCTCTTTACAATTTAAAAGCACAAAAAGTGTGCCATTGGTTCTAAATTGTGTAGGTCAAGAGTAGAGTAGAGTAGTAGCAGAGTGGGAGTGATAGACGGTGAATGGAAAGCACCTAATATAAGTAAATTAGCGGACTGAAGGTCACGAACTGAGTGTCTGTTTATGTTGAGATGTTCCTTGGCACTGGTTTATTGACATTCAAAAATGTACAACAAAATGTGTACAATAAATCAAAGTTTTTATTATCGACTGATACTTTCGAAATGGTGTAAAGTTAGAATGGTTTCACTCTTTGCGACCAAGTATAGAAGAATTTCCAAATTTTCCATATTCATATGGCAGTTTTCGCCAACTGATGCAAGAATCATTTGCAAAATGCCCTGAAACAGGATCTGTATCCCGAAAACCAGGTAGCGGTAGACTATTGCAACCATTAAAACGGATGAAAATATAGCAGATGTTGAGGAGCGAATAACTCAATCACCTAAGGAATCGGTTCATAAACTTTCACAGCAAACGCAGCTTCCACATGTAACATGTCATACAATCTTAAAAAAGATCTACAAAAAAATCCATACAAGTTTTATTGCATGCGAGAGCTCTTGACGGTGAATAACGACGACGTTCTTGACAAATCCTTTTTCTAGAATGAAGCTTGGTTTCATTTATCAAAATATTTAAATGAATAGACAATGCGCATTTGGTTTAGTGAAAATCCATATAACATTCTTGAAACACCTTTGCATTCTCCAAAAATAGGCGCCAGCGATCTCCGGAGGGTTCAAAAATTCAAATTCCGGGCATTTGTGCTATAAAAAACAGCAACTTTATGTAATTATGTTCTAGCACCGATAGCGTTGCGCAAACACCTCGCTAAAACGTAAAACGTATGGTTATCACCCACTCTAACCGTTTCCGTACATTGGCTTCTACTACTTCGGTTCACATGTCCGCAACTCTCATGTACAGTCACCGACATTAATATTTAGCACCATGAAAGCGTCAAGCCAATCGTTCGAGTGCTAAATAATAATGTCGGCGATTGTACTCATCTTCTTGTACAGCTGTAGATCCATCGGGATAACCCAAGCCCCAATCACCAGCATAGTGCCTTTCCGGATACCGTTTTGAAAGCTAACACCACCCAAAGCTAATAGTTCTTTTTTTGGTTTAAAATAAACAGCAATATATAGATTTTATTTACTTAGTTCTACTAACAATGCGATTCATCAGCTTGCTCATTTCAATTTATTAGAAACATTTTAATATTTAACCTTAGTCGATCTGTGTAATTAATTATATTTAAAACACACAGGTGTCAGTTTTTGCTTTAAAGCGGATATCACACAAATTTTAAAAGTTAAAATTATTAATTATTAAATTAAAGGGAAACGTTTCACACCAACTACTTCAATAGGAGAACGTTTTTTAGGTAGTTTTACTTACGGATAAGCCACATACTTTTATATTATTTTTATTCCGAGTGCTGCCATGCCAAATTAACTGGGTATATCCAAAAGTTATAAACATTATACCAATTTCTTCTTAAGATATTGTTGTATTTTGTTTACTGATTTTGAAATAAATAAACGACTTATGCCCAAGTTTGAATGCTGCGAGTTTCTGATAATGTGGATGGAATTTGTATCGGGCTACTATTAAATAAAGAACAAAAACAAAAATATAGCTTCCATCAATTTGTTTTATCTCGATACGTAATATGGAAATTTTGGGGAAGGATTCGTGAAAAAACCGTAATATGTTTGCTACAAGTAATATTGAAATATATGTATATTTCTTTGAACTCGTCTCAAGAGATAACGAACACATAAATTTAAAATAAAAAAACACATAAAAGATACGCCAGAATATGAAATCGAATTGTAGAAATCAAATAAATAAATAAACTTCTATAGTCTATACTAGGGTTGGGGTTTAGAGTGTATATTATGTATTTTTTTATAATGCCATAGTGTCGAAACTTTAGTTGCTATAGTGAGTATTTTTCCAGCATCAATACGTTTCTATTGATACCTTACTGGCATGGATATTTTTCTATCGACCTCTGCTAACATCGATATTGATGTTCTTACTTTTTGTCGCACCCTGCCCGCTATTGGTGAGAAACTAAATGCATGATTGTTAACCCCCTGACACAAGATACTATAAATGACCCAAAAATAAATGACAAACTTTCAGTTGATTACCGATCTCAGTATAATAGGTGTGTAAAAAAAATACTATACCTTGTCTCAAAATTAGGAGAAGTGATTTAAATCAGTCGCGCCAAAAAGAAGTCTTTTGATTGGCTTGTTTATACACAAAAATAAAATATTACGGAAATGGTTATCATGTCATGATAAATGTATAGTAGTTATCACGACCTCCTTGTTGACTTACATTAGACAGTTTGCTTTATAGGTCGAGTGAACCCAAAATGAGAAGTACATATCTCGTCATATCCGTTTTGAGCGCTGAAATTCGTCGGAAGAGTCTATTATACTAGCTTTAGGGGTGTTCCTGTCACTTTGACAGAAGTATTTAATGTAATTTCTATCGTAAAAAAATCACCCCCACCACTAATGACTTTAGTTCCTCTATTCTACGTCGACATTACGATGACGACATATGTACTTCTTATTTTGGGTTCACTATACAGTCTGTTGAATAGAGCGTTGCAGGTATCCATCGCTGGCGCCACTTACCGGACTTTTTTTATAAAATGTTTTTTGGGTGGCACGATCGTGACAGTGAAATGACAATTTAAATTTGAATAAATATCATTGACTAATGTTGAATAATATTAATATTTCTCCGAATTATTCTAATTAATCTCTTTGCTCCGGAAAAACTGAACTATCAGGTTTTTTTAAAGTTGTATTTAACTTCTTACAGGTTATTTAAGTTACGAGTTATTTGATTATAAAGTCACTAGACATATAAAGTACCATAATTCATTGCGCCTATATGTTAGAGAGAAAAGAACCTTTATGGACACAATATAGCGGAATTAGGGTCCAGTTGATTCAACTGTAGGCGGTTGGCTACAAAAGTCACTATATTCAGCCAATTTTAGCTGTCAGTGCTGTCATTCTAAATGTAACGAAAACGGGTTTTCCTATCTGGAGACTTTTGGGGATGGCCAGTCCAATTTCTAATAAGACAAGGCCAAAATTCCGTCTCACAGATAACCCACACCTGCTCTTTGGAGCGACCAGCCACTGCTGGAAAGCAAACTTTTTGTTCGGTAGCGATTGGTTTTAGATAATCTAGCCAAACATGCTCTCCAACAGCGTTTTCCTCGGTCAGTCGAAGCAGGGCCGTTAGTTAGCCTAAAGATTGTTGACTTCCCTTCTCTTCGGCTTCCTCTTTCAAGATTGACTTTCTTTTGAAATGACGAAATAATAGAACGACATATTTTACAATTATTTATTGAAAATTTTGAGACTTTGAAATTAAACTAACAAGCTACACGATTAAATGAAATAATAAGAGATTAAAAAAAAAACAATCCAAATCACAAATATCTCAATATATATTTTACAAACTATATTACGTTTAACATAAGCAAAAGTAATTTTACTACAAAATTTATTTAATAAGGGAGAGAGAGAGAGAGAGAGAGAGCGAACGAGTTGCGATTTTTATGTATTTGCATTGATTAGTTTCAAGCGGAATTTTTGAACATCTTACCGGCCGATGTGGGAAACTATAATTCTTCACGCAATCCAAATTTTAGGGCACAAAACTTACACAACACTCACAAGCAAAATTATGCCAAGAAAAAAAAAGGGGGAACTCTTAAATGAATTTATCTCTAAAATCACTGATCACCCCGCGAGGAAAGCTTTTGCTTCCTATATTTTTAAAAGCGTATTATGACTACAAATTCTAAAAAGAGAAGTTTTATTTTTAAGTTTTAGATTCGCCCGACGAAAGAGACGCGTGCTTTTACTTAAGCTTTAACGAAGTCCACGGAATTAATTGCTCAAAACCGCTATGTTAAGGGTTTTTATAAACTCTAGTTGTGACGTCATTTTGCACCGATAACTAGTTCGGCCTCTCTTCACAGAAGGGCGCAAGTATGACCGAAGGCGTTATTTTTCTGACTTTCAGACGACCTATTGATAGCGTAACGTGGGAATTGGCGACCTGTGTTTAGATAACATACATTGGACAAGGTAATAGATAACATACATTGGACAAAGTAATAGATAACATACAAAGTATTACTATGTTATTTTAATTACGCGCCTTTAAACAAAGATTGACTGTTGTCTCCGGCGAGGCAGGCGCTTGCTTTTGCAAATGCCACGGTACTTATCAACTACGCATTAAGTAAATGAATTTAAATTCTCGCATTATACAGGATGGAATTTCGAATTCTTACATAAACTGTTGGACTTAGAACGTTTGGTTATAGTTACTGTTGTATATACTTTAATGTATCACAGTAACGTTGTTTAAATAATTGTACTGGTATGGTACTCAAAGTATCTTTTATTATACTCTTCACATATTTCCATCTGCTTATGGGACCAGGAGAGATAAAACGTAGAGTTAAAGCAATAGAAAAACGCGCAGTTAAGTTTTCATTACATCATGGCGGCATCGTGGTTACCTTCAATAGAAAAATTGACAGGACGTATAATCTACAACGTTTAAATTTAAATTTGACGCCTAAGCTGGACACAATATGGCGGCCAATTGCGGTACTTTATATATCTAATGACTTTAGATTCTAGTGTAACATTCAATTCAATGTAAATTTGAATGATTCGACAGGCCGTATATATAAAAAACACTGCCCAAGTCAGTAAGCTGGTAAGTTTGGATAATTCGACAGGCCCTATAGAGCAAGCTATCAGTCATCAAGCAGATCGTAGTAGTTATTTATTTAAACTATCAACGCGATCTGTAATATTTTTAAAATATTATTCTCTATATCATTTATTACCTATTTTGGATGTTTATAAATAAAAATAGAAGTTATTGTTAAAGCTAACGAGCTGTAATAAGTTGTGAAAACCGGCTCAGCTTTTTTCCAACATTTTACCCAACCCCAGCAAGAAATTGTGTGGGTGATTTATCTCTGAACTAGAAAAATACCATTTCTAATACCTTTAAGATGTTTTGGAGTCGCAAGTTAAGGATATTACAGCAAATATATGAATGAATTCATAATCACCATTTTTACAATTTTTGACGGAGCAAGGACTACTAGACATCGTCAACGACAGCAAAAATACTTGCTTAACTAATAAAATATCAAAATAGTATACAAATATGTTAAACAGACTAAAAAAAAAACATACGAAATGGAATTTAAGGAATAATACACAAGTTTTAAATTTGTAGTCGTAAATGACAAGAAGATGACAAGTATTAACAAGTTTGTCAACAAATCATGTGCAAACCAAAATCATGGCGTCCAGAAAACGGTAATGGCTGCGAATGGCGCTACGGGTAACTGTGATATTACTATCTCGACGCATCCCCGCAGCGCTACTCGTGCAGCGTCGATCCGCAGACTAACAATCACACAGAATAATTATTTCTCTTTATATTTATGACGAGATTCTATACACACATATAATGCCTGTTAGGGGCTATCTTTTGCATCTTCCCAAGTGTAGAAAATCATCAAAATTTTTTTCATGTAAATTGTCCTGAGTTTTTTAATGCTTACTCCAATATATTTTCTAAGTACGCTGTATCTAATACCTTTGTAATTAAATTATGTCGTGTCCTACTACGAATTTCGCTTTTTTTTGAGCATTTTCTCTCTCTGGGTTTTCATTTCATGTACTTTCACTTTTACAAGTCAAATCAACTTGAGGTTTCTTTCCGCAATAAAAATTCTATTACCCCAATGTAAAACCGGCGGCATTAGGTTAACAGTAATAAAATTCTATTTTAAAATTTATAATCCAGTTTCAAAAGAGTAATAAAACCCTACTAAATTTTAGGGTTTATTTCCGGTCTTTTATAACGCGCACCTATCATTAATTGCAATAGCAAATTAAAAACTATTAAACAATAGTGATTAAAACATTCACACAACTTTTAATGCAGTTATATGTAGTGTCGGACACCTACAGAATATCACGAATTTCAATTTGGTCCATTTTTACGCTTGTAATTAAAGCGAAGCTCAAGTTAGTCCGATTTGAAATTCGTTCTCCTGGCATATGTTTCTGGTTTCATATACACTACGTAGAACCAAGTAAACCTAATTGTAATTCAAGCTAAGTTTTGCAGAAAATCATGAGTAAACGACGTAGTTACTTATGCATGCAAAGTTACGTCGAGGGGTAATGACTTCAGCGAGTTGTCGAGAAAATTGTTATGAAAACTCGTAATAGGTCCGGTAGGATTACAACGCCAAAGAAAACGAAGAAAATGTTTTATAGGAGTAGCGATGACAGCTTTAATATAAATTGGTTGACTCAGGCAAAGCGATGTTTAAAATTCGTAATTAGTGGAATACGAAGCTAAGAGAACTACATATTTATACATACGTATTCATACGCACCTAGTTATATTTCAAGCTTCGTTTGTTTACAAATGTATCTGCTTGTATAGTGCTGATACATGTGATATACTATTTAATTGCTCCAAAGGAAAATCACGTAGTGAATATATGAAACATGCAGTCGAAATTCGTTACTGGTATTCCCAATACCAAAACTTTATTTGTTACACTTTCATCTTCGTGTTTTTTTTGTAAATATTTATTAAAGCGAATTTACTAAAGTAACCTTAGTGGCATTTAATTAGTATATTTTTGTGTACTCGATGTTTAATCTTATGGAAAAATAAATCGTTTTGGTATATTTATTGACTAGTTAACTTTCGTTGCTTTTTTTGGGATCTTTTTCAAGCGTATTTTTTACAATTAGGTATAAGTTAGTTGTAAATTACTGTCAACGAATACTTTAAGCATAAAGTGATTTATTTTTAATTACACTAGGAAAAACCAAGGTACAATAACATGAATAAAAAATCAAAATTTGAAATTTGGAAGGTTAATGTTAAAAATTAAACAATTAATAAAAATAAGCAAGGACCCATATAAACGTAGTTAGTCATATTTTTTTCCATCCTAACTAACATTTGTAGTCGTTGGAACATAGCCAGTGTGAACTTAGTGACTACCAAATAGCAAAGTAACATAAAATCACGCCCTGACAAACTGCACTTTGCTGTGGTTGCCTGAATATTGAGCAATCGAAGAAAACGAAATAGCCTATAAGTTAACGAGAAAGAGATCAATCACCTCATATATAGACCTAGAATCTGTTCTAGGAGTGCCTAAAAATACAGCACGAGAGCAGATATTGGGACAAAGAGAAACCAAAAAACGCTGAACTAATACAACCAGACAAATTCATGGTGAGAGTCCATCAAACAAAGAGCTACTGCAGCTTAGTAGGAATTATCTTTGCATCGTAACAGATCTTCTAACAGAAGACTGTACTCTGAAAAGACACCTGCAGCAAATTGGGATGAGTACTGGAGATACGATCTGCAGATTGCGTAATACGATGACAGAGAACCCATACCACATCCTATGTAAATGCGAGGCTTTGCACGCAAGAAGACAGACAATTTTCGGCAAGGGAAAAATGAACCCAGGATGACTTCGATCAACGAGCCAGAGATCTGTACAGTTTAGTCCAGGGTACTAGAACCCTGGTGGTATAATTTAATGGGTAAGAAAAATGGGAGACTAAATACAAGAAGTGAAGAGGCTGCAGTGTTTTCGGAGCCTCCATGTTAGACGGCCCCACAACAAATAAAGAATGGCGTCCATATTACGTCTATCAGATGACAGTAATGTTTAATAAACGTCCACTTTACGTCATCTGAATACCCCTTTAGTTGAACTATTACAAGTTTTAAATAACTTCGATTTGGAAATTGTCCATTTAGGCGTCTGCCTAAGTTTTTCAATCGTTGATTTAATATTTTTAATACAGTACTAAAAAAAACTCAAATTTCAAACTTAAATAATCATCCAACTAGCGTTATAAATAATATTTACACGAAAAGATTATATAAATTTCCACAGATATGGAGCTCAAATGTCCGAAAAAAATCAATAAAATTTTACTCCATATAACATTAAAGTTGCTCACCGAAATCATAACAATCTACAGCATCTATATACTAAACTAAAAGACATTACCTCCACGCAAAAACAAACATGTAGTACATAGATAAAATACCATGCAATAATTGTGATAGCGTACACATAAGGCAAACTATGCAGCATCTGTCAGATCGTATTAATGGTCGTAAATATTTAAATAATGTTACAGCACTTAAAAAGCATAAACAATGATAATCATTCTTCAGTTATGAACAAACCAAAATATTAGGTACATAAAGAAAACCAATATAAAGCAAGAATTGTTTTAGAAATAATGCAAATCAAAAAACATGATAATTCCATCAGTAACAGATAAAATAGTACAAATTTTTCAAACATATATTATCCCGTATCAGAAATTATTTAGTAACAACATTTCCACTTAACTCTATAAATTTTTTCAAATAATGCATATATAAAACATACATATTTCTTATTTTACAATAAAAAAACAGTGCCACATACCACACACTCTACTTTGCATTGAGCACACATTCATATAAAATCATTCCACGATGAAACATAAGTTCAAAGATAAGATTTAATAAATAATTTCAACGTTTAGAAATTTTGATTTTAAGCTTAAGATATAAAAAATAATATTATGAAAATAAGTAAATTTTAATTTTTTGACTAATTAATTCTCTTCTAAAGTTTAATGTAAGATGTTTATATAATTTCATTCTCATGTCATAAAAGTTCAAATGTAATTATAATTTATTATAATATAACTAAATAATTGTTATTACAGATTAATTTTCATTGTTTTAATTTCTTATGAAAAAGCAAGATGTATACATCTGTAAAACGTCTGAGATAATAAACTTCAAAATTATTTAGATCATTTTATTCCATTTCCGACAATACCAAGATAACCTAAAATTAAATTATATATACTGCACGAGCCACATTTACTACCAACAAAAGCGTGCGTTTCATGCATATAAGAACGTATGGATGGAACGTATGTTTGGAGTTTGGATGCCTCCTGCGGTATAACTTATCTATACATACCATTTAAACTTGCCAAACTTGTCAACAAATTTTCTCTGACTGCTTCCATTGCGTTCCGATCACAAAAGACCCAAAGTTCTCCTCTTAGAGTTGCCTTGCTTTTGTATTGTGTAAAAAAAGCGTAATAAACATTTTAAACTAGGTGCTAAAACAATTTTGGGCATATTTCTTCCGAGTTAATCAGATATTCAATTCCTACGGGTTAAGTTTTATGGTATGGGTGCACAATTGTAAATACATTCTTGAGAAAGTTATATAGCACTTAGAATTAATAGCACCTATAATTATTTAATTGATGATTAAGAATAATAAAGTACTTTAGGTAAATTGTTTTCCTTATAGTACGCGTATGAAATAGCATGGGAGTTTGACTTCACAACGAAGAATTTTTTTTGATTATTCTTTTCCGCAATAGAAAGTCCCTCTTTCTAAACTGCCCAATTTGTCGTTATATCGATCTAACAGTTTAGCGAATATGGTTGTTCAAACGGAAATTTTGTAAAACTGGCGGACTGCTGAAAAGTTTACTAAACAACCATAATCGAAACATTTCCAATTTAACATATCGTTGTATACACGAGAACATATTTAAAAAACGATTGCTTTGTTATTTACAGGGTCTCGAGTTGAAAGGTCAGATGGTCTACTGCCCCGAATCCGATTCTATGCTATTTATGGGGTCACCGTTTATAGATGGACTGGAAGGACTAACAGGAAGTGGTCTCTTTATATCAGATATTCCACTGCACGATGCCACGAGAGAAGTTATTCTCGTAGGAGAACAGGCCAGAGCACAGGTGAGCCTGCATGTGCATACTAAATCAATACACCGAATTGAGTTTATATAATGGAAAAGAATATTTTATCACAATAATTTTCACATTCTATTTACGAAGTTTGTAGAAACATGCATATGCTTAGAAATTAACACTAATCACTTGAATCACAATTTTCATTTCTTTAGCTTGTGTTGTAATAGTTATTTCAATTTAGTTCGTTTCAACTTAAAATATAAGGGGGGAAGGAAGCGATAGCTTCCGTATTTATATTCATAAATTGACGTATTAACATTGAATTTTATGGAGAAATAAAAATAGTTTATTTTCATAGAAATAAGAAGACAACATATTTGACAATACAGAATACAAAGTAAAAATATAGTTAGCTTTTTACCACCTTGCTAATCCTTGATTAAATTTGGAGTCATCAGCGTTATTTCTTATTTTATACTACTTATAGAAGTCACGTTATTTCTAAATATATGCCCTGCATAATAAGCTACCTACAGCTTTTGAGAAAAAGAAGGTAGGTACACCTTTATTAATTAAAATGCACAATTTATAAAATCCAAAATAGAGGATTATTCCGACACGGTAACATTCTAATATTCACAGAACAGAGAGACTTCCAATATTTAAAGTTTATGCATGGAAAAATAAAACCCGGAAAAAAACCTTAAATATTCAGACGCCAGAGGTAAACATTAAATACAGACATACCGACAGAAAGGTTTCCTTCATTGAAAGCAAATACTTTACATCAGTTATCAACTTTTCATTTTAATGCAGTTAATAACATAAAGGAATAATTGACAAACACATTTTTTAAATACATTAAATGATAAAACGCAGTATTACGAAATATTATGTATTTCTTTTTTAAATAATTATTTTCATATAAAATGACATAGCAGCAGTGGCGGTTTCTGTATAGGATGCACATGAGCACGTGAACCCCCTAAACAAATCCTCAATTACAAACTAATAAAATCGATCGAATAACTCGATCTTAATATATTCGTGAAATATAACGCAGCAAAACGAATAGCGAGCAAGCGACCGACGACGGAGCACGTGCGCCGAGTAGGCGGGACTACGTTGATTTTATCCAATGCCTAGCCGCATAAAGGACATAGCGGAGGTGGGGAGGGATACGGCAGATTCCGTATGAACGGTGCACAAATTGAGTGTGCTCCTGTGCTCGCTTTCGTTGCGTTTTCGGGTCACATTAACAAATCAATCGACATCAACGTTCAGATATCGTGTTTTAGGGATACACTATATTATATATGTTTTGTTTATGAATGACTCACCGTTCACAGGTCGTAACTACCATAAGAACTAATACTGTTTGTTGGTGACAGTTTTATAATGAAACCAAAGGTTCGTAATTATTTTATTTATTAAATAACATACTGCTGTAGTTTTTTATTTAAAAAAAAACAATTATCTGAATAAATTTCTTAATTTAATGTTATTTTCATTTGAAAGTTGTTTTGATGTTTTAGGATAACGGTGTATTTCTTTATACTTAGTTAGGTTTTAACAGAATTTTCGTGAGTATATATAACATTATATTATTTATTTCACTATTGCTATATTTCTCCGTATTGGACGGATTTGTTTCCAGGTTTTTTTGTTTGTTTTCTGGATCTCTGCTTCGTACGTGCGAGCGAGAGAGCCAGTGAGATATAAATATCGGGGTGGCTCACATGTGTTGTTTTCTTTTGCTTGGAATTTAAAAATTTTAATATATTAATCTATTAATTTGTTGCTGATATTAAGCCAGTGCTCAATGTTTAATCACACTCGTGCAGTTTAGATGAGTAATTAATACAGGTCTGCATTAAATTTAGTTTTATATTTTAGTTTAAGTATAAGAAGATTTTCAAAGAATTGTAGATGATAAAAGTTGATATAATTAACACAATAATCATGGTTGTAACAATTTAAATACTTAGTGTTAATTTATAAATATCTTAAAATTAACTTTGTAAAAAAAAAGGAAATTAGACAATATATTTGTTAAAATAAACCATCTATTTTATTTAAAACACTGATTTAAATTTTCGTTTGAGATACTTCATCTACAGCAATACGTTTATTAAACCCGCGCACATAAAATCACAAACTTAAACTCGTAAATCCTTAACTGTTCTCAAAAAGCGTACATTTCCCTCAAAGATATAAATAATAATTGATTTTTTTAGAAAAACAAAAATAAATTGGCAACAGCGCAGCCGCAGTTAAAAACTACGCCGCATCGTTATACCCCTCTGCAAAAAGCCGCTACTAATGCGCTTTGGTGCAGCCGACAAACAAAAAAGAAAATATATAGTACGTAAAAAAGTAATAAAATGATATATACAGTACGTAAACAAGATAATGAAATGCACACAAAACAAACAAAGTAGTACTGTAAGTAAACACTAAACAATATATAAACAAGAACTATGGATGCGAACAGTTTTACTGTGCAATATTTGAAAGACAATTTTAATTAATTTGGTTAGTTATGAACAAAAAATTCAAGTTAAAAGTATGGGCAGACCAAAACCAGAACTTAATTTGACGCAAACTACAAAGGGAAAAGTTAGAGACTTTAAAAGAAAATTTAAGAAGGACTTGTACGAAAAAAATGATTGGATTTTAGTTAAAAATTTGCATGTTCTTGATTTTGTGAACACCTTGCGTTTCCGACCACGAGCCGCCACTGCACAGCAGAGATTATTAATTGCATGTAAAATACATGGTTTTCAATATTTCAATGGCTGTCTGAATATTTAAAGTTTTCACATTTTTATTTTCGATACAAAAACACAGTTTATATTTACGCAGAGATCTTATCGTTTTAATTAAAATTCCCTTTGGAAATTTAATTATGTGGGTCTGTCAAATCAATGTTAGAACGTTACCGTGTCGGAGTAATCTTCCTATTTACATCTTGTGACTTGTGCATTCCAACATAATTAGAGTGTAAGTACCTTTTATGTACTTTAGGAAAATATTAAAAGGCATATATAAAAATGCATGAAACTTGTAATTAGTGGCAAAGGAAACATAGGAGTTACATGCAAAAGTCATGCAGGAAATACGGGAAACTATTAATCTGAAAACGTAGGTACATACCTCATAAAATTAATGAATTGTAAACAGTGGATACATTTTCGAATGCAAAAAACTGCGTAAAACCCAAGTATGTGAACTGCGTGTGCGAAGGCATTTCTATTTGCAAATGGATATTTTGTAAATGTACGGCACCTATATACTATTGAACAACTTACATAAATAAAGATCAATATTTATGTACCTGTAATGACCTATTAGGCGGTTAATTGTGTCTAAATATAATAGGAAACAAACAGTAAGCAGAAGTAATAGGTTGCTACGAAGCAAACTGCTATTTTGTAACAGCTAACAACCGTTAACAGTTTATAGCAGCTATTCAATATCAAAGGAAGCTGCTACCTAATCAGTTTCCTGATATAGTAGGCAAGTGCGAATGTTGTACAACATACATGTATATTCGTAGCAGCAAAGCAGTGTATAAAATGTTTCTAAATACGTTGTACGTAAAGTTTCTTGTTTGCACATATTCACACGGCCTTCTCGTTTTCAATTCTAAAAAAGTTCCATACTTCTGAGGTTTTTCGTTTTTCCATTCTGTTTGCCATCTGCAGATATGTCATATTTTAGTATACTAAATTTTACAAATACCTTTCATATACTAGGATGCACGAACATCCCATCCCCTTAAGTAAATAAGAGAATATACAGAATTCTTTAACAACTAAATAGAAATATTTTTTCTGCAAGCCTAGGTGGAAACAATTTTATTCCAAGTAATAATAAAGTAATAATAGTAATTCTGTGTAACAACCCCACACAATGTAATTTTGCTGATTAGTTTTCCTAGTTTCTATATAGATTTTGCTTAAGAAGTACCTATGCAAAAACACATAATACATATAATTATAAAGACTCGATAATTATGAAACATAACCACCCAGAAACTATAATTCCTTCAAAAAATTATGCTTTTTCATTTATTAATCAATTATTAATATTAGTAGATCATCATTAGTTAAACAACATAACACAAAACAAAAATATATGTACATATATGTGTGTATATACAGCTAAAACCGAATCAACCCCAAACACTAGATACATCGTGAACTACCGGCATCGCAAAAATCAGAGTGGGACGTAATATCTATCACTCGAGTAGGTGAATAAGCAGTAGTCATATAGGAGCTGCACAGAGAGGCAGTATGTGTTACCGTTAGGCAGACGCATTCATGCCATTATTTATTACATCTACTTATTGGTGTATTTCTGTTATAATTAGTTAGATCCTGTATTGATTGTACATTTTCATTCACACTTGTTTAGCTAGGACTAATATTGTTCCCTTTAATCATTAATCAAGTTCTAATTACAGTTTAGCCCGAGATATTTTCATTACTTGAAATCAGACTACTTTGGTACGTTTCGTATCGTCGCTTCAGCCAGCATAAGAGCGGCGCGCTTCGGGAATATTCGGGTGTTCGCATTTAGAGTAGCGCGTACGGTATAAAGCTAGTTACATACATACATATGTATCTTGAACAAATTAAATGCGAATTGAAGCTTCACAAATCTTCGATTATTTATGCAACCGAAACTACAAGTTCTACGTACCGAGCAATGCATAATTCTGAATTGTTTGCAAATAATTTTTAATTGCTATTTCAGTGAACTGTAATTTCGATTGCATTAATAATCCAAGATTTGTGGAGCTTAGATTCGCATTTAATTTACTAAAAATGATATACGTATCTCCACTCGTTACTGTATCAAATTGTGCATATATAGATATTCAGCGAATAGCGGAAGCAATAAGACAGTTTTCTTCCACTTTTCAATAAGATAATAGAAGCTGTGTGCAAAGTTGTAGAAAAAGTGTATATACCGCTATTTGTGGAAAACAGCTACAAAAAGTAACAGCTTTTTAAACTGCTAACCAAAAGTAGCAGAAGCAGGTTGTAGCTGCTAACGTAAAAAAGCAATTTAGTACATCATTAGCAAACTGCACTATGTGCACTGAATTAAAAATAGGCCCTGAAATAATGACAAAAATTCTTCACATCAAACAATACATTAAAATTGGTAAAAAAAAAGTGAGTTCATCAAATCAACGAAAAAGATTTTCATTTCATCATTCATTGTATTAACGAAATCAAAATCATGAACGTGAAACAATAGTTTGTTTAGCTCAATGAAATATGTTATTGGTGTAACGAACACCAATTTCATTTTAACGACTTTACTTGGTTTACTGAATGACCGCAAATTATCAATTTAATGTACGTACGACCTCCAGTAGATGAATGAAGAAAGGCATTAATAGAATGAATATTATTTGTTGATATGCTAATTACAAGTGGTTAATTTAATGTATATTATTCATAATCCTAATAGGTTTTACGTATTGTTATAAACCTGTACCTAATTAAAATAATGAACTTAATTCATTGATACAATAGACGCACTTCAATCACTCAATTCCCTGTTGAGTAAGCGTTTGTAGCCTTACTTAGCACTTCATTTAGATTGCAGTAAGAGCAATATTAAAATTAACAAAATCGATATTTAGGCGATTACTAGCAGAAGTAGAAGCGTCAAAAGAAAAATGCCTAAACAATTGACCGTAAAAATGTTATCATGGTCAATTGTAGAGGAGTCGCCATATAAGCAGGCACCTTTCATCAAGGTATGTTATCTGTTCGTTCGTACAATAAATTGCAAACCATTAAAATAACGAGACGATATCATTTAGTTACTTTATTGCGTTCATATGGTGAATAACTTTATGAAAATTGTACGTAAAAATAATAATTTTTAGTAGACAGTTTTTTTATCTTGAGACAACGGAATATCTTTAAAACACTGCATCAAATCAAAAAAGATCTTAATAAGATTTGTTATAATGTAGGGGGCTCACTGAATGGTGCCGAACTCGATCCCTCCTCACCCCCCAACCCTCAGAGTGGGAGGGGGTCAACCACTTTGAAATCTTAAATAGAAACCCCCATATTGTATTGCAGATTCGGATTCTACGCCATCAAGTATGTAGTTTTTGTTTGAAACTTTTTTTTCGATTCGTAACAGATTGTGCTGTAATCGCAAAAAACCTGATTGTGAACGTTTAGAAAAGATACACAAAAAAGAGAAGTAAGCAAACATGATTTTGTGTTTTGTTTTATTTTAACAAAAACTAACATTTCAAAAAGCCATGTGTTCGAAACTGTGCCCCTTCACTTCGATACATTTATTTATTCGCAATTGGAATGCTATTCAACGTTACAAAACCGTACTTTATTCAGTACTTGACAAGCTGTGAATACTTACACATTGTCAGATCCCCATTTAGATTATTAATTATTCATCCAATACAAATTAGTTATTGAATATTTGAACAGTAATGGAAGCTATAACATTACAAGAGACCATTGAAATGATTCTCTATGGAGAAAGTCGTAGGAATATCGATGATGTTAATCTTTATTCACAACGTTTTCCCGGCAAAGGTGCGATCGCGCGCTTCTTTTTACCGAGTCGTTCAACAGTTCTCTAGCGAAGGAACTGTACAGCCAAGAAAACGTATCGCCGAAAAACAATTGCTGGAGAAAATAATGAAATTGCGGTATTAGCAGCATGTTAAAATAAAAAAAAAACACAAAATCATGTTTGCTTGCTTCTCTTGTGCTTCTGTTTTTTTTGTGATTACAACGCAATCTGTTACGAATAGAAAAAAAAGTTTCAAACAAAAACTTTGCAATACAAAATGGGGGTTCCCATTTAAGATTTCAAAGTTGTCCTCCCTTCCACTCTGGGGGGAGCGAGGTGGGGGATCGAGTTCGGCACCATTCAGTGAGCCCCCTACATTATAACAAATCTTATTAAGATCTTTTTTTTGATTTGATGCAGTGTTGTAGAGATACTCCGTTGTCTCAAGATAAAAAACTCACCCTGTATATTCATATTAACAAAATTATTTATTGAACGTATGAAAATATAGTTACCGTAACAAATATTATTCATGGACAGTAAAATCATTTGCTATAATAATCAAAACGATTTTATTCGATTAATGAATCTTGTTATTGGTTAATCAAAGATTGTAAATAATATTTTATCATAACTATAACACAATTCGTTCTGTCGATGAAAATTCACTCAATAAATGTAGATTATTGATATTAAGACCAGTATTTTTGTCACTGACAAAAATGCTGATGCATCAAAACCTTACATTTAACAAAAAAAAAAATAGGTGAGGACTGTTCCCCGCTTTTGGTTTCGCCGCAGGGAACAGTTAGGACAATTTAAACGCAGCATAGGTATGTTGACAGCAATATTGCCCGAGGTTATGTTAAGATTATGCAAAACGAACAGGAGGATAATTCACCACTTTTATTTTACGAATCATTTACATCTTTCGGCCTAAAAAGTATTCCAAATATTTAAAGGTAACACAAAATAAAATTAAAGGAGTTATAGTAATAAATAGTTAAGGAATTGTCGGAAAACAAGAATGATTGAAATCATGGATTGAGCAAAACAGTACGATGGAAGTCGAAAATCAAAAAATCAAGGTTTATAGATTAGCAATATGCGCTTATGATCATTTGTGAAAACGAATCAAGGGAGACACTTGGCCGACCTGTTTAGTTTTTCATTATAGTTTTTGTAAAAATGAACAGACCTTTATATTAATTAAAGATATATTAATAGGTATTGTACATAATTTTATTGACACATTGTTTTGTTATAATTATAAATTTAAATAACCTGAGTGAGATTTTACAGCTGTTGAATATTCTCTGCGTATACATAAGCAAAATATATTCATGCATATACATTGTTATGTTTCATTTAATTTGTGACAATAGCACGATGTCTCGTTTGTTTATTACGAGTTCAGTAAAAGAGCGTTTGCAATAATGAACGACCAACATTTCCGCTGCACTAAATTCAAATTTGGCAAATCCTGCATGTAAATCTGTATTGAACGGGCTCGTAAAATGCATGTTGCAATTCCCGTTCCAATATTCTGTTTGACACATCAAGACAATATGTAAACATTTAAAAAATTACTTAAAAATGGAACATGTTCAGCTTTTATACTTTAAAGATCGAAGCAAAAATAGGTCATCCGCGCACAATATGGAGATGTTCGTCTAATATTGATAAATATTGTTTCATTTTTCGACCTACTTGGCAACGCTAAAGTGCAATATATCGGAGCATCTCTTATAGTGTTTGAACGGATTTATGTTTTCGGCATAGACGTGCATTGCTTTACCAAACCACGCGATATTCCTCCCCATGTTCAAAATGGTTTCTTTTGCTAATCTTCTTAAACTAAATTTTAGTTTCTACATAGCATTGACACAATGTATGTAAAAAGCTTTCTTCTTAGAAAAGACATCAAACACTGCAAGGAATATTTAAAAGAAAGGTTTTCATTTAATTTAACGCTTTTATGATGAATTCGAAAAGTCATTAAAGTGCCAATAAAATACTTTTGGCTCAGCTTCGGACGGGCTCATTAATTCTATAAATGCTAGTTATTATGTTTTATTGTTTTACATAAGGAGGATTTTCATAATTTTTCAAAAAATTATGAAAATATTATTCAAAAACGTGGAGAAACTTCACCTTTGATTCCTTCCTATTCGAAAACGTAATATCAATGCTACTATTTTCTATTAGCTGCAATAGTAGAATTGGAACAAATGTTCCGGAGTTTTAAACTATTCATAGGTATTGTAAATAATGGATTTAACAGAAATGTATCAAAATACCTACGATAATTAGTTCCAGAGTAGGAATTTGTTTATTTAGAAGAGTTTGCTATTTTGTTTAGTAACAATGGTTTAGCTCATGCTCCATTCAATACTTCTGTGGTCGATTAAACCTATAATAAAGGCTCTACTCCGATAAGGCATTAAAAAGTGCCCCTAAATTATACAGCGCTGAAATTAAAGCGAATGAGTGAGTACTTCTGTCACACATTCTGTAAATACGAAAAGTTATCCCAATCGATGCCACCCCATTCGAGATATTAGCACAAGGGTAAAAAAACTGAATATTTTTTTCTTAGAAATTGCTTAAACTATCACGTTCAAAAAAATATATAAGTAAATACTGATTATGAGGATCTCCAAAAAAATCAGGGACTAATTCCGTTCACTCAATTCAAAGTTATTACTACTTTCCCCTTTTGAGAGGTGTTTTTTTGAGTTTGGTGTAAGGTGTCAAGTTGGCTTTTTGTTGTACCAAACTGTATACCCATAGGTTTACTATATATTTTTTCGTTTTTTTTTTTTGTGTAGTAGAACATATAAATAAAAAATAAAATCGCTTTGAATAATCTTAGTAGGAACAATTTGTTATTGGTTATTTAGGGTCAAAATAATTATTCATCTATAAATTTCAGGATTATTTGTATGGGTGTTTCAGCACTGAAATATAGCATATTGTAACAATAAAATAATATTTAATTCCGTGCACGCAATTCAAAGTAATTATTACGTATTTTCACTTTTTGAGGGGTAGTTTTTTTTGAGTCGAGTTTAAGGTACCAACTTGACTTTTTATTATGCAGGAATATGTATATATTTGATAACAAAAATACTCCAAACTGTGGTACTGGTAATGCTGTAAACTTCTCCTAAACCCCTCACCACAAACTGCACTAAACTGGACGTACGTTTCGATAGTCAAAGCTATCATCATCAACAGAAACACTGAACTAAGAAGAAGATGAGTTCAGTGTTTCTGCCAATGATAGCTTTGCTATCGAAACGTACGTCCAGTTTAGTGCAGTTTGTGGTGAGGGGTTTAGGAGAAGTTTACATGTATATATTTGGGTTTATTATATATTTCTTCAAGTTCTTTGAGTGAAGTAGAACATGCAAACAAAAATCTAAAATAATTATTCATCGATTAAGTACAGGATTATTTATATGTACACACATTTGAACCCAGTACCTATAAAAGCATCGACATATAAAAAAAGAGTGCTGGAACAATAGAATAATATTTAATCCATATACGCAGTTCAAAGTTATCAGTATTTTCTCCTTTTTAGGGGGTGTTTTTTCAAGTTCGGTCTAAGAATGCAAGATGATTTCTTGTTACGTATAAGTATATTTATGTGGTACAATACATATATTTTTGTATGATATAACCTATTAATATAACTCTTAATTTCTGTTAGATATTTATTGTTCTAGTAATAACATATTTTATCCATATTTGTTATTGCAGCAAGCTGTGTATTTATAGTTGTTATAATTTACTTAATGTTGAACAAACCTTCTATTTGTATTTTACTTTGTTCTTACTGCCAAATAAGTATATACATTTGTCACATTTTGTTAATCAATGCTCTTGGATTAGCTTAAATATGACAGTTATTTTATTGTGAGAATTCCGTGACTATTGTTTAATGTAATTTCCCCATGTAGAATAAATAGTAGTACTGCAGAAAGTAAGTGCAAAATATGTCCTCACGAAATCGTAATGTTTGCTAATAAAAACAGCTGCAAGAAAAAAACTTAATAATAATAATAATCGGCGAAGCTTGCAAAAAAGCAGGTTTTTCAGTTTATATATCAGATAAGTAAATAGTAAAGAATTTATTTGGGAAAGAAACTGAAAAAAGAATATAGTAAACGCAAATGCAGGCATTCATATACAACAAAAAAATAGGTTAGCACTTTAAACTCAACTCAAAAAAAAAAAACAGTCTAAAAGAAACTTTGAATTGCGTGCACGGAACTAAATATTACTTTATTTTATATTGTAAATATATATTAATAATAAATGTAATATGAAAAAATATATTATATAATAATGTATTATTTTTTATTATTTATTCTTACAAAATCTTTTTTTATAACTCGATGCTTTGATAACTACTAGGGCTAAAAAGTATAACATATAGATAATCCCGAAACCCATTGATGTTTTTTTTTTGAGAGTTTATATTTTATTTGTGTGTTGTACCACACCGAAAGAACTTAAAGAAATATATAATAAACCCAAGCGCATACATTATTATTTATTAAATAACAAAAAGTCAAGTTGGCACCTTAAACTCAACATAAAAAAACACCCTTCAAAAAGGCACAATAATAATAACTTTGAGATTGAGTAGGGCATATTTATGATCGACTTTAGAGCTATCGTTTTTTGACTAACAATATACCCTAAATAATGTATTACTTGAATAGAAAAACGGCAATTTTGAGCAGATAGTTTATTCTCATAAATCCATAATTCAAATCAGTTACGTTTCGATCAACACGTTGGCCTTCTTCAGATTATAATTATTAAATCTAAATTGTTACAAAATAATGTAAAGAAAAAAAAATAATAATGAGAGAGGTTACCTGTCGAATTAATTAATAAGAAAGTCAAAATCATTAAAATTGAAATCATAAAGGTGATTTTTTTTAACAATACTAGTCATTGCTACAACTAAAATAAATGTAACGGACGCTATACCACTATAAAATTAAGCTTAACATATGTACGACAGAAAGGGAGCGAGTGATCAAACGCAGCACGGAGCCGCTAGAAAACATTTTTTCCTTTTCCAACTTTTTCCTTATAAAGGATAAAAATATAACATGATGCGAAGATACGGTGAATACAGTGGTGTACAAATATTAATAAAGTAACAATAAAATATATGGGGTTCTTAAGGATGGAGTAAGCAAGAATATAATTTCATATATAAAAAGACTAATTTGAAATAAACAAAACAGAATGTATTGCAATGTACGCAATGTATTACTGTCGTTGAATGAAAATCTATATGATAAGTACTATATTTTGCTGAAAGAAAAATATAATTTATCGAATTCGACGCTAAGTACTATCTTTTCCAAACTTTTATTCCTACAAATTATCTGCCTTTATTATATATAAGTTATTCGAAGATCGATACTTACAATTTTGTGAACAAATAACCCCGATATGGAGAATTACTTGAATTTTATTCAAAATATTTTTTTGAATGAATCCACTATGTCCTTAATTACAAGTAGTATAACTTTTTTTTACAGATTATTATCGATGCGTTATTTTTCCCGAATTTTATATTGCAATATATGCAATAACATTTACATATGCATGTACATAGAAAAATATTAAGAATATTGAGATTGCAGCAGATTATTCTACGGCCTTTGCCAACTAAACGTACTCTAGTTTTACATTTAAATAGGATGCTAGATAGTAACACCTGCCCATAAGATTCTAATTTAAAAATCTAATTTTTGTCCCAATATGCTACGTTTCGCATAACTTCTTTTCTACTCTATTCACATATATGCACATGTTGCATAATAGAAATTTTCCGAATACGAAATGTATCCGCGCTTATGAGTAGGTCGCTTGCTTTCCAACAGTAAATCAGTTTCTAACGTTATATTAAATTGCTGGCGCTACTTACTGGACTATAGTTTGAGCGTCCAAAGTTTCAACTCTCGTCGTTCAAAATCTAAACCCCTGTCACCATAAGTCGAAAACTTGGAGAGATAGTCCAGAAATTTATTGGCAGGCTCGAAGGGGTCACATCAAACAGATATACGAGAATTGTTAAACAAAGTTAAGGTGACAGTTAATTGAATGTACCTTATTATATCACAATGAATAGGCGAATTGCTTACAGGTTGAACAACATTATTAGTTTACTTCTCAATGAATAATGATGAATCATTCTCATAGCATATCCTATAACTTTTATTCCCCAGCATACGTATAATAATTAATTAAATAATTGTATATGGCAGTCATAGGGATTAGAATTCATTTACTTCCAAAGATTCTTCCGAAAATGTCAATTTTAGAGCTATATTTAACTTATATTTTTCTACATTTCAATCAATTAATTGGTGTTTTAGCGCAAATTTATCGGCTGATATCAAACCACTCGGATTTATGTTCAAATTCAGAACATGTTTATAGCTTTAAAATTTGCAATTTATCAAAAATCTTAATTGGTGAAATTAGTGAGTTTTTTAAACTGACAACTGTCATACAAAATTATTCAATCCATGAAAGTATACAGTATGTCCCTAGATGGATCTAACTATACTTATTCATTATTTAGTTTTTATTTTTAATGAATTAAGCATTGTTTATAAAAAGTTTTACTCACTTTAAAAAGTCTTTTGTGATAACCCAACTGTTGCTTAAACTTGAAAACGTGAATCTTGTTAAGAGGAAAGTAACCATTATTGAAAATATACATATATCGGCTCCTCGTAGACGATGAAGGCGGTTATGTCCATCCTTTTTCAGCTGTTCTGAAAGCAAATAAAACAACAAGTAAAAAATTTTGGCCATTCGACTGACTCGTTATCTCTAATATCCCCTCCATTCACAATCCGCATCATTAACCCTACCAATTCTTCATAAATATGATTTAAAATTACCATGACCTGTTATTAATTCTACCGCTACGACAAACTAACCCTCATTTTTCTAAAGCGCGTAACATTACCGATAAATTACAGATCAGGGGAGGATGTCAGCATATTAGAAAGGCTGATATAATTTTATGGGTAAACGAAATCTGAGATTAAATACAAAAAGCTAAGAGATCGCAGTATTTCCGGAGGCTTCAGGTTCCCACAGGAAAAAAAAATGGTTATATAAAAACTACTGTAGGTAACTAAGTAGGCGTCTAATGCATTCGTAGAGTTTCTGCACTTAAACCCTCAACATCAGTGTTTCTCGGTAGAGATGTAAAAACTGTATTCAATGCGGAAACTTTTCTTTCATTTATTTTAGTGCCTCTGATAATAAGCGACAAATTTTGGGCGCCACGTTAAACTTTAGGACTAGGTTTAAATTTGGCGAAGTTATAGGATTTTGTGTTTGTTGTGAATTCCAACTGAAAGTAGGCTTATAACAAATTAAAACAAAAAAAACCTTTTTTATCTCTAACAGTAATATTTGCCATTGCGGAGGAAAATTAACACCTTCTTAATGCCATTTTTCATCTTCTTTTCAAAAAAATTTATAAGACGTTCCGGTCCTCTTCGGCCATCGAGTTCCCTTAGTTATTAGTTAGTATAGTTTTTTGTATTAATAAAATTTCTTATTACTATATTTTGAATGAATACGCTTTGAAATTTGGTAGCTATGAAATGTCAAACTATCGAACATTTCAATTATACAATGCTTTTATTGGATCTTTGGATACACGTCATTATCTTGTTTCTTTTGATTAGAGTACTCCGAGAAAAATACTCGACGTGATATAATAATAATAATACATTCATTCAATGAATTGTCATCGATAGAACGAAATGTGTCATTGTTGTAATGTAATATTATTTACAATCTTTGATTAAATAATAACAAGATTCACTGATGAAATAAATTAGTTTTCATTATTAATATAATAAGAAATTATTGTACGTTAGTCCATAGACAATATTTGCTATGGTAACTATATTTTCATACGTTCAATAAATAATTTTATTAATAATATGAATATGAACGAATATATATTGTCATTTTTCAATAACAATTTTCATAAACTTATTCACGATATGAACACAATAAGGAACTAAATTATACCTTCTTCGTTAGTTCAGTGGTTTCCAATTTATTGCGGTGATCGAATACTTACGCCGCGATTCTTGACTGACAATGAGTGAAAGTTTGGCGCTTGGTCCCTAGAGAGCGTGCATCTAAATCATTTCAGACACAGTACTGATGAAAGTAAATTTGCTCTCGGAGGAACGCTAAAGACCCTTGATAGACAAAAACTCACATTTCTCTTCCGTTTTCCGCTTGTATGGTTAATGCTTTTATAATGGACCATGAGCCTCTGCTATGGTGGCATTCTTACGGTTTAATTGTTTAGGGACTTTCTGTTTTTTTTTTGTAAATCACTAATGCTTGATATCAATCTTTTATTATTACTTTTATTGCTATCTAATTAAATAAAGCTGCAACGCTTAATTGCGATTATTGCATCAATGAATTTAGTTTATTATTGTAATTAGCACTTTACTCTATAACAATAACTAAAATTTATTAGGATTACAACACAACATACATTAAGTCAACCACTTATATTGATGCCTTTCTTCATTCTTCTAGTGGAGTTTATGCATAAAATTCATAAGTCGCGGTCATTCAGTAAACCACATAAAATTGTTAAAACAAAACTGGTGTTCATTACAACAATAAGATATATCATTGAGCCAATTAAGTTACCATTCCATTTCTAATGATTTTGATTTCATTAATACAATAAATGATTTATTACTCAATAAATTCCGTCGCCATTTAATAATTCTTTTTCCTGGATTTGGTGTACACATTCTTTGACCAATTTTAATGCATTATTTCTTATAAGCAATGATTTCTTTCATTGTTTCAGAATTCATTTTTGGTTCAGTGTACGTCATTTTTCATACTAATGAAAATTTAAGTGTTTGACATATAAATATTTTTGGCTACCTTTCTTTTTGTTATGGGCGCCATCCGACCTGAAGTTCCCGGAAACAGTATAGTGAAAGGAAGGAATTGAGAAATATTATTTAAGAGCGCCCATCTATTGGTAATATATTATTATTACGTAAACAGCGCAATATAAATGCTCTTTTGAATTATATTGCTTAGATTAAAGTGTAAAGTAAAATATTTACCGCAGTAAATTAGTTACTCTAAGGAGTAAGCAAAATAAAGTGAATTCTTCTTTTTCTTCGCCGGATTTATGTACATAACGTTCCATCTCAAGCTTGACTCAACACCACATTGTTTACACACCACAGTTTCTCCAACCCTTGTGTAACGCGACGAAATCCTAGGCGTGATAGAGAAGATCATTACCTGCTGAAATTGCCAAGGCCGGTTTTATGGATGCCATGAATATATCTGCGTGTTACAGCACAAACTAACGGCACACCTTGTTGTTAATTTACAGCTATGCATAGACATAGTAAGCGACAAAATGAACAATACGAAGACTACACCTTGTTTGATAGTGAATAATGGAAAACCTGAGGTCATAAAAGAAAACATGAGGCAAATGTGGTTACCGAAGCACACGCACATGGAAAGAGATATAAATTTATATATTGTTACGTGCCGAAGCACGTAAGAGGTAAATACGGGCGTAAGCACTCGTTTAGTAAGACAAGTTTTGAGATAAATTTTGATATACAATAATGGATCACCTTATGTAGCCGCTAACATTCTCGTAAAGTGTGGTAGGCAAGAGCTCAAGTAAGAAGTAGTGTGTTGGATAGAATCGAGTAAAGGTCCCGAAACAAATGAATACTTTTGGATGTTCTGGAACGCTTCATTGAATCGAAAAAAGTTATGATGTTTCGGAACCTCGTACTAATCGAGTACAAGTTTCGATTCAGGTAGTAGTGGATAGGAATCAAGTAAAAAATTCGATTCGGTTTCGGGAACTTTTGTATTCCGATTTATATTGTAGTACATATATACATACATGTGCTTTTACGTTTGCCTTTGTTTATATATTTACTTTTGTTATTATTATTATTATTATTATTATTGATTGACCTTTAATATAATAGTTTCATTACATTAATAAACTGTTGATTGATGGATATATTCTGTATATCTTCCTATATCGAAATAGATTGATAGAAATTTAAAATGTGATTAGCAGTAGGTGACCAAGAAAACAAACAAAAATTTCAAATTCAGTTTTGAAAGCCATAACAAATAAAGTAAATATATTTAAATATATTATATTACGTAATTATTCCTTTCACTTTGACAATGCCTTTACTAAACATCTGTATTTATATGTAGTGCCTACATTACATCCATGTAATAGATTATATACATAGGTATATTTATATAGGTATATTTCACGTAAGTACATAACTACTTATATAGGTATAATACACTTATCAATTGAAAAAACTGTCAATGCACACATTGCTTCCAAAATAAACGTAAGAAAAAAGCAAATCCGTTACAACGTTCTCTTAAAAATAATAAATATGGAGAAAATATAAGGTATGTGAAAAGTATTTTTATACCATATGCAGTGTGATAAATCATTTGTTAAAATTATTTTTCATTGGTATAAAATTTTGTTTTTAATTTTTTAATATATATAAAGAAATCAATAAAAAATAAACTTAATTCACCTCTTATTCATTTGTTTTTGCGCCTCCGTCCAGAAACACTCATTTTGCAGTACTTACTAGGCAGGCAAAAATGTCACTAAAGGTTGGCCACACTAGATTCACACGACAGATGTGTAATAAATTGTCATTAAGCTACTGTTCAACCATACTAAGATGAACTGGTGTCTTCATTGCACTTATTATTGATAAATAGATATTAAACTAGAAGGAAAATTACAGAAAAAGATTATTTTATTCTCGGAAATGTCAAAATACTATATAATATGTGACATGTGTGCCAACTTGTACTGTCAACTCCCTAGTATCAAAATTGCTTTTCTATTTTCAATTCAAAATTAAGATTTGTCGGCCCAAAAATAACATTGTGTATCACACGGCCAGAAACTCTTTTGCGAGTATTCGTACTTGTACAAACCGTACTCATACTTTATGGTGTACTTTGTAATAACCTCATACAGAATTTAGCAGGGATACGGAAAAAAAATGTTGATTAAACCAAGTACTTAACACCTATAAACAATATATTTGTATGCTTGTTTATACTCATTTATTTAACGAATTACATGTATCAATTTATATAGGTTTTCTTATAATTCCCTGTTCTTCTACCCCCCCCCCTCCCTTCCCCTCCTGCCCCTACAACGAACTAAATCGTACATGAATTTGATATACCACTGCAAAAGTTAATATTAAAATAACAAACTTACAAAAAAATCAAACCTTACTTATTCACTTATTCCTATATCATTCCCACGGTATTATAATTTTATATATGGACTATATTACATATGGTAACGATATGTTATACAAACGTATTAAAATAAGAATAAAGAAAACGTTTGCATGTAAAGCAAAAAGCCTCAACAGTGTCTAAATGAATGCGCCAGCGGTATACAAGATACTCTACCCACTACTACCACAGTCGAAGGTTTTACTCAATTAGTACCACGTACAAATAATACGGTATGCTCGTTTTGAATCTCAAATTCGTCAAGGCCGGCCAGATGATAATTAAGGAGCGTATCGAAACAATAAAGTACATGTATGGTAAATAGCAAAAGTTAAATCCAATTATTCACAACTACCAATTAATGCAATTCAAATGCAGCTTTGCTTTAAAAATGCCCATTTTAAGTTGAAATTTATTTCATCTATCTTGTCGCCATCTAGTAGCGCTTGTGTTTATTTCTACAATTGTAGCGAATTTCGTGTGTGTTTACAAAGTGTTTTCGTGGTTTTTTCTAGAAACTTGAATCGTGAAAACACCTTAACGCTTTTAAAATATGTTCCGTAACCCCGTCCGGATTTTCTAAGCTTACCTTTCGCATTAACAAAACCCTCACGGTCGAAATCGATTTTAATATAATAATACTTATATATGTAGCGGCATTTATGCTCCTATGTGACGTAACTTCCATGTGCACGTAAGCATACCGTATTATTTGTACCGTGATTAGTACGAGATGCCGAAACATCATAACTAGTTTCGATTCAACGGAGCGTTCCGGAACACATAAAAGTACTCATGTGTTCCAAAACTTTCAGTCGATTCTACCCAACAAGTTACATCTAAGCAAGATTCTTGTTGCAGAAAAGCGCGGGAAATACAAATAAACAGTGCATTTTTGTTTGTAATACATTCTGAAAGTGATTTACTTTGAAGGAAAATTTTATTTGATTTGTAATTACATTTACATAACGCAAGTAGTGCATGAAAGCACAATGTCGAAAGTTGTTGTATAATTTATATGATATTTACCATTTTTGTTAAACGTATTTATTGCTCTCACAACTTCGTATTGCAAACCAATATCCAACCGCTATTGCCTATTAAGATATAATAAACCCAAACAAAAACGTATTAATAAAACGTCATCTATAGTTTTACAATGTAATTACTTATGAGATTATAGTTCAGCCATATTCCGTTGAATCGAGCTAAAAGAAGTGGTGCGGTATTGAATAAAATAAAAATAAATTATCAATGTTGCTAAATTTAAATAGATCAAATCATTTCTTCTTCTAATTGGCACATATTATGACCACTTTGCGTAACTATTTTATCAAAAAACATTGCAGAAATTTTCACATTTTGCAACCAAATGTGGTGTGCAGTTTGTGTTTTGACATCTCCGCAGTGGATTATTATTTGAAATATTCATACTTTTAATTTTTACATATTGAAGGGCATTGAATAAACGTAAATTTACTTTTAGATTTTGCAATGGCGGACAGAACAATTACGCATGACAAGATTGTATAACCAACATGAAAATATTATATATAAAAAGGAATATAAAATATTTATTTTATATTCTTTTATTGTATTTACACCAAAAAATAGGGTCCTTTTCTCAAAGAAGAAGAAGACAAAATAAATTCAATAGCCACAAACACGGCCTAAGTTTGAGTTAGAACACATTAGGACACTAAAAATCAGATAATTATAACTAAAAGCTGCAAAACTATTAAATACCATTGCACACCGCATACAGATATATGACAGATATTATGCAGATATATAGAAAGGAAATATGCCCCCCAAATATAAAATTCAATGGGATATCACGTGATATCACATGATACCAATAGAACATGTTGGCCATCTAATAAGTATTTTCTTAATAAAATTATAGGCTTTTGCGTTTTAGTTCATGTTGCGAAAGTTGGTGGCTGCAACGCAGCCTTAAGTAGAGACTCCTAGAGGTGTACTTCGTGGAGTTTTCTGCTTGAAAGTTCTCGTATTAGAGTGTTCGTTGCATGTAGGATCGATGTTAGTGGCCGGCTATAGTCGGAGAGCACTATGGAATCATCATTTCGTTAGTTCTATGAGAACTGCATTAGAGCGCAGTCGATATCTGTTTAGTTTAGGATCTCAATGCAATGAGATTTTTTACATTCTTTATTCCTTATTTTCTTTCGCTATTTAATTGTTTATACTTATAATAAGTAAATATTTCAACTATTTGTAGTTGCATTGCCATTTATTGTTATTCTCCTATTGTTATTTTTGTTTGTAATAATGGATATGTTCTCCCTTGAAGAAAAGAAATAGGTAGTAAAACATTATAATCGTCGTCGTGTCAGATAAATTATTCGTTCTTTTCAAACAAAATTTGAAGTTGGTTATGAAACTGTACACCGCGCCGCGTAACTAAATTTTTAAAATGCATGGTTGTTTATACCTGCATCATCATAAAAAGGCCCTAATATCACAAAATCAATAAAAAGATATTTTAATTTGCGCTGCAGTGCAGTAGAAGAAACAGCGCGTTTATCTAGCTGAAAAAATTGCAGAGCAGCTGAATGTTTCACACAATACGGTCTACAGAGATTTAAGGAAAAATAAATATCGAAATATTTATTTATTTTATTTATTTAATTTCATTTCCTTGTTCAACTTATAGTGAACAAGGAAATGAAATATTTCCTAACGATAAATATAACAGATCCGACTTTCGTGAAGTTATCGAACGTTGCCTCAATGATGAAAACTTTATAAAAACCATTTTATTCACTGACGAATCCTATTTCGTCATCTGTGTTTTATGCACACCATGAGTCTAAATCAAAAAAAAAAACATAACATACAGCGCTCGCACTCGATATCTCAAAAAGGTGAATGTTTGAATAGGTCTTTTAGGAGACAACACAATTGGCTCCGTTTTCATTGAAGGAAATTGAAACTCAGAAAGATTTACATTTTTCACAAAACACTGTGTTACCATACATAGGACTCATTCAAAAGATCGCAATGCCCGCTGTTTGGTTTCAGCAAAACAGCTGTTCAGCTCATAACGTAGTTATCGTACGAAGTTGCCTACAGAAAATCTTCGATAATCGGCTGCTCACCAGGTGGAGTGCCATTCGGTGGCCTCCTAGATCACTCGATCTAGCCTTAAATGATTTTTTTCTTATGGGGTTATGTTAAATTCTCAATTTATGGCTCAGAAAATGCAAGATATCATTCTATAAAAAAGTTACGTGAATTTTTGTTGATATGTTGTTACTATCTTAAATTTTCTTTTATGCTAATTTTGTATAAAATCATTTTTTTTATATTTTAAACAATATATCTGACTTGTTTCTTAAGGGAATTTATATTATTATTGAAATTGTTTTCATTTTTGAAAGGAATATATTTAGTTTTATTTCACTGATTTCCAGAATTATTTTTATTTCCATAAAAATAACAATTGTACATCGCATTACTACAGTAGTACTTTAGTACATGCATGCGATGTTTTGCATTTAATAGCATCATTGAACCATGTCATTACGACTGTCATTTGCCCCAGAACTGAGCACGTCTCTGGTGTATTGCATAGGCGTTCAGATAACATCGACTGACCCTAGGATGGGCGAGCGTATGTATATCCTAGCATTATCTCCACTGCTGAAGTCTGGCCAGTGACTAGTGCTGTTATCCGGGTCCAGATAATTTTGGATTCGGGCAATTTACGATCTGAATATCCGGATCTAAATGTTACCCGGATCCGGTATCCAAAACCTCGGATCCGGGTCCATCATCTGAAACCACAGATCCGGATCTGTTATCCGAAATCTCGTATTTAGTGCAATAATCACTAAGATTTGGATAGGTGATCAACAGAACACCTATGTAATATAAGTTAATGTGTACATATGTATATAACACGTACGCTAATATTACGCTTTCGTAAAAAATGTCTTCGCTGCAAGCTTCAGTTCTAGAACATTACCTTCCATTACTTACCTCCTACCTTGATGGGTTCGCTTCTTCGATTCTTTGTAAGTTTGTATTTTGTATTAGTCTCATGTTAGTTTTGAAAGTTAAAACATGCAGTACGAAAAGTGGGACTGCATCCAAGAATTCACAATTTATCGTACTTCTGGTACGCCAAAACTAGGAATAATAAGGAAAGATTAGATTATTTATCGAAATTTAAAAAAAATTAGGTTGACAGTCGAGAAACGGTAGTGATTTATGAAATAGAGTAACAGTTCACAATTATTAAGAAAACAATTTCTAGTGCATCATGAAAGAAAAAGATTATCAACATCAGCAAAACAAAGACTAGCAGGAAGGAAGCAAACGGGAAATAGGACAATAGACAATACACAAAGTTTTATGGGGGGATACATTTTAAGAATTTACCTTAATTTGTACGAAAAAATCAATAAAATATAATGTACACTTTTTAACATTTTTATTTTGCTGTGTAATTTTGCATAATACACAAAGCATAAAATTACCTGAACTAAATTAAAAAATTGCAATAAATTGCAACTTGAGTGGCTAAGAAACGCAGATTGACAGATAAAAAAATCGTCTCGTTTACTAATTGTAAGAATAGAACGTTTAGGTCGCATGGTTTGTATATGATGCTTATTCCACTTCAAGTCGAGTTCAAAACTATCACTTCCATATAATTTCACACCGATCTAGATTCTACAACATATTCAATATTGTAGGTTTACTGCAAAGTATTGCTTGCTCAATTAAATAAGTAAGAGATATAATATAAATAGCTTCAATGGTACGTATTGCTGTGTACTGACTGAGTTGAAAAAATGATATAATAAAAATGAAAAATTAAATTAGCTAGCTCAACGGATAAAAAAATTTAAAAGGGCGCAAAAGAACAATTAAACTCGGGGTTACCCTCGCAAATTAAAACTCAAATCCCCAATCACGAAATCACGAAAAGTAAAATGTGGGTGAAAGTAATCTGACTTGTTACTCCAAAAATTGAAAAGGTTAAATCAAAAATAAAAGAACAGAATTTTGAACGACGTTGAATAACAATCAAGAATTTTATTATAAAAAAAAGAAAAAAAATTGTTAATTACAATAATGCAGAAAAAAAAGCGTAGACAAAGGGTCCTGGTCTAAATCAAAACTGCTCGATTTTAATTACAAAAGGACAATGCTAAATTCTCTAACAAAGCAAAAAAAAAAAAAAAAATTAGTTCAGGAAGATAGTCCTTTTTATATCAATCAATCCACGTGGTTTCAAAATTAAAACAAACTAAATTAAACGTGGACAATTCAAGTAAATTAACAAAAGAAAAACTTACATACAAGCACAAAGCTTCTATTCACCCAACCCGAAGTGATTAATAATTAATTACAAATCAGCAAAATTAAAAAACGAAAAAATTAACTCTTTATACTAAAATACCTTCCCGAACAAAAATAATAAATGATCTTATATCTAACTTGTGTACACAACAATATAATAACAATTATTATATAGCGAGTTCCTTGATGGACGAAATAAATTCAAATAAAACGAAACAAATCTTTAAATCAAAAGTATGAACAAAATGGCAGCAATAAATATAAAAGTACAACTACTCACGCTTGCATCTATCTAGGAACTAGCCCTCACAAGGTTAAACAGTTGTATACATATATCAACAGCTGCGTGCAACGCAACGCACAAATCATCGAAGAAAACTACTAGAAAGGACAAGAACTGCACTAGCAAACGCTATCCATTTTACAGAGTAAAATTAATTTAAAACAACTGAACATTTAAATAAATAAATTAAACAATTAACTCATAAACTAACTCTTATTTAAAAACAAACAATTGAATTTGTGGAAACTCCTACAAATCATTGATAAAGGCTGATCGGATTAAACACGACTAAATCTGAACTTGCGATAACCGGGGCGCCGGTCCACAACAGTATGTACTTCAAGTCAGTACGGTGATTCATTAAGGCCCTAGATAAGAATAAAAATAAGCATAACCTTTAATTGTTTCCTTTAAGTGAAAAACTCTCACACGGCACTGTAGCGCGAGCCTATTTTTAAATTTTGAGTTTTAATTTCCTACTGCATTAGCAGACAGCGTTACCTCCTTAGAACGGAGCTCACGCAGGTAATGCTGCGCATTATATGCTGCAAGATACTCAATCAAAATTTCTAGCGCGAGCTAACTCGAAAGTTCAAGAAAGGTGTAGACTGATCAAGAATGAGACGTGTCAAATATAAATACGCGCGCGGACGAAGACGAGATAGTCTGTATCGAGGCTTTTGAAAAACCGAAGCGAGAGTTACGTGCGAAAATAAATAATTGTGGAGATAAATAGTAAAATAAATAAGTAGTGTTTAAGCGAATATAATTTGATAAGGGTTTTTAGAAGTGCTTTAGTTATTTATTATTAGAATTTTTAACAGTACTTTTTTACTTTAAATGTAGTAATAAATAGTTTTTATTTAATATATCACCTAGGTCGATTATTTGAAGCCCGAGAACGTTACAATATAGTTTATAACTATCGTAGTAAAAGTAAAAAGCATATTATTTCCTGTAAAAGGAAAGTTGCGTCCGAGTGGCGAAGGAACGAATAATGTAATTACACGAGCACGTAATTGCTTTACAACACTAGTGTTGCGTAGTAGGCTTTTTCTACGACGCGACGTGAACTACATTACTCAACTTTATGGAAGCCTTTATAAACGTAAATAACAATTGAAGCAATATTATTCTTTCTCCGTACAATAATTGCTGATTGTGAATTTCTAAGAACCTCTTCTAGAAAGGGATGCTGCAATATTTTTCAATATTATACTGAAATTTATAGTCAAGTGTCCTAGAATAGGTGCTCCAATGTTCTCCAGTATTTTAGTAGATGGTGAAGTATTATGATTCTTACACATCAGTAGACTGCATAATTCTATTACCTACCAAAATATTGATATTTCAGGGGTGTCAACATACCTTTCTGCAATGATGGATTATTTATAACCTCCGTATTTCTTTACTGGTATTAAATTACAACCTATAAGCATGGCAGACGTTCCTCTAAAGTAATTCCCCGTGTATACAGACAAATTTTATAATTTTAAGTATTCATTTACTTGCTTTGGTACTTGCCTCAAACTCTTCTTTGAACAATGCTACTATGTTGATGTATGGCGTGCACAAATGGTAAAAAATAAAAAAAAAACATGTGCCTCAGGTACTTTAGTATGTTTTTCATGTCGTCAACATCAGAAATGTTGTTCTTTTTGCATTCCTTCATTTTTTTTCTTTCAAGATCCGCAGTTTATTTATTTTTTAAGTTACACCTAACAGTATCTAGGATGTCTTCCATGTTTTATTTTTGATTTCATCAACAGTTGCATTTTTAGGCTTTATGATTTTCTTGTCAATGTAATCATCTTATTGCGTTTATTTACCATAGATCCAAAAGGATAGAGGTTTCGTCAAACATTCTAACATATAAAGTATAATGCGAATGAACAATTAAAGTAAAACAAACAAACAGAAAAAATACACAAACTTACAATGGCGCAGGTGTGAAGAATTCATTTACTGAATAAAAACATTCTCCTATTAAGTATGCCTATATCCTATCTAGATAGGATTTAACGAGTTCCAGTATATTGTCCCGCATTCCCAAAGCGTACATTTTTTTAAACAAAAATCGTGATCAATAGTGTCAAAGGCTTTTGAAATATCATAATATACACCTATTACCTTTTGACCTTTGCCTACTGCATTTACCACGCTATCTAAAGGAATAGAACACCGCCATTTCTGTCGATTTACCCGGAACAAAACCAAATTGGGAGGACGGTATTACATTAAATGTGAGCAAGTATGACATAATCCTTTTGTAGATTACTTTTTCAATAACTTTCGAAAATGAAGGCAGTAATGACACCGGTCTGTAATTTTTAACGTCTGTTTTTGCACCTTTCTTATGGATAGGAATTATATTAAGTCAGGGTAGTATTAAAAACGATTTTTAGAATCTGAATTAATTTTAAATTGATGGGACTTGCTGCGATTTTACGCCCTTCTCAAATATTTAGGCATTACAAGGTGTTCAGCAAGGAATGGGAAAATTGTGATATCCTGCAAACCAATAAAAAAAATAAAGATTCTGACAAATTTACAGTATGCACCTGCTGTAGGTACATTTTGTTGTATTATGTTCAAAATAAGGCCAGAGACGATTTTTTTTTGTTTTAGATGCAGTATCCGCCTTTAAATTTAATTTTTGAATATTGGACCCAACTATAACAACTTTCCGTATTACCTAACATTTATTTAAAAACTAATGTAAACACCTAGGCATCTAAATTCTTACTAAATCGAATGGAGGGACATAAATAGGCTTGCAAATGTTATATACAGACTGTATATAACCTGCTTATCTGTAAATCTATTGCCTAACAGTAAAATAGTGCATGCACACCTTGACAGTTAATTTACATTTTCGTTTCTAAATATAGAAACGGAAACGTTTTATGGAGACTGCAACAAAACGCCAAAACGACGCAAATATTGTATATTTGCTATTGGATTCCTTATTAATGGCACTGAGGACTAAATAAATTTGTTTTTGCGGCTACTACTTTAAAAAATATTGGTTATCCTACATCAGACAGATGTGAATATCGGAAAAGAACATCCAGCAACAGGTAAAGTCAATAACGTAGAATAGATAGTTGTAGATAGGTCTACAAAATCTCATTTGTAGTCCTCACTCAATTCTACAACTATCCTGCTACACAACGTCAGTTAGATCAGTGTAAAGAGTATTAAAGCCAGTAAACACAAGCCATTTAATTCATACATACAAGGTTTTATGATAAGCATACTTTCAAATTCAAAACCCTTCGACACTTATCCTACGGTCCTATGAAGATAATTTACCAAATAAAGAAATCGTCAATTGTCATATTAAATACTAGTCACTTGATGATCCACACACTAGGGGAAGCAAAGCTATGTTTCAAAGAAGGCGTATGCCTAACGAGGAGTATTGGTAGACCAGCTCACTCATCGATATATTTATTTAATTACTTTTAATTATAACAACACAATTAATTTGCTAAAGTGCAATATCTTTGGTTTGCAGTAATAGGACCACCAATACCTTTTTCTTGAAAACATTAATCTAATTTATAGCAAGTAATGTCAACAGGATAGTGTCTCTGCTCGTAAAAGCAACCTACAAACTACACAAAATATTACCTGAACGGAATATTTCTGAAACGATAAAAAGGGCACTACTAATGGTAAAGTTTCTTGATATAAAACATATGAACCACTTTCTTAAGAGCATTTAGAAAATAAGAATATCACACTTTGTCATTGGTATGATACATATAAAATTTATCCATGTTCAAACGAATTTAAGGTAAAAATTCTAAGCAATCGCATAAGTATGCTGGACATAAAATTTTTTGAAATGGAATTTAGTATTTCCCTTCAGATATTTTTCTTCTTCAGGAGGCACTAGCTTAATGAAAATGGTTTTCGGTTTAATTAAAGCACATTTTGCGTTCACAGTCCTAATGTTACTATGAAATGTTTAGAACGAGAAACTATGTTCAAACAAATTTTCCAAATCATCGGCTTACTCTGATAAAATCGATTATTTGTCAATTTCATTTCGGGTAAAGTACTGTTTCTATATTATTATTACATATTTTGCAAGAAAATTTGCAGAGATTTATAACTTTTTACTCTAAGTAACTTTTCTAGTAATAAATAGTAATATAGAAACAGTACTTTACCATACTAATGTCATCATTTTAAACAATGCATTTATACAAAAAAAGGTCCTGCTATCTGACAATAACACATTTTTCCGTTCTTCTGATAAGTTCTGGGGAGTTTTTATTTGTAAAGGTCTATTAAATTTGTGAGTATTTTGGCCATTAAATTCCAATCCAATCTATTTTCGTTTATCACTATTATTGTCAAGTTAAACTTGACTTGCTATGAAATGATCGTAACAGTATAACAAGCAAAATGAAGAATGTTTAATTACGTAAATTTAATTAAAAGTGAAATCAAAGCTTTTCATATCTGTACATGAATTCTATTTTAATCAATATACATGGTATATATTACAATATTAATTAACTTTATTATTTATAATTTATTTATTAAATTAGTTTTTAAACTACTTTGACCGCTTGCTTAACAAGCTCGCCTATGGAATATTTTGGTCCGCGTCCTAGCCCGTGGGCCGGGCCCGAACAAAATCAACTGAGCCGCTCATTCACACCTCTATCTCTCTCATTTTTTTTTAAATATTCATTAGTGCTGTTACTTGTCTATTAATTCTTATTTTTCCGTAGATACGAAGGCATTCCAGAAAATAGTACCCGTTTAGTGTTACAGAAGATGCTAATCGATTCGATTAAAAGCAAAGTAGCGTATAGGTCAACAATAACATCGTGGCTTTGCGAGAAAAAAAAGCGTTGGAGTTCCTGTGCATGGTGTACATTTTAGGACTGTTTATAATGGCGCATGAGATAGAAAAGCCTTATGGTTTGGTGGTAGAGGTTTACACGGAAGGCATTAACAAACTCGTTTCAAGATATAACAAATGTCTTAGCGATGGCTGCGACTACATTGAACCATGAGTAAATGTACTACTTCCATTTAAATAAAATAATTATTTCCCTTCCTTCATTTTTCTTTTAATTATTAGTGAACGGGTACTATTTTCAGGAATGCCCTCGTATTTAGCGTTATGCTGTTGATTGATTTTTACAGCTTGCTATTACGCGGTATTGTTGTGTTCGCAATTCCCAGTTGTAGAAATAGATTTTTAAGATGGACCTGTAAATGGGCATTGTAGTTCGCGTAAAATTAAATCTTACGAACATTAAAAGTTCCAACAGCAAGTTAAGCTTCTGTATAGCCTGTGCCCCCATAATGATCATACAATAGATACAATATAATATATTTGAAATTGAATACATTTCAATCAAAATTTATTAAAAAAAATTACCAAACTTATGAAGTACCACAAAACAACAGGCAAAACCACATTTATTCCTTGAATTGTTGTAAAAACTAGCAAATGTAAAGTAAATGAAACGTAACCAAGCACAATTTAATGAAATAACTAGTCCATGCTTAAATAAATAGAAAAAAAATAAGGAAAATGATTTCACATTAATGAAATTGAGATCCTGCAGGGATGCTGCCATTTCAAATGGGATCACACTGTATATTTTAGATTTGTACTAATTTTCATTAGAGTTATCGATTCCATTCCTAACTGAACATCCTGTATATATATCCCATCTAGGTTTTGGTTTCATTAACTAAGAATGATTATAACGAAAAATTGTATACAATGCAAACCGTTCGAGCACTGACATAGGTATAGAAAACTTGTTTACTGCATGTTGACCATCTTCTTCCCAATAGCTGTTGAATCACTTTTCTGTTGAGTACAAAGGAAATGGGCTGAAATTTATGAGTTTATGTGCGCGCACAAGCTTAGAGCGCTTTGCTCGTCTTAACAAGAGTTTATCGGAGGTCCACCTAAATAAACAGATACGCTGTTACACCAAACTACAATAACATTGAAACTTTGTACATGTAGTTTCTCTTCCAATATGCTACGTCAAGGTTTATAAAATGAGAAATAGAAATCTATAGTTTCAATAGTATTAAATAAAATTGCCGAGGGTGACAGAGCAAAATATGTTTGTATGTAGTACAAGATTTTGTAATAAACATATTGTTATAGTATCTAGTACCATTGTAGTTTAGTCTACTTCACCTTAAACTCTATTAACAAAAACGTAGCGAGTACTATTTTATTGTAGTTCACTATTGTGGTGGATTATATGAATGTTAATTAACAAAAGAATTATAAAATAAACTATATGTATTTGTGGTTAGTCTCTTTTAATAATCCAGTACATAATTAATAGTTAAACAAACTAATGCAGTTGGTAAATTGTATTATATTTTCTTACCTCAAATAGTATTTGCCTCCAAAGGTGGATATTATATCTGTTTTTGAAGAATGCCCTTTAACTTGTAAAAAACAACATAGACAAAAATTAAGGGAATAAAGTGAAACAAAATTAAAATTTTACTTAGATTTATTAGATTAAGTTTACATATAACTTGAGATGACTGCACTCTGCACACATTATATACAAACTAAAACCAATATAATCAATAAAAACAATAGGTCGCTTCATATTAAGAAATCACCACAGTTGTAAATCAATCCACTAATGTCCATATTCAAATTGTACCAAGGAAAAAGTAACCAGTATTAGTTCTCCATAATTTAATATTGTGGTGGACTATTTGAGTAATGGTAAATAATATAACCACACACAATTGTAAAATGAGCTACATATTTGAGTTGCCACATATTAGTAACCCAACACAATGAATAGTTAGGTACAACCCCGACATTAATATTTTGCACTCGAACCATTGAATCGACGCTTTGATAGTGCTAAATATTAATGTCGGCGACTCTATATACAAGTATAAAAACGTTATTATTGCTAAATTGAATTACACGGTAGCTTTGTTGCTTAGATGTCAACGACAATCTCATGCTATTTCTTATTTGAAATAATATTTCTCTTCAAAAAGTGGATGATATTCACAAACTACATTATAGCAAAGTGTTATACCTATATAATAGAAAACAACATGGTATAGTAATTAGTCTAACTACCTAAACATAGTATATTACAGAAACTGTCGTAAAGACACCGTTGCTTATTTGACTACTTTTGCAATGCTTATTCCATGCAAAAATAGAATAGTAGAATATTGGGTTAGGTGATAGACAAAGATGAAAACATTAAACAGCGGATCAAACTGCGCAAGCGTACATCAATTTCGAAGCAGGCATTTTGAGCACTTACAGCTCCCATTTTTTAATGGGTTAGGGCCGGTTTCATAATGATTTTAAAGTGCCTTTAAAATTAAGACAGTCTTGAACCCTGTAACTAGGTCAAAACTTAGTTAGAGACTGCAAACATCCTCATACATGGCACGAGACTAAACGGTTGTCTCTGATTTGGATGCCGGGACATGAGGATATAAAGGGCAATATAATAGCCGACGAACTAGCCAAGGAGGGCTCTAAAAGACCGTAGGTCCGGAGCTCGTGTGTAGGATTACCAAGGAATCTGCTAAAAGGGAGATTTGGACCTGGTTAGATAAAGAAAGTACTAAGAAATGAAGGTCGACTGATGGTCAACTCATACTAAAGCGCTAACAAGGGATGGGGATGCAAAATCCTCTGATAGCCTACTCAGACGCAGCAAGAAAAAACAAAACCATTACTGGATTGGTAACCCCCTGTGTGTAACTGTCCCCTGAAAAAGCATTTATACAACACAGGTCGAGTAAGCGAAATGTGGTGCAGAAAATGCGAACTACAGGAGGGAACTAGTTTACATGTAATCTGCACATGCGAAGAATTTAGTCTCAGGCAAAAACATTTCGGGAAAGGTCTATTGGAGCCTCCGATGGCTCTCAAATTTCCACTGGGCAAGATACTGGGCTTTATAGGAAACACAAAAACTGTTCGAGTGAAGGTATGAGATTTAGTAGGGACGGTACAATGAGCACCTAGCTCAAGTGCCTGACTATACGTGTGCGCCCTAACTTCAAAAAAGAAAAGCACTCATAGAAGCGGAAAACGGCGATCTCATCCTGTACGGAAAGCAACTCGCGTGTACTTACAGTGTCATAAAACACGGGGTGCAATTATTCTGTATGAATCCGGTCTTCAGCAAAAGTAAAGTGATATGATTTACAATGGAATCATAACCTATTAATTTACTCTCAAGAGTCGATTACCAAAATATCATAGTTATCATTGTCGCAATTTTATAGTATTTTCAGACACAATACGAGACCTGGCGTTGCCGGCAATACTAAAGTAGTTTACTCTATCGAAAGATAACTGAGCTGGCACAAAGATGAAAAGTAGTGCAGAATTCAAATTGCTTATATACCTATTCTGACATTTGTTTAATGTAGGAATAGGAAAAAGTATATACATACAAGCTGTTTCACATATACCTATATATAATAAATACATATATTTGGATGTGGATGCAAACAAGTTATATCCACGTTGTACATTACGTATCGTATTATGCATTGCATACACAACATGATTTTTTTTGTATAAGCAATGCAAGTGAACTTCGACTATTTTCATACACCATAATTAAAATGAAATATCTCGGCACTGATCATAAATATTGCATAATATAACTCATCGGGGGTATTAAAATATTCCATGGATTTTTCATTTATTTATCATATGGCAATACAGAAGGAAGTGGGACAGCATTTTGTTAAGAATGGCGTTCAATCCTATAGCGTATTTCGTATGTAATCCGAAAGTTGTAGTTGTTGGTATATTCAGGTGAAAAATCCGAGGGACACTACGAAGCAAGCACTCAAGAAACAATAACAAATAAGTATGTACACTAAAATTAGATTACAATTTGCAGCAAATTACAAGTTAATCCGATAGTTTTTTCGATACTTCTTCAAACGTAACAAACAAACGTTATTATTATCATGTTACCGTATTCATAAATGAAATATTTGATATTAAACATACACTGAAACATCTAGCCAAACGTAACCAAATCACTTTGACGAATGTGTCACGTCTGAGCGGACTTTTAACTGACAAGAATTACAAATAGAAAAACCCTAAATGATCGTGGCGCCCTCTCACGAGACCTTGTTGCCTATATCCAAATTTATATGTTGAACAACGATACTAAACGCAATATTTTTTTTCCGAATATTGCCAACCTTTCTCTAGGAGTAGTTAATGTCTCATATTGTCTCTGGCATTACCTTTCCCTGTCACTGCAGTAACTATAATATATAGTATGGCATACAACAATTCTAGAAAAGTTTACAGTAGCTTTTTTCATATGTGTGTTTTTATAAACGGGTTCATTTTCTTTCTTTTTTCTGAGCATTTTTTTTTGCTTTCTTAGCAAGGAGTGTATGTATATATAGTCAATAATATTAATATTTAACACCATCAAAGTGTTGAGCCATTTGTTCGAGTGCTAAATAATAATGTCGGCGATTTTATAACATATAGATTAAGTATTTTTGAATATTGTTATCGTGATAAATAACCACAGTCGTTTTTTTTTCAATTTTGGTCGTAAGGTCATATAAAAAATACTTTTGCTGTCCCAATTCAGAAACAAAAAGCTTCTATTTTAACAAAAAAATATAAGCAATCTTTTGTAACAATCAAGAATGAAGCCTTTTCCTATTCACTAATTTTACTTTTTCTGTTGATATTGAAATAATAACAGGGTAAATTCGTATTCCAATCCTTTTTATTTTTTTTTATTTTAATATATTTACTGCGACATGTTTCGGTTTTTCCAAACCATCTTCTCTACCAAAACCGAAACATGTCGGAGTAAATATATTAAAATAAAAAGGATTGGAATACGAATTTACCTTGTTATTATTTCAATATCAACATACATTACACCAATCCCCTGGGACACTATAGATTTACTTTTTCTATCAAGAAATGGACATTCGTACGATATGTACTAAGTACAAAAATTTGTATTCGTATTTTCGAAATTTTAGTCGCAATGTACGTAACGTAGAGAAAGCGAAACTTCTCAACTTTTGCCGCTACAAATATTTAGGAACAAAAGTTTCCC
Source organism: Protaetia brevitarsis (assembly GCA_004143645.1). Taxonomy (NCBI): domain Eukaryota; kingdom Metazoa; phylum Arthropoda; class Insecta; order Coleoptera; family Scarabaeidae; genus Protaetia; species Protaetia brevitarsis. The sequence continues at coordinate 1,501,923 of RXPK01000114.1, forward strand.
CTTTTGAGAAAATTTAATTTGTGACAATCAAGAATGAAACCTTCTCCTGGTTCTTTTCCAAGCCCAAGGCGAGTGTGCGATCAACAGTTGTTAATAAAATCATTTATTGCTTTTAGGACGGTTTGAGAAAAAGAATGGATAAATTGAAAAGCTCTATCGAAGAGGGAAGCAAGGCGGTCGACAAGGAAAGAGAGAAGAACGTCAGCCTCCTACATCTCATTTTCCCGCCGGGGATTGCAAAACGGCTTTGGCTTGGTGAGTCCCTTTGTTACTTTAATGCATCTACTATTTTTCTCACAACTTTTCCGGCTACCAGGTACTACAGTGTTATCGTGTGCTAGTTCATTATTAATTAGAGATATGTTCTCCTGCTTTCCTCTATTTACATTACTTCCTACTGCATATGAATAATGCCGTGGTCATCATATGATACCATGTAAATACTCGCAATGTGAGTAAAATACATAGCTGTTTCACGTGTTAAATTTGCATCAATCTACAGGATTCTACAGACTAATAATGATAGTAAAAAAAAATTCAGAGTGAATATGTAAGTTTTCGAGTGGTCTTTCAAAACTGCTCTCTGCATAGGTAATATTAGGGATATAGAGCTTCTTATATTTCTCCTTAACACCTTTTAACTGATAAATAGTTTAGTTTTCAGAACAACAGTTTTCAAAGTTCAATTGCCTGCAAGCCAGTGCAGTACCCGAAACTAGAACTGTATTGAAGGATCATTAAATCAAAAAAAAAAAATACAACTTTAGTTCTAAAGGGACAGAGCAGAAACAGAACTCGTATAGAAAAAAACAAAATCGCTACTTTTTACTTACAACTTCAGTTTTAGGCAACTGTTTTTGTTTTGTGTTGGTGCCTCACAGAAACGCGGAAACATCTAAAGGTTTCGATAATAGATATATTCATGAACTCCTAGTGACTCCTAGTATAAACGGTGGTGTTGCGCTTTCTAGTTTCCATCTGTTTTTGTTTTACTAGCCAGATTTTGTATTAAATCACTACCTCTTCTTGAACAAAGCGATCTTATATTACTGCCATTATTATTAAATGATTAGACTTCTTCAATATTATTTAACCGGTTTTGATTATTCTTTTTATTTTTTCCTTTTTTTGGGTATTCCGGTTTTTTCTTACTAATTATATACTTTTTTTACGTTTCGGAATTTTGTTTTATTCCTTTTTCATTATTTTATTTTAATCTTTTAGTGTTTTCATAGTTATTAACCTTTACGGCGTTGTCAAAATTTCTTTAAGTTACATTTTAAATTGTAAACGACACTTTAAAACATTAACAAGTAACAGACAAACAAACATATACTAAGGCGCAAGGCCGTTCAGTTTTGTTGAGAAGATTAAAATAAAATAATGAAAAAGGAATAAAACAAAATTCCGAAACGTAAAAAAAGTATATAATTAGTAAGAAAAAACCGGAATACCCAAAAAAAGGAAAAAATAAAAAGATTAAATGATTAGGACACAAATAATAATATAGGTACTCATTTTATCTCTGACGGGCCTAATACAAATCTACACAAAACATAAAATAAGAAAGTTATTTTCTTGTAATATTCGTTGTAATATTGATTTCTTGTCGAAGAGAAATAATGAGCAAAACGCCTCCAGCCCTCAGCTTTGTATTTAATTTTCATTTTCTAAAAAAATTCAAAAAAACACAAACTCCACTAGTCTGTTTGGCGGGAAACCGCCTTTGAAACTTAAATACTCTGTTCATATGCCTAAGAAGATGTTTTTGAGAAAACCGGATTTGAAGCCAGGTTTCGTTTAACAGATTTTTTAGTGCATTATGTACGAAACTCAAATTACGATTTATATGTGAATTAGACTTGATAAATACATTATACTTACATTATTGAAAAAAAAATTCTGTTTTGAGCCTTAAGGGAGGACAAACCGTTTTTGAAGCAAAAAAAACAATTTTTGTTCTATTATTACTATTATTATTTTTCATTGCCTATTTTCTAAGCACTAAAAACGGGCGCACAAGATCTGTAAGTACAGTTTAATTTTTCCACCGTTAAAATAATAGACCAAACCAATTTGTAGTCTGAAAAGATATATCTCCTAATTTGTTACAAAATTTATGTATTCAGATATTTTGATTGTTATTTGAATTAACTGATAATAAAATATATATGGCATATACCCAATCATGCTACGAAAGAATCCGGAACTTTTATTGCAACAACATAATACGTAATTCTGGGTAATCTCGAACTGGAATACATACGAATGCCCTGGAAGCTAACCAACGTTCCTTTCATTCTAAACCCTGGCAAAATCGAACAAGATGGAGCAAGCCTTGAGACAATAGGTCTGGTCATTTTTGCTAAAGACTCTTGGAAAACTTCTAAATCGACACATAAAGGATTGCCATGTGTCCATTGGATTAATATCAATATACATATCAAGCGAGCAAATTCGCAGAGCCTTTATCAGCTAGTATAGAGACTTGAGTATGCTCTGAAAAGCAAAGAAGTACTTTTGTGCACATTTCTCGACGTAAAGGGAGCATTGCAAGATACTTCCGCAGCATCAATCTCCTAGGCATCGACGAATAAAGGGATCAATGAAATAAGCAGCAGGTGGATAGACTACATAATTGCAGGAAGACAATTTTACACAACCATCATGGGAGAGACAATGGTGGCTCGAATCGAAAGAGAATGTTCGCATGGTGAGGGTGTTTTCACCTGCATTGTGAAACCTGGTCGTAAACGAGCTACTAATAGAGCTAAAGCAGGACAACGACGTGCATTAAGCTTTGGGGGTATGCAGATAATCTTATCGTCCTGACCCAGAATAAAGTCAACAGCGTATTGCAGTACAAAATGCAGAAGTATACATACAGGGTGAGTTTTTTACATAGCAAAGTTTATTTGTTAAATAAATGTTAACTGAATTAAATTTTTGATAATTGGAATATTATATTGTTGTAACAGCTTAATGATTTGAAAATATGTTTAAGTACACCGAGTGACCCGTAAGCTTATAAGAAGTAATAAGATATTTTTCTTTAAATGAAACACCCTGCATACATATAAGTAGCTTATTGTGTTTCATATTAAATCCTGAGTGTCTTTTGTTACCACTATTTTTTCGAAAACGATTTCCGATTATTCTCAATTCTCTTTGAAAAATGCCGGAATCGCATCTACAGATTTGTCTGATCTCTTTCCAAACGATATAAGTTTGGGCAATCGGATTCTGTTGTGTTACAGCATAAAGTTTTCTGCATCTTAGAACCACATTAAGTTTTATGCTGTGTGATCGCAAACCAAGGATGCACTAGGAAAACTTTAATTGCTGAAAATTTGTTTATTTTAAATAGAACACTCCGTATTCTTTTTATGGAGTCTTACAGCGTTAAATGAGTTGTAAAAATTTTATTAAGCTGTATACCTCTGTTATGGTGGGTCTTATTTAATATGTTATTTTAATGGAAAATTATAAATAAATAAAATTCCAAATACTAAAATAAAAAATAGAAATGTATGTATATATCTTAATTGAAAAGAAAAATAAGTTTGTTAATTATCGATGGTCAGAAAGTCACTAAAATACCACTGGGTTGCCCATTTTATTACATAATAGACAAACAATCATCACGTCTTTATTTAACGGCTCTTTTCTTAACAACTAATGAACTTCTTCTCAACTTCTCCGCTCTCTGCCTTACGCATTGAACCACTTAATTGTTTATTCAAATTGATGGTACAAGTATTTGCTAATAAGTTATATTAAATGTTGGAAGATACATCTTCCATACTGCATACACACCTTTGGCCTTTCAACAAACTCTCTTTGAACACGATTAAAAATATCTGGAGTTATACTTTGTCACGCAGTCCTTATCCTTTCTAGCGCGTCTTCTCTTGTCGTTGGCCTGTTAACGTATACTTTTTCTATTCATATCTCGGAGGCCATTCAATGAAACCCCCGTCTACCTATTCATTTTCGAGGATATTGATTATTTAAAAACTGTCAGATATCTAAGTGATACGTCATCATGCTGGAACCTTATAATCCTACGGATATGTACATCAACATCAAGAGCGGTGTAAGTTCGTGTCTAAGAAATTTTATATAATCAGCACATGTTACAGTTTGCTCAAAGGCAAATGGTCCAATGACTTTGCTTCCTAATATCCAACACCATATGTTTAGAGGTCACACATTTTGTTTATTTATTTCCCGCATCCAGTGTAGATTCTTAGTAATATTTATTACATCATGGCAGAATGCAATTCTTCTATCAAAGTAATTTTCTTGAAGCTCTTGGTGCAACTCAATGTGATATCGCTCTACTGACAATATGCGGGTTTTCTCTTTGAAGCAGTATTTTCATCTGTAGCCACAGTCCTCTTTCTTTCACTTTTCGCAGAATCTACGCTACCAACAGCATCAAACCTATTCCGAATCTTTTTAAAACTTTCCTGTCAAGTGCGAGGAAGCAATTTCTTTGAGCTTCTCCTAGGATATATACCACATTGATTAATCCTTCTTTCGAAAAATCTATTTTTAATAATAAATAAACCAACAAGTACAAAAATAAACAAACTGAACTGATAACAGATATAGTAAAATCAAATAATTTGAAAGAAATAGCAAAAGAAAGCGAAAAATGCAAGAATAATTACAAGAAGCACATTTACTAATTATTTGACACTTGTTATACATACAAATTGTTTTCTTTTTTCACAAGATTTTAATGTAGGGGCCAAAAGAAACCATTTGGGTAATTTTATGTTACTTTTCATACAACATTAATTTAATATAGAACACAATAAGCTACTTATGTAGGGTGTTCCATGTAAAAAAAATATTTTATTAATCCTTACAAGCTTATAGATCACTCGATGCATTTAAAAATATTTTCAGACGTTGAAGCTGTTTCAATAATATATATTTCAATCAAAATTTTAATTCAACTAACAGTTATTTAATAAATGAACTTAGCTATATAAAAAACACACAAAACTTACATACAAGTCGTACAAACAGGGACTGAAGATAAAGATCTAAATATCAGTTCCCCCAAAGCGATCACAATAGCATTTACTAGCGAAGTGAAGAAATATATCTTTCAGAGGAAGCGAAAACTCTTGGCGGCATCCCTGACTACAAGCTTATTTCGAATCAGTAACCTTAAAACCAGGACGGAAATAACATATGCATGTTTGACTAAAAGAGCCCATGAAAAAAACATGGGGTTAAGACCTCATATGATGCACTGAACATACATCACGGTGAGCAGACCCACGGTGACTTATGCATTTCTCTTGTGTAACAGGGGCGCATCAGAAAACTACTATAACTGAGCATAGCAAGATACAGAGGCTTATGTGATAAGGAATAATGCTTAGGAATAACAAGAGCAATGAGAACCACTGCTACAAACTTACATCCTCTTCATTTGGTGAAAATGGCCGTGACAAGAATGGGGCATCTCAGATTACAAGAACTACCAAGTGGCAGATATGCAGGATTCGGAAAGCAACTTTTTGGAATTGATATTGGAATACATGATTTTGACATATCTTTTCAACAGAAATTTCGTGGCGAAAATCCCGGATCGGATAAGCTGAAATCAATCCAACTACAGAAATTGGTACGAGGAATTGATCTGGTTTATAGACCGATCAAAAACCGAAAAGGGGCTGATACTGGAGTCTACAGTGAGGTAAGAAGGGAACGAAAATTGGCAAGAAAGGGATCATTAGCTTCTCAAACCTGTTCAAGGTTTGTCTAAAAGGACAGCAAGAGCAGGCAAAGGCTCGGGTAAAAAGAATACAGCAAAGAATGCTATAACAATACAACCAGGCAAATTCAGGGAAAGACCTTTATTAAGCGACCATGAAAAGAGAAAGCTGAAGAACTACTACACCTCAATAGGAATCACACATCCCTTAACAGAACATTGTACATAAAAAGGACATCTACAAAAAACTAAAATCAACACTGGAGATAACAACTAGACTGCGTAATAAACAGAAAACGCTGATCATATTCTGTGTGAATGCGAGGCTCTGGACGCCAAAAAAGATGCAATCAGGCAGAGACCTCTATGGGTTAGTACAAAGCGCTAGAATACTGAATGACTTGCATATGTACGTATATGGAAGAGTGATGTTACACTGCGACCTAAAAAATCTATTGTGTCCCCTATTCTTGCTGTTTTACATTGGACTTCCAATCCTATTCCCTTCAGAAAGTGTAGGATATCAGAAGGCCCAGGTTAGGTAAGTCTTTCTCTTCAATTTCTCATGCTCCCAGGTGCAACGGCCTTGAGTCGCACAGTGCTACGCAATTTGAGAAGAGATGGATGGCCGTTTCAATCTGTTCTCCACAAAATCTATATTCAGACTCCTTTCGAATCCAAGCTTACTCAGGTGACTTTTCAGTTTACAATGGCCTGAAAGTATTCCTGTTAATATGCGAACATTGTTCTTACTCAAATTGAATCATTCTGTAAACATCTCCTGGTTATAAGTTCCCAGAAGAATTTTACTTTGCCTCATTCCCTGGAGATTCTCCCAGTAATTGGTTTTTCTCTGCTGCATTTCTATTTTCAGTTTCTTCAGTATTGTACTGCTACTTACCCCCGCAAAAGGGTTCAGACCCTACAAAAGATATTCCGGCCCCTTTTTTGCGAGATTATCCGTTATTTCGTTTCCTTCCACTCCTGTGTGACCCGGAACCCACAGGAGGGTTACTGTATTCCTTTTGCCTAGCTCACTTAATATGCCTAGGCATTCCCAGGCCATCTTGGAACTGATTTCGCATGAGCTCAGCGCCTTCATGGCTACTTGACTATCAGACATGATGATAATCTCCTGCTTTCGATAATTTCTATCAATATTGAACTGGACGCATTTTTCAATAGCGTGTATTTCCGCCTGGGAGATACTTGGATATTTTCCCAAGCTTTTGAAATACTTGGTTCTAGGCCCATATATTGCTATTCCAGTTCCCTCTGCCGTCTTAGAGCGATCAGTGTACCATTTGATGGCATTTCTATTCAATTTCAAGATGGTGTTATGGTCCCACTATTCTTATTACTAAGCTTTGTGGTGAATTCCTTCACATAGTTGAATTTTTGTGACATTCCGTGAAATGTCTCAGGTTTGACCACCGTCACGAGATTGAAGCCTATGCCTAATCGCTCGTTCCTTGACCATTCTGAGTGTGGTTCTTTTTGCCGTGCCCTTTACTAAAATATGGAGAGGGGTAAGATCCAATACTACCTCGGTAGCTGCTGTTGGGCAAGTTCTCACAGCCCCGATTATGCATACGCATGCGAATCTTTGCACTTTCGAAAGGTTAATTCTCGCGGTGGCCAAATTAGTTCTTTTGCTCCAAGCTACTGATGCATAAGTGATGATCCAGTGTATACATCCAAGAAGTATTTTTGGGTGGCATCCCCAATTTTTCCCTGCAAAGTTTCTGCACACCATCAGAGCTCTTTTGGCCTTGTTGGTTACTTCAAGTTCATGTTTGTTCCATAGAAGTTTATTGTCTAGGGTAAGGCGTAGATATTTAACCTCCGTTCTCCAAACGATATTTTTCCCATCCATTTTTATAGTTTTGAGATTAGAGTTTCTTTTCCTAGTAAATGCTACTAAGGTAGTCTTAGTGGGGTTAACATTGAGTCCCACCGATTGACACCATCTTCTCTTGAAGTTCAATCCTCTTTGAACTATGTGACAGGGGGTATTCTCAAATTTGCCTCTTGCGTATATGACAACATCATCAGCATATCCTTGACAAGGTATGCCTAGATCAGGCAGCCCACATAAGAGTTCGTCTACTGTTGGGCTCCGCATAAGTAGAGATATAACTCCATCGTGTGAGAGTTATATTTCTACATATGTCCCACCTCCGAGCTCTGCCTCCACCGATCTGATAGACAGTAGCTGCGACATCCATCTAGAAGTCACGCCATCTACCCCCTGTTAATTAATGCTTTTTTGACAGACTCGTGTGAAGTGTTGTCAAAAGCGCTCTCTATGTCTAGAGAGGCGCACACTACGGTTTCTTTATTCGTCAGTGCATCTTGGATTCGATTCGTCAGCTCCACTAATGCAGTCTCAGTGGATTTGCCCGTTTGATAGGCGTGCTGAGAGGGGTGCAACTGCATCCGCTCCAAGATATCTGTTCTGATATCTAATCGAATCTATAGCTTTTTAAGATGCATAATATCCTTTTTCTCTACTTTTGGTATTTTGGTGACTTAGGCCCCTCGCCAAGCTTCTGGAATATAACTCAACCCTAAACTACTGTGTGAGGAAGGATTTCGCCATGCCCTTTCTGAAGTAAGACTGGAAGAATCCCGTCTACCCTCGGTGTTTTGAAAGGCTGAAAGGTATTCATGGCCCATTTTAACCGTTCGCTGCTACATATGTATCCGGCCATTGTAGTAGCTTCTTTAGTTGGTCTTCTATATTGCTCGGAAGGATTTTCCGAGGTACCCACTTTGCTTGTGACTGGTATAACTTAATGAGTAAAGAAAACGGGAGACGAAATACAAAAAGCCAAGAAACTGCAATGCTTCCGAAAGTTCTATATCAGACGGCTCCTACAATAAGAAAAGAAAATCCAAACTTGATCTTTTTAGCGTTTTTAACGCAACGGGTGGCGTTCTCTGAACCTTGAATACAGTTTAATAGACAAAATTCATGGATATTAAGAAAAAACGAAGCTTTCTCCTTATTTTTTAAAAAAATGATCTTTATATATAAAAAAGACCAATTTTTTTTCTAACATTACATTTCCAATTTTCATTATTTCTTGCATCACACTAAAAGAAGGAATTTCTTTTTCAAAACAAAACACAGATATACATTTTTAAAATATTTGGGGAATAGTCAAAAAAAGTCGGTCAGGGTTTCCAAAAATGGTTTGTCTCCCCTAAACAAACACAGCCGGTATATCAACCCAAAGTAAGTTTTCTATGTGGACATATAGCTTCAATTTACAAATTAAATTAAAATCTGGGTAATGACGTTTATTTGCAAAGTCTTTAAAAAATATTTCACTATCAATAATGGTCACAAAGCACACTCCTAATTGTCTAACTTTTTAATACACTTCGAAAGCATCTTTACAAGAGTTTTCCAAAGTTTTTATTCGACGTAACTTCAATTCTGTATTGTAGGCCTCCGTTAATTTACGAAGTAATCCTCTTAGCACTGACACTGGATTGAATAAAGAAAATTATTGTAGGGTTGGAATTTTTTTAAAGCTGCAAATTGGATTACCTCTAATCTAGGTAGAAATTATTGCAACATTCGAATCACTTCGCAGCAATGATATATTTTTTTTTACGAGATACGTTATTTTACGTATTTTACACTTTTATTACTTACAGGTGAGACAATTGAAGCACAAAATCACGAAAACGTTACGATGTTATTCAGCGATATAGTGGGCTTCACATCGATATGTTCGACCGCCACGCCAATGATGATTATTAATATGCTGCAGAATTTGTACATCCAATTTGATGCCTACTGTGGTCAACTAGATGTATATAAGGTATGTTTCAATATGTTCATTCTCTTTAATTACATACGTCTTAATGACTTCTTTACCAACGAATAAAAACAACAATATTTAACAATTTTCTGTTTATTTCTCTGTCAATACGGAAAGGTAGATTTAAATATATTTAAATGTAAAGGCTGTCTCACCAAACTGGCTTAACTTAAAATTTTTGAAACTTGCAGGCTCATCATAGTTCTAATCTAAGATTTAAGTGAAATTTATAAGAATTCAAATTTCAATTTAAACGAGCCACCTCAAATAACTTTTTACCTGCTGTGATTTATATAAAATTCCGAAACCTGTCAATTGTCACATCAAGGGAGACAACTTTTAGTGATAATTTAAAATCATTCCCAAACAGCGCCCTCCCTTAAAATTTGAATAGCGGAAATGGGTTTTGTGACCACTTAAGGAAAATATCTTTTAATTCTGTTTATGATCACATGCATCAAAGTCATTTTTTTAATCAGTAAGCAAAAAGTGCATAATTTACAACCTGTGGAATAAAATGCGATTAGAATGAAACGATTTGAATGTCTATGAACATAGATAACACTGCATGACACGATTTTCGTACCTCTAAAACTGATTACTATTAAGACGCGGGGCCACTGCGCGCGAAGCGAAGCTAAGCTCAGCGAAACTAATTTCCTTGAAAATTAGCTCCCATGTAATCTTACGCGGACGCGGCAACTAAAGCTAAGCGAAGCGAAGTCAGGCTAGCGAAGATGCGCGTATGATTACATGGGGAGTCAATTTTTAAGGAAATTTGTTTCGTTGAGCTTCGCTTCGCTTCGCGTGCAGTGGCCCCGCGCCTTTATGGTTTTCAATTAGTTACAATATGTAAGCAGTGGATTTTTTTTGTTTCTATCACGTCTTGTTTTTGAAGTATACACTGATGGCATTAGCTAGGCTATGTCGATTCTGGCACAAAATCTTGGGATTTTCAATGGCGGTAGAGTTCACATTTTACCCCCTCATAGATACAATTTGCATATTTACATGTCACTTCGTGCTCGTAGCGACAGATTGAAATATTCTACCTGATATACATACCGGGTGTCCAGCCTAAGATGCAATGGTCCATAGCCGATTTATTATTGCTTTTCTGGAAAAATGTTTCAAATAAATGTTGGCTCGAACCATATTCTACACATTTTAAAATTAGTTTCAGTAATGGTGGACTGCCGGTTGTACCGGAAGTAGATACTTTTTTATTTTAAATGGAACACCCTATATATTACTGTATTTTTGGATTCCTTGTTAATTTTAAATAACGATACGTTAGGCATATATTGGGGCTAAGTTGTCCCGTTTCCAAATTACATGACGTTTTTTCGAGAAAAAAAACATTTGCAATGTCTGCGGTGTTTGCAAATATCTCCGGAAATACGAAAGTTAGAAAGATGCGGTTTTCAGTTTTCGCTTAATTATGAAACAGCACACGTCTTTTATTTTAAAATTGTTGCGTTTACATTACAGAATTATTAAATAGGGCTCTGTAATTTTCGAATTCTAAAATCATGGATAACTTGATTTTTTTTAAATTGAATGGTATAGCAATTTTTACGTAAATGAATGTAAAATTTAATTTTCTTTCGATTTTATACGGGTACCATTGTGTCTATCTCCAAAGGTTTTGGAGATATTCGCAATTTTTCAATTTTTCATGATAGACACGTATTGCGAAGCGCCGGCCACCTTCCCCTCGCATTTCACGAGGCTTGGGACTAATTAACAAAACAAAATAAGTTTTGTCGTTAGTTTTAATTTTTTGTCATTAATTTAATCAAATTATTGATAATTAAATAAAGCAATGTGTATATTTATTAAGTTTTTTACCAATAATTATGAGTTACCGTACCCAAAAAACAGTACGTGATAGAAAAAAAGTACATAGGTGTTCTTATTAAGCGATTTGTATAAATAAATAAACAGGAAAAATTGAAGTGGGTACTTAATTTTTTTTTTAATTTGTAACGTAGTGTAATAAAACTTTAATGACGATTATGGGATTATGCAAATACAGTCTCATGAAGACACTTTGTCGAAACTAGTTGCTGCTAAAATTGATTAGTTACAAAGTAAATGAATAAATGATTACAATTCAATTTTTACCTAATTATGGACAATCAGACAGACATGTTTTCTAGCTTTATGGAGAGTATAATTTACTTGCAATAAACAAAGAGACCGAAGAACAAACAAATTCCAACGGAAACTTAAAGGAAATCCGCTAAATGAGCCTATCATTATCAAACGATGGTAACTCATTAATAGGTTAAGTTAGTATTCACGGTCAGGTTTACTTTCGAAAGACTTTTATTGTTTTTTTTTTTTGGTTTTTTTATATGTCTCAATTCATGACGCTTTGCTTGCAAGTTGAAAACAGCATTGACGGGTAGAAATAGTTATCGTATAACAATCACGGCTGCCCAACATTCAATAAATTGATATGAATTATGATTAAATACTAATAATAAATTCCTCGAGTAGAAACATCAATCAAAGCAAAAATAGATAAAAAGTAATGTTTTGTATGAAGAAACAAGTTTTATTTCCGTCAAGCTGAGAGTTTTCACATATTTAAAGCAATTTATACAATTATTTCTTTTTTAATACGATGTTGCAATTGAAAATAAAACTTTACTTCAAAGATACCGATATTTGGAGTGAATTTTTGAACACCCAGTATAGAATTTAGCGATGATTACCGTAACACTTAATAAAAAGGTTTCGACATACAACACTTAATAAAAAGACAAAATATATTATGTGATGTAATTATAATAAATGATACAGAAATTGTCTCTATTTCCTTGTACTTGCATCCACATTGATAAAATATCCTAATATCTATTAAATATTTAAAGAATATTTAATTTTAATGGAAATTGTGCAAACGTTAACAATTCCACAAAATTATAAACACCTCAAAAAACACTCGCGTTTAGGGATAGGAAGCAATAATATGCAAACCACTCACTAAACCAAAATAAGATTCCTACTGGAAGTATCTCTTAAATCTTCAACTACTTTAAGATTAAATCAGAATCCAACCAATCTGATCCTCCTATAATTGCCCGATTATTGAAAACAAGTTCGTGGCGATGTATGTACCTATATTATGCTGTGGTCTACTCTATATATGCATTCAATTAGTGAACTTTTAAATACTTTCACATGGCATCATCTTCAATTTAAAAAAAAAATGATATAGGATATGGTCATTTAAAATGTGTAGAGGTTACCGAAATTTAACAATTTGTATAAATAGTGATTAGAGTTCAAATTAAATAAATAGTTAGTAGTAAAAAATAAGTTTATAATTCACCCGTTTAACTCCGAAAGTTATTTAAATTTAAGCCGTACCTGCAGTTATGATGCAAATTACCATAAAAATGTGCGTTTACAATATCATTTAACATAATACATATATTATAACTGATAATATATTACTAATGTCGCGTATATACAAGAAACTTCAAAGCGCGTATGTAATCTAAATATGTCTAATAATACCCGTGCCAGCACTATTTGAACTAAATTTAATTAGGTAGCGTTTCGATACAAACTGGGTTTCCTCAACGTTGATATGTTCTGCACATAACATGTGTACATACATATGTCAAGAACACCACCTCCGCTTTCTTCCAATTTCCCTTACAGCGCCTTGTTTGTATGTATGCTGTATATACATCCAAATATATGCTGCATTAAATTTTACCGCAGTAAGCAAACGTAATTGTGGTATATGTTATGTATGTATATTTTTATGTACCTAGTACAGGTTGTGCCATTTATCGGTCAATCATGCGTTACTCAATCACTTATTTTAAAAAGAAAAGTCATGAAAGTTACGTAAAGCGTTCAAAACTACTGAAATAATAATGCAGGTTTGCTATTTTTTTTTCAAATTTAATATTATTTGATTTTTGTATTCCTTGTATCAGCAAAAATAATAATTGTATAGCATGTCCTACGGTAAAACTTTAACGTTTACTTTTTGAGATATCCGAAGTTTTTCAAATAAAGGTTGCACGATATCTTTCAGAAATCAGTACTCTGCTTATTAACTACTATTTCCTAATAAACCCCTCGCAACAATTTAAATAAAGCACATTCAAGTAAAATAATGGATACAAAACGTTTCCATGTACACAAGTTTAGTAATACATAGAAATGACTTTCAAAAGCTTAAATATACAGGGTATTCCACGTAACTGGTTCATTAAAAGTTTATGATGTTCTATTATTTACTTATATTTGAGATTTTGGCACCAGTATCTGTTCGATTGGAACTATAAATGCAAAATACCTTAACCAAAATATCACTTCCGGTTGACCGAAAATGGATGTCAACTTTGTTATTTTAAATAGAATGATATAATTTTTTATTCATTTTTTGGATTCTACAACTATAAATACGTCAGTTTTCATCAGCTATTCCTATAGCTACATGTGCCGTTTTTGAGTTATTTAAGTTTTTTCTTTTTTTTAGTCATAATCATTGCATCATTGAGAAATTAATATCTCGGTTAATACTGCAAGTAGAGACTCCAAATTTGCTATGTTATGAATGTAGATATTACTCTAAGAAACGGTAAGCACACTTTACATTCTAACGTACAGGGTGTTCAAAACTGAGGAACAAAGTGACGTATTTTCAAATGTAGAAAACTCAATTTTTTTTTAAATAGAACACCCTGCATTTTAATTCGGAATTAGGAAGTAAATATCATCCCCTATCACTTTATATGAGCATTCCCTATACCTATCTTTAATAGATTTTGAGATATGAGCGACTTTATTAAACAGACTAAGTATTCTTTTTTTTTAAATAAAACACCCTGTATTTTAATTCGGAATTAAGAAATAAATATCATCCTCTATCACTTTATATCAGCATTCCCTATACCTATCTTTAATAGATTTTGAGATATAAACGACTTTTTGTTGAACAGACTAAGTAGCCCTTTCTTTGCGTGTTTGTAACTGGCTTTGAATGGGATTAATGTCAAATTCATTGACTAACCAAAAAGTGTTTATGTATTTCATTGTAATTACACTTTTGTACAACGCAATATTAATAAAAATGACTATTCGAACAGGCATTCTTGTATGGTTATTCAAAAATAATACATGAATTTGACGTGAATCCATTTCAGAGCCAGCTAGAAACATTTAAAGATAGGGCTACTTAGTCTGTTTAACAAAAAGTCGCTCATATCTCAAAATCTATTAAGGATAGGTATAGGGAATGCTCATATAAAGTGATAGGGGATGATAGTTACTTCCTAATTCCGAATTAAAATACAGGGTGTTCTATTTAAAAAAAATGAGTTTTCTGCATTTGAAAATATGTCATTTTGTTCCTCAGTTTTGAACACCCTGTATGTTAGAATGTAAAGTGTCCTTACCGGTTCTTAGAGTAATATCTACATTCATAACATAACAAATTTGGAGTCTCTACTTCCAGTATTAACCGAGATATTAATTTCTCAATGATGCAATGATTATGACTAAAAAAAAAGAAAAACTTAAATAACTCAAAAACGGCAACATGTAGCTATAGGAATAGCTAATGAAAACACGTATTTATAGTTGTAGAATCCAAAAATGAATAAAAAATTATATCCTTCTATTTAAAATAAGAAAGTTGATATCCATTTCCGGTCAACCGGAAGTGATATTTTGGTTAAGGTATTTTACATTTATAGTTCCAATCGAACAGATACTGGTGCCAAAATCTCAAATATAAGTAAATAATAGAACATCATAAACTTTTAATGAACCAGTTACGTGGAATACCCTGTATAAAGCTCTTTCCTTTTTTTTCCAATGAAATATCTTGTATATTTTTATATCATCGGATATATTGTCAAGATTGTGAACTTTTTTTATTGAATTTATAATTTAATCGATAAGATAGAAGATAGATAGATAGAAGTAGATACAAATACGTGGCATGATGATACACATGTTTCATTCAAGAAGATATTATTCTAGGTAGTTTCTCATTCGACCCTCTTGAAACAGCCAGAATGCGATTTACTACTCCTAAGGAAAAATAATCACTTGTTTATGGTATATTTATTAACTTCAAGGAAATTTTATTTTAATTCAAATTAGTATTTTGAAATAAATAGGTATATTTGCATAAGAAGGCGCTTTTCCGTATGATAATAAATGTAAACATATCTTCCCGCAATACAGTTTGTCTTTTACCAATAATTAGCATGCTGCATTCCAAAGCCTTAACTCGTAGACATTCTACCCTTTATTATACACGCAATAGTGCTTTCTAAAAGGGGCGTTTACAAACCTCTTTCGCGCCAACATAATGGCAGTATAACATGGGTTACTTTGTTCAAGTTATTTTCGCAACATAGGCGGTTTTTCTGGAAAACAAGGGCATTTACACACTCTCCATGAATATGCGGAGTGAAACGATACATTTTCCATTGCATACTTAAAATGTATTGTTTAATAACAGAAAGTGAAACATGCATGAATAGGCGATGCAGAAAATTAACAAAAAATGTAAATGTGGAGCTGTAAATGTAGATAAAATTGCATGGCTTCCCTCGGGAATTGTTGTAGAAATAAAATAAACATAAGAGTAGCTAATTAAACAATCTAATTATGATAAACAACTTGAAAAACAAAATTGGGACACACAGAAGAGAAGTTTACAGATATCTGCTACAAACAGATATTACTTTAGTTTGGCATTCGTGACATAGATGGCACACCAAAAAGTATGGTTTTAATGTCAAATACTTCATGCTTTTATATGTTTCTGTAGCGCAATTCTCTGACGGAATGTATTCTATTGTAATAGCTTGTTCATTTCTTCTTATAAACTATGCAAAGGATATTAGATATTAGAGGAATTACAGTGTAATATATTATTCAATTAAAACAGAAATTGGAGTTTTATTGCAAAAAAAAATGCGGGGTTTTATTTTATTTTTTGTAATTTTGCAGTGGAAAAAAACAATATTATGTTAAAAAAAAGTTTATTTTAAAAATCCTACTATTTCGTCTTGAATCTCAAAGAGTAAAATGTGTACTTCACAGTGTAACAGTAAGGACATAATTGTTGGCACCTGTGATGTTTTGTGGACACGCTTTCGTGACCTACAAATACAAAGTGAACTTAGGGGCATCTTCTAGCGATAGGGAAATAAATAATCTTAAGTATTATATTATATGTATACCATAATAGATATTATTTTATTAATATGATGTTTGCTTTGACGTTGAAATATTTAAAAGAATCATGACTAGTAGTGGAAGTTATAAGCGAATAGCTTTATTTATTTATTTATTAAGTTTTTACAGAGACATAGAAGTTAACTGCATAATGTATTATAAATAAAACAAGAAAAAAGTTTTATTCACTGCTTTAATAATTTAATTTGTTTAATTATACCATTTTACTACTTCTAACAAAATTCTCCGTTCAAATCTTTTTAAGTTTCCAATATCCTAATTGATATGTAATACTTGTTGGTACAAAAAAATCATGGAAAAACATTCATTGTTAAAATATATTGGCCTTGTCACATTTGTTTTTTAATAATCTATTAAAGCGTTTAAATTGCAAGTCTTCGGAATGTATTTTCAGAGTATTCGAGCAGTTTTCCATAAATTTGTCTATATAAATATCTTACTGTTTTACATTTCTCTGTCCACTGTAAGAGCACTATAATACAAAATGGAAAATGAATATATTTGATATAGAAAACATATGTAGAGAATTTACCACATTTTATTTATCAGAAAGAAAACAAAACTACATCGTGTTTTTTTAGAATTATTGTAGCATGTTTCCACAGCACAATGCATTGCAGTCTTTGATCACTTTTTATTCATTGTAAGAAGTTATTTTTGCACACTTTAGAGCAAATAAAAGCAAAACTGTATGCTACGAATGAAACAATCTCTAATGTTCTCGCAATAACTATATACACCACACCAGAAATACGCACGAACTTAGTTATCTAATGAACAGTATACAAAATTAAAAAGATAAAATGTGAATAAAACAAATTTCGTTTATTTATAAAACAACAATAACATTACGCCATCTTGAAAAGATTTTGTGCACAAAATATTCAATACCACGAAAGTCCGTCAACTGTAACTAGTATAATAATAACAATAAAATCACCAGTATCCCGGCATTTCAATTCAAATGCATAAGAGAAAGTGAATACGCACGCCGCGATGTATTAGGCAAGCGCCCCAAACGTATAATCATAAATCATAATTCAAGGAATTTCCCAAGAATATGTTTACCAGATGTTTACGGTCAAACACGCACCATCTCTTTTCAGAACTACCCATCACTTTCTAAATTGTCACTTTAAACTTTTCCCCAACAATAGTAAGCGAATGGTACTAGTAGCGCCATCTCATGTTCAATATATTCGACAGAGAGTTGCATTAGAGTGATTTAGTTCGTTTTACGAAAATAGAGGGATGTCTACGCCCCCTTAATACGAAAAAAGGTTGGAGTATGTGTCCACTAAATAAAATTCGGTAACAAAAATGTTTCAGAGATAAAACATTATTTGAAACTTCAATTGTAGCGTGCAGAAACGTTTTTGTTTACCGTATAAAGCATGCGACATGTCCGTCTTCAGAAGCGTTTCAAAGGAAACGTTGCGTTTGAATACATTCCAGAAACATAACTGTAAACATTTAAGAAACGTTTTTTAAACGTAATCATTTGAATCATTTCTGTAACATAGAGGTAAAGCGTCGTAAGCCAATTTTTGCCCATTATAGAGTCTAAGTATATCATTTTCTGTAATTGCTGGAAAATCGTATGCACTTCATATTGAGCAAACATGAACTTACGACTCTTTACCTCTGTCGTATAGTTTTGTAAGCGATTATAGGTGTAGGTTATAAAAACGGAAATTGAATTGTATCAAAAAATCTATTATTTATTTTTTGTTACAATTTATTTTACCTTACTACACTCTCTAGTATACCGCAAACCAGCTTGCCTAGATCATATCTTTATAGTATCTTCAAAAACGATCTCTTTCTTACAGCAACTAAAAATGCTAAAAGATTAATAAAGAATTAATATGTCGTTTTTCAACACGATGTGATACTATTACACAATTGCACTGAATGTAAGTTCACTAACAAATCATTTTCCCAGCAAAATGTGAGCTGAGGTTATGTAAGGTATATTATCAGCTGAGAGAAATTTTATGCGAGTCATAATTGAACTATACTTTATGAGAATGTATTGGTATCAGAATAGCCTAAACGGTTCCGTGGATAAAAAAAAATTCTGCGATACCATAGCAACGAAAAATAACATATTAGAAGTATCGCTGATAAGTTTAACGTCAAAAGGTCGCAAATGAAAGTTGCGCAATAAAATTTGAAAAAAAGGATGTCAATCGAAATTGTGAAAATCGAAAAATTGGAGTATAGAGCCATCATCGAGTACCGGTATTTGAAGGGGTTAAGAGGTAAACAGATTTACGAAGATATGCTTAATATCCTTGGCAATCAATGTCCTTCGTATCCGACTGTAAAAAATTACATGGCGAGCTTCAAAAGAGGTAACTTTTCCATTGAAGGTGAGCACCGATCGAAAATGCAAGTTTTTGTGACAGTCCCTGAAAATGTTGAAGCAGTTCATGACATGATTTGTCAGACCGTCGAATTGGGCTAAATCGAATATCTGAGGCACTGAGTATTTCATATGAACGTGTCCATCATATAATTCACGTCGATTTGAACGTGAGAAAAATTTCTGCAAGATGGATCGCCAAATGTCTGAATATTGACCAGAAGCTTGCAAGGATGGAAGCATCGCGTTTGATCTGTGCTCGGTTTGAAAAAGATGCAAACTTCTTAAGCCGTATTGTTACTATAGGTGAAACCTATATATAGGATAAATTTCTACGTTCCAGAAACAAAATAACAATCGCTGAAATGGAGTCACTCTGGTTCTCCAAGACCTAAGAAGTTTCGTTTTCAAAAATCTGCTGGAGTTCTTGTTTCAGTTTTTTTTTTGGGATTGCCATGGAGTAGTCATGATTGAATTTCTGGATAAGAGTAGGAAAATAACTCGGAATTATTATTCGACGTTACTGACCATTCTATGAAAGAACTGAAAAAAAGTTGTAAAAGTCGTAATTTTTTTTCCAACGAAGAGGTGATAGAAGCTGTGGAGACCTGGTTTGCAGAGAAAGATAGAAAATTCTTTTTGAAAGGTCTGGAAGCGTTGCGGGTTCGTTGTAATAAATGTATCCAATTAAGAGGAGAGTATGTTCGATAATAAAATATTTTAACTTCCAAATTTTTTTATGCATTCTATAAGGGCAAGGCTAAGAATTTCGCAATACATTCTCGTATACCTAATATCCTTACCAAAATCTCAGCTTCAGGTGTTTCTGCCACTATGTTCATTAGAAAAAGCACCACTTTGCCACTTAGCCACAATCTGATCTAGCCACAACAGCCAACAGTGCGTATGCTGCCGGCTAAGTTAAGTACAGTTTAAATTTCATAAAGATATCTTCAATAGGTACTGAAAAAAAAATTACGTTAAGGATTGTGACCCCCATTTTTCCTTTATAATAGGGGTTAGGGATGTGAGATTAATTGTATGGCTATTTTAGATGAAGAACGATAACAATAAGGTAATAACTTCATCAGATGTGAGTGCAGTTTTCATATTCTTAACCGACTAGACCCTTTAAGGACGGGTTGGTACTCATGTGCTAATTGTAGAAAACCAAAACAGTGCTAACTTGCAAATGTAACCAACGATATTAAAAATCTAATCATTTAATATGAGTTCTGTCTTAGGACGTGTGAGAAAATAAAAATGTTCAAATATTTCAGCAATTATTTGAGCGTAATTTATCGACTGTGTTTAATTCTTCTTTTATTAGAATGAACCAAAACGTCTTTGTAAGTAAGCATTAATAAAAAAAAATTGTAATATCACTTCATATTACTTAAAAATCTTTACGCTTATGAAGCTACCAACTTCTACCTGCCTTTCTCTAGCCAAACAATGCATTAGCCATATTGTTGAAAATTATAGAAACTGTAATGATTATAAATTGTTGTAATTAGGAACATTTTACCAGCTACAGCTAGAATCTTCGCTTGTAATTGGTTATACAATTCCAGACATTCAACGATCACATTTATCTTGCACTAATTACTAATTATGGTTTCGAGCGGACAGTCGGCTTGCAAAGTACCTTCGCTGGATTTTATATCACTCGTCCCAATCGCTCAACAATTACAAAGGCAGCTCGCGTTTAATGTAATTACGCACTCATTGTTACCGCTGTCAATTACAGCGAAACGATATTAAATTTCCGTCTCCAGTTATAAATTAATATAAGAACTTTTATACAATGAACTTGGTGTTGGTGCGGACGTAGGGTAACGACATCTGGTTGTCACTAATTTGAATTTGAGTGTTTGTTCACTTTGCTTTTTAAGGACTAGGATTACACCCCAGGTGTTTATTGATAACTAATTACCATTGAAGTGAAATATATGAACGAAGGGACATATTTTTGTAGATATAACATATATACATTCATATGCGATCCACTTGCTAATATGATACAAATTCTTTAATGCCTGAATTGTTTACACTTGCCTAGAAGTTCATTCCTATTCATTCTATGAAGTTCCTGTGTATTCATCTATTAAATGTTTTATCTAAGGAGAGTTGAAAGAATGAATCCTTGTCCGTATAGAATAAACTCTTATCCATATGTAACAAGTAAAATCGATATTGTCTATGGACAGCCCATATCATTGCAATCCATCGGATTACTACATACAGGAAGCTCCAATGTATGTCAGGTAACCGGATGATGTATGTAAAATACTGTTACTTCACTGAAAGTGCCCAGCGTTTCCACCAAAATGTCACGCGCTGAACTCAAGACACAGAAAAATAAAGAGTTTCAATCAAAGTCCTGTGAATGAAGAAATTATATCTTCAAACGCTAGCTCCCTTTCTTTGATTTGTTGCAAAAGTTAATTTATTTAAATTAAAAACTACTGCTGCACGGCTTACTACTAAAAATTAGTTTTCTTCAGTGGTTGCAGTTTAACGTTTTAGTTTCTTTTGATATTCTTCTTTACTAGTCCTTTCGGATCTCTCTTTGAGTCTCTTAAAGAAAGCAGCGTTTGGATTTTTTTGCTTGCGGGAACTGGACAAGAACTTCCATCACATGCACCATAGTAACTAATTATTCTTTGGAAGATATTATTTCTTTTAGATTTTCTAGTAGTATTCCATTACAAGGTATCGTTTTGATAATAAATTTTGAAATAAAATGACTTTTGTCGTTGAACACATAGTTCAACGTGTTCAAAAGCTACTGAGAACCAGAAAAATAAAAACCAAAAATATGTATGTACCTTCATGGATATAAATACGATGTAATTCCAATAACTCTTTTGAGGCACAGTAGGTCTTTTCGGCTTAGTTGCCTTCTTTGGGTCACACCCGCCCATGGTTAAAAAAGAGAGCCCAGACCACATGTGCCAAACCGAAGGTTATCGAAGCATGTGCCAAACGGAGGGTTAAAAACATAGGTATCCTGAAGTTGTATGAGTTTTTATTTTAATAACCAACACACAATTGAGATTATTCAGCCAGTAGTTCATTATGCGAAAGAAACCTAATTGATCGCTTTCAACGATATAAAAAGAAGGATCTTACACCGTAGTTAATCTAGGATTAGATAGTTATTAGAAGAGCATTATTGACTTTGCTCAAAAAAAAAACATCTTCAGTGAGAACCAGAATGGATATATAAAAGGGCGTTCTACAAATTATTGTATATGGAATATTGCCATATTCCAATTACTAGAAGAAATAATAAACATCTTAAATAACAAAGAATCGTCAGTCTATGTTTTAATGGAATTGAGAGAGGCATTCGATTGTATAGAGTATAGACCATCAATTGCTGCTAGAAAAACTTTATTGTATGGGATTCTGGGGTCTAGGCAAAAATTGATACAGTCATTTTTATCAGACAGGTATCATATAGTAATAACGACTAACGAAAACGGAGTAGAACTTAAATCAGAGTGGAGAAAATACAAAAAGGAGTTCCTCAGGGTTCAGTATTGAGACCGCTGCTGTTCCTGTTTTATATCGACGATCTGCCAACCGCAGCCGGAGACCTTACTTTGATGTTTGTTGATGATACTTCAGCAGTAGTTAGAAACAGAGAGGGTGCGAACTTCGTAAACACTCTCGAAAATGCAGTAGCCTTATATAATGATTGGTTCATAACAAATAATTTAAATTTAAGCATAAAAATGACCAAAATATTAACAATTAATAGTAGGCACAATCTAAAGGTTAATATTAACAATGACACTCTTACCTGTAGGCCAATTTCTTGGGGTTGACTTTAGAGACTGCGTTGAATTGGAAGCGACATGTAGAAACGCTTGCAGGGAAACTATGCGCTAAGAACTATAGCTAAGAGTGTTGGTGTTGACGCTGTGGTAACATCATATTATGCGTGCGTGTTTTCCAAGCTGAGGTACCGTATTTTCTTCTATTCTAGGGTAACGCCGTGGATGCAGAAAGAATATTCGCGTTACAAAAAAATGTATTAGATCGGTATATGGCTTTGCTTACAGAGACAGTTGTGTTAGTGTGTTTAAGACCGCAAAATACTTACGCTGCCATCTATTTATATTTTGGAATGTGCTGTTTTCACTAGGACTCATTACAAAGAATTTTTTGAAAAATATGAAATAGAGCATGATTATAAAACAAGAGCTACTTACCATAAAATGTTGTCACCACAACAAAAATTCAGAAAAATGTAGTTCATTAATGCATACATACTTACAATCATGTACCCAAAAGATAAAATTATTGATTGATGTACAATTTAAAAAAATATTTACTTAATAAGGTATTTTATAATGTAGATCAGTTTTTTAAAGAGTATCAGAACTTTTCTGACTTAATTTTATGTTCTGATATTTTAATATGTTGTTTGTACTAAGTATTATACGCGACGTTTTCTATGCCATATGTATTATGGAAATATATTATTATTATTATTATATTATTATTATTATTATTATTATTATTATTATGATTATTATTATTATTATTAAAAAATGAGATTTGAAATCTCAAAAGTTACTATATCAATCTTAAAGCTACCCCCAGTTACATAGGGAAAGGAAATACATGCGTGGTGTGTTAGCATTGCGCCATGTATTTTAAGTTAAAATTAATCTGAAGAGCTTATCGCCAAAACAGCAAAATTCACTTATATCCTTATCTATTTTTGTATATGCCTACTTAATATGAGTGGAGAATCATGTCCTAAAATAACAACGAAAATTAACGAACAACAAACGTAACATAATGCAAATTCAGTGTATTCACTAATCTTAAAAAGATATTACTAAGTTACGAGATCATCGTCGACACTTTCAAGTCAAAAACATGTCGCTTTGGGATCTAATAATAATAATCTATTAATATTCAGTATGTAATTATATATCACATAATAATCTATTCAGCATGTAATTGTTTCTTATTTCACCATACTATTACAGTAAGCATAAAGCTTAAAATAAGTTCCGGATAAACAAAAACGCGCTACTAATCAATAAACCAAAGTTACACCTTGCAGCAGATATAACTTTAAGGTTGTAAGTGTGTACAATGACCTATCATATCATCGTGGCGCTAATAATAGACCTTAACATTTAGCTATTTCGAAAACTATTTACCTACTTTATAGTAGTTTGCTTGTTTCGTGGTCCCTCGAAACCCTAAGATACTTTGGTAAATTGATGATTAAGTTTATAGAGGGAGAATAACGCAACTACAATAATGCCAGTACACGAAGATTATTAAAACAATAAAAAGTTTCTTAAAAAGAAAAGAAAATATATGTAGATTAAAATATTCATTTTAAATGCGGTCCAATGCACTAAAATGCCGATACTTCTCGAAGTTTTTTTGCTTTGAGAGAAATAACTAAGCGTGAAAATCAATTGCGTTTTGTCAAATAGAATATTGTTTTCCTTTTTTCAAAATAAAAATCGCTTGATGATATAACTGAGGATATATTACGCTTAGGGGTTAGAACACATTCTTTTTTTGTATCATATGGGCTGACGCGTGTTGTACTTGTCACGCGTTCTAATCTATTTAAACTTGTTGAACTTAACGTCGAAAAGCACGAGATTTTCTGGGGTCTCCTCTTGGCTGAGTCATTGTACGAAATAAACGGTTTGCCAGAATAAATCCGAAAAGAGCTCCTTCAAAAGATTAACGGGGTAAATCTTTTAATCGGTTTACAAAAGCAACAATATCAAACAACAACGGTCAAGGATTAAAATAAATACAATGACGCCATATAATTTGTAAAATACAAATCAACTCTGTTTTGTGGTATTTTTTATTCTAATTCTTTTAATCGAAAAGATTTATTGGTAATTCTTTCGTAATGCTTCGTAAAATTAGTACAAGTTTAACATTTGCCGCAGTTATCTGCTACCTGAAAAACATTTCATGTAACTAGTACAGAAAAAGAAAATAATGTGTGGAAAACTGAACAAAGATTAGATATAATGCCTAAAGTATTTAGCCGAAAATTAGTTAAATAATAAAGAAGTTAAAATATTTATTTACATTTTTTGCTGCTCATGTAGATGTTGTTTAACTTGTCTACAAGAACAGTCAAATAAACACTATATTCATTAGACGTATTATGTAAATAGCGATTTTGTTTACTATCACTGTATATCTATTTGAGCCAGGTGTTTTATAAATCTGTCTGAATGTATTTACTTTTCTTTCGGATTAATTCGAGTGCAAAAACGATTACATTAGTATTCCTATTGAGTATTTTAATTAATTTTATGCTGGCTAAAGGTACTCTATTAGCTTTAGGCAATTTAACCAGACAAATGGCAAAATTTTCTACTTACCATGGAATTCTATACATATCTGTAGCGCCCATAAGCCATAAATAATATATTATAAATTACTACAGACTTATAGATAAGTTTACAGAACTTATAGCAATGGATATAGAATCTCACTATTAACTTTGTTTATTAATATGAAATATGTTTCGTTGCATAGATTGCCACAGATCGTTGGAATAGTTAAATTAGTGGTGAGATTCCGTGCACATCTGTATCTGGTACCATGTATCTGCTTATAAGATTATCTGTATGTCTGTTACCATCCACAGTACATGCTTATAGTCTTACAGATAAGTTTATGGACGTTATAGATGTGCAAAACTACAATTGATGGTACAAACCTGCATACATACGTAATACAGCTTATACTAATAAATGTCTAATGCATGAACTGATGTAGAATGATTTGTTATAATAATGAAAACTAATTTATTTCACTAATAAACCTCGCTATTACTTGATCAAAGGTTGTAAACAATATTTTATCATAACAATGATACATTTCGTTCTATCGATGGAATTTTCGCAATGAATGTAGATTATTGAAATCACGTCCAGTATTTTTCGCAGTGCCTTATATTATATACACAGTTACTTCCAGCTCTTATTCAGTAGTTAATAGAAGTACACATACTTTTCGGTCCGAGCTTAAACATTAGTTCCGATTTAAATTTATCAAAGAAATTTACCGCTTAATAAATGTATGATGATGTATGATAAATATCGGACATTAATAAAAGACAAGAAACATTAAACAGAAATGTATTCAAGCGATTCTTATAAAATAGTTCAATTAGACCGTTGTTTCAATTTGACAAAAGTGATTTATCAAATAAAATAATTAAACTCAGAGGTGGATACTTATATAGCATCACAAGTTACAATATTCGCAATTTTAAAGTTAATCTGTTGTACTACACATACAGTAACAGATAACTCGTTAATTTTATCTACTTTTCTTAATCCCGTTAATCTACATACTAAAGTCAATGGAACTTTGCTGTTCAGAATTCAACAACTGTAGTGCTTATTACCGTTTTGTCACTGTTCAGCAAAACCTTCTAGACGCTTTAGTTATGCAATATGAATTTACTTTCTTCTTCTTCTTCTTCTTTTATTTAGGTTATGACATGCTTTTCTTCTAGTATGCTTTACTTATGATGTTCCCTCCGATGTAGAGATCCAGCTTTCTTTCAACCTTTTCATCGGTCTACCTGGTTCTCTTCTTATTGCTAGTCTCTGATCCCTTATTATTTTTATTAATCTCTCCCTATGTTTTCTGAACGTATTTATTTCATCCCCAGTTCCGCATTTTTTTCTAATAGTCTCATTCCTGACCCTGTCTCTCCTCATCTTTCTCGCTATCGCTCTTAGTTGTTCGCTTCTGTTGTTTTATTCTACTTGTGTCAGCTCGGGTTTCCGCTGCGTATGTTATTATCGGCCTTACCATAATCTTGTATATCTTTACTTTACTCTCCATTGTAAGAAACTTATTCTTCCAAGTCACGTCTCTCAAACATCCGCACACTTCGCTGCCTTCATAATCTGTTGTTTGACCTCCCTATAAGTGTTTCACTTGTTGTTTCTACACCCAAGTATCTAAAGGACATTACTTGCTCATGATACTACCATTATTCACTACCAATTTACATCTTCTGGGGACTTTGGAAACGACCAACGATTTTATTTTCTGCATGGATATCAGCTTGTTATATTCTTCACACTGTCTATGATTTTATTGATAATACCATTAAAAGTGTTAATCGAATAAGAACAACACTGAGAAAAAGTAACCGCGCAAAATATACCTATATCAATTCTATTACCGTTATTCTCGTAGGCAGGCTGGGGTCGGTTGTGACATTTTTTTTTACAAAGTGTCACAGCTTTTTGTTTGTTCGATTGTGTTACGTAGATATGGGTATGCTCCATGAAGTAACTATTCAGGTTATAGATTTAAAAAGAATAGAATAGAAAAGATACCAGCATGTTGCAAGTGACGTAAACGAATGAATTTTTAAAAAAAGGGGTACAACTTTTAACCCCGTGCCAGGGGCTGGTTATTACACCACAAGGGGCAAATTGTTACAAGGAGCAAACGATATCTAAGACTTTTTAGATAGCACAATCAGAGTGTCTTTGATTAATTTAGACAAAAACACAACATTAGTATATTTCAAACCAAGGGAAGAAAGTGCTTTATCGCAGGCCGCGGACAAGTATTACAACTCTATGTAATATTCTGGTTTGAGAATACTATCACGCTTGTTTGAATCCTCCTTTTTCCCAGCCAGTCCAATTTTAACTAAATGTCTAAAAATAATAAAGTATCTGTGAGTGACATGATAGATGGTAGGCTTAATCTGTCAAATATTTTTTGAGAACTGTCAAGTTAGCGTCGTTTTAAAAGTATTTAATAATAGTTTAATTGAAATTTAACACCTAATAATTTAGCAATTATCTCATAAATGGGCGCAGACTGGATCGAATGTACTAATCCCGTCTATCAATAATGTCACATATTACATTCTCGCATGTAAGGATAGGTTGCTTATGTTGAAGGAAATGAGCCAGAAGTACATAAATTTTCAACCAATCTACAATAACTATCAAAAATTCTACAATCACTATCTCCAAGAAACTAGAAAAACCATCAATGATATGATACATAGCAAATTCCTCTTCAAAAATAGGGTATGTGGTCTCTGGTTAATGACAGAAGGTTAAAGCCACAAATATTCACGTTTTGCCTGAGAACTTTCCTTCGACAATGGAAATGTGTGAAGCTTTCAACAACCATTTCTCCAATCTTTCTAACAATCTAAGTAATACTTACCAATATCTAGTGATATTCAATTTTCAGATTTAGATGAACACATTACACATTTACAAAATTCTGTGCTTTTTTTCTCCTATAGAAGAAAATGATATTTCAACCATTATTACGAAATTAAAAAAATACGGCAGCTGGAGATGATGGTATCGATACTGCAATTATTAAAAGTACGTATAAATACTATTTAACTGTCTTAACTTAATAAATTTCTCTCTTGGAACGAGGAATTTTTCCCTCTCAACTTAAAATTTCACTTATTAAACCTGTTTTATAAGAAAAAGGGAGAAAAGAACAAATCTTAATAACTACCGCCCCATTAGCTTGTTGAATGTCTTTTCAAAGATCTATGAAATCGTGGTAAGAGACAAATTATTAAATTTCTTTCAAAAAAAATAATGTATTTAATATAAATCAACATGGTTTCCTACCTCCCGTAGCAGTGATACTGCCTTAAATAATATCGCGAAGAAAGTTTACTCTAGTAGTTGATCAAGTCCTAATTTGTGTAAATTTGTCAATTGACCTTCAGAAGGCTTTTGACTGCGTGAACCACTCAATATTATCACATAAGCTAAATAAATATGGTGTTAGGGGGGTTGCAAACGACTGGATTGTAAGTTATTTAAGCAATCGCATACAAAAAGTCAGCTGCAATAATGTCACTTCAAAGGCTCTAAGTAATGGGACGGGGATTGCGCAAGGTTCAATTCTCGGGCCTATGTTGTTTCTAATTTATATTAACGATTTGCCAAACTATTATACACATCGGGACGTAATCTTGTATGCTGATGATATATAATATTGTTTTAACATGTAATAACTTTGCGAGTCTTTTAAACGATATAAAACTTACTTTAAATTCTGTGGAGAATTGGTCAAAACTAAATAAAATCTTAATAAATCATAGTAAAACGTCCATTCTACCCTTTAAAAATGCGACTTCACTGATACCTAATGATCCTTTCGGCAATGGCTTAATAACTACTAGTACTTCGTCCAAGATACTCGGGATTATTTTTGATTCCAATATGGAGTGGGGAGATCATGTTGATTATATCTGCAGTCAACTATCACGAACGTGTTATGCCTTATACCATTTAAAAACAAAGTTGCAGTTTAAGAGTATCTGCGTTCTATATACTATGCTGAGTTTTTTTCTAGACTTAGATATGGGGTGCTTTATTGAGGCTCTTCCAGCAGTGCCCAAAGGATTTTTATTCTGCAAAAACGTGCTCTACGTATTTTGTACAGTTTGAAACCTAGAGACTCATGTAGGCCTATTTCTAGGAATGAAAGATATCTCACCTTTTATGATATTTACATCCTTGAAGTATTGAGCTTTGTCTATAAAAATATAGAGGATTTTAAAACTCATACTAACCACGGGTACGGTACAAGATCTTTCTGTTATTTACTTCCTCCTTCACATAAAAAATCAATCTTTCAAAAAAGTGTACAATTTGTCGGTTGTAAGCTTTTCAATGTTCTACCAAATGATATAAAAGCAATAACACAATTTGGTAGATTTAAAAATCGTGTTAAAAACTTACTTTTAAACATAAATTGTTATTGTGTTAATGATTACTATGAATTTTTGTCAAAGTTATGAGTTATATAATTAATTGGCTGCTGTTCGGCCCTAACTATTTAGCTCTGTTAGTTTTGTTTCTTTGCTGCTGTTGACGTTTTCTTGTACTTATTGCTTACAGTGAAATAAAGTTATTATTATTATTATTATTATTATTATTATTATTATTATTATTATTATTATTATTATTATTATTATAAGATGTACAGTTTCATCATGTCAATGTCACTTACTTTCCGCCCTAGGGAGGAAAAGTAAAACTTTCCTCCCTCATTACAGGGACTTGGAAAAAATATATGTTTACAATGTATTATAAAGCAATGTTTTGCCTCATCAAAAGTAAAATTTGGTTATTTGTAACTTTACATAAAATAATCTTATTTCGTAAATAAAATCTTAGGCATGCCATCTTTTTTGGTCTTATGATACGTATAAAAACAAGAACTAAATAACTTCTAACCCTGAAGAAAATTATAAACTTCTTTCTTAAACAAAAACTAAGAATCAACAACAAAAAATCCTTCCTCTCTTTAAGAAATTTTTTTTATCAAATTAGAGTCAAACAAAGCAGTTCAGTCACTATAGTCGGAACAATCACTTTCGCAATTCAAACAAATGTAGGATAACCACATTTCCTTTAGGTCACACGTGAGTTGTGTGTGACCGTTTCTTACACACAACACACTGCACCCATTCCTCACCAGCTCGACTCTGATAAAACGGTTCACAACATATTAGGCAAAAATTATCATCTTCTATGCTTTCTCCATCAGAGTCGAACAACTTCTTCTTTACAGCTATTCTTTCTGTTGTCTTAGCTCTTTTTCCTCCCTTATTTATATTTCCTTGTTTAGTTATCTTTTTTTGTCTAGTTGACTTTTCTTTCCTAGTTATCTTTCCTTTTTTAGATGTATTTTCTCTTTTCTTGTTCTGTTCCAGTGCCACTATTTTTTTTTCTTTGACATATCAGTCAAAACTGCTGATTTCTGAGTTCTCCGTACAATCTTATTTGTTCTCGCAGTTGCTTTTGGATAAGGCCGAATGATCTCAAGAAAAAAAGTACACTTATTGTGAATCAGATTTCTGCTAGAACCAGCTTAGTATGAATAGAGCTTTCGCGTTCTACTGTGACATCTATTAATTCAGAAGCATCTTCGATAAAATCGGGAATTGGAGGTGTAATGCTTTCTACGGAAGAGTGTGGATGGGGTGGAGATGGATCTACAGCGAAATGAATTGGAGTGTTCTATGTGATAACAGCGATATTTTCGAGGTCAGAGTTAGTCGTTTCATCTATTGGTCTGTCAGTAACAGAAACAGATAAGAAGTCATCATCCTGAAAAATATCTTTATTAAATGGTGCGATACAAGTCTTTTTAAACCTGTTGATGATGTTAGCTGGCTTCAGTGCCAAGGATAAAGTTTTATTCACTATAGATCGGAATATCGTGTATAATCATTGTTTTTCCCGGATTGTTTTTAAGCCAAGCATCTTGTTGGCTGGCGCAGTAATTTTTCAATGGTTCACAAACTTTCACATCCATAGGGTGAAGCTTATGACAGCAATCTGGTGGGAAGGATGGCAATACCACATTGTTTTCTTAGCTGTTTCCACAACTTCAATTCCCAAGTGCGAATTATGATTATCCAGTAATGAGAGCATCGGATCGGATAAAGATGGTTTCACATTCTCTATAAAATGTTTAATGAATATTCTGAATTTGATCCCAGTCATCCCGCCATTTGAGTTTCCAGTGCCAATGCAACTGGGAAGTCTCTCGCGAATGAAGTAGTTCTTATATTTAATTCGTGGGAAGACAAACATAGGCGGCACCGAATGTCCCACAGTGTTGGCTACTACGTAGAGTGTGACAAGAATCCCTTTCTCTGCTGATGTTACAGAACCTACTTGTTTAGACTTTGTTTTCGAGGCAAAATTTTCCCAGCTTTCTGCACCGTTGTCATACCCGTCTCATCGACATTCCAAATGCGTGACAAAGCAAATTTATATCTATCCATCACATCTGCCAATTTAGAAAAGCCGTTATCAATATTTGTTTTATTAAATGACGCCGTTCTGCTCAGGCTAGTAGCCTCTAGATACAGACTGGTTGCGTTTTAAAAACTTTATAAACTAATCGACCCCTGCTTCTTGTTATTGTTAAGCCACGATTGCGACATTGCAATATTGTGCTTAAGTGCACAGGCAAATACTAGTTGCCAAACATCTTTTGCCGTTAATCCGTAGTAAGTTTGATTGCATTTAATTAAGTAACTCACTAAAATGGCCTCCTCTTCATTGTTGAATATTTGTCTGTTCTTCTGGTAGCAAACTGACAGATTCCCCTGTGCCCTTCTCTTTTGCTTCTTTTCTTTAAATATCTTACAAATATATGACATAATTCGAAGTCCTTTGCGATGCCATGAACTTTTTTAGTTTTGTCCTAACAACAAATCATATAGCCCAAATTATACACAGCACACATTTCTGCTTTCATGGAAAACAAGTGATAGACCAATATCACTAAAAAATAAAAATGTTGTACACCTCAGATTGAACTATTACGATGTATTTATTTTTACGCTAGCCATCAATGTGCAAATTGCATTACTTAAAATAAAATTTAGGATGTAATTTTACATTATTAGTATATTAGAGGTAAATTTTACGTTGTAATACGCTTACTCCGATTTAACCGGGACTATTCGTATATTTATTTGGTAGAACCGCGTGCTAAGTAAGTACTACTGTGCCAAATTGGATATTTTCGCATATCATTTTGTTTTTATTTTCATCTAGAATACTTAAAATCGTTAATCGCTGCTGCAAAAACATGACAATACTGAAATTTTTCGTTTGTACTGCATACGCATCTTGTGTACATTTAACCGTAAAAAAAAATTTTAATTTTTTTTCAAAAGGAATAGGGAATATCTGTTACGCAGAGCATTGCATTTTAATATCGTAAGTTGATATGCCGATCAAATCTTATTCTAAATTTATTGTCAATATCACAACAAACACCTACCATTTCTTAATTTTTTTTTTTTGATAAAAATTATTTCGGTAGGCACCTTTCTTCATACACCTAAATATTATACAAAGTAATAGTATCATATTTTAATATTATTAGGGTTATTTTGTCTAAAAGAAATATACGACGTATATACATCACGTACTTATTTTGTACACATCAGTGAATTCATGGCCTTACGGTACAGTTCCACCATTCAAAATATCAAGTCTAACTTATGATCCAGCCAGTGCGTAAGCTCTCCAATATATTTCATTCTTATCTGCAACCTTCCGGCTTTGCGGTTATTTACATGTTAGTATTTGAAAATGGGGAGATACCCTTCCAACCAGGAAGATATTGATATGCGGATGTAACAGATGCCAGCGGTTTAGTTAAGGTAGGCATATATATATATATATATATATATTATATCTCTAGATAAGGTCCACAGAATATGTAGTTTATAGAATTTGTGAAAAGCGAATCACTCTTTCATACTTGTAACTTAGCTTTGAAATCGTAATATCATGGTTCCATTTTTGTAAACTAATGACTACATATTTACAACTGTAACCGTTGACAGAATTAATAAAGTTTTGGAACTTTTCTTCTCACCATGAATATGAATTTTTGTACTATCTTTCTCAAACTAAATTCGAATCTAAAAGCCCAATAAATTATTGATTATTTATGCAACCGGAAATAGAGTACACTTAAATGTCAATTAAAAATGATTGGGGAGCAATTCTCAATTAGATATCGCTCGGTATAGAGTACTTGTACCTTCGGTTGCATAAGCGATCGAAGATTTGTTAGATTCGCATTCAATTTGACAAAGATGGCACATACATATTTGTTAGATTCATAAAGAAAGTAGGTTTCGGTATGTGAAATTGCAGGTTTTTTTTTATTTATATAAATTATGTATATACAGACATCATTATAGTTTTGGAATAGACTGGGAATAGTAACAACGCAGTGGTAGAACGAATAATGACTATACTAAATGACTACCGTGGCCAGACACATATGTAGCAGCGAACGGTTAAAATGGGCCATGAATACCTATCAGCCTTTTAAAACACCGGGAGTAGTCGGCATTCTTCCAGTCTTACTTCAGAAAGGACAGGACGAAATTCTTCCTACATGATTCGGATAAGCAGGTAGTTCGGAGCTGTGCTATATTCTAGAAGTTTGGCAAAGGGCCAAAGTCACCTTCACACCAAATGCAGAAAAAAAGGGCACTACGCACCCCAAATCCCACAGACCCAATCAGCCGACCAGCATGACTTCCAGATGGATGTCGCTGCTACTGTCTACCAAGTTGGTGGAGGCGGAGATAGGACATGACACCATCTCGGTTAGTACGACTAGAGGATACCCACAGGTGGGAGTTACATCCCCACTAATGTGGAGCCTAATGGTAGACGGACTCTTATGCGGGCTGAATGATCTAGGCATACCTTGTCAAGAATATGCTAATGATATTGTCATATACGCAAGAGGCAAATTTGAGAATACACTGTGACATAGTTGAAAGAGGATTGAACTTCACGAGAAGATGGTGCAATCGATAGGACTCAATGTTAACTCCACTAAGACTACCTTAGTAGCATTGAAGAGAACGGGGGTTAAATACCTAGGCCTTACCCTACACAATAAACTTCCATGAAACACACATGAACTTGAAATAACCAGCAAGGCCAAAAAAATTTGGAGGAAAAAATTTGGGGATGCACCCAAAAATACTGTTTCGGATGTATACAGCGATAGTGAGCATCACTCATGCATCAGTAACTTGGAGGAAAAGAACTAATCTGGCCACCGCAAGAATTAAACTCTCGAAAGTGCAAAAATTCGCATGCGTATGCATAAATGGGGCTATGTAAAACTTGCCCAACAGCAGCTATCGTGGTAGTATTGGAACTTACTCCTCTCCATGTTGTGTTAGAGACCGTGGCAAAGAGAACCGCACTCAGAATGCTCAAGGAAGGGACGATTAGACACAGGCCTTAAAACTCCTGACGGTGATGGAACCTGGGACATGCTCCGGGATGACATGTCAAAATGATTCAGCTTTGCGGGGCAATTCACCACAAAGCTTAGTAACAAGAGCGAGTGGAATCATAACACCATCCTGAAATTTAATAAAAATGCTATCAATACTGGAATAGGGCTATATAGGCCTAGAACCAAGTGCTTCAAAAGCTTGGGAAAATACCTAAGTATCTTCCATGCGAAAATACACGATATTGAAAAATGCGTCCAGTTCAACATTGATAGAAATTATCGAAAGCTGAAAATTATCATCATGTATGATAATCAAGCAGCCAACAAGGCGTTGAGCTCACATGAAATCAGTTCCAAGATGGTCTGGTAATACCTAGGGAAATTAAACGAGCTAAGCGAAAAGGAATCGAGTAACCCTCTGGTGGGTTCCGGGTCACACAGTAGTGGAAGGAAATGCGATAACAGGTAATCTCGCAAAAAAAGGGGCTGAAATACCTTTTATAGGGCCTGAACCCTTTTGCGGGTTAAGTAGCAGTACAATACTGAAGAAACTAAAAATAGAAATGGAGCAGAGAAAATCCAGTTACTGTGTTATAGGTATGTTCGCATATTAATAGGAATAGTTTCAGGCCATTGTAAACTGAAAGGACATCTGAGTGAGCTTGACTTCGCAAAGGAATCTGAATGTAGACTTTGTGGGGAACAGGATGAAACACCCATCTATCTCCTCTCAAATTGCATAGCACTGTACAACTCTACGGCGTTGCACCTGGGACATGTGAAATCGAAAAGGGAGACTTACCTAACCTGGGCCTTCTGATATCCTACACTTTCTGAAGAAATAGGAGTGGAAGGCCAGCTGTAAAACAACAAGAATAGGGGACATAATAGATCTTTTAGGTCGCAGTATAGTACCATCCTCTCCACATACATACGTACATACATAAATGACTATGTTATTTAAAAAGTCAAATAAATTTAGGTATTTGGTATAAATGCCTGCCATAACTTGTCTCCTCGTGAAGAGAAAATATGAAATAAGAATGATTGTACTTTTGCTGAATATGATATGAATTAAGCTCCTGTAGTAGCCGAATGCCTTAAGAAGTTTTAACTAGTGCGAGAGGCTGCGAGTTGAAATCTCGTTCTGGTCAATTACGCAAGCAACAAATTGCATAGTACTTACCCGCCCCGGGAAAAAATAACACAAAATATGTATAAAAAACTATATCCAACATTTAAGCTTGTCATATCCAACTACCTTAAGGCTTGGGTAGAGTGTTGACTGACAAGAATATGGTTTAATAAACGGTATGAAGTAAAAAAATCATATGAAAGTAGAATGTTATCACGTGTTAACGCAATAGTAGAGAGAAGAAAATTCAGAAAAGATCACAGGTAGTAAACACGATTTTCAAAGAGAGTATTAGAAAACCACTAACATGGAAATTTAAAGTAGCAATTGCATAAGTTACCACATGCATATAAATATAGCTTCACCAGAACCAGATTTTGAGAGGAAAAATGTATAAAACAAAGGAAATCTATCAAGACGAGTAGCTACACGAATATAAAACGTGGATCTCTTAAGTGTGCGTCCTCGAAAGTAAACAAGGGCGTCTCGAAGCAATAATGCGAACCCAATGGACTTCGGAGCTAACAGTACTTTCTAAAAAGATTAGATCGTTCCTGCATATTATATGCTCTCAGAGTAAGGCTTTTCCGTGGTTTTCCCTTACTCCTTAGCGAATGCTGGGAGGTAACTAAAGTCATTCCGTGGGCGCAAATATAATAATAACTGATAGCTGACCGATTTACAGCAGACTTGCGATTGTTTGAATTAATAACATTTTTGGTTCACATATTTCAGCGTTTCACATAAAGCAGTATTCACATAATTGCAAATCTACTGTATTTATTTTTGGTATTATTAACTATGATTGTTAGAGTAGGAACATTTCAATTGTTATGGAATCCATACAGAGTAGTAAAACTTAACTTGTAAATTTAAATTTATAATTTGTAAAAATACACATTTGTAAAAATAAAACAGAGTCTATAAATTTTACATAGCCGCACTTTCCTGTAAAACAAAATCAACTTGTAAACGCAATTTCTTGTAAATTCCAAGGATTTACATAAAAATTGGTAGAAATTTAACTTAACCGCGAAATGTTATCACTAGAGTACATACTGCGCATGCGTTCGCATGATCACATGTGGTGGAGTGCGTCGCGTCTATTCGGGTGTCCACTGAATACAGAATAACTGTGTCGTTAAACTAAATGCAAACGAAGTGAATGTTGATTTGTTTAAGTTTTCTGAGTGTATTATTTGTTATAAATACTATATAGATTTCCTGTTAATAATTTTGTCAAGTTTTCGAGCATATTTGTAAGTTTTTACTCCCAATTTTGTAACTTGTTTACAAGTTTTCAACCTTGTAAGTTTTACAACAATTCCTTGTGGACTTTTTTTCACAAATTATGTTGTAAAAGATTACATTTCTTTTACTGTGTACAGTACTTAAAATAGGTAGCCTCATATAGCACAGCAAGAGAAAAAAGTTTCCGCGTTGCTTGGTAATAAAGAAAAATATGTAAAAATAAATAAAAAGAATTTAGATATTTCTTTTCAGCTGCTAGCAATAAACACCGCCAGCTGTTATATTTGTTTGCGGTTTTGAGATAAGATCGTAAAGAGATGTACTTTAGTGCTTGGATCGAAACTTTGATCATCATTCACGGTAGATCGTCCGCTTCATAATGCGACTTCAAGCTAGTGTTATAAATATTCGGATGATTTCAATAATCGGAATACCTAAATCGGAAGGCCATGATATTCGCAATAATATTCCGATTCCATATTCCACTAGACATACTCGTATAAGTTTCACATATTGGGATGATTTCAATAATCGGAATAACCGAATCGGAATAATATTCCGATTCCATATTCCACCAAACATACTCGTATAAGTTGCAGGTATTCAGATAATTTCAAGTGGATTTCAATAAGCTCAGTGGAATACGTAATCATATTTCGTGTTTATTTTATACGTAATTAATCTCTATTAAAGCTATCTGCAACAAAAGTTTACTATTTTTTTCTTACTAATATATTTAGTGAATGTGACTGTGTGATTTAAATGTGCACAACGTCCGTCAGTTTAGATAATAAATTTCGGATGATCAAGTCAAAACCAGAAAGTTGAGTATTTCCAAAATCACACAATTTATATGAATACGTAGCTAAATGAACACGTACCCAAAAGTTTCGGTGGATTCATTCGATATAAAATCTTTCTACAAATTTTACAGATTTGCAATCATCCGGGTCGAAATTCTGATTCGAAATAATCCGATTCAAAATCATCCGATTCGAAATCATCCGATTCAGAATCGTCCGATTCGATTTGTTTGTAAACAGTTTACTATTTATTTTATCAATAAGGCATTTGCCAAAAAAAACTAAATTGTAACCTATTATGAAAGCCACGCCGTGAACGGAGCTGCCTCTCACGAAATATATTCATTCATATCATGAAGGCAACCTTACGTCTTTGTTTCATTCGTTATATGGCTTCGAACTGCAATATTTACTCATATACACTATACAGGCGAATGAAACGACGTTCATCGCAACACTAATGTACTTAAATATCCGACTACTTATCGAAAATGTTAAAATATATCTATTTACCGCTACTTGGTCGAAGTATTTTTACATTCTGGATTATTAAATATTAAGTTAAATTATCTACATAAAGAAGATTTGTTACATGTTTTTACTATAATTTGGCGAGTTAAAATTGTCTAAAATTACTTTACTTTACTTTTAATTTAAATATCTTCAAGAAAAAAAAATGTTTCTAAAACCAGTACCTTACTCTTTTTATCTATTGGTAAAAAGATAAACTTTCAAAAAGCTTTGTATGAAATTCAACTATTGGTTAAATGTAGAAATACTAAATGATAATGAAAAGAATTTCATTAGTGTTTAGGTGTTTATAAGAGGAATTATAAAAATTAAGACATTTTCATTGGATAAGTTTGGAAATATTTTTCACAATGCAATAAACTCACTACTCACTGCTATATTACTGCTAAATATAATGATATTGATAATAATAGTCATAACTCAATTTATGTCTTCCCTACAAATAGAAGCTATAGATATTAAATACAAACCCAATATTTGCTGATAATTTCTGTTTTATTACGCCGTCCTACTTGCCTATTTCTATTTGAATGTATTTGTCAAGAATAGAACCCTTTTATCTCATATTCAATAGAGTAAATATTTTTAATATGTCCCGTAAATGTTACTATTATAAAATTTTTTGAAAGCCTGTCTTTTTACTAATAGATAATGACAGTGAGGTATTGATTTTAGAAACATTTTTTTCTGTTGTAGATATTTAAATTAAAAGTTATTTAAGTAATCACAACAATTACAATTTTATTTTAATTTATGACAATATTAAGTCGCTAAATTATAGTAAGATTTTGTGACGAATCAGACCTTTTATTTGTTTTCTTTTTCTCTCATTTATATAAGTAATAACTTAATATTTAATGATACAGAATGTAAAAATAGGCGTTTACGACAATTGGATTATAAGGTATCTTGTAAATGCTATGACATTCTTTCAGTTTCGATACATCGGTGTATATCCAATCCAATTTTCGTAAACCCCTAATACTTCGACCAAGTATCGGTAAATAGATAATTTTTAACATGTTCCATAGTCGGATGATGGTCGGGTGTTTACATCTCTTTACGATCTTATCTCAAACCGCAAACAAACATAACAGCTGGCGGTGTTTATTGCCGGCAGACGAAAAGAAATATCTAAATCCTTTTCATTTATTTTATTGAGTAGAGCCGCATGTTACAATATATCCCGTAAAAATTATGTTCACGCCATATTTTTCTTTACTGTCAAGCTATGCGGAGACTTTTTTCTCTTGCTGTACCTTTACACTGTTGAAAATATTACGGTGTTGGCGTTAATTTTGCGCTAGTCAAATATTTTAGTGTTGATTTTTCCAAACTTTGCCAGACGAGTTGACTACGCGTATTTAATAGAACAGAAATGACTAGAATTTCGTGTGAATTCTTTGTTCAGATATGAGGATTGACTATTTTTCTAGACATTCAGAAGCGTCAACCAATCAGAATTTTTCCCTCGGATAGAAATATAGAAACCCCACCTATTCTAATACAGTATTGCATTATACGCACCACCTGCATTGCACGTGTATCTGTTTTCGTGTTTGATTCTCCGTATTAACATATCCAAACAAACCACCAAATGTGACTGACTTGCAAAGTGTAACCTCGTGTTATTAAACGTTAATTCCAGTGGGCATAAAAAATTTCAACATCTTAAAGATGTATTGGGAACATCTATTTACGCAATTAGTTTAGACTTGAATCAAATAGCATAAACATTCACTTAATTTTATAATGGTTCTCAAAAAGTCATTTTAAAATTGGTACGTTTAGTTGAAACTAAAACTTGTGAATGAGTGGTTTTGCATATTTATAATTGGATAAATAGGAGTTGCATATTAAAAAGACGTTGTGTTTAGAAAATTGTGTTAAAACACCCAATAGATCGCATTCATTTAGTTAAACAGCTAGTAAATTTGTCTAGTCTAGATCAAATAAAATGTGACTAAAGTATTTTATAATTCCACGTGTCAGTTGGACAAAATAACCCTTTAGTAATAGACAATACTTGACTATCTTTGTTCGTCAAATTTAAACTTCTATAGTTCTCGACAAAATAACACGAAAAGAGTGTGGACCTCTCCTTACTATTAAATTAGTCAAAAAAGTGTTAAAATTTTCAACAGTGTAGGGGTTTAGGGTAATTCGCAATTATGTAACTTTTCATAAATAAAGTGTATACCGAAAGTACTATAACGATAAAAATATTTTCCCTAAGTAAAGTAAGGTGCAATAAAGCCATTGCAGGCCTTAAAAGTGATATTTTCTATATTTTGAACCTTAAATTACAGGGACGTGCATTGTTTGGTTTCATACGTTTCCCAATTTTTAAATTTTATGTAATTCTAAAGAATTCATACTAAGTATAAAATATTTACAAACCATAATTATTATACCATAGCAAGCTTATACAGTGTGACGCATTTTTAAAGCGGGATACCAACACAAAATTTGTATCTATTGTACGATTTACTGGTAATTGTGTGGGGATTAAAATGCAACAAATCATATTAGGTATTTTTTACAAACGATATGAGTACACCAGCGGATTAAGCGCCACCTGAAATATCCATGTACCAAATTTCATTAAAAAAGAATTGCATATTAATTGCACATTCTTTAATCCTGAAAAATTCATCATAATAGGGTTTTAAGTAAAAAAAAGCAAGCCATTAAGCTTAAGTAAACAAACAAAGAAAATAAAAATAGTGTTTCCCATTCTTCGTAAGAAATACGTCCGCTTACCCTTACAATATCCATTATATTTTACTCGACGATCTACGCTTAAGTAACTCATGCGCTCTGTGTCGTGTTAAGTTTCCATCAATATAAACTCACAAAAACACCTAAATAGTTTTGGGTTAGTTAGGTGGGAGAATATAAACAAGTGGCTCATAGCAGCCACTTTGCCGAGCGCTGCTAAATCTACTAATCTTATCAAGTGTTCATAAAATGTATCCTACAACAATATATAGGCCTTTTGAATTCTCACTGCAGAACTGCAAAGACGCCCTTAATATATCCTAAGAAGTTTCTTGAATGTTTGCTGGCATATGTTGAATAAAAGCTATAATTTACTGTATGAGAGACGGTAAGTAGAAGTAGAAATATATTTATTTACTGTAATAAAAATTACATTAAAAGTCAGATATACATACGAAATAAAAAAAAATAGTATGCATTATATATATGTATCACAAGCGGATGTAAAGTATGTGGCAAAAAACCCTGTATATTAACTTTATTATAAAAGGAACATCAAACAAAACATTGCTTCTTAGTTTTCGTAATTTGAAATTAGTTAAGATTTAAAATTAAAATAAAATCAGAAAGTGCAAAGTAGATTGTCGAACTTATGTAAAACTTGTAAAGAACAGACATTAAATAAGGAATAAAACACGTAAGTTTAAAGGAACAACACTTTAAAATTATTTACAATAAATGTAAACACTTCGAACTCAGGATATAAAATGATTCTGGAAAAGTCGAGACTAAAATTTAAATAAAGGTAGAAAATTCTAGAAAATTGCAATAAACTTGTACCATCTATTATGGAAAAATTAAATTAAAGTAATGTTGTGCTAAAGACGGAGTAGAATACTTGAAAACCATATATGCAGAAGATCATCTATCGAGTAAAACTTGCAAAAGGGTTTCTTTTTATTATTATGATATAATATATATTATATGAATTCTTAATAAAATGAAAATCATATTGTTATTATTAAATAATAAATATTTTTTACACCTTTCCTTAATCTTCTGTCAAACCTTAGAGCTGGTTTTTAATACAGTAAATTCAAAAACAAAAACCTTCACGAAGGGAATAAATGGCATATTTGGACTATCAGTAGAACTATCCAATATTGTAATTGCGAATTTGGTACTACTATAGTAAAAAATAACACGCTATCTTAGACTATAAAAATTTAAACTAGCAGACAATAAAATGTAAATTCATATTTACCCTTTATATTAAGTGGTAAATGTTAACACGTCGTAGTTAACGTGAACAAGTTTTTACGAGTTTCACATTTAGATGTCCCATTTTCACATACAAAACGACATCACAGAAGCAACTCATATGAACCACCCAGTAACAAATTGGGGTGTTGCCAACTTAACACATGAAAAATATAGTTATTATAAAAGATTAATAATTGTTTGCGAAACCCTGTTTTTTTTTTTTGAATAACTTTATCAACAGAAACATGAAATTAAATGATAAAGCTCGCATTATAGGCAAGACTAAGTATCAGATTACACATTTCTATAACACAAAAACCCTCAGAGTAAGCGAAAATGACAATAGATAAATAGGTGGACTTTCACAATACAATCCCCCTACCTTTCCGCTGTGTTGTTTTCGTATATAATTTATTTTCGGTTGACACGTTTCACAATCTAGAAAACTTTTCCACAATAACGTATCATCGATCATAGATTGCTGGTAATGTATGTGGCGAGCATCTACTAGATGAAAGAAAACATCCATAATATATGCTATTCTCACGCAAATAATCTTTTTGTCGAACCCAGCCAGACCCTGGAAAATGATTACGATCGTTAAGCGATTCCAAAATTTTATTCGTCGTGCATTCGAAAATAAGTTTTTCTTTCAGATCTGTAAGCTGTCGTGTTTGCACGTATATTCATGAATAATACATGTCTATCTGGGTTGCTGGAGCCCGCTTCGAAATACAATTCCGATAATCCAACAACACGTTTATTCGGTTTTCCTTCATCAGTCACAAATCACCCTTCGTTAACTCTATGATAAACTCTGGTAAATGATAGCTGTTGGGATTTGAAGAAACAAATGGTTTATGAATATATTATATAGGTCCGAACTTCTTTTACTTGCAAATTGTAACGTCTTCACGATTTAAATAACGTGTGAACTTGTGTTATGTTTATATAACGTTCTTGTTTAGGATCACAAGTTTCTCAAAGGGCTTGCACACTATTTGTTATATTTTCTACGATGGTAATTTATATTTACAGACGAAAAGAACTTTATTTATGTATTCCTAGACCTGTATACCCGAAAACAAGGAAAAATATTTCTTCGTATAAAAGAAAATTGTGGTATTAAGCCAAATTCTTAAAATTAAACGATACTGACACTGCATTCCCATACTGTTTCCACACTCTCTGCGTTGTTGCTATCGCCATATGTTCTTTTTTTGTTATCTGCTCAATATTGATAACTTATATTTACTTTATTTATGAAAACTAAATTATTACAAATCATCCTAACCCCGTGCTCCACCTGAAAAGGTACTACACGAGGCTACCTATTCTAAGTACTATATGGGTTCCATAATAATTGAAATGATCCTACTC
This sequence comes from Protaetia brevitarsis, assembly GCA_004143645.1. Lineage (NCBI taxonomy): Eukaryota > Metazoa > Arthropoda > Insecta > Coleoptera > Scarabaeidae > Protaetia > Protaetia brevitarsis. Next base: position 1,546,042 of record RXPK01000114.1, read on the forward strand.
TAACTAAATAACTTCCCTATGATTTTTAATAACAAAAATATAATACAGTAGCCTCGCGACCATACGAATATTATTTTTGAAAAATGATAAAAAAAAGTAAAATGTGATTAGTTCACATAATCGCGAGTAACAACTGTAAATCAGTCAGCTATCAGTTATTATTAAATGCGCCCATGGAACGATTTTCGTTATCTCCCAGCATTCGCCAAGGACACTGATTATATATAATATACTTATATAAAATCAATGGCCACGGAGTAAGGGAAAATCATGGCAAAAACCTTACTCTGGGAGGATCTGGGAAGAAGTCCCAGACCTTATTACTGATAGCCACAAATTATTATTATCCTTCTGAGTGCCGAAGAAGCAGCCTCCACGTCTCCTCAAATTCCGACAGCCTTGCCGTTCTCGCGTACCTGCTCCCTTTTCACGCATTCAGAAGTTGAACAGGAAAGATGATGACCTAAAAAACAAGCAAAACAACAGCAGTACCTATTCTAATACTTAATAGTAACTTAATCCTAATTATTCTAACCAAGAGTAATTAAATAAATATTTATATTTTAAATATTTATAGTTTAACACCAATTCCGACCACTAAAGAGCATAAAATATTCATTTATAAGCGTGCTACCCTACTACCTATCTAAATATCATGCCGTAGCCTATGTAGTTCTTTAGCAACATTACTAAAAAATTCCCACCATTCGATCGACTCATTATCTCTAATATCTGTTTCGCGTCGCGGCCAATTTAACCCCCTAGCTAATGCCTTAACCTCCGTACGCGACCGCCACTCATCAGTGAGTGGACATTCAAATAAGACATGCCCCGCTGTATCTACCCCACCACACTCACAAAGCGAATCATTAACCCTACCAATTCTACATAAAAATGATTTAAAATTACCGTGACCTGTTATTAATTCTACCGCCTGATACGATAAATTAACCCTCATTCCCTAAAACGTGTAACGCTACCGATAAATTCCTAGTCCACCTCCCATTTAAGGTATTATCCCACCTACTCTGCCAATCATTATCAAGTTTATCCCTAAACGCTTTTTAACTACACTAGCCGAAATTAGCCCAAATCTAATAATCAAACTATCTCCCCTAGATACCGCCTCTTTCGCTAATTGATCCGCCCTCTCATTACCGATTGTACCTACATGAGCCCTAGTCCAAAAAAGTTTTATACCCCCCTCGTGCAACATATCCCAAGTATCTAAAAACAAATCGGTCGGATTTTTTAAATTCCCTAACGCCTCTAATACAGATAAGCTATCTGTTATAATTCTCACGTCCCGCATTAATTCCCATTCGCGCCTACTATAAACTACTGCCTGATTTATTGCAACTAATTCTGCCTGAAAAATATTGCAATGATCCCCTAATTTAAACTGTTGATTATGTATTTCAATACCCCTATTATAAACAACAAAAGCCGCCCCTGTACCACCCTCACCCTTCGACCCATCCGTAAAAATTTCTAAACCCTCTCGAAAAGTGCCTATAAATTTATCATAACTAATACTTTTTAATTCCGCGGGAAACTTATATTTACTGACAGAACGATTTCTTTCATTGTTATTTTTACTTGTAAACTGCAGTTTTATGGCTAGAAAATTAGGTCATTCAATAGGGTTTGTAACAGCATACAATACATTTTTTATTTAGCACTTAAAGGAAAGAGATTTAGAAAAAGTGACTAATAGACGAAATGCCCGAATAAAAGGTGCCCTAAAGGGAAATTCTACTTGAGTTTGACCGACAATATCAAAATTGCAAAGAGGGCGATTTGTAAAAATTATGAAAGATTGATAAGTAAAGCGTCAACTTTCGACTGCAGACTAGGTTAGTACTACGCTGCATATATGTGACTTTAACATTTAACACAAGCATACAGTACAGTGCCGGGAAAGAGCAAAATTATTTATTTATTTAACTATAAATATTACATATAAGCCCATTGCCTTATTTAAGTAGCAGAAATGGTATAGGATTGCTGAAATGTTTGTAGCATTAGGTCTATTCACACTATAGATCAACGAACATGCAAGTCACGGGAATTTCGAAGTAAATTTCCTCTGTCCCTTCACTTTGGCCATAATTTTTAGTATCAATTGACTGGCGATTGACTACAGTATAATTCGCATTTGTAAGCATTCGTCGGAAATCGACAGACTTGTGCCGGTCTAATATTCTTTCAAATGATCGCCGCAGTCACATGCCCGTCGCATGATCTCAGGGAGATTACAAGTGCGAATATACTGCTGTGAAATGCATGTGTTTAGTAGAAAAGAAATTTTGTTTTGACGGTGACGGGCCCGTCTCTTGCATGTTCGTTGAACTATAGTGTGAATAGGCCTCAAGTGTTTCAAGATTTTTCTCACTAAACCACGTTCGTCCTATGATAAAACATGCTCATATTTTGAAAAAGACCGTTCAACATCTATGGATATAACACACACATAATTAAAATAATCTTTATAGGCAGATAACGGAACAGACGCACCGCCACCATGTGTAGCCCGATTTGCGCCAGCACAATAAGGCCTCTTTCAGACGAGGCGATTAGTCAACTTGTCCGCTTCGACGCCTTCAATAGGTCCTCAATGACAATCAACTAGTTGAGAGTAAACCAGGCAACTTAGTTGAATCAACTAAACCGTCTCGTCTGAAACAGGCCTAACTGTTTATCGCACACTATACAAACTATTTTGGCACCACCATAATGTAAATCCTGGAATTCACCGATATACTTTTCTTCTCATTATGAAACAATGATCGATTCCTGAGATTTTCCATGCCCGACATTGTATTACATTTACAATGCGTAAAACGTTAACGGAGAATTGTACTATCTCGCATCAGGACTCGACTAACACTGATACTAGATACACAAATCTGAGAGTATGATTGTAGTGCCTTGAAGATATACTGTGGCTAAACGTTCTGCATATCGCGAAGCGAGTGCGATCCATGTAAGCAGACACGTCTGACCACTCTATTGATAAGTACAGATGCAAGTCATTTCTAGTAACAAATGAGCAAGTTAAACAATTTTCAGAAACGAAGAACATTTTTTATACGAAAGATAATTCAGAGTCTATAATAATGCATATTGTTAAATTTACAGTTTTTCTACATTTTTTTTTTAATTATGGCAAAATTCATTGTTGGAAGAATATTACACGTCAGAAACTATTTCATTTGTATATCCCACCAAATTTAGTCCCTCATTCCTTCATCACTGTAACCAATAAATATATTCAAAAAGGATTCACATTTTACATACCATTCCATAATTTCGTTTTCTAAGTAACATACTGTCTATGCACTTCTGACTAAAATTTAAAAGTCAACGCTATATAATCTAATACTGACACAGAATAAGAAAGACATACAACAGTAATAAGGAGAAATGCAAGTTCCGTTGGAGAGACGTGATGTCATGATTACTTCAACACAGTGGCGTCCGTGGCAAAGTACGGCCAAACCTTACGACTGAGTCGCGTTTACGAAATATGTTGCCAATTTGAAAAATTGAACATGTATATATGTCCTGATTTTCTAAATCTCATCAGTATGATACATCTGCTAATAATAAGTCGTATTTACAGCTGACATTGAATTTAACCATGTTGTGATTACATTTTTAATTCTTTTTTTAGTAATTTTAGAGATTGTAGTTAGATGTGAATATTGGCCAATATGTTTAATTTTCAAAAATCACCAACACATTTAATTAAAAAAAAAAATAAACTCTAAAATTAGATAAAAATCAAATTAAACTCTAAAACCATTATCATGAATAAACTTTAAACTCAGAATAAGCAACATGTAGTTGTGCCCATATTAAATTTGGGCGTACTCTATTTTGAATACTATTTACTTAAACAAGGATTTTAATTAGAATTTTTATTAGAAAAAATAGAAATTTTGATGAAACTGCGATTTTTTTAAAGAAACTCCTTTTACTCGTATGTATTTATAAGACGGAGACATTTCTTAAGGAAACTAACCTGAGGAGAATATTCTAAGTAACTGATTAACGGAAAACTGATTTTCTTCCAGAACTATATTTTCTAAAGCTGATTCATGAGCTCTGCAATGAAGATATTTGTACGTACTATGATAAATAATATAAACCAACTCAATAAGGGGTGAAAAAACTATTGAGTAATGAAGATGAAAAATCTGTAATCGACATGTAATAATCATGATCAACTATTGGTGAAAGACATGAATTCAGAGGTGCATTGTTATAATTTCGTTGGAAAGGATGTACATTATCTGACTCATTCTCAAAAGTAGGTGACAATGGAAATCATTCATTATTGACATTTAAAAAAGTTTCACGAGGGATAGCATCGCGACTAATCGCATATCTTTTCATAATGGTTATTGTATTCCGAGCCAGTAAAGAATCTAGAGCATATTCGAAGGTTTTCTACTTTGCGTAATCATCTGGATGACATATTTCCTTCCAAGTTTTCAGCGTTGGTTGATGTTTTAGGAATCTATGAAAGCGAATTAGTTCTTTAACCCTGTCAGTACTCCCACACCTGGGTTTGCAATTTCTGTGAATTTTAGGCATACATATGTAAATGTTTTAATCAAATCTCGTAAATTTATTTAAAAATCAAAACTTATTACCTACATTTTCAAGAGCACACAGGACAGTCATCATAGTAGGGAGAACATGGGAAATTATACTAAACCTATTAAGAACAATCAGAAATCTTTCGAAAATTCATACTTGCCACAGTATCATATTTAGAAATATGTTTAAGGTTAGAGGTTAGAAATATTTTGGAATGTACGTTTTTTTTGCAGTAATGATTGCCAACATTCATTCAATAAACTGAAGGTGAATTTACTTTATATCAATAGTAGTGAATAAGCGGCACTTCGTGGCTATGTTTGTTTCCAATAACGCCTATTACTTTTTCATACCCATGGTCAAAGGGATTTTATTTTACTCCGACCTATTGCAATAACATCAAGATACTGGAGACGTTAAATAAACATTTTGACAGAAATATATCAACTGAAACATGTATGCAGTGTTAACATCTTTGACCTCAAGAGGCAAAAGATTATTACTTAAGCTTTGTTTAACAGGTCCAGACATGCACTCACATTGCGAATACTTAAATTCCATAATTCCTGAGGGCAACAACTATAACGTGCCGTTTGTGCATTGTATTTTTTACGGCGTGATATTTTGGATAGGCAATAACGCCACAATTATAAATACTGCATATTCTTTATCACTCTTCAACAGTACAATACGAGCAACCGTAATTGAAACCTACTCCCAATTTTATCAAAATTATTTTTTATTTTGACAAAAAAGCTCGCGGCTGGTAACGTATGCATACCGTTAAAAACCAACACGCTATCAATTTTACACACAATATGTTTCGTTTACTATCATTGGTTACGTATAAATTAAAGTAGTTTATGATGCAGAAACAGCAATGAATACAAGACACACAGCAATATTAATCAGAAAATTATATATTTTGCTTATTGTAACTTTGTTTATTGAAAATTACTTGCCTGTAGAAAATACCATTGTATACAGGCCATTTGTCATAATGCACCGTGCTTTCTCGCTTAATATAATATACTAAAAATAACAATAGAATATAAATATACGTAAACTGGAAAGATATTTTAACCGAAATTTAAGATTAATTCAACTAATTTATATATACGCATGAGCTCTGTATTGTAAAGTAAACTGATTCACGACGCAAATAATTCCAACACGTATAACGTAATACGTATATTTATGTTCGCTAATAGGCACGATCGTTTGCTCTAATTACGGTTTATTTGACATATTCTTTATATATTTCTATATTTTCGATTTTTGTTTACAAGCTTTGTAACAGAGTAAGATTTTTTTTCTGTTTTTAAACATACTGTCATAAATTCTAACGTTGTTATTTTTGACAAGATTATTTACAGAATAGGTGCCAATGTCAGTGTAACTTTGCGTTAGTTGGTCTTGCTTTTTGTTCTTCTGTACCTAGCTTGCGTTTATTATTAGTAATAATGTAAGGATTACTATGTTCATAACGTTGCTTGTTTTACGTTTAGTAATGCTACAATTTGTAGGAATAAACCCAAGCAATACTTACTATCAAACATGATACTTTCCATTCAAAAAGAAACACATTTTAGTGCGACAGTTTGCAAAACAGGTCAGGTACTAAGAAATTACTTTATACAGTCATGCTATGACGAACTTGATTTTGAAAATATTGGAAAATGGATTAACGTAGGATACCACCTATAATCACTTTTCATCTTAGCATCAAGCTGCTCTTAGTAAACATTATGTTCGCTGCGTGCATATAATTTTCGTACTGCCCACAAAAAATAAAAAATATAGATTCTCAGTTAATCGTTTAAAATTGAGAGCATACTCGAAAAACAGGTTGTGTTAAAAGAATCGGTAAGAAAACAAAGTTAAGTTTTTAATTGTCATTGGTCTAAAGGTACGTTTACATGATAATTTTTTTAATGCAAGGACGAATGCAATGTCATGTGCTACAACGCATGCTACATAACGCACGAGATGCATAATAGTATATTAAATCATAAGGCATGATTTTGTCGCACGAGTTCAAGTTTAGAAAACGAGCCGCAGGCGAGTTTTCTAATGAACGAGTGCGACAAAAAGCCTTATGAAACGAGTCCTTTATACTATTTTTTTCTATTTTGCATTATAAATTGATAATAAATACTTAATAAAAATCTCATTAAAAAATGTTGAGTTTTATTTTTATATGAAGTTGGTCAAATTAACATACGATTGACATTTGACGAATTCAAAATTCAAATTCGGCTATTTAAATTGTTTAAACAATATATTTCATAATATAGTCTCTGTAAACTGTAAAAAATGAGTGATACTGAGACAAATTTATCTTGTACGCCACCACAACTGCGTAAAATTGCGGATAACGCCGTCATAAATTTATTACCGAAAAAATCAAAAGCAGTATATGAAAAATGCTACCATCAATTTGAACTATGGGCTGTACAGAATAATATCAACACAATATCTGAAAAAATAAGAAATCTTCTACCTTATGGTCTATGTATTCCATGCTTCGTTCTTGCTTTTCCATTTATAAAAATACAGACATATCAAAATATATTAAATTACAAGCCTATTTAAAACGATTCTCTGAGGGATACGAGGCTAAGAAATCTAAAATTTTATGCATTGAAGATATTAATAAATTTATAGAAGAAGGTTCTGACGCATTGTATTTAGCAATAAGGTACGATATTATTGCAAAATGTAATTTTTTATGTATGGATTTAATTTTAGATCGTTTTAATAATGGGTTACCACAGTGCCTGTAGACGAGATGAATTAACAAATATGTCCATACATGATTTAGAATTTAAGAGTGATACTATTTTGGTGACAGTACCTAAAACAAAAAATAATATCGTAAGAGTTTTTGCAATTACGGATGAAAGATTGATTACTTTAATATAAAAATATGTCGCCCTGCGACCAAAAAATATTAATCATTCAAGATTCTTCTTACATATCGCAATGGTTATTGTATACGTGCCGATTGGAATTAATACGATTGGCAAAATGCCTAAATTAATAGCTGATTTCTAAATTGCCCAATTCAGAGCTTTATACTGGACATTGCTTCAGACGTTCTAGTGCTACACACTTAGCAGACGCAGGCAGTGATTTGCGGACTATAAAACGTCATGGTGGATGGAAGTCATCTGCGGTAGCTGAGGGTTACATCGAAACATCTATGAAAAGTAAAGTGGCTGTAGCGCACAACTTATCAGGGCCAAGTACATTGGTCATTCTAGAGTTATATCATCGAATGATTCTCAATCACAAGAGTCTACCATTAAAGCCAATAACATAACTCAGCAAACTTTGTTACGAAGAATTTGCCTGGCATACATATACATGCTCAAGATACTTGTTCGTCAGTGTAAATGTATACAGATATTCCACGTTTCATAACAATAACAATGTAAACTAAATTTGTATAGAATTTTTGATTAAAGTATTTACAATTTACATGCATTAAACGTCAATTTTGCTTTCTGTCATAATGTATTCAATACAGCCAACCTATAGAAATGAAAAAAGGCGTATCACAATGAAGCACTTTTCGATACGCAAAAGCGTGTTACAATTGCGTTTTTATGAACGCAAAATAGAAAAAATCTATTTATTTAACTATTTCAAACAGGCACTGTTGTATGCGTCATTATGCGCCTAGTTGTATGCTCCTTGAAAAGAGGCGTCGTCTAAACGTAGCTTAAGACAGCCGTTTTGCGCGCTGTACACGGAAAAACCAATTTGTTCAGGACAAGAAAATAATTTCAAACAAATTTTATCATGAAAATTTAGTTAATCTAACAAAATATTTTGTTATTTAATTAACGAAATATTTGTTTGCACGTATTTAACTCAATATTTAATTAACTTAAACAAATAAGTCGGTTTTTCAATGTAAAAGTGAATACTTATATTTGGGGTATTCAACTCCGTGTAAAGCTTACTAAACACTTTATGCAAAAGAAGGGTGGCTAAAGCTGTTTCCGTAAACTAACATTTGCCTCAATTTAATAACATGGTTGTAACTATATAGAGATCCGATTTCTAGATTTAGCCACCCAGTCAGATAACTTATTTTTATGGGAATTTTCATATTGAATACTTAGAATCTTACAGATTCTGCTTAACGAAAAAGCAAAAGAAAAAGAATTTTTTTTCAGTATTTAGTATACTCCCTAGTCCGAGTTATAGAAGCTGCAAAAAATGGGAGAAGTCTTATTGAGAACAAGCATAACTATTGCAATACTCAGCAATAATCATATATGTATACAATAAGTGTAGGAAGGGTAAAGATTCAGAGAACAGACTGAGAACGATAGAAAAAGAACTGGTAGAAGAGATGCGAGAAGTGGTTTTATGTAGTTTTATAGTTAATAAAAGATGGATTGGTATACTATATGAAAAAAAAAACTGATAAAAAGGGTTAAAATAAAAGATGATTTTGTGAGTGGTGTTCATAACAAAAAACGGTGTTCTCGTTTTTTTTTTTTTAACATCTAACCAATGCAGGATATGTATCGAAACCTGGGACGCTTTACTACATATTAGCTATCTTCAATTTAACAAATTCATGTATTTCTGCTTTTAACTGTAATAATTAGGAGTAATTTTTCCCAAGAAATTTTTTTCTCCTCACGCAGGATTCGAACCTACATCCCCCCGTTAGCCGGACGGGCGCTTTACCAATTATACTAGTAGAGGACTAGGTTCGCGCGTTTTAACCGAACATATGTCAATATTAGATCTTGAAAGGCCGACAGTACGGTAAATATGCAGAGATTGCAAGTTTTTTACAGTGAGAAAATAACAAATTAATGTATTTCTGCTTTTAGTTGTAATAATTAGGAGTAATTATCCTGCGTGAGGAGAAAAAAATTTCTTGGGAAAAATTACTCCTAATTATTACAGTTAAAAGCAGAAATACATTAATTTGTTATTTTCTCACTATAAAAAACTTGCAATCTTTGCATATCGCATAAACACCTTTTCGTACCCTGTATTGGCTTGAACCACCAGGGAGAAAATAAATTTCAAGGCTTTAAACACTTTCTTTTTATTTTATTGCTAGAGGTACATTTTGGAGTGATTTTTCTGCAATATTATGCTTGTTAACGGTTAGAGTTACATATTTTTTGCATTAATATGTTGTTACTTCAGTATTCTGTGATTACCGCCAGATGTCGCAGAACAACCTATTTACAATAAAATATTAAATAAATTAAAACAAAATTTGTCGCCAATGCTTTTGTATTTTTGAAATACGATAATCGCTATTTCTCGCCCAAAATCTTAAATGTGGGGGGAGATCCTTTATTTTGTTCGGGTAGCCGCAGAAGTGAAATGAATTGGAAATAGCATTGGAAAACTGACGCCTTTACGGAACCACCAACGATTTAATTTGAAGCAAATTTTTCACTGTTCTGATCGTTCATGCAAGTATTACAATTTTTTTTTGCGAAATATTTTATCCAGTTATGGGTATGAAAATTTGTCATATTATTTTTAGTAAACGTAACAAGAAATATTTATTTTAAATATAATATATATGCACTTACAGCTACAATTTTTACCACATGCTTATACATATATTTTTTAAGAAATATATTTTTTAAATTTGCCAAAAAATGCTAAGAACGAATATAACAATAAACAATGTGAAGTTTCTACGTGAGTTGGTATAGCAAAATAATTATCTATGACAAGCGCATTTATATACTTTTAGATCTGTGAAAAACAACTACTTCAAACTAGACAAAGATGAAATTATATAAGAAAAATAAACGTGCAAAATAAAATACACTTTTTTTTAGCGGGACGATAGACAACTCATATACAACTCTCGATAGTACATTACAAATTTATTTCAAAAATTTCATTCAAATCGGCAAATAACAATCGAATGTATTTTCTCTTTTAAAGCCCAAAATGAGTGTTTAAAATACGTCAGCAATATTCTGAAACCGGTAAATAAAATAAAATAAATTCGCCCTGCTATAAAATTCCACACTTTTCTAATTTTTAAGCATGAAACAATCTTTTTGTACGCTTTAAAACGCTTTTTCAACTAAGTAGTATTATTTTTTTGCGTATTTACATACATAAAATTTTATATATTGAGTCTTCATTTAATTCTTTTCCATATGTGTCATCAAAAAGCTTTACTTAAAATGTTATTATTAAATATAGACAATTATAGCAAACACGTGTGTTTACGAAGTATTTCGAAACTTCTAAAAAGCGGTATGCGGTTGTTTGTAACTCCCATCTCAAACGGTAATAAATTTCTTGCAAAGTAGGAGATAACCTGACGTGACATAGAGTGTTTCTACGCTCCAAGACTTAAATTATCGCTGAAACTTTTGCTAAATTACACAGACACTTACAATTAATTTTATAGTTTTTTAACAGCAAAGCATTTAAGTACATAAAATATACTCACTCTATGAATTTCAGGTAAAATTTTGTGCAAAACAAAAAGTAATAACTAGAGTGGTCAACTTTCGTCTGTGCGCTAGGTCAGTACTAAGTTTCATATATGTGATATTAACGTTTAACATAAGTATACAATACAGTGTCGGAAAAGAACAAAATTATTTATTTAACTATAAATATTATATAAGAATAAATATTATAAATAAGCCCCTTGTCTTATTTAAGTAATAAAAATGGTATAGGATTGCTGAAAAGTTTGTGGCATTAATGTTTCAAGATGTTTCTCACTAAATCGCTTTCGTAGCGATGATAAAACATGCTTGTATTTTGAAAAAGATCGTTCGACTCCTACGGATGTAACACACACATAATTAAAATAATCTTTACAGGTAGATAACAAATCAGATGCACCACCACCAATGTGTAGTCCGATTTGTGCCAGCAGAATAACTGTTTATCGCACACTGTACAAATCGTTTTGGCATCACCATAATGATATTGTTGCTGTTGTTGTTGGAATTCACTGATATATCTTTTACATTATGAAACAATGGTCGTTTTCTGGGATTTTCTACGCCCAACATTGTATTACATTTACAATGCGTAAAACGTTAACGGTGAATTGTACTCGCATCAAGACTCGAGTAACACTGATACTATATGAACGAGAGGGTGCTTTCTGCATAGCGCTAGGCGAGTGCGGCTCGTGTAGGCAGACACGTCTGACCATTAATAACTTTAGATTGCAAAAATCGTCACTACAATATATCACTGAGAAAAAAAAAATTGTTGATTCAACCTATAGTTGGTTAACTCAATCAATTTTTATATTTAAATATGCTCAAACCACTCGAATGTATAAATCAATTATGCAGAATTGGCTTGCACGAAGGTTGTTGATTCAATCTGCAATGATAGTTCATTCAATAATCTTCTAAATGCTGCATGAAGAAATTAACCCATTTAATTCAAAATTTAAGGTCTATTTAACCAATGCACTCAAAAGACAATGGGTGTTGGGTTAAGTGTTATTTCAAAGTAATTACGTTTGTTGTATTAAATAGCAGTATTATATTGAACTAAACGAAGAACTGTTTTCAATGAATATCGTAAATAATGTTTGCATTGCTACAAGGAACTACACGGACATTCATTCGCTTTGCAAGTAAGTGGTTCAGGTATTAACATATCGCCTCATATTAATAACATGAAGTGTAAAGGAACTCCAAGACGGAATATCGTATATACTAAAAAGGAACAGCGCTTATGAACATATGTATTACCGCCACGGCATCGGCATACCAAGAGCTCACTTCCGACCTGCCGATTGCCGTGATATGATAAAAGAAGGATAAAAAATATGATTTCTATTAACAAAGTCGGGGAATACACATGCTATTCTGCTGGGCGGTTGTACGCTTCGATATACTCCATATTATCTCCAATCCGCATGCTATCGCTGTCTAATTGCAAGCACTCACCGCTATTCTCTCCCTTGTCTAACTACTACAAAATGCTATCACCACATCGCTCTTTTCAATTTAAATCAATTCAACATAGTCCTCATTCAATGTACTGCCAGATGATGGGAATTTCGCTCATTTCTTAACAAGGCGTTACTGGATATTAGGATACGGCCCGCAAATTTTATAGCAGTTAGTAAATTTTGATCGCGCAAGGGAATATTATACTCCCGAGGATAAACCTTTTATTGTGAAACAATTTTACGGTGGCAACTCAGCAGAAGTTACACATGATTTATTTGCAATAAATTATCCAGAAAGATCAATTCTCAGCGCGACCACTGTTCGTAATACAGTCCGCCGTTTTGCATTAATAAATAACAACAATAAAAATGTTCTAGCAAGAAATGTCAGTAATATCGAAATAAATTTGTGCATTAGTAGAGTAAAATCTTAGTATGACATCTAGACAAATTGCTCGCATATGTAATATTAGTGCAACTCTTTTGAACCTTTTACATAAGAGTGAATAATGGTCGTACAAAATTAGCACATCCCAAGAACTTTTGCCAACGATTACCGTCTGAAATTTTATGAATGAATAATTAATAAATATCCCGAACATGAATATTTTTTTCAATAATATACTATTTACCCACGAATAGGTATTTTATTTGCTATTGTTAGGTTTCTTAGAATCTATGTATCTTATTTTATTTAATTATTGACTTTTAAAACTGCTTTTCATCCTTTTTTTTTCTTTTGATATTGTTTATGAATTCTGTCACTGGAATTTATAGTTTACATTATCAGATGCTTCCATATAAAAATAAGTAGGGATAGAAAAGATGCATGAATAGATTTTCGTTATCGAATAAGTATTGTCTTATTATTTCCCAGACTTCATAAATAAAGCGAAAAGAGAAAGATTGAATTTAATTTGTCTGAACTATCACAATTCGCCGAACGTTAATGAATCTGTCTTGGGACTTCCCATTTTCAGTCGCCCAGAATGCAATCGATAGCTCGTTACTTTTCACCCGGTATAATTTGTCAGTAGTCGCTTTAATAATCACAGCTCCCATTAATTGTTTACCTGAAAAATATACGCACTAAAGAATGGTTGCAATTTCTCTTGAAAATTCCAAAAGCATATAAAACGAGGTTACCAAAAATTGAAAATACTAGGTATATCTTATATTTTTTTTTGATAATTTTACCCTTTACGAACACTAAAATACAAAATTCACGTCTCCCTAATTTCGTTTTCGTGAGTAAATACTGTATCTAATTTAAATGTAAACATATCTGAGACGGCACTCTACGAAAACTTAAGCGCTTAACAAAACAAGGGGAACATTTTAAGCACACACAGAGAAACATTATATTTATTAAATAGAAAGACATAATACTGCAGGCAGCCGTGAGTTTTGAATTTGACCGTACGTTACTGGAATTTTAAGCAGGATTGTAAAAAATTTTTAATGTGTTCAGAATAATATTCTATGATGGTATTATTTGTGCAAAATACGCAAGGTTACTGGAGGGAAATAGGTAAAGAACCATTTTTAGAACAAACAGGTGTTCATCGAATTTACTACTGCACAGGTAGATAGTTGCTATAATAACGTTCAGACGAAAGCACTTGTGAAGACCAGATTTGGGAAAAAGCTATTTCAACGTCATAATTGCATTAAGTTTGCTGCAATTTTGATTAGCCCAATCCTTATTTCTTAACAACGTTGATTTTTTTCTAGGTTTATATCTTATGTTCCTTCGAGTTGTAACATTACACAAAATCGTATCTGTGCATACATACATGTAATTTTTCGAAAACTTTAATTTCTTAGCCACTCAAAAAAAATTTAAACATACATTTTTAGTTTTGTGTAAAACTATATTAAAGGTTCGAAAGCGAAAATAAGTATTCGTTACAAACCGATCATATACACTCATATACAGTGAACTAATCTTATAGTTCCACTGATGTTTAACGCAAATAATTATTTGAATTGGTAAATGGAATTCAACGACAATATGCATTTCTCCGCCTCAGTATGGCAATCATTATTATTAACTCTTTTACTTGTTTATTTTAGGTGGAAACAATCGGAGATGCATACTGTGTAGCCGGCGGTCTACATAAGGAAAGCAAAACCCACGCTCAGCAAATTGCCTGGATGGCACTAAAAATGATCGATACATGCGTACATCATCAAACCCATCAAGGACAGCCAATAAAGGTACGTATTTTTAATAGCATTTTAATGTAACGAAACATAATTTGATACAGATACTATCAAACTACCCTTTTTGCAATCTACTTTAATTTTCCATCTTCAAGAAAAAATATTAACTAACACAACTTAGAGATCAAAAACATGTTCTTTTCAAAAAAAAGAACTTTACTACTGTATGTTTTATAATTTGTTGGAACTATAATGTTTTTGCATAATAATAAAGCAGTTGTATTAACCCTGTTGTTTTAAAAAAATATTTCATATAATTAGATTGAGCACCAGAGCGGGAGAGGGAATAAAAATAATATTATATTCCTTGTCTCCGGCGCTCCTCATTTAAGAGCTGATGGTCAACAGTTGAGCCTACTTAAACATAAACAGCCCCTTAAGCCCTTATCGTGCCATTACATTGCTGCCATCTAGGGTAAGAAAATGTAATATTTGGTCATACATTCTAATACGAACTAAACCATTCAGAGGGTCCTTAGTTCCCTATCTTTATTTCTATGTTTGTTTTTTCGACGCGAGTGAATATTTCATCCTGATCTGTATACTCTCGTGCTGGTTATATGTAACCATGGCATGTAAGTTATTGCCGTAACTCGCGTTTGTTCATCCTCTGCTCACTCACCACTCAACCCTATGACCCTATGAGTACTAACACCGAACAACGCCATCTACCCAGTCATGAATAAATGCATACAGGCTATTCCACATAAGTGGTTCATTGAAAGTTTGTGATGTTCTATTATTTACTTATATTGTCACTTCCGGTTGACCGGAAGTGGATGTCAACTTTGTTATTTTAATTATTTTAAGTAGAACGATATAATTTTTTATTAATTTTTGGATTCTACGACCATAAGTACATCAGTCTTCATTAGCTATTCCTATAGCTACATGTTGCCGTTTTTGAATTATTTAAGTTTTTCTTTTTCTTTTAGTAATAACCATTGCATCATTCAGAAATTAATATCTCCGTTAATACTGCAAGTATAGACTCCAGATTTGCTATGTTATGAATGTAGATATAACTAAGAAACGGTACGCACACTTCATATTCTAACTTAAGGGTGTTCAAAACTCAGAAACAAAGTGACTTATTTTCAAATGAAGAAAACTCTTTTTTTTTAATGGACATCCCTACTTTAATTCGAAATTAGGAAAAACATGTCATTTCCTATCATTTTATATCAGCATTTCCTATATTATCTTTAATAGATTTTGAGATATGAGAGACTTTAGTTATCACTATTTTCCCCTTGTAGTTTTTTTTTAATTTGGTTTAAGGCACCAACTTGGCTTTTGTTATATTAGACTGTATACATTTAGGTTTACTGTATACTTTTTTCAGTTTTTTCTGTGTGGTAGAGCATGTAAATAAAAAATAAAATCTCTTTGAATGATCTTAGTAAGAGCAACTTGTTATTGTTTATTTTAGGACTAAAATAATTGTTCATTCATCAATATCAGGATTATCTGTATGTATGTTTCAGTCCTAGTAGTTATAAATGTATCGAAATATCAAACAGAAATTTATAACAACAAAACAATATTTATTTCCGTACCCACAGTTGAAAGTTATTGTTATTTTTCCTTTTTGAAGGGCGGTTTTTTTTTTGGGTTGAGTTTAATGTGTCAATCTGATTTTTTGTTATATAGTAATGTATGTATTTGGGTTCATTATATATATTTTAAGTGCTTTCTGTGTGGTAGAACATGCAAATAAAAAAGGAAAATCATCGAGCGGCTTCAGGATTATTTATATGTTATACATTTCAGCCCAAGTAGTTATGAAAGCACTGAGCTATAAAAAATAATTCTGTAAGAATAAATAATAATAAGTAGTATATTATTATGTAATATATTATCTGTTGTTATCCCATAGACCTATCAGCCTTACATCATTCTTTTTGAAAACGGTGGAAAAGGCTGTAGATAACTATATCAGAACAGAGATCTTGGAGCGGGTGCCATTGCACCCCTGTCAGCACGCCTATCAAACGGGCAAATCCACTGAGACTGCATTAGTGGAGCTGACGGACCAAATCCAAGATGCCCTGACGAATAAAGAAACCGTAGTGTGCGCCTTTCTAGACATAGAGGGTGCCTTTGACCACCCCTCCCCCCGAGCCTGTCAAAAAAGCATTAATTAACAGGGGGTAGACGGCGTGACTTCCAGATGGATGTCGCAACTACTGTCTACCAGGTCGGTGGAAGCGGAGGTGGACATAAGACCATCTCGGTTAGCACGACCAGAGGATGCCCACAGGGGGGAGTTACATCCCCCACTATGTGGAGGCCTAATAGTGGACGAACTCTTATGCGGATTGACGGATCTAGGCATATCCTGTCAAGGGTATGCTGATGATATTGTCATATACGCAAGAGGCAAATTTGAGAATACCCTCTGTGACGTAGTTCAAAGAGGATTGAACTTTACGAGAAGATGGTGTCGATCGATGGGACTCAATGTCAACCCCACTAAGACAACCCTAGTAGCGTTTACCAGGAAAAGAAAAATCCAATCTTAGAACCATAAACTGGATGGGCAAAATATAGACTGGAGAGCGGAAGTTAAATATCTAGGCCTCACCCTAGACAACAAACTTCTATGGAACAAACATGAGCTTGAGGTAACTAACAAGGCCAAAAGAGCTCTGATGGTGTGCAGAAACTTTGCAGGGAAAAAATTGGGATGCAACCAAAAATACTGCTTTGGATGTATACAGCGATAGTGAGACCGATCATCACCTATGCATCAGTAGCATGGAGCAAAAGAACTAATCTGGCCACCGCGAGAATTAACCTCTCGAAAGTGCAAAGATTAGCATGTGTATGCATAACGGGGGCTATGAGAACCTGCCCGACAGCAGCTATTGAAGTAGTATTGGATCTTGCCCCCCTCCACATTGTAGTGGAGGGCGTGGCGAAAAGAACCGCACTAAGAATGGTCAAGGAAGGAATGATTAGGCATAGGCCTCAATCTCCTGACGGTGATCAAACCTGGGATATGCCCCGGGATGACATGTTAAAGAAATTTAGCTTTGTGAAGGAATTCACCACAAAGCTAAGTAACAGGAGCGAGTGGGATCATAACACCATCTTGAATCTTAATAGAAATGCCATCAAATGGTACACTGATGGCTCCAAAACGGCAGAAGGAACTGGAATAGGAATATACGGGCCTAGAACTACATATTTCGAAAGCTTGGGAAAATACCCAAGTATATTTCAGGCGGAAATACACGCTATTGGAAGATGTGTTCAGTTCAATATGGATAGGAACTATCGAAAACAGGAGATTATCATCATGTCTGATAGTCAAGCAGCCATCAAGGCGCTGAGCTCATATGAAATCAGCTCCAAGATGGTCTGGGAATGCCTAGGGAAACTAAATGAGCTAGGCAAAAGAAATAAAGTAACCCTCCTGTGGGTTCCGGGTCACACAGGAGTGGAAGGAAACGAAATAACGGACAACCTCGCGAAAAAAGGGGCTGGAATGCCTTTCGTAGGGCCTGAACCCTTTTGCGGGTTAAGTAGCAGTACAATACTGAAGAAACTAAAATAGAAATGGAGCAGAGAAAATCCAGTTACTGGGAAATCTCCAGGGAATGACGCAGAGTAAAATTCTTCTGGGAACTTATAACCAGAAGAGGTTTACAGAAATGCATCAACCTGAGTAAGAACAATGTTCGCATATTAACAGGAATACTTTCAGGCCATTGTAGACTGAAAAGGACACCTGAGTAAGCTTGGAGTGGAAAAAGATCCTGAATGCCAGATTTTGTGGGGAACAGGATGAAACACCCATCCACCTCCTCTCAAACTGCGTAGCACTTGCAACCCGAGGGCATTGTACCTGGGAGCATGTGAAATCGAAGAGGGAGACTTACCTAAACTGGGGCCCTCTGATATCCTACACTTTTTAAAAGGAATAGGATTGGGAGGCCAACTGTAAAGCAGCAAGAATGGGGGACACAATAGATCCTTTAGGTCGCAGTGTAACACCACCCTTCATCTACATACATACATACATACATACATACATCTGTTGTTATATTTATTATTAACATATATGTATTTATAATCAATATAAAATAATGTTTAGGTCCGTACACGAAGTTCAAAGTTCCCTTTGGAGGGTCGATTTTTGAATTTAAGGTTCCAACTTGACTTTTTGCTGTATAATAATGGGTTTACTATATACTTTTTTCCAAATAAACTATTTACAGGTGATGTCATATGAACTGAGAAGTATGCTCTTGATTTGCAACCTTCACTGATTCTTCTGGGAAGAACGAATAGCTCCAAATAAGTATTTCTATCATCTCCATCGTTTATTTATTTGCTTAAGTTTTTTTCTTCCAGATATTTTTGTTAGCAAACCACCGTGATTAATACACTTACGTGAGAACATATTTTAGCTTGCTTTCTACAGCACTGCTGTGTATTCTACACAAGGAAATTACATTAAACAACATCTCCAAACGCTCACAATAAACTAATTGTCATATTAAAACAAATTATACACTTCTCACAACATTGATTAAAGAAATATGTATAATAAATGTATATATAGTATAGCGGTTGTGTTCAACATTAAGAAAATCATACCAACTATAAATACATAGCTTGTTGCAATAACAAATGTTACTAGAACAATGAACATCTAACAGAGATTTGATTGATTTATATTAATATGTTATATCATATAAAAATATATACATTGCACCAAAACGCATACATTTATAGGTAACAAAAAAACAAGTCGAATTCTTAAATCCAACTTGAAAAACCCTCAAATCCCTCAAAAGGAGAAAATAGTCATAACTTCGAACAGTATATTGTAACAATAAAATAAAATATTATTTTATTGTTACTATATTCTTTTTTATATGTCGATGCTTTTATAGATACTAGAGCTGAAATGTACATATAAATTTTCCTGAATCCGATCGATGAATAATTATTTTATTCTTAAAATAATCAATAACCCAATGCTGCTGCTAAGATCAAAGAGGTTTTATTTTTATATTTTTAAAGAATTGATGAAATATATAATAAACCCAAATATAATCATACAGTCATGTAGATATAATAAAATCTCAAATTGGCACCCTAAACCCAACTCAAAAAAATCATTCCTCAAAAAGGAAAAATATTAATAACTTTGAACTGCGTGTACGGAATTAAACATTATTTTTTTGTTACAATATGTTTTTGTATATTTTGGTACTTTTATAACTAACAGGGCTGAAAGATTTATACAAGTAATCCTGAAATTAATCGATGAATAATTATTTTAACCCTAAAATAACCAAAAACAAATTGCTTCTCGTAAAATCATTCAAAGAGATTTTATTTTTTATTTACATGTTCTACCACACAGAAAAAACTGAAAAAAGTATATTGTAAACCTAAATGTATACAATCTAATATAACAAAAAGCCAAGTTGGCACCTTAAACCAAACTCAAAAAAACCATCCTTCAAAAGGGGAAAATAGTAATAACTTTGAACTGAGTGGAGAGAATTAGTTCTTGATTTTTTATAGAATGCTCGCACTTAGGGTTTACTTACATGTTTTTTTTTTGAACGTGATATCTTAAGTAATTCCTAAGAAAAAAAATATTGAATTTTTCCACCACTTATGCTAATATCTCGAATGGGGTGGAATCGATTGAGCTAATTTTTGATATTTACAGTATGTGTGATAGTAGTGCTTATTTGCTTAATTTCAGCCCTATAGCTTTAGGGGCACTTTTCAATGGCTTATCGGAGCAGAGCCTTTACGCTTTCCTTCACTCCAATATAAAAAAAAACTGATAAGATCCCTTAAATGTCCTTATCCTCCCTTCTCTATATCGGAGAAAATAAACCGGCCTTTGTGTTCAATTCATTAACTTAAAGGGAAATGCAAGCTCTTATAAATGTGGGGATATTTATAATTCGGCAAAGTCATATAATACCCAACTACCAAGTCTAATAATAATCCATCTAAACCCTTACTGCTATAATTTTTTTGGGAATATAATGCTTTAATTTAAATAAACAAAACAATAAAAAAATAACATATGCTAAATTAGTAAAAATATATAAAGTAAAAAAACCCTTCAACTTTCTTTTAATTAACTGATAATTGGAAGCAATAGCATTCCGCGGACGCATTACCACAAATACTGAAACTTGAAACCTTTTAATATTTTTTCTTCCCCTCTTTCCAATGAAAAATAAAAGAAAAAGAAGTAAAGGAAAAAAGGAAGGTTGCCCATTTTCCACTGTTATATTGGTCCTTTAATATCAATGACGTATATCTCCACCAAAACGGCGCAATTCTCAAGGAACGTAACTCATTTAGGAGATTTATAAATATGGTAGGAAAAGCTCCTTTCAAACAGAGCCGTGCGATGACTAGGGCCCGAAATTAAATTTCTGTGACGTGTATTTAAATCGTGTAGGTCTCCTCGAAATTTTATTTTACGAAATAGATACCGTGGCACCCCAAATATAACAACTATATTGTAGAAGCAAACAGTGTGGTTATTATTAACTATTCTTAAGTTCATAACTAATATCCGGATACTTTCTAGTACAAAATATAAGTATTTTAAACTTTGTGAATTCCAGTGGAAGTATGGGTAAGTGAATTGTGACAGCACAAAAGCATTCACACAACAACATTTTTTATATACGTATGTAAATATCTATGCGTAAGATGCGTGTGGACGTACACCACTGATCTTTTAACTCCCGTACGTACAGTGTGTCCCACATCTATTTTTCCACACATTTACTCGGAAACTAATAGAGATAAAAAGTTGCAGTAAAATCCAGTGGAAATGAGACGACATTGTACATCAAATTCTGCCATTATAACACACCCCGTATAAATGGCCTTTTATCCCTCTCTCCCACTTATTTTTTTTTAAATTGTGCCCCTATTTTTTTTCACAAGTTTTCGGTAGCTCCCAGGCTTCCAAATACAATCATATGTATTTTATTATTATTATCTTACGAAATGCTCTCAAAAAGTAGTTCCGGAAAATGCATGCAGTGAGAGCATAAATGCTGGACTGAAGTGTGCCGCTCGCATCAAATATGATTTGGCATCCATTCTAATGTCAAACCAACCCATATGATTGCAATAACAATGACAGGAGCAAATGCTAATTGTACAATATTACAGCAACGGAAGGTAATTTACATAATATTAGAAGAACAATAAGTCTCAAACACTCGCCATTATTGATTAATATGAGTATGATATTCCAAAATCATCTACTTATTCTATTTTGAGAAATGAAAAAGAAGTCTCTGTTTTTTTTTTTGATTCAATATCTTATTCTTTTCAAATAATATGTTCAAAATGCCGACCATTTTCCATTAGGCAATGCTCATACCTACGAAGGAGCTCTGCTGTACAGGCTCTTCTTATTGTCTCTGGAGAAATATCTTGGCAGGCTTGACATACTTTGTTTTGTAAGACCAAAACATTAACTGGTCTTTCGGTATAAACAAACAAACGGCATATTTTTGGTTATTTATTAGTTGTTTTCTTTGCTTAAAACAGCTGATTCAGTTTACTAGTTTCGGCTAAATAGCCATTTTCAGAGCTATGTTAAATTCAAAGACAAAAACAAAACACTCAATTTACATTGTTTTTTGCCTTTAAATGGCCATTTAGCTGAAACTAGTAGGCCGTTATTTTTTTTACAATTGATTGAGTATTATACCAGTCGTTCTTTATCATTGAATAAGTTTAAGTGTTTAAAAATTAAAATGTAATCTATTATAAAAGCCATGCCGTGAACAGTATTGTCTGCTACCTCCTTCCACCAAATGTGTCCCTTCACGTCGTATGAGCAACCTTGGGCATTCACTTCATTTATTCTCTGGCTTCGTACCGAAATTCTAGTCTCTAGTTCTAGTTCAGCTATTTATTCACAGCTATACCGGCAAATGAAACTACGTTCATCCCAATACTACTGTGCATGAACAAAATTGTTTTGATTTCTCCAGTTTCCACTACATGTCAGTCTGCATGTCCTCATTTTTATCAACCCCTTGGTACAAATACCCAAAGGTGCTGGTTTTGCATGGTTTTTATAGTAATTGTTGGAGAGCTTTTTGCAGCTCCAGTGATGTGCAGGCAAGCTATCCTCTGTATCTCGGCAAATTTCGTAATTGCCAACTTCTGTGTAGCTTTGACCCACCAAATCAGGCAGCACATAGGCTAACATGCGTCTTATCACTGATGTAGATAACCAGTATATCATGCGCTGCTTCAATCCCCATGTTTTTCCAATTATTCTGCAGATTGTTAATAATGCCTATTTACTGATTCCTGGTTAGCCACTATTCCTAAAATTGTGGCCTTTTTATTGAATCGTACCATTTCATTATAAATTCATTATAAGTTCCCTTTCTTTCATAAAGAGAACTAGTGCTACTTTCACAGTATTAACGTCTAGTTTTTTTCCTTTGGTCGCCCCCTTGCTGTTGTTGCCAGAGGTCTTTGCATGAATTCTGAAATAACACCTGCATTTTCTTCATTATTAGTATTGCAATATCGTTGCACACCCCGGGTTATAGTAGCCTGAATTATTTAGAGTTGCAAGCAGCTCCCCTTTGACAAAATCCCACAACAACGGAGACAAAATCCTCTCTCTGGGCAACGTCTGTGCACTGTTCACCCGCTACCAACATTTCAATGAATCTTCTTTCTAGCATGGCTTTCATCCACTTACGAATAATGTTTTTTATTCCACGACTGCTGGAAGCGCCTCTAGAGAGGTTGTCCTAACTATTTCCAAATAGCTTTTTTTATAGCCTCCAATATGAATGATGATAGCGTTATAGATCGGTATGCCTTAACCTCGATGTACAAGAATTGCTCGAATTTGGGAGTTAGAGTGGCTCTATATAACCTAGGCGCTATGTGTTCTAATCTGCTTCTTAATAATACCGAGAATATTCCATCCGTCCAGGATATTTGAAAGAGCTGATAGCCTATACTACTTTATCCTATGTTATTATCTCTTAGGCAGCGCCTAGAACTCCCTGGCTATTCTTTGGGGGGTTATTCAGGCTTTTGCTAGTCGTTCGCATTCGTAGTTTCAAAATTCGCTGTGGGCTTTTTTGTGATCTCCATCAGGGAAATAATTAGCTCTTTTGCTAAAAGTTTGTGAAGTCACCCTTTTAGATGCAGTTTCTACATCCTTATAGAACTTCTTTCATGATCCCCCTTAACTTCTTTTAGAGCATGATTATGTTCACTGATTTGTTTTTTTTTAATTGTTTTAAAGAATTTGTGAGTTTTAGCTTGATAGCTCGTTACTACATTAGCTTAGAGTTCGTATCAGTGCTTTCCTATTCGATATGATGAACATTATTGTCCATCGTGATGACAATGGTTTTGGTTCTCACAGTGTTATGTCAGCTTTTGCACTTTCACTGATAGAAAATTTCTCATGTGGAATATAAGCAGGTATCAGCTTCTTGTGGCTTCCACTGCCTACTTCCAGTCTTAGGGCCGCTAGATCTCTGGGACAGAAATTTAGAAGTGCCATTACAGTACGTATTGCTGAAAATATGAGGTCTTACTTTGCTTGAGTGTAAGTCGTAAATTATATTATCGTTGGTTTCGCTAAGTTCCGTCCCAACCAGCCAGGATTCCTATATTAGGGCTACATCAATGCTGCCATAAGCTAGCAAGTTTGCAGTAAAGGGAGACGAATAGCGCCCTACTGCGTTTTTGGATCCAACTTCTTATTTGCCCTCGTTCTGTGCCCTTAAAACTATCAGAACAGTTCCTTATACATAATAATATTTTTTGTCAACTCTTCCACTTTTTCATTTCATCCGGTTCCTAAATTCGATTATGCATGTGTTTACGTCTTCAGCGTCGCGTGATTATCTATTGTACTATATATCCGCTTATTTTCGAAAGCCCTTGTTTTCTGTTATGTAATATGGCCCGAATTTCTGTTCGAAACAAAGTGGAATAATTTCATTTTCATTATTTCTAAAAAGTAGTAACATTTTCTATTGCTCCAAAATCATTACTTATCTTTATTGCAATTTATTGAAATTATAAGCGATAAATAATAATGTATAAATTGAATTCCTACGCATTGAAACCCTCTCTGTCTTACTGAAATGTTAACGAGTGAATACACCAACCAAAGAAACTATTTGTGCTGAAACAATAATCCCAGTGGTATATCCACGGAAACAGTCCCTTTTGGAATAAATTACAGTGCAACTTAATAGAAGTTTCATGTTGGTGAAAGTACTCAAAGTTAACGATAATTACGGCTATAATTTCTAAGTAAGAGGCTTAAACAAGAGGTGGAGCTTTGTTGTTAAACGTTACAACGAAATGAGAATATTTCGCAGTTCGGTTAATTTAGCACCAGCAAAAAACATAAGTTCAGCTTATTGGAGATTTTTTTCCGTATCCCTAAGATATCGCACCGAACGTCCGACCTTTCTGCGGGTAGAATAGGCTATTATTATTCCACTAATATAAATTCTATTAATTATAACCCATCAACCAATCAGACGTATTTTAAGATAATATATTTTATATGAGACAATGATCAAAAGGAAAAGCAAACGCGTGTTGGATCTTGTATACTTGTATGCAAATACTTGGGAAATGTTTCTTCAATATTATCTAATCTAGCTAATTTTATAAATGTTATTTAGATACGAATTCCAAATAAAACTTGCTATATAAAGCCCAATATTTTTTTCGCTATGTTAAATTGATCCTATTTACCACTACATTAAATGACAAAGAAACTGTTTGTTATCAGCGAATAATAATATATCTGTCACTCATGGCTGTATAAAATGTGTGAACCTATACACATAATGAAAGGAATGAATCTTACAAATCATAACATTTTGTTTTTGTAACTAACAAAGTTAAACATCATTGAAAACAAACTTACAAAGGAACCTCGCGAATTGTAAATCGCGAATTCTAATGAAACTTCGCCAGTTTATAGACACCATGGAGTGTTACTTAAGGACACTATTTATTGCTACGAAACTTTAGGGGGTGTAAAACGCCTTTGAAAACTCGACCAAAATTTCGTTTGTCTAAAATAACTTTTAAACGGTGAGCGCTAGAGTTAGAAAAAAAAGTTGAATGGCGGACATGCACCGTGCATGTAGCTCTTTCGATTGATAGAGTTATTTATATACAGGGTGTTACAATAAGCATGGAACGACATATATTATACTTATTTGATCGAATTTCAGAAATCGGTTATAATCGCTCCATTTGGCATCAAGTAGTGTATATAGATCTGAAAAAATGTACATAAAATTATGTTCTTTTTCATATTTTTTATTCGAATGAGATTCTGTATATATTGTTGTGTGGTTGCATTGTATGTTGAAAGCCCGTGTAAAATTATACCAGGCGTTAAATGCCAATATGTGATAATATAAAATGCCAGATTTAATTTTATTTCATTTTTTATTTTTTACTACCTAACTGTTCACTCTAATTTTATTACCATTATTATTATATGTATTATTATCATTACGTACCGTCGAATGGGGAAATATAGGACAGTAGGGTAATATGGGACAAAAATACGTATAATAAACAGTAAATATTTTATAGTAATTTGTAGTATAGATTACTGTAAAATAGTTACCATTTATTATGAAGAAAACCGCCAAGTTTTTAAAAACGCATTTTTGTCCAATTTGACTATACTCTATCTAATCTATTTAATCCAGCCCAAAAGCCTAGCTACGTTTTATTGCACCAACTACTGCAACATATTGTTTTACTTCTTTTCAGTTAAATTAGATTCAGTAAATAATAATTACCTTATACTCTTTTTATCTTTTTTAAAATCGTTTAATTTTATTTTTAATTTATTACACTTAAAGATTCCACCCTACTGTATATTTATTGTAAGCATAGTATATTTACGAATTATTAACATTTATCCATACTAAGATATTAAATTAACCACTTTTGTAATTTAACTTTTATATTTTAAGGCCCATCAGGCATTTATTTTTAACCGCAATTAGCCACTGATTGTCTTTGTAAACGTCCACGTATAAATCGAATGATCATTTGACAGAATATTGCTTTGCCAATTTAATAATTTATTTTAGCATCTCAATACTACTAATCTACCATTTGCTCTATATGTACCTATACTCATTTACTTTATTAAACGAATTATTTACAGACAGCTTCTTGTTCTTATCGAACTTTTGTTACCAACTCCGAGATAGCATACCTCTGGAGTTTTTGTAGGTAACAAAATCAAGTGATTACAACAGTCAATAACACCCCTCGATCAATACACTAACAACACTGATATTTTACGAACCCGCTCTAATATATTTTACGCAATGTAATGTAATGTAGAATCACCTTTTATATAAAAAAGATTTAGTTAAAGATTTATAGAAGATCTCTCCACCGAGAGAAATGAAAAGGTTACTACAACATTTTTTTTTTAGTGTTAATGTTAGACGTTGATCTAAACTGTTAAATTAATGGAGAAAAAATGTTAAACTAAACATAATTCAACATTAAAATATTTGAAGCGTAAATTTGACGTACAACTTATACTTAACGTAACTGATTAATGTTTTTTTTCTTTCAGTATAACAAAGAACTCTTTATAGTTTATATCCTTCCAAGTAAATTTAAATTTTCAGGCCATTCCAGAACAATGTAACCAATTTACATAACATAATGCTAGTATTTAATTTTACAGGCTGTTAGTGATGAAAACATAAACGATACAACACAGAAGAGACCCCAAATTATAAGCTAAGAACTATACTAACCCCGTAACTCATTTCAGGCATTCTAACGTAATTTTTTGTCTACCACACTCATGTTATACACAATAATATCCGGTAATGATACATACATACGTCTGTTCTATTATGTGTATATAGCATCAACTCCACCATACTGGAAAACAAAAGAATTCTTTGTTTTTTTTATATTAGCAAAACACAAAGACAACAGGGCTATTACATGGAGAATGTCTAGAGCACACAAGCAGTGATATGAACGTAACCATCAGGCATATATTGCGTATATTGCTAGCACGAATATCTATCTTCTCTCCAGCAGCCTTTATACATCTAGTTGTCTCTATGTTTTGTGTCCGGAGAGTTTCATTTGCGCTGATTCTGCTTTGATGCTTTATATAATAACGAAGTCGATTTATTTCTAATGCTTTATTCCTGCTTTCAACTTGTTTACTTACAGCGCACGTCTTCTATCTATATTGAGCATGACATACAGCGTTAATCGTTTGAAGTGAAAGCCGCATTAGAACCTACATTTTACTCCAAAGTGAAACTATTTTTTTTAATACACAATACACAAAAATGTACATTCACATAATCAAGCTCAATTTAAATTTTAATAGTAAGTAACGAAAAATAAAAAGGTAATCACACGTATTTTTTCTACACAGTTTTATGTTGTTAAAAAAAGAAATAAGTTGTTTGTGCCTTATACAAAAAAAAAACATTTTCAAAATACAATTTGTTATTTATGTTATTATTTATACAAATTATGCATTGGTTATATTTAAGTCAACTGTTTTCTTTAAAAATTGCTACCCACGGACATGAACACGTCAAAACAATATGAACTCGACCAATAAACTGGTATTATCGTCAATAAATATATAGTTTTTCTTTTTACATACTCGTATACAGCAGGGATACTAATAATTACATGTCCTCTAATTTTGACGAAAGAAAATTGAAATTTTCTGCCCTGTTATCAAGGGGTGGTATATTCCTACATTCAAATGCGTATTACTCGTAAACTATCACACATAAACATTTAGCATCAGGTATAATTTTATAAGGTAAAGTCAGGTAAGTGTGTAGTAAAAATTGCATAGTGTGAAGAAAATGTAACATTGTTCATATAATAAGACATTTTGATAAATTTTACACATAGAAGTAGTACGTAATATATGTCCAGTTGCAAGCCTCCAATAGATACACCTCTTATAATTATCAACGGTTTACTAGAAAAAAAAGAAATTTTAAACACTGTCAATACTACACACTTACCCAGCAAAATGGGGCAAGTGTGTAATCGTTCCACATTTTATATATTAATAGCATTATCCTTTAGTTCGGCCAAGAGGTAATACTATACTGATGCCTTTTTAATAAGGTATGATAACTTTACAAGATATCTAAGTTATTACACGTTAGGAGATGTGAATTTTTATTTGTAAAACTAGTATGCAGTATAGTACATCAGTAATATAACAGAGGACATCCTTATTTTAATTTGAAAAATAAATGTAGCCAATATACACACTTGTCCCGGTTACACACTTACCTGACTTTACCTTACTGATTTTCAACATACAACCTAATCACCAAAGGAGAGCACGGTTCAGGTTTTTGGGCATAAAACCGTTTTGTTCAGGACTATTTCTTAGGCACTTCGTTTGAAAAGGCCTGCGCGTTACTTATTCAGTTCGATGTAAAATTGTAATTTTACTGCTACACGCACATTTTAGCAGCACGTGTTCCATCGCTAAATCGAGTAAATTTGTTTGTCTGATTCTTATTACACCCGTCGCTCAATTCCATTTGTGATCGAAAATTCGCTATGGGATTTCGGTTGTTTCTGCAGGCTACAACGGTAGACATACGCAAAACATGCAAAAAACAAACGAAAACTTCTGCATCGTAGAACTAGAAATTGTGCTCATTATATAAATATTTCTCGTATCCGAACTACGATTTGCGCCTGAAACACATTCTCGCCTGGTAATCAGACAAGGGGATAACGTTGATGGAGAAGGGAGAGCTGATTTTAAATTTTGAATAATTTGAGTTTATACAACGAAACCACAAAAACAAATATCTAATATCTGAAATTTGATAAATAAGCATAATATATTATTCGAAAGGACTGCCTAAACGGTGCAAGTCTGCTGTTAAAACTTCTTTTCTATCATTCACCGTTTAAAAGATATTTTGGGATAAATCAAATTTGGATCGAATTTCCAGGTCACAATAACTACACAATAAAGAAAATTGTTGATCTAATGAATTTATTATTCACTTGATTATGAATAAAATAAACATAAATCATTGCATTAAAAATCGGTATACATTAAAGTGATTAAAGAAGTTTTTGATACGATAAAGTAAATTCATATTATATATAATCTGGATTATAATATTGCTAACCGTGGTACATTGTATGAATTAACTTCTTTATTACTTATATATTCCGCTAATTAATAATAGTTGTAGAAACTAATGAATTAGATATTATACCCATTTATTACTAAAGTTTGCCAAATAATATAAACACATTTCGAAAAGATGCAGTTAGTGTAAGAGATCCAAGTCTTTTACACTAACACCACATTTTCGAAATCCGGTTATACTATTTGACAAAGTTTAGTAATAATTAATTCGCTTAATAATACAAACAACTTCACAAAGGGACAGCTACAGTGCAATAAATAAATCTAGTTTATCAATACTGTTTATTGATAAATTTTAATATTAGTATACATTATTTATTTACAAATCAAATTATTATGTGCATTCTGTCAGCATTTCTTATGTGATTTAGTCTTTAGTTCGTACAAGCTTGCCACAAGCTATACAATTCGCTGGATAATAAGTTATCAAATCGTAAGGACCGTATTATAGTTTCTGTCTCGTCTTCAAAATCTGAAACACCAAAATTAGGTAATAAATAATATTTGAAAAAAGAGTGTACATGTACTTGTATACATACCAAATTATTTGTAATATTTGTGTTTTGGAAATTCTCCTTATCAGTTTTGCATATCCGTAAATTTATTACTTATAAATTTTCCCTTTTTTTACCATCCGATAAAATTTTTAAAATGTGTTAAAAGTTTATATTAAGGTACCTAGTTGTAGCTATAGTAATCTTAAGTTACCAAATTTTTCGTCAGAAATCTGTCTGCTTTTCTAACCGTGATGACGTTCAAGGTGACCGTTCATAAACAAAATTGTTCAATATAATAAAAAAAATTATCCATACAGTATACTTTTTTCTTATTTTAATAAATTAAAATAACTCCATAAACGATGTTTATTAATTTTGTTTTTTCAGTGTACAATTAATGTACCGTCGAAACAGTATTGCCCAACAACTCTAGATGGATTCTATATGCTCAATTACGTGTAGTAACTTGCAAACTTCAAACAGTATACGTAGTCTTCAAATTTTATTTAATTGCAGTACTGTGCGTACTTTCTTCAACAATAAACTGGATAAGCATATTTTACTGTTGAAATACAATTGCCTCTTAGTAGAAGAAAAGTTTCTACCTCCTCCTTTCGATTACTATCTTAAGTAACTTAAGTTTATAATCGACTAAATGCAAATTTTTAGCTTTATGACAATTACGAATGATGTACTATATTTTTGAACACAAAAAGAGCCTTACGTATTCAATAACTATTGATGCGCGCTTCTTGAAAACATTACTCAAGACAGTTAATCCATCCACAATCGAATCTTATACTAATATGTTCGTAAGCAGACAGAAATCGAATCAAAGGAATTTCTAAACATTTACGTACCTATATATTTTTTTAACATGTTTATATATTTAAAGTTTGTGATGATACATACATACTGAACACCAATTTTTCAAGTAAGCCAAATGATTTGGTGGATTTTCAAATTCTACATTTTATTGTTTTAGAATTAAAATCCGCATTTTTTATGAAATTTCTCGAAACAGCTATTTAACTAGCTTAGAACCACCTGGTATCGATATACTCTCTTATACCGGAGTATATTTACATAATTTATTCAGGAACATGCGCCAAACAAACGTGAATTCCCACTGTCGGCTCTATTACCAAAAGGACGAAAACTTTTAAAGGATAACATTCTTCTGTTTCCTTTTAAGACACGGACTCGTCAATGTTTTGTAAACTGTCATATATTAACTCAGAAAAATAACAGAGAATAACATTTTCATATAAATATTTAATTTTAATATATTCTTATGCATGGAGTAATGCTTCTCTTAAATAATTTATTTAGTACGTAAAGTATATAAGTAGTATACTAAAGTTTCTTTGAAAATGTCTGAGACCTAATGCATAATATAGTGCAATTATGCGGCAGAAAGAAATAAAAATGGATACAAAGAAAATACTTTGCTAACAGAAAAAATATTAAATTAATCTCTTGAAAAATATCATGATAGGATACCAATTACAGGCTTTTAACTTCCAAGTGTAGATATTTAGTATCTATATCCTTTTGTTGCCTTGCTGTACTCATTAATTCTATCATTCACAGTAGCGGCTTCTCATAAAGAGCCACTGTGCCCCCCCATTGCAAATTACAAAATTAATCATTAAAAAACTTTTATTTTCTGCAATAGTACTGCTAAATACACGTACACACATTTAAGTACAAAACAAACGTTGCTATTCCCATGATTTAAGGTGACGAAACACTCTTTGTATTTATTTATGCAGAGAAGCGGCGAATCATGAGCCACTTCCAAATTGGCTCCGGTTTCAGACGATTTGTCGGTCTCCGCGAGGAGCTAGCGCAAGGGAGGGGAGCGGGTGGGGTCGAACTACACTATGTAGGTATAGAAACGCGTCAGATTTGAATAAAATTATCTGTTCATAGCGAGCATAGTGTCTAATTTCATATATTATAATATAATAAATTTGACCAATAACCTACTGACCAACAATAAGTAAATGTTTTTTTCTATTTCTATATGAGTACCATAAAATCGCGCAATCCCATTCCTTTGCGTATTTCTCTACTTGCTCCCATCCCGCTGAGCCACGATGCAATAGGCCGGAAAGCTATAACTGTATAGCAGATTGGCAGCGAGAGAGTAAGACAGTTATTTCAATAACGTATTGTTTTCGATAACACGTTACCGTGATCGCAGTTAGCTACTAGTAACGCGTTATTGTTACCCGTGATGCGATTTCGCCACACCACTAAGCGACAAAAACTCAATGTGGGCGCAAATGCCATAATTTTTATAAACATTTGAGTTTTATCAATAAGAAAATTGATAAAGGGAGACGTAGAGCTCAATGAGTTTTTTGTTTATTTATATTAAAAAGCCGTAAAAAATGTATATTAAAGTAATACTTACAAGCCCTGCTTATAAGCATACGGGAGTACGTCATTACGGAGCAAAAATAAATTGGACCACACATACATGCTGTCACACAAAAAATGCCCCAAGCTGTAACTCTGTTATTTACATTCCGATTTTTATGAGTTCAGTACCAAATGAAATGAGTTGATGAATACTACGTTTGAGCTACATTTACTTTTTTCAAACGCCATCTTCAATTTTTGGCGATAGTGAACTTTTTTCAAATTGCCCAGTATATATTTTTTTACTACATTGCATAGAGATTTTTTCTGACACCATCGATGTACAATACATTCATTTCAGTTGTAAAATTACAAGAGAAAAAAATAATTATAACACTATCGGATCCATTCTCGTAAAGTATTACACTGTATAGTGTGCCGTGGGAAAATAAGTATAGAAAATAAGCCACTACACATATGTAACTGCCACTTGAACTGCACCAAGAAAAATATTTAATAATAATAAAATATTTAATAATCATAAATAAAAATATAATTATCCTAAGTAAAAGAATAGGGGACATAAGCACAAATTACTTAGCACTAGTAAAAAAGAGATCCTAAACACTGATACTAACAAGAAGCAATGTAAGTTACTTACGGTCTGTGTCATATTGGTAACTTATGAAATTACTGATGATAATTGAACTGAAGTAGTTAAGCCAAAGAATATATGCAGTTACGCTAAGTAAAAGATTTGCTCATGTCAAGTAGATGTATTGCTATAAGTGAACTATTCTATATTGGCTATCACACCTTCATTATTAACCTCAATTAATACAAGCTATTTGGACTACTTGTGATAAGGAAACAGTATCACTAGTGCACGTTCACTAAATACCTGATATATAAAAGGTAATGGTTTGCTACAAATATGCAATATACTTACTTTAAAGCTGTCGTTCAATGATGGTTAACGTTCTAAACCAAGAGGTTTAGTAAATATTTATTAAATAAGTACAAAAAAAGCTCTACAAATCTTCAGTTATTTACGCAACCGTAACTATAAGTACTGCGTACGGAGCAATGCATAATTCAAAATTGTTTGCAAATAATGTTTAATTACTATTTCAGTGTGCTGTAGCTTCGATTGCATTAATAATCGAAGATTTGTGGAGCTTAAATTCGCATTTAATTTGCTAAAGATAGTACATAATACTTATTACTTAAGAAAAAAAAGCAGTATTATTAGTAATAGTTTTATTTTGTATAGAACGAACACAGTGACTACCTGATATGAATGTAATGTAATGTTAAAGCTACATAATAACAACAAAAAAACAAGTAAATAACCTGAACAGACGTTCCAAAACAAGCTTTAGAAGGATAACAATTACCCCAACTGATTGAATGGAATCCTTATACAACTTGCCGATACTCTTAAATGTTTAATACATTCTAATATATTGTTTATGATTATGAAGGGTGCATAGCAAAAGATGATCTACGTATGTTAGCTCTGTGAAATTCATTTAAGTAGTGGAGTTGAAGCCCCAAAATGAAAACAATTCTTCTATTTCTAACTTGTAATACAGGTATTGTCGAGTATAGATAAGCAAACACCTTTATTAAGCACGGGACATTTACCCGTCTATCGCGTGTACATTCAACACATGACGATTATGGGTAAAACACGGTAAAACGGCCACAGTTCCCCGAAAACACACGAGATGCAGCAAAACTCAAGTAATCATAATTCTGGCAAGTTGCTACTTACTTATGAAAACACATGAGTTTAATAGCAATTACTATTATTGTTCTTGTACTAAGTATATGCTGTAGTTAGATACTGCACCAATGGTCACAAGTAATACTTTACTTACCACATATCAACAGTTTCATTACGACTATTACACAAGAATTTGTCAGGTACGCTGTACAATAGCCGGTAACTTACGAATTAATGTATTTCTGCTTTTAACTGTAATGTAACGTTAAGTAAGAACTTGCATTCAGGAAACTGGGTTTAGTTGCAGGTATTAATTGAGGAGAATAGTTGCAAGTAAAACTTTATCTATTGTAAATGATTTTTTATCAAGTAAACACTTTACTTAACCCATTTTCCTCAGAGTGTTATTTGGCTAAGCTTACGACGTTTTAGAAGTTCTCTTTCCGGAAAACGTTCCATATAAATTCGCAACGCCTAATTAGAGTTTTTATTAGATTCAAAATAAACTTACAACATGTCAGTAAGTTGATTGAAATTCATGTTTTATTTGTCGAGAAAAATTTAAAGATACACTTTAAATGCTTAGTAAAGAAAGGTCAAAAATGCTAATAACTTCCAATGACAGTTACATATGTGCAATGGCTTATTTTCTATACTTATTTTCCCATGACATACTATAGTATAATACTTTACGCGAATCAATCGAAGCATTTTAATTATTTTGTTCCATATAAGTTTACAACTGCAATATGCCATATTGTACAAATATGGATTCAGAAAAAAAAATCTCTATCCAATGTAGCAAAAAATATTTACGGAGTAATTTTAAAAAAAGAAAGTTGACTATAGCAAAAAAATTAAGATGGTGTCCGAAAGGAAATAAATATAGCCTCAAACGTAGTATTCAACAACCCATTTCATTTGGTCATAGACCCATGAAAATCGGAATGTAAATAATAGATTTGCAGCTTGGGGTGTTTTTTGTGTAACAGCCTGTTTGCATATTTGCCGTCCTGCCGGCCTTCCAAGATCTAATATCGGTATATGTTCGGTAAAAACGCTCGAACCTCGTCCTCTGCTAGCTTAATTATTACAGTTAAAAGCAGAAATACCTTAATTTGTTAGCCTGTATAATTATTATTATATTTTGATCAGACAAAAATCGATTTCCGCCGTGAGGGTTTTCATAATGGAAAAGGCAGGTTCAGAAAATCCGGATGAGGCTACCGAATATATTTTATAAACGTCAAGGTGTTTCTAAGGTGTGATTTTTTAGAAAGAGGACGAAAATGCTTTGTAAACGCACACGAAATCCGCTAAAGTTGTAGAAATAAACACGAGCGCTACTAGCCGGCGACAAGATAGGTAAAGTAAACGTAAACCTAAACAGGCTTTCTAAGGCAAAGCTGCATTTGAATTACATGAATTAATAGTTGTGAATAAATTTGGATCTTAAGATTTTACTATTTACCATACATTTACGGGACGGAAGGAAAGTTGGCCTCAGCTCTCAATATTGTCGCGAGCCGCACTGCTTATTCTGGTTAATAATAATAATAATAATAACACAGAAATTTTGGTTTGAAGTTCTTTCATATTTGCTATTAGCATAAAGTCAGTAAGGTACATCAACCCTTTTATGTAAAGTGATTTTAGCTTCCGATGTAATATTGTATCCTTACTTCTTACATTTATTTCTTGCTTTGAGTGACAAGCATTCCATTGGCCTAATAAACAACAAAGAGCTAAGTTAGGTGACGTTAAAAACGTGTGTAACACTTAGGTAGATATTAGCATACATATGTTTCACCTTACCAAGGATCATCAGTGCTACTGGTCTAACCTAATGTATTATACGCAGAAAGCCGTATATATACTTAATATGTGGAAGAACAAATGAGTGAGAGTTTGAGATGGAAATCTCATTATTAACGTGAAGATATTTGCTAAATTGTCGATCTGATACTACAATATCTATCCATAAAGGATAACAATAATTGTAGGACGACTTTAAGCCACTATACTTGCGTTAATTAACTAACGCTAATTAATAATTAGGTGACGGCAAGTACAGTGGCTTAAAGTCGTCCTACAATTATTGTTATCATTTATGGTTACATATTGTTGTATCAGATCGACAATTTAGCAAATATCTTCACGTTAATATTGAGATTTCCATCTTAAACTCTCATTCCTCCTTCGCTAACTTTCTTCATTATCATTATTATTGTTATTACAAATCGCCATTAAATACTACACGTCCCTTCTATCTGTTCTCTGTACTGTCAATTTAAAGGACACACTAGGAGTACCACTGCATTAATAGAGATAGATACGTTTCGGACATCTAAATCATAACCTGTGTAGAACTAATATTGATATAGACAGTGGATTCACTTCACATTTACGATGCCATAAATATAAGAGATAGGAATGTTATACTCCGCACTCATTCTTCTTATGGCTATCCGCAACAACGATTTATTTAATGTAATAACGTGAATTAATGGTCCAAGCCCAATATATAGCAGATAGCACTAAAACAATAAACCTATTTTAAAAAAGTAACCTAATTACACTACTAAAGTATATTGTCAAAAATTATTTATCAAAGATCTCTGACAAATAACTTTGATAGCATAATACCAGTCTCTGAAATGTCATCAGGTTACTATTTGCATCGTACAAAATTTACAAGCTCTTACGTTCATTTTTAAAGGAGTACCAAAACCTTTTTAAATCAATACTTTCTACTAAATTTAAAATCTTGTCACTAATCATCCTTTTAACCAATAAATTATCTATAGAAAAGTACTTTTCCTTTCAGTAGAGAAATAGATTCAATTTATTTTTTATTTTTATTAATGTTGTCTGGTCATCAAAGTAAACACAAGTGATAACTTATTTTTCAAACTAACAGTAAGTATGGAAATGAAAGATTAGCGAATGTGAGCCGTTAACATATATATCGCATTGGCTTAATAAGATCAGTGCTGCATAAACACTAACATAAAATATTGTAATCACACTGAAAAAAAAAAATTGTTTAATTCAAATAAACATTTTTCGTCACTATTTAATAGAACTATTGCTCTCAGTTAACATTTTTTTTTTTGTATAGTAGGTAAAGTAGCACAAAACTGCTCTTCGGTGTAATCAATCCTTCAATTGTAAAACATATGCTACTAGTTTCGGCCTAGGCCATCGGGCATCTGGAGAAATAAGTTTGATAATTATAATTATGTTAACTTAGATTAATTAAAATTACAATTAAATTAAAAATAACAATAAAGTGAAAACACATAACATACAAAAACAAATACTCTCAACAAATAAACTTACGTTTTGTTAGTTCTATTAAAATCCAAAGATGAAAATTTTCAAAAATTGTGTTTTATATTTAATAAAATGTATTTTATATATTGATGGAAAAATTTTGTGACGTGATGTTTTTGCATGTTTGAACTTCAAGGTAGAGAGAATACTAATGAGAACAGATAGGTATGTATATATCCGAACTAGTCCGGATGTAAAAAAACATTAAGGCGGAATCCCACGGCGCGTGACTCGGCGAATTACGAGCTAGATTTGCCGATCTACGAGCCGTGGGAATTGCCAAGTTCATCATTTATAGCTCGGCTTGAAGAGGTTTGTGTTTTCCCGATTGTTGTCGGTAAATTTGGCGCGAGCCAAAGGAACGCGCGCATTTCCGGCCTCGGCTCGTATAATTTCGACCCGATGGTGCAAATAAATTTCAGTAGCGTCTTGTAGCTGTTGAGGTTAAGAGCTATTTATTTTAAAAATGGAATGGTCAAACGACCTAGTTCTTGAATTTTTGTCAGCATACGAAGGAGAGCCGGCGATTTTGGAATCCGCGAGTCCAAGCCACAAAAACGAAACTGCCAACACGTCTCCGCCGATCGTTCATGTTAATTACTTTTTAACCCAACTCTCCGCTGTCACTGGAGAAAACTGAAAACCCATGATTTGCCAAGCCAACACGAATCCACACTATGAACTCACACACCTCGTGGGAACGCTTATCTACTTGCCACACTTTGTCGCGGACCAAGCATGGGCAAGCTTCGACGAACCCAAGCCACGAGCCATGTTCGCCGAGTCACGCGCCGTGGGATTCCGGCTTAAGACGTTTAACTTCCTCCATTTTAATATGTTTGTGTGCGTGTTGATATATTTCATTAATTTTTAAAATAATTTTGAATTCATACACTTTTTACTTTAATTATTTTTATCCATGCACTGTGTTATCAGATATCTAACAAATTCCGGAACTGTTTCATCGAATTCTTGTACGACGTATCTTTTCTGCAGATTGGCCCAGGCCGAAACATGTAAAAGATAATTTTAAATAAAACACGATTGGAAAGGACTCCATATATATTTTACATTTTCATACACATTTTATTTGCGTGTAAGTTTTTTCACCGTAAGCTAATGTTATTTACAGTCGACTCTCGCTCTATATCGAATTCTCATGTAGTACTCCAATTTGTTAAGATTAGTGTGTATTAAAGAAAGTGAGTCAAAAAGTGATATAGTAATTTGTAATGTGTACGTATAATAAAGAAAAAAAGCAGAATCTTGTAGCATACACTACAAATGTAAATATCAATTATTGTATGTAATGATAAAATATTTAATTACTGGGGTTTAAGAAATCCGAAATTTTCATTTGTTTCAAAACTGTGCCGTAGATGTAATGTAATGAAAAGAAAGTATGCTTCCACCTTCTGCAAGTTTGTGAAAACTGATGTTCGGATTTGGAGAGAGGGAAACTGGCTTAAAATTTTCATGAAATGTCGGAATTTTTTATTCGATCAAGGGAAGTTCGAAGGAGAGGAATGGCGTTTCCAAGTGGATTACTATTTGGTTGGACATTATGAATTCGACTTAGAGAAAAATTCAAATTAAAGAGAGTTAAATGTACCTATATTAACATATTTTGACTCTACGTTTAAGAATGCCATACATTTGTAACCAAAAGAAACAAAAGGACAGGAATAGAAACAATTAGCAAAATTTAAACTTCTGGCATTTATTTTTAGTAACTCAAGATTTTGTTTTATTTGCACTTGCTCCTTTCAAAGAACCCCATATTTATTTATTTATATTGTTGATCCCAATCAGGACAACTGTTTTCTCATAAATTTTAAGAAAGAAACGAGGGTACTCAAATACTTTCAAGAACACAAAGTTTTTTAAGTTTCAGAGAAAAGCCCTTTTACTTTGCTGTGAGTCAAGAAATGAGACGTGTTAAACGAATCTATGTACACAACTAAGTACATATCCAGAAAATGAATAGAGCTTATTTTAAAATAAAGAGTGATCTCGGTAAAGTGATCTGGGGTTGGCAATAGTAAAAAAATTAACGTACACTTGGCTCATGAGCATTTCGTATTTTATTGGTTACGTTTAATGTATACATGTACGTGGATTAATACGTCAAGAATGACAAATGGTGTAGAAACAGTTGACAAACAGCGGGGTAATTAATCTACGAAAGTAAACAATTTAGAGATCCCTTTAATGCCAACTTCAGACATTTTTAATTGATTACGGTGTATACAATCATATCTATAAAATGTAATATAAAATCCTTGATAATTGCATGCTTCAATGTTTAAGCTACTAGCAATAATTGTGGCAAATTTGAATTTTGTAGATTGGGATAGATTTCTTGACAAAATTACTGCATCCCAAAATTCTTCGACAATAGGCATAATTATCGGGAAATCGTAATCCGAGCATTGCCAGCACCCAACCACCAACATTCATATCAACTTGATTTAACAAGATACTTGAACATAGGGTTGCGTGTTTGTTTAAAATTACAACACATGTAGAATATACTCGCTAAAGCGTTGAATAAACAACTAACGTGCTAAATCAAAGCGGAAATGTGTTTTATCGGATGAACGAATTTGTTTCTCTCATTGTCAGTATAGTTGTTAAATGAATGGCTAACATTTACATCTTTAATTTGACATGTATTTATATTTTAATTTGTATTTATTTTATAATGTTCAAGAGGAAATTTGTAAAGTGTTTTTAGCAGATTTTATGTTGTAGATCTTTGGATATCACACAATATTCCCACTACTACAGGCGTCGCTAGCAATATGTACCATCTTTGGCAAATTAAATACAAATCTAAGCATCACAAATCTTCGATTATTAATGCAATCGAAGCTACAGCACACTGAAATACAAATTAAATTATTAGCAAACAATTCTGAATTATGCATTGCTTCATACGTGGTACTTATAGTTTCGGTTGCATAAGTAATCGAAGGTTTGTGGAACTTCAATTCGCATTTAATTTGTTAAAGATGGTACATTCCTCAAGTAGTAAATTAGCACACTAATGTACTAATAGTATTCTAGGTAATACATTTTAAACCACGTATTCAGGTCTGAGTGCCTTAATATCTCACGAAACGCATTTTTTACGCTATTGCAACTAACGTTTCTAATGCCTTTTTTTTTAATAAAAGAAAAAGAACAGTTCAGAATACTTTACTACTTCTAAATACTTACCTGAATATGAAAATTGCTTATTTAATAGCAGTGTTCGACAATATCGCTGCCAAGCAGTAGCGACGATACCGTATATCATTGCAACTATTATCTATCTGTATGTACACTGCCCGACAAAATTAATGTCGTCGTCCACAGCGAATTTTTGTATTTTGCTATCTTTTTTAATTTCTAAGTGTTTTACACGTAGGTACCCCAATAAATTTCGTACAGCAAGAGAAAAAAGTATCCGCCTAGCTTGGTAGTAAAAAAAAAAAACACGACAGGAACACAATTTTTACGGGATATATTATAACATCCGGCTCTACTCTATAAAATAAATGAAAAGAATTTAGATATTTCTTTTCGCCTACCGGCAATAGACAC
Organism: Protaetia brevitarsis; assembly: GCA_004143645.1. NCBI lineage: Eukaryota > Metazoa > Arthropoda > Insecta > Coleoptera > Scarabaeidae > Protaetia > Protaetia brevitarsis. Next base: position 1,587,591 of record RXPK01000114.1, read on the forward strand.
CGCCTGCTGTTATGTTTTGTTAGGTGCAGATTTCTACCTTGCTTTTAGCTTCGCTGCTGCACTCAAGGTGTCTCTGCGTGCGCGCTCTTGCGGTGTGATTTTTCACTGAACCGCGTTTTCGCTCTCTTCTGGCGTGACTTTAAGAATTTTGAAGCTCTGTTTAAGAATTAAGTTTTTTTTTCTTTCGTAAAAAATATTGCCATTTGTTGCTGTAGCTTTATTGGAGCAGAGTGTTATTTTTGAAATTATTTACTTCTGTAAATAGAAACGCAATTAACTGAAACTTCGCATTTTCTTGGGACTCCACTGCTTGTGGAGTTTTAATTCGTACCGTTAAATTTTACGGTACAGTTTAACCTCAATCCACACCCTTACTTTTATTTTTTCACACCTAAACAACATAAAAATTTCAACTCGATACGGAAGGTATAACATTTTTGGTAATAATGTTTTTTTTTGCGATGTTTAAATTTACAAAAATAAACAGTATTCTATTCTACAATAGCAAAAATATAAAAATTATTAGTCCTCGTCATGCTACCACCAGTCTTGTTAAGCGCAAAATAACGAAAGTAAAGTAGTACCAGGGAGGGGTAGCGAGCTTAGAGTCCAGGGTGGTACCCGAAATCGTGGACCTACCTGGGTAATCGTCCTCACTTACCACCACGGTGGATGTTCGGGAAAGGAGCTTCCGTGGCCGCCAGCTCAGTCGCAGATGGTCGTGCCGGTTCCGATAACACACTTCGGCAGGTGTTGGGGCGACTGGTAGAGCGCCACCCACGTTAAAAAAAACAACACGGAGCCCCAGGCCAATCCCCGGGGTGTGGGAGTCCCCAGAGCGCACCTCGCGGGTAAGCGTGGAGGTATAAAACAACCCTCCGTGGCACACGCCACAGTTTACAAGAAAACACAAAATTTAAATTGTAACGAATCAAAATTTATTAAAATCGTTAACACTTGAAAGTGACTTTTACTAGAAAACAGTATGACATTTAAATGTATAGCGCAACAGGGGGCGGGCCCCTTTTAGGACAACCCCAAGGTTAAGTATTGTCAAAATACGGTTAATATAATATAATCTCATATACCACCCCACCAAGATCTTGATCGGTTTACAGCAATCAGTAAAAATATTACAAAGAAAGGGGTTCGGGCAACCCGTAATGCGCACACAACTGTTCACGTAAGTTTAGAAAGGGGCAACCCCCGTGGGGTAATGCCACTCTGAAAGGCTGAAGGCCGATAATATAAATAAAATTATAAAAAAAACAACTATTAGTCCTGAGGGGACGAGTAGAGCGATCTCTACGGTATATTGTACGTTCAAAGATTGAAATGAAAGTAAAAAAAAATTATATCGTACACAAAGTTCACAGGGAGACTATCACTTTAAGAGCTGAACTACATAAGACAAAAATTAAGCGTAATAAAAATAAACTCGGTACACGGCCGTCACAGGGAAAAATAAAAAAAAGTTCTGAGTTCCCAGGTCGGAGCGGCTTCCGCGCGTCTAACCCGCGATGGCGTGAAGAACAAATTAAAGCAATCCTACCTCGCGAGGATGACGTTGGTTCTACCTCGGGGCTAGGCCGGCCAACAACCTGACGCTCCTGAGTGTCCCTCAGCTGGCAGCGGGGCACTCGCTGAATCAAACGGCGTATATCGCTGCAAAGCCGTCGGAAATTCCTTTGCCGGTGTACGGGGTATCGACACGTGGTGGCACGTGTGGTCGCTGGTATCTCGTCCCGTACCACAACCCTATACGAGAGGATCGCAGAAACCTCAGTGTAAGTTACCAAAAAAAAAGAGAACTGTTAACGAAAAGGACTTACCTATTTGGGGGTCAAATAGGGCACAACTGACGCAAAGCAAAGTGAAACGTGAAACTTGACAAAACCACAATCCGTAATAATTTCGTTGATACACGAAAACGGCGTCTAAGACGCTAAATTTCACCACAAAAACAATTAATACGAGTAGATTAATAAATATCCGCAAGAGCGATAAAAACGTTCCAAAAGGCACTCCAGAAAAATCAACCCGCAGTCGCGTTCGCTCGCTTCGACAATTACTTGCAGAGAGAGTGCCTACGGAAAATTCCGAAAGTCCTCAGATGACATACCCGATAACAGCCCACAAAAAAGGATGACCAAAAACGGCACAATATGCGACATCTATGAGGCGTTACGGACCGAGTGACCCTGAGATAGGAGTATACAATGATAAACATAGAGTCCATATACAGAAGACGGACAGCGAGAAGGCGACAACCCTAGCTATACGCCACGCGTACAAGAAAATAAAACTGAACGGAACAGTCACTATCTGCATTAATAATAACGCCAGTTCCTTCGGACGTGAAAGGCATACTTAGTATTTCCGCCAGTTTTATTATTATCTGCCATAAGATAAATAATATATGACAGCTGCAATATGGGAACAGCAACCCACCGTCCTGATGCCATTTGCGCATTCACAATAGTACCGCTGAATTCCTGAAATGTCAGACGAATTTGGGCAATACTCCAGAAAGCAGTGGTATATTCTTTTGTTAATATGCCTTGATTGCACCTGTAGCTTCAATATATTAGATCGGTCTTTTACAAAGTGCATATTAACACATCCACTTTCGTCCATATGTCTGGTTGCCTACTCGCCAGTTACCAATGCATTGACAATTTATTTTTTAACTTTATACATAGCGAATTTGTATGTATAATAGAAAAAAAGAACGCGGTATACATATTAATTTTACGGGCCTTTAAAGCCCACGATTTAAGTTATTTTACAACTACGCTTCCTTAATTTCCTTCATAATTTTCCTCCATTCTGTTCTGTGTGGTTTCGCGATATTTTCCTTATTTCTTCCATTTTTTTTGTTACCGTCTCTTCATATGTACCCCGTTCATTACATATCTCTACTTCTCTTGATATCTCTTTTTGTTCGTTCTTAGTTTCTTCTATCCAATAATTCCATTTCGTTTCCTTTTCCATTGTCGCGTCCTTTTTGTTTGATTTGTTTAAGCTCTTGTCTTTTCTCATTGTCTGATTTTCTGCCAGCGTCTTCATATCATCTTCCTGCTCTGTTGTTTTTACTAGCTTTTTGCTTTTACCCCCATTGCTTCCCTATCCCATTTCTAGATTTCACCGTTAATTGCTATTTTCTTACTTTTATCTTGCTTCCTTTATTTCATTCTACCTTAACGATTCTTCGTAATTTATTTTAGTCGAATCTTTCCTCTATTGTTAGATCGCTGTCAATGTATTTCTTTGTCTCTTTCAATTTACCTTTCGCCTTTTCATTTTTTTTTTGTTTGCTTCGAATGTTTCCAGTTCCGTTTTTATTATCTGGAAAGTGTCTGGAATCCCTGATCCTACTTTATTATGTTAGCGTTTTTTACTTTGGTGTTCACCATAACTCGTCTCCTAAGAACTGCTCTATCCTTCTTTTTCTAGCTTCACACGTACACCCACCCCCCTTATTATAATATCGTTCCTATTTTATGTTTCTCATCGTTTTCCTCTTATTTTCTAATTTCTCAATTCTTTCCTTTAATCGATTCTTTCCATCTCCCAGTCTTCCTACCTTTCTGCTCTATTCAAGTTTGTTCTCATTTATTTCTTCTTTCAACTCTTTTATTTTGTTCTTTAATTCTGCACTACTTCTAGTCAAGTCTCTTCAATTATCTGTTTCATCATTCCTTTCAATTATTCTGGATTTGTATTCCTTTCTTTCCTCTTTTTCCTTTTGTCTTCGGCCTTTATTTATTCCGGCGACCTATTTTTTTTTTTCTTTTATTAAATATGCCCCATCTTTGTTCTCCTCTGTTTCGCTGTTTCTCCCGCGTTTTTTTATCAGCGTTCATTTATTCCGATCAAGTTCGGACAATGACTGAGTGTCGATTGCCCGTGTACTAAAGCCCTACTCAAATCAGACCCAGCCGGCCTCGACCGCTGGCCGCGTCTAGTCGTTTCTTGTCCGCTTGCTACCGATTCACTGTTTTCAAGCTGCACGGCACAACTCTGATCTACTTTTTTTATTTATTCTTTGTGAATATACTTTTGCAGCGATGAAAAAATGCTTTAAGATATTTTTACCGTTAATTCGGAATTACCATGTTATTATTACTTACTTCTGTACTTGATTTCCCCTTCCTTTTTCTTTCAATCAATAACCATCTCTCACACTGGCTGTTTTACTATACTGTTGTATTGAATCACCCAGTAAATGCCCAAATATTGGGTTTAATTTACGGAGCGACTCGACACACGTCTGCACTTCACTGCATCTAAAACTGAACTACGAGTGGGTAATATTTAATTCTACAAAAATTATTAATAATAATAACATTTGTCTTTATTTCCCACATTAATGTAGATACATTATAAAATAATAATTTAATTAGTATATAAACTTAATTATAAACTACCAAAATTTATAAAAGAATATATAGAAAAAAAATGGGAAAGCTGAAGGAGGAGTTCAGATGGAAAACTTAGGTAATACGTTTTCCACTGTTCTTCCACTCATGCCTTGGTTGTATAGATCTACATATACAAATACAAAGAATTACTTTGTTAACCAAATAAAACGAGAAAAAAAAAGAAAAAAGGATATGATATGTAAAGATTAAATGAATTTTTATAATAATTAAAATATAATTAGTGAATTGGCATATTTTGCCACAAAAGTAAACGCTGCCGTACTTTGGCTTTGAATGAGAAATATGCTGAGGTACCAAAATCCGCTATCATCGTATTGTAAGATTTGTATATTAGATAAGAAAAACTCCTTTCAAACAAAGCAGTACGATGCAGTGGCGGTGTAAGGAGACCCTTAAATCTAATATTCAAATGATAGACGTCGCTGCGAAAAGATATTTCTTATATAAGAATGTCGGATTTTTATTTCTTAAGATTTTATAAAAGAGGCAAACAGCTTACATGACACATGTATACCAGATATTAAGCCAACCAATTTCTTTAAGTTTATGACTAATATTCTGAAATTTTTGTACCGTAAATAAATCTAAGACATGCATTTTGAACACGCTGATTACGATTACAGTCACAAGCATGTCCATAAATTAGGGCCAGATAGGTGAATTAAAGATTTGCATAACAGGGTTTTTGTATTACAAGTACAACATACGCTCGCTGAATGTATGTATTTATTGATTTGTGATTTGTACCTAAAGTTATTATCCATTAGTAATCCTAGATTTTTTGCAGTATCAACAACCGAAATAGTAACGTTGTTATGGTTAATTATAACAGGGGTCGCCAAACTACGGCCCGCGGGCCAAATCCGGCCCGCTGCGTGTTTCAATCCGGCCCGCGCAAGTTGTAAGTACCAAGCGGTTAATTCAGCTATTGCCGATAATTTTTCTCACCCACAATAAGGGTTTACGAAAATTACTGAACCGGGAGGTATCTACATCTACTATTCACCGACTGATAGTTATCTGATGTCGCGGTAAATAAGTCCGGTTAATTCATTTACTATGAACGCTTTCGGCGTACTTCGCAATAATATTTCTAACCTTATTTAGAATTAAATTTGAAATATTCATAAATAGATTTGTGATAAAGCTGAAGAAGTGTGCCCAAAGAAGAGGGTTTGTTTTTCTGTTGACCTCTCAGCTCAAGCGACTATCAGATAAATTGAGAATATCACAATACGCTTCTTAATGAGAAGGCAAAAAATGTCTAGTGGTTTTTGTTAGTTCTTGATGAGTCATGCGTCAGAATGTTGATACTACCCAAGTATTTTTGTTTTGTGCAAAGCTTTCAATAAGCCATTGCATAATTCATCAAACACCTCTATCTATTTTGCATTATTGAACCAGTTGTAGCAGTGGTTAACTTTATTGGCTCTCGGCGAGTTAACCATCGCCAGTTCGATGGTGTAATAGTGGGAAAGTTTTATTGAGATTTTTGGAACTCGGAGAAATTATTAATATTTTTTTAAATGAGAAAGAATTTCTACAATCGTTCCGTCCATTAATAGTAATTATTGCTTCTGTTTCTTATACCCTCTCAACTGAACTTTTGGTCGCTTCAAATTATTTTAAATAAAAAGATACTAACTTTCGTTGAAGTATTACAAAAAAATATGTCGCAATTCATTTCTTGTGATCTAGATTGGATTAGAGTTCCTAAAAATGGATCCTATTTTACTTCAAAATTTTCTGGTCAGATGTTTTCAAGGTGCCCAAATCTTCAGAAGTAGCAGGTAATGAACTACTGAGATGTGTTTCCAAATGCCCTAAAATAGTGGAATCTTATTTTTCTTGGCTTTCTTCATAACACTACTATAGGTTTGTTTTTTTTATTAATAAATTTTTGGATTATTGCGTAGTACTTGATTGTTTTATCAATCGTTTATTCCAGCATCTTGTTTTCCTGTTTCTTCCAATGTTACTCTTAAATATTTAAATTTCTCATTTGCTCTATTTTAGTATCATTTATTTCAATTTTAGTTTCAACATTCTGGTTTCCGAGGATTTTAGCTTTTTCTATGTTTATTGTCACGCCTTCTTCTTCCATGTTTCCTTTCCATATGTTCAAATTTTCTTTGTTTTTCACTGTCTGTTATTATTACCACATCGTCTGCAAAGATTCCATTATGTAGCTATTTCAATTCTCTGCAAATTCTTATATCACACCAAATACTTTATTAACTTTTGTTCGCATTTTGCCTCATTTTGCAATTATAATTTATTGTAATGTTATTTATAATCCACCAGGTAAAAATTATTTGACCATTTGGAAAAGTTAATAAATAATAGGAATAATTTAAAATAAAACGACTGAAGCCTGTAGGGAATGTTGCAGAAAAATATAAGAATATTGAAATTAAATAAGTTTTTGAAAAAAAAATAAGTTTTGTAACTTTAAGATTCTTTGACAAGTCAGTAATTTTTAAACACCCTGTATGATACGACGGAAATAAAAAATAACTTAATAAAAAATATACACGTTAGAGTTTACAACCTGGCCCGCTGAACTTAATTTTCGTTACGATTTGGCCCTGTCCTAAAAAAATTTGCCGACCCCTGAATTATAACATCGAGCATAGCTCTTGCTCGTTCTTTTTCCCTACCAAACAGCATTACCGTGGCTTTAGTTGCATTGAGTTGTAATTGGTGCAGAATACACGTAGACTGGATTGTCATCAAGCCATTAAAGCGTTTTCATTTTTCTCGTGTACCTGAGTTGTTTTTGAACATGTAAAGTTATATTTTAAATATGAACGTGAATTTTCTTTGTTACAGATGCGTATTGGTCTTCACACAGGATCCGTGCTAGCAGGAGTAGTTGGTATCAAGATGCCGCGATATTGTATGTTTGGGCACAACGTGACCACAGCAAATAAATTTGAATCAGGCAGTGAACCGCTAAGAATAAACATAAGTCCTACAACTTATGAGTGAGTTCATTATATGTATTAAGAACGAATTCAAATACCTCATTCAGCAGAAATGACAATGAAATTGTACTACCTTCCGTGACAACTTAGCTGACATTTTGTGAAATCACTCTTTAGCGTTTTAAACAAAGTATTCATAGAGTGTTTATTAGAGTGATCACCACAAGTGTCTTAGATTTGATATCTCTAATAACGTCCTGAATAGCTCATTTATTAGATGATGTCCGGATTTTCATTACCAAATAACCTTCTTCCAAATTAAATTTCTCCAATCAATTTTCGTATTGCCCGACTAGATCTACATCAAACCCCAATTAGTCAGCATAAAGCACTTAATAGGATTAGAAACGTGTATATACCCAATATTGTGTCCTCATTAATTTGTAGGATAATAAAGGATTATCCCGGTTTCTCTATGGAGGAACGCAGTCGAGATTGCCTCCCGAAGGACTTTCCGGCGCATATACCGGGGACCTGCTACTTTCTCAACGACTACAAGCACCCGGATCTGCCGGAGGACACCTCCCTTGACGAGCATGTAGACGCTGCTCGTAAAGACGTCGGACTGTACTTTGACAATTCTTAATGAAGACTGTACGCCTCCACATATACACAACTGGGTGCAATCCAACGTTCGCGTTAAATTCGTTTCGCAGGGAATGATTTAGAAGCAATACCGTAGTAGGACACTTAGTATCAATCATTTATTTATCTGTTAGTTCAGATAAATCCTCTAATTCCTTGCAATTGCTATTCACATCACGAAAACTGCTACATGTCTTATTAAAAGTAAGTTGTAGATATTTGATTTATTTCTCAGGGTTAATTTGATTTTATAGCAACAACTTTTAATTGAATCAAATAGATGAGAGATTTACAAGAGGAAATAAAAGAAAACGTGACTATTTGTTTGTTTGTAGTAGCGCATGCATTACGCTGCTATTTATAACTTCTTTGTGCATTATATATTTTATTCAAAAACTTGGTTTCGTGGATTTTTTTGGCTGGGTTTGATTGAGACTATTATATAATTGAAAAACGTTTCGACTTTAATTTGTCTGCTTCATTTGCTTAATCAACTAAATGATTATTAAATTTATTAAAAAAATATTTCTATGGTCGATCGGATTCCAGCACATTTCGCCGCTGATTAATAAATTTTGGTGCTGCACTTTTTGCGAACTGCAACTCACCGAGTACAAGGTTCAATTTGCTAACATTAACAATTTGTGGTCAAATTCGAAGCAATTGTGCTCCTCTGAATTCTTTTGTATATTCTAGAGCGGTGTCCTCACTCAATTGACAGTGTTGTTCAACAAATACGAAGGATAGCCGTCGCGTCGTCTACATTTATATCGACAAACTCATAATCCTAGTAGTAGTAGTTACATATACGCGGTTGAAAACAAAAACAAATGAAAAGTAAGGAGATAATGTGCTTGCTGCTTATGCTGCATGTGTCAAAAAAGATTTATATAGGTATTGTACGCTGTTTATGTGTTTGCGTAACACGTTGACTGGAAATAATACATTTTGACCTGTTATTCTCACCCGAACTGAGATTTCTATACGTAAAGTGCTGGTGCAGAAGTATTTAAGTTGTGGCGCGGTACTCACTTCTACAAAATTATTTTTGTTCCAACTAGAAGCAGGTAATAGTTCATACTTCTTAAATACTTGATATGCTATAAAGATTTAATATTAGTTCACCTTTTTTATGAAATCATAAAAAATAGAATGCTTCTTCCTGCAAAATATTTGTTTATTTGCAAAAGTGCCTTCATACCTTTACAAACTTGATGTTATTGTTTGAAAATTGATTGTATTCTTGCGATAATTTATCGTGTTTTGCATAGTATGTGCGTTTGCAATAATAATGCATTCAATTTTCAAACAATAATCATATAGGAGGGAAACATTAGGATATACATTGAAATTACGCGCCTCTTAATGACACGTGCGCCCTCTATGAACTGATACCACAACCTTCTAAAATCGGTCACCAGATTGCAATGTGGTGGATCTACTAGAAAAGACTAATGTAAGTCGAAACATTTTGCAATTATGTTCATTATTATATATATAGTCTAAATTAAACTTAACCAAGAAAAATCACAAATCCAAATTATTCAATTAACTACCTGGTATGCCCTACACATTTTAAAATCACCTAACCACAAATTCCACTACACTGGATGCGCGTTTATTAGCAAAGTTATCATTATTGAACTAGGTACACTACAACTACGCTAACGCTATCCTTATTTATACCTAAAAATAATATAAAAGCCTGGAAATTTATAAAAACGAAAACGTTTTAATAAATTCAGATTTCATTCAACTTTATAGTTTATGGCAAGAAATATATTAGGCAAAAATTTGGATTATTGATTAGTTAAACATGGCAGCAGTCAACCATAACCGTGATCACTGTGCCATATTATTTTTAGATATAAGTAAGGATATCTCTAACCTAATTGCTTAGTTCAGTGTTACTGTTGCTGATGATAGCTTCTATCGAAATGTGAGTCTGGAGCGAGATAAGTTCACGACAAAAGAAGAATTAAAAAGGTGTTTTAAGTCATATGCTGTTCACAGTACTGATGGATGACATAATCAAAGAAACGAAAGAAGAGGCCAAGAAACTTATGGTAGAATATAGAAGTATGGAGATAGTATGGATTTCGGAATATGTCTTCACCAATGATGTAGTGGTATTCGCGGGTAATGAGGTGGATATACAAAGAAATATTGACATATGGAAAAAGTCACTACAAGTGAGAAACTAAAAAAATTAATGTAGAAACAAACTAAAGTTATGCTTGTAGGGAAAGAAGATAAACATATATCAATACAACTTGACGATAATGTAATAGAACAGGTAAAGTTATTTAAAAATTTGGGGGTGAAGAGAGCAAATGGATGGCAACAGTGTTACAGAACTGCATTGCTCTCTAAGCAGTCCCTGCCTACGTAAAAAAGAAATAACATGAGAGACGAAAAAGGCAGTTTATAAAACGGTCTTTATACCAGTTTTGATACAAGGAAGTGAGGGATGGGTTTTGACACAGAAACCAAAAAAAGACTACAAATACCAGAAATGAAACACTTAAGAGCAGCAGTGGGAGTTACCAGAAAAGACAAAATTAGAAATGAAGAACATTGCGTAGGCTTTCACGGCCGGTGTAACTATAACTAACAGCTTCTTGCGGGTTTCGCCGTGTGTCAAAATTTTCGCTCGACGTTTCGCTGTTCATACTAACAGCTTGTTCAGCTGAAGAAGCTGTCAGTATGAACAGCGAAACGTCGAGCGAGAGTTTTGACACACGGCGAAACCTGCAAGAAGCTGTTAGTTATAGAAATGAAGAAGTCAGAGGAGAGATACAAGTAGAACTCATTAAGGCTAATGAAAAGTATTGCCAGACATCAATTGAGGTTGTTTAGTCATTTAGTGCGTATGAAGAATGAGCAACAGGTGAAAATAATATGACGAACAAAAGCACTACAAAAGCGACCCAGGGCTAGACCGAGGAAGATATGCCTAATTACTTAACTCAGTGTTACTGCTGCTGTTGATAGCGTTGCCATCGAAACATGCGTCTGAAGCCACCAATTTGTGACTAGGTGTTTTAAAATGAGTAGGGTCATGAGTGCCACAGTTGTCAGTATTTTTGCCATAACTACGTGTGGCTACAAAAGCAAACAATCTATAATTTTGTATTTAATACTCAACAAGAAGGGCAAGGCCCGTAATTGAAAAATCAATATATATTTTTTTTTTCAAATAAAGCACAGTAATCTGTAACCACTCAGCAAATAATTAAGAATTCAAAGAAATCATTTCGGTGAAACATCATGTACAGCTTATTTATCCGTGCCCCTTCTAAATAATTATTATTTTACAATAAAATACTATGATTGCCCAATAGGCCATTGTTACATTAATTAAATATACCTTAAATGAACCAGAAAAGTTATACGTCCGTTAATTATAATTAATACTTTATTTAAATTGCCAAAAAGTTGGCCAAAATTAACATTTTAATTAAACCGATCGGCCAATATAATGAAGACGTAATCTGTGTGAGTCGCTCGTCGTACACATTAAAAGTCCGCACAGTTTCATAAAATCTGATTTCCTCTGAGCAACGTATAGCAGAACTGCAAGGAATTAATGGGGGTCGTAATCTTGTACACTTGTTTTAATTGCAAGACAGTCTGTTTAATAAGAGCACAGTAACCCTTAGGCCGATTTCCTTCGTATAAAGATCTCACCTTCAGGCATTTCAATTTCGCCTGTGCAATTTAACTGTAGAATAATTTATATATATATAATAAATACACTTTAACCCAACCTATTGTACAATGTAAATAAAACATTATGTATAATATTCACTATACTTCTGTATAAAAGTAGATTTTACTAAATTAAAAATGTTTTACGTACTTACAAACATGCTGAAAAGGAAAATACGTACCTAAATATGCTAAATACGTGTATAAAATAATTGCTACAACTTTGTTATTTGAAGAAATATTTTTACCAAGATGCCGTCGCCAAGGAAACCTACTGGCATGCGATGATCCATCCTTTTTGCATTGTTATCATATTGCTTATAAATTGCGTTTATATAATTGTTAATATTTTTCATTTCTAAACATGATTTAACAGTGGTGTATTTAACTATCTGACTGCCACCAAAATGTTAACAATATCAAGGTTAAATATTCTTTGATGTGTTTTCCATAAATTAGGCTCTTGCAGAATTTCTTGCAATTACGTACTTATTTATTGCTGCGATTTAGGTACCAGTTTTATAAAATGCATAGGTATGTTATTATTAATTTGAAAGAAGATTTGTTAAATTATTCAGGCATTTTATAAGCATTGTGGTACCTAGATGTGAAGTACCCGTATGAGTTATAGGCTTCTAAAAGATATAATTATCCGAAAAAGTACAACAAATAGGTTGGCAGCAGTCATATAAAAAGTTGTCACAGTAGTTGGTTTAAAAATATTAAATTTGTAACGCTGTCGATTACTATACTACAGTCCTAGTGATATATTTTGATAGGTAATGCTCTTTGGTGGTGGTACATTTAAACTTGAAAACACACATAGTGTGTCTTCCTATCTGAAATTTACTATAAAATTTTCGGAATTGTAAGATTCTTGTTTGTCTTCGAAAAATCGCGCTCCATTCCTCGCTGAACACCTTATATAATGTTTAGCTATTTCTTTTATAGCAGGTAAGTAGTTAATTAATAACAATTGAGGAGAAACAGCAACACAAAGAGCAAAAAATGCTAGCTCTATCATTTCTAATTAACAGGCAGTTAAGTGCTCGGGAATGAAATGGTAATAAAACGACGATAGTGTTCGAGCTAAAAATATTTTTAATAATATCCAATAATTTATACCATATCTGTAATTAACAATAAAAATATATATATAATAACTTTCAACTTAAAAATGGTTGATGCTAGAATAACTTGCTGCATCGCTGTTTCTTCTAATGCTTTGTCGTCTGGAAACAGAGGCCCTAAGCAAAATTTTATAAGGCGACCCAGACATTTTTTCCGTCGGTGCTCGGCACATCAGTGAGTAGTATGTACTTGTCTTTCCAATTTCTGTTCTCCTGACAGTCTTAATTAAATTGTGTATATATACATACAGTGTGCCCCAGATCTATTTTCACATCCATTTACTCGGAAACTAATAGAGATAAAAAGTTGCAGTAAAATCCAGTGGAAATGAGACGACATTAGAACACACCCGTGTAAATAGCCTTTTACTAGCCTACCTCTGCTACTTTATTTTTTTAAATTGCACCCCTAATTGTTTTCGGTAGCTACCAGGCTTACAAATACAGTCATATGTATTTTTTTATTATTATTATCCGAAATGTTCTCAAAAAGTAGTTATAGATAAAAGAAAGGTCCAATTAAATGGCCATTGAATAAGCCACATCAAACACTGACGCGCCATATAGTCTGAAAGTGTATCTGCTGTACCCAGTGAGAATTCTCGACAGACCAGTAATGGCCGTTGTGTCGGTTGACCACTGCATTGTTGTGGAAACGTGACTAGTCGGTCCACATGATATTATTAAGGAATTCTGGGTCATTATCAAATTGCGCCAAAATTTGAGCTATAAAAGATAGTCTATTTTCAGGATCGTTGGGTCGCAAATCCTGAAGTAAATGCACTTTGTATGGATGGTACTTACTATCCTTAAGGATTCTATTGACGAAAGTTTTACTGATTCGGATTTCTTCAGCAACATTACTAATTGAAAAATTAATGTATGTGGATTAACATGCACTGAAGCTAATGCGTTCACAGAATTTCCCTCATTTCTAATAGGCGAATACGCTGAACATTTTTCGCACTTAAGAAAGTACCAGCACGTATTTTCTGTTCCACATTTGAAAATGTGGGATAGGAAGGAGGTATTCGGTTCGGAAAACGTTCTCGATATGTATGTTCGGCTTGTCTAGCATTTTTTCGACACTCAAATCAGTAGCATGTCTACATATTCATCAGGGATGAGTAACGAGGGCATTTTTCAGGGAACAGTAACAGAATAACAGAATAATAGAAAAAGCAAAAACAAATAACTTAAAACACAGACAACATAACAACAACAAAGGAATTGTACACAAATTGTATGCTATATCAAATAACTTTAAACGACTTGAAACAGCGTTGAATATTTGACACTTTGAAAAACCTGAAATTATAGTAGATGTTTATATTTCATGAGAGCGGCACACTTCAGTCCAGCATTTATGCTCTCACTGCATACATTTTTCGGAACTACTTTTTGAGAACATTTCGTATAATAATAAAAAATACATATGACTGTATTTGTAATGCTAGTAGCTACTGAAAACTTGCGAAAAAAATTAGGGGAGCAATTTAAAAAAAAATAAAGCGGGAGAAGGAGTAAAAGGCTATTTATACGAGGTGTTATAATGGCAGAATTTGATGTGCAATGTCATCTCATTTCCACTGGATTCTACTGCAACTTTTCATCTCTATTAGTTTCCGAGTAAATGCATGGAAAAGTAGATGTGAGACACACTGTATATATAGTATAGAAAAACACAAATAAATCAGTTTTATTTAGAATCTTTGGTTGCAATTTACTCCAAATTTAGATCAATTCCTGTCTATAACGCATTGAATTGATTTTTTTTTTTTGATTTATGAAAAATGAACAGAAAAATTTAAGCAGCAATTCAAACAGATTTTGCAGTTCTTTCAGTAGTAATAAAAACATTAGCAGCACTGAAGTATATTAAAATAATCAAGTGATTTTTTAACCCTTTAATAGCGAATTTTCAAATTTTGTCGGTTCAAACATACATATTACCTATACTGAAATATGTTGTTTAACAGAATTAAATGTCCATCTTGATTTTACAAGGTTGTAGGAATTTTACGTACGTATTTGAATATGTGATGCACTTACACATACATTACAATTGCATTGATGATAAAAACTTTTAGGTATATCGCATTCAAAATTCTTTGATAAAATTTTCATAACGAAATAATATTTTTCTAATTCTTTTACTTAGACACCGATTCATTTGGGTTTCTAAATGACATTAATTGCACCAATCATTGTAGCTATTTGACATCAACACTTAATTAATGTCATGATTTAACCTAAGTAGCACCAAATATATCTAAAACATGGGTTTAACATTTTCCCAATATAAAAATACATATGTTATAAATACTTGATGCTACTTGGAAAAAATTAATAATGGCATCACACATAACTGACATGGTACATTGATATCAAATATCTAAACTGCAAAATTCATGCAAATTTTTCACATTGTTTGCATTTTATGGTAGAATTAGAAAAAAAAATCTTATATGAAACGCGAGGTAAATGCTATCATTACTCTATGTGTTGTACTGGGCGTCCGTTTATATTTTGTCCCCTATCTATAGACTGTATTATTTAAGGTGAAAAAAAAAAAACAGTTTAAATAATGTAAACTAGTCGAGCAATTTGAAAACGGCTTATTCAAATTTTAACAATGTATATATGTTTAAAATCAGTGAAAGTAGGTCTTTCGTACCATCCAATAAAATACAGGGTACTTATTGTATTTAAAAAATGTCAGCTGTATTCATTTGTCTACCAATTTATGAGATAACATCAACTTTGAAATTTGTAAAAGATAATACAGCAAAAATGCTATAACTTTTGTATTTAACGTGTTTTTATATCTTAAATAATACAACCTGTAGGTAGGGATCAAAATATAAACAGCCTGTACGTCCGGACTATGTCTTGATAAAGAAGTTTCTTTTCTAGTGATGAAATAGATCACTAAAAATTACTAGGCATTTATGAAACGAAGGATTTTCATAAATAGCTTTTCTCTATTTCTATTACAGAATGTGGATATTTATTACTAGGCAAACATTGGTTCAATTTCATAATTAGATATTTTACTTTCACACATGTCATGATTGTAAAGTGTGAATAACAAATATCTGTACTGTGAACTCCATGTGAAGAATCTTAGAATATTATAATTTTTTTGATAAAATCAGATAAAATGGTGTATAAAGAACGAGATACAAAGGCTTTTATTAAGGGACGTGTTTTCATATGCAGTAAATAATGAAATGAAGGATCACTTTTACCTCTAGTTTCATAAATATCTTATCATGTGATTTTGAAAAAAAAAATGAAATATTTAAAAATACCATGAATGTATGTAAGTTTAATGTATAATATAAATCACTATATTATTGTATTATTTTATATAAAATTATATTAGGAAAATGTGATATAATTGCTTTTATATATAAAAGCCAAATTGGCAGCATGTTCTTAAGGAATTATTGTTCTAGTGATAAGAATATTATTATTATTATTATTATTATTATTATTACCAGATACATTCCCAGTGCCAATTACAAACAATAAATGGGTATTAAATAATAATTTTGACAAAAGGGTTGCCTTAAGAAAACAACCGATTTTAATACGCCATGCTTGGGATTGTTTTATCGCATGTGAATATATAATTGTATTGTGTAGTCAAATGATCACTTTGACTACACGACTTTCTTTGACTTCTTCAAATAAACATCAATTTGCAA
Organism: Protaetia brevitarsis; assembly: GCA_004143645.1. Classification (NCBI taxonomy): domain Eukaryota; kingdom Metazoa; phylum Arthropoda; class Insecta; order Coleoptera; family Scarabaeidae; genus Protaetia; species Protaetia brevitarsis. Next base: position 1,604,162 of record RXPK01000114.1, read on the forward strand.
GCACAAAAATATTACGATATTATTACGATTTAATTTAAATCATTTTTACAGTGTGAGGTGCCCCAAATTCACCAATAATCAATAACAATAAAGAAATTTTTCGTTGTTTTCAATGTAAATCTTCAATTATTAGTAATCGAGATGCTGCTTTATAGCAGTAATTATATTTTATACTTTGCAAATGTGCCCACAATATTACAAAAATATTTCTTGTTAAGGCCGCTTTACAGTTCGCGATTATTTTTATTGCGTGCAATAAAAATTGCATGCAATAAAAAAAAGCCCATGCTCTATTCCGTGTATTGCACGCACAATACAAGTAAAATTGTACCCAGCTGATCGAAATCCATTGAATGCGCATGCGCTATCCCTATTACACGCAATAAAAATAATTGCCAACTGTAAAGCGGCTTTAAAGCTTAATTTCCCATTAAAATGAGGCTCTTTAGTAATTGCCTGAAATGTTATCTTGCAAGAGATATGTACCTCTTGCCGTTATCACATACGAATTCGCTAGTACTAATAAAAGATATAAATAAGCAATAAATTGAAAATTAAAAAAACATCTTCCGAGAAATTTTGGCTCTCAGGTCCAAAAAAATGTCTCTTGTTTGTTCTGTTTTTTATTAAAATGGGACTTGACTCTGAACTAACTATTTTAATTGCTATTCAGATTATTTCTAAAGGTGTTTCTACACCAAGAAACAAAATTTCTGAAATCACAATTTCTAACGACTTTAACATCACTGTAATATTTAACAGTAGATACAAAGTGATAATCATTGATCCGACTATCAAATGACATGAAGCCATACGGATGAAGATTCATCAATTAGGCGCTATGTTCTCACACGATCAACTCATTTTAAAATCAGGAATGGGCGAATATAGATGCGATCCTATTTATACGGACGACATCGATTTGGGACATTGTGCAAAGAATTAAATTTAGACATAATTTCGAAACCTTTGTAAAAATATACCAAAATGATCCAAATGATTTAGAAATAGTCGGTAAATTATATGAGTTGAGAGTACACGACTTTTCCTTATATTATTTCAGAAAAATGACACATGTAATAGATGTGAAATATACTCATAATTACTAAAAATTGTTGCGCAAGCCGCAGTAAAGTGAGACGAAAACATCAAATAAACCTGATGAAACCTAGTTTTGACACACATTCTCCAAATCTGAGGATGTTTGTGTATTTTCAATCGAGATAACCAATATCTATCAGCATAGATACACAAGGAAATATATTTCCAAAATAATCGGCAAAACTTGTTGCCCATATTGTTTTACTGTGTCCAGGAACTGTGGCTGGGCAATTAATTGCTACAGAAATTATTGGTGTAAAAGCATCTTAAGGAATTGCATAAATTTTAACAAGCAAAGACACTTCCCCAGGAAATCGTGTCTTCACATATTCTATGTTCCTTTTTCTCGAAAACAATTGAGCGAATCAAATATTTTTTTGATAATAAGTTTTTACTATACAAGTAAATAAAATTTCTCCCGGATTCTTTCAGAACACCGACAGAAAAACAAAAATCGTCTGTGTTTAACAAACCGCGAAAAAAGATTCATAATTTTCAATTTTTCATAAAACATCATCAAATTCAAATTTTAAATAACCCTAAAGAATGTCCTAATATTTACTTCAGTCTTGCAAAATAAACAAGAATCCTTAAAAGATATTCATTTGAGAAAAAGAAATATAAAGACGTCCTTTAGAATAGATATATCTTTAGAACCATTTTCATCCCCAAATAAACTTTTTGAAATATAACGTATACCATACGGCTACTGGAAAAGTGATGATATAACGTACACTTAAGAAAAAAAGTATCCGAACGATGCGAGCGGAAGCGAGTGAGACAGAAGATATCGGGTCCCTTCTATTACAAGGAGGCTCTCTTGCTTGCTCAGACTTGAATCGTTCGGTTGTTATTTTCTTCAAGTCTACAATCACATAGAACATAGCCTTCGTATAACACGTGCAACATAAATGATGGTTATCGCAAAATTCGACACTCAATAGAAAGGGCATTACTATTTGATAAGCAGTTTTGGTAGTCATTGCATATATGCATTGTATGATATCCGCATTTCTCCGGTAGCCGTACGGTATACTAAATTACTCAAAAAAACAGGTCTGTTCAAAACGATATCCATTTTAATGCTATTGTATCAGTACTTTCCAAGTTATCGAGGAAGAAAAAGCAAAATATTCTTGGTAAGATTTTCCCTAAATCTTTATTAAACACAAGTATAATATCTTGTTAATAATAACTACTTAAGTTGTTTGGAACGCCCAGTACGACAGTAATAATATCGGGCCGTAAATTCAGTATACTCCTAGAATGTACTGGACTAGCAGCTGAAGAACGGTCACTTACCTATACCGTTATTTCATTATCGGATATAGACATAAAAGTTATCTCTTCAGTTAAAATAAAACTGCACTTTATGGCACCATAAAGTAGAAAGCTGTTGGATGAAACGTAGTTATTTTTGACGATATATACGATGTGTTACTCAACCACCAGTATTGATATTACTTACCCTTAATCTTTCCACACATATATAGGAGAAACAATTCTTAACAGCTCCTTGCAATGTATTAGCGTATTCTAAATAACTGATAATGTTAAAAGTATACTGTTTGTAAACTATAATGTAGGAACATGCACAGATGTTTCCTACCAATACATTAATAATTGTTACGGGCACAGAGAAAAACTATAATATGTTTTAGAACTGCTAATATTACTTCACAAAGAAATTAGAATCTGCATTACCGGTCGTCACCAACTATTTAAGTAGCGCCTTAGTATTAACTATTAAACTATCCTATACAATAGCTGACAATCGATAAAATAGCCTATAATAATAAGAAAATACCTGAAATACACGTGGCACTGGAAGCAAGCACTAAACATACAGACAATTAATATTTAAATTACTAATTGTTTGATATTAAACTTAAAAACCAAAGTACGAAGCTATATGTTTCTGTAAACTCATGATATGGAATTGAATGCACCTACAGTCACTCAATTTCCTAATCCTACAACTTTAGTATCCCTAAAAACAATAAAAAAAATTTATTGATTTTGTATAAAATTAATTTTACTATTTTTACGAATATTTTATTGTCTTTGAAATTTGATATTCGTAGATATCACAAATATTAAATTTGAAAAAAAAACGAGAAACTTAACAAAGTCAAATTCGTGCTCATACAATCCAATAATGCAGGTGTATTGAACACAGAACGCCGCGCCGCTTAGAAATACTAATTGTAAGTGAGGTTCCCAATGCAGCCCGATGCTATTTAATGAGGTTACTGTTTGGGGATTGTGACGATGTTTTCAAAACTATTGGACTATTATATGATAACCACGACTTTCTACTTCTACTCTACTTCAACAGAAAATCGTACCTACTCCCTATCCTGTTCTAATATACTGCAAAAATGTATTAGAACAGGATAGGAATTTAGTAGATACTTTAAAATCAATTTTTGCAATCTCTCTTATCATTATCTTGATAAAAACTAGATATATCCCTTATCCAAAGACAATTTACACTTTTTTTTTAATTTGTTTTAAGATGTTTGTATATACGTACATGTCAGATTAGGTTGGATTTAGGATTTGGGGAACCATCCCTACGTTCTTCAGAACCCCTGACATCCTTACTATCTCTTTCCAAAATGAATTTATTGCTTATAAGTCTACTATCACTTACTTGGACTCAGGAAATAACGGAAGCGTTAGACGACGTTGATCGGATAAGTGTCATGTATACGGACTTTGCATTCGTTGGTATAGTCATAGCCTATGCAACTTTACAAAACAGATTGAGTACTTTTGGTCTTAACAGGTCTTTGCTTAATTTGACATCATCTTACCTCTCTAACCGCGTTAATTGCGTGTGTTATAATGGCTTCAAGTGGAGCTTATATATGTCCATATCTGGAGGACACCAGAATTCCAACCTGAAGAATATTTTCAAAATTTTTATCGATGATCTTACCCATTCTTTGGATTATTCCGTGTTATTAGGATATGCAGATGATCTCAAAGTATCATCATCATCGAGCCGTTCAATCCATGTAGATTATGGATGACGCTTGAGCGTCGTAAAATCCGCATTAGGTGGATTAGTCCTTTTTTTCTTTATTTAAAGTCCGTTCTGGGTCCTGGCTGCCTTTGTTATTTTCCTCCATTCCTCTCTATCCCTACGCTTCGATTTCCAATCCGTCACTCCCATCATCTTGGCGTCCTCCTCCGCAGCGTCTCCCCATCTCTTCCTCGGTCTTCTTCTGTTTCTGGTCCCCAGTGGGATCCACTGTGTTACCCTCCTGATCATTTCAGTTGATTTTCTCCTCGGTATATGTCCTCCCCATTGTAATCTATTTGCTTTAAAGCATCTTATGATGTTTGCTCCTCCCAACTCATCTCTCTGTTCCTTTTCACTCTTACATCCCCATCTTCCGTTATATTTGGCCCCAATTGGCATTATCTTTATTTCTATTATTTTTAGATCTTCTTCCTTTTTTCGATTTATTGCCATTGTTTCTAACCCATAAGTAATGACCGGTCTAATCAGGGTTTTATATATTTTTATTTTGGTTTTTTTACTTAGCATTTTGTTTTTCAATCGAAATTTATTTCTATCGTATGCCTGGTTTCCTTTTAAAATCCTCTCTCTCACTTTGTCTCTCACTGTTCCTCCCACTGTAACTCCTAGATAATTGAAAGAGGCAACTGCTTCAAAATTGTATCTTTTTGTTTTTGAAAAGTTTTGTGCTTTTATGCCTCCTTTTCCCAGCTTCAAGTATTTTGTCTTTACTTCATTTATTATCATACCGAATTTGTGTACTTCCGGATCTAGACTTTCTATAGCTCTTAGCAGATCATCTCTTGTATTTGCTGTTATTGGAACATCGTCTACATATGCTATTAGTTGTATCTGATTGGTCATAATATGTTTCTTGTCTAGTTTTGCTCTTCTCATAACTCCCTTCAGCACTAGATTAAACAATGTTGGCGATATTGGGTCACCTTGTTTCACCCCTTTATTTACCTTGAACGAATCTGTTGTTGTTCCCTGGAATCTCACTTTGGCTTTTGTGTACTTCAAACTAACTTCTAGGATTGTTCTTAGGTTTTTGGGTAGTTCTTACTTAACAGTAAAGCTTGGTACTACAACTGGGAAGAGAGCATGTGTAGAAACCATCTGCAATGCTTTAAAAAGACACACTTATGGTGGTCGTATAGCGATAAGAAACTATTTATTAGTGATGTTAATAAATGTAAGGGCTAGAGCATCACAGCTACGTGAGAAGTTGCTCTCAAGGATGATAAGTCTAACTAAAAAAGCAAAATTAGAATAAATAATAATAATATATTTAAATGCCCAACAGAAAATTCCAAAACAGGACACTGACTACAATGAACAATACGTGCTTACATAAGATTAATAACAATTTTTATTTATACTTATCATCCTTGAGAGCAACTTCTCACGTAGCTGTGATGCTCTAGCCCTTACATTATTAACATCACTAATAAATAGTTTCTTACCGCTATACGACCACCATAAGTGTGTCTTTTTAAAGCATTGCAGATGGTTTCTACACATGCTCTCTTCCCAGTTGTAGTACCAAGCTTTACTGTTAATTTTGGAGCGGATATTTTAGAATTCGAGAGCACCTGATTCAATATTTTCTTATATCACGGTCGATTAATAGCTTTCTGTTCATAGTGCTAGCAGTATTCGAACATGAATTTGACTTTAAGTTTCTTTCTAACTAATTTCCCATACTAACACGTATTAATTTCGTATATAAGATTAGTAATAAAAAATACAAAACTAATGTTTTCTTTTGCTCTTTTTCTATGTACACTTACATTGTACGAATTCGAGATTGAGTGAATGTATGTTACATAAGTTAATTTGCACTGTATGCATATTCATGATTAGAAAGCAAAAAAGCGAAATGTAGATCTAGAGATAAATTATGACAACTATCGATCTTTATAAATAAAGTAACAAAATTAATAAAATTTCGGAAAATTAAAGTAATCAAACTTATAGTATTTGTTGCATATATGTCAAACTTTAAAAAATTTGAGTGTGTGATTAGAGTAATACAGAAGTACCTAATTCAAAATCATAATTTGCGATTTATCATTAAAGTTTCAAGACTAATTTAATTTTAAAGTACAGAAATTACAGAACCGCAAAATTATTACATAAAACGATTGTTTCTAGAAATAATTCATATTAATAAAAATTCACATAGTGTAATTAATTAACTTTAACAGTGCAACTGCCACGCCAAATTTTCTAAAAAGGTCCAGGGCAACTGTGTATTCTAAGATATACCGTTAGTGCTAAAACGCTTATTAAAAATTCAAATAATTTATTGTTGACTTTTTTTATACAGTTTGTTAATTGTGTTTTATTTGTAAAGACCGACAGTTATTCACTTCTTTTGACTATGTAATTATAAGCTAAACCTTTGATGTAATAATGGGACTAATTAAATTTTAAAGCGAGATAATGCTAATGAATAAACGTTAACAATCCATAATTTGATGTAAATAATACTTATATTGATGCAACTAAATTTTCAGCAGCGCTAAATGTGTTGCCTATACATTGTTTCTGTATAAAATATAACCTCTAATATTTAGGCCTGTGGCTGATTAAAAAACTGAATACTAAATATTTGTGTATATACAGTAATTTCTTTTGCTGAATATTCGTTCTCAATTATCTAACATATGTAAAAAATTACTAAGAAAGCGTTTGTTCTAAAAACTTTGGAGATAAGATACATGTATTACAAATTGTCGGTTTATTTGTATTGTTGCATAATCCTTTAGATCTATTGCATATTAAGAAATCTGCTATAAGATACTCTTAATTCAAAAAATTATATTGCAATACGTTAACTTTACATTCGTAAGGGGTTAGTAGAAAAATGTAAGTGCTCCTTTTTGTACAGGATTCATACGTATTGTACATAATTAGAGAAAATTTCTACATAACTCACTCTTGACATCACATAATGATTGCTTTAAAGTAAAACAAAATTAAAATTGCATGTAACCTAAAAAAAAAAAATACAATAAAAGCATTATAAATGTAAAATGTGTGTGTTTTTTTTGTAAAGCCAAGATAAATCAAACAACTATAAGAATCTCTAAATCAACTTAAAGTAAATTTAATTTAATGATAAGGGAAAAGGAGAAACTTTAATATATGAATTTAAGTATAAAGATAGTGTTGTGTTTTATTCACCTTCACATTTGAAATTTATTTTTTCGCGCAATCCTTTTTATATAAAGCGGACAAGAGACGCAATATGACTGTAAGATGCATAAAATTGATCCTTTGAACTAAGTCACATAGGTAATAATGAAAGTGCAACTGTCAATTTTAGTGAATTGGGAACATCCAACAACCGGATCGCTGTAAGTTTTATAAGGATTATGTTCTAACCAGGCGCGGCTAGTGCATGCGTCATCGAAGAGGCTAAGCAGTAGATCGAATTTCTGCGTATAACTTCCTAGCTACCTTCGTAACATAGTATCATTCACACGATATTATACGACACACTTCGATCATGTCATAAGCCTCCTCAATGAGTCATACACCGGCCGCCACTAGTTCTAACCCTCGCCAATCTGTGAGACAAAATCACCGCAAACGGTAGTTCACTCAGGGCCAAGATAACTTCATTGCAGCATTTGTAAACCAGTTAGAAATAGATTAAGATTCATTTACATTAAAACAAATTGAATTGAAAAATCGGTGAGGCAAATTACCAACTATCGGTGAGTTTTACACGATCCAAAAGTCAGATTGCACTATTACCAACAATTTTAAAGGTCAATTAGAAGAACTACGAATTATCTGGAACGTATTTGTATCCAGTACACGTCTAGAGTGATTTGTATCTATACTTGCGTCCCTGGCTGTTTTCATATCCCTTATGGATGTTATTACGAACCTATTTCTCGACACTAAGTTGCAAAGCAACGTCGATATAGGTTTTGTTATGTACTGTAAGACTACTGGTAACATCTCTCTAGCATTTTTTTACCCACTTCAGCATTAAAGTTTCCGAGTAGTATTGTGTCGTATTTTTTTCTATATTCTATGTTTTCATAAAGCATTTCTTTTTCTGCCTCTTCTGCCTGTTTTGTAAGTGCACATACATTTACTATTGATATATTTTATGGAGTTTCTTCTAATTGAATTGAAATATATATTATAAAAATGCTACTCAACCTAGTTCCATGTCTCCAGAATACCACACCTACTATTCATTGTTTATCTGTTCTTATTTACACCATCTGATTTTCTGGAGTGCTGCTACGTCTATTTTACATCTTACTAAATCTATAGCAACCCCCATCTGTTATTCCACCTCCGACATTATCCTTACTCTATTCGGCTATTCTCAATATATTTCTCTTTTTGTTCCTTTGCACATTTCTCAGGTTAGTTCTTCGTTTCTCTTCATTACTCTTCCCATCATATGTTTCTCTTTCTTTCCCATAAGTGTCAATACCATTCGTATTTCACTACCAAGTCAACTTCGGGTTACTTTCCTTATTTTCGTCTGTTGGTCTTTGTAGAGGTAGTCTTATTCCTGGTTTACTTTCATCCATCGTTTTATTACTGCTTGTATTCTTTCCATTATTATTTACTATTAGGTTGTTACTTGTTTTTTCCTTTCCTTTAATTCTTTAGTCCCGTGCTTTGTTTTCTCATGTCCATGTTCATCGCCACATTCATCCTGTTCCTTTTATTCTGCTAGTTTTTAAACTCAATTTGTTCCAATTATAGCTTATTTGTGTTTGTATTTCTCTATCTTCTTTTTGGCAAATCATTAATAATTGTTTTTAATCATTGTTCACCTGATATATTTTCCAATTTATATTTCTTTGCTATAATCTTTCTATAATCTTTTTTTTTTTTGGTTTTTGAGGTACTCCTACATGTCTCGGCCGAAACTGGTCATTTTCAAACTCTTATAACGTCAATGTAAGAAAAAAATTATTAAAGTTAAATTAAAATCATTATAATTATTATATAACTTCAGTGATATTTAATTTTATTGCATTCAAGTGATAAAAGATTTATTGTGAGTAAATGCGAATTCTTGATAATTTACAAAAATAATATTTGCACACACGATATCAAAGAGCCAGGATTGCGCTGTATTAAACTGTCCCGATACTGTAAAAAACACGCTGTTATATATAACTTTGTTTTCGTACTGTAACGAGCGCCAACTTTCAACTGGCGGTTTTCCGCATAGGCGTCCCTAAGATGGCGCTAGCATAGCGGAAGAAGAACTACCTACGACGAATAACAGAGGGCAGCACCGGGTCGAAGATTCGAGAATATCTCCAGAATCTTCGAGGACGTTCTAGAAGGCCCCAACAATCTGGACGTTCGCGCAGCTATAAATAACGCGTCGGGTGGCCAGGAGGCAGTCATCGATACGAGTTCGATAGTGCGGTCGCGATTGAATTAGTAATGTAATATAATATCGTTTACATAAATAAAGACATTAGTAGTTAAGTATATAGTTAATAAGCATTTTTAATAGATTTTAATTACCTAATAGTGTAATAGAATAAGTGAATTTAAATATATCGCCTGTGTGTTTTTCTAAAACCCCGACAACGTTTCAAGAACCGAAAAACGTTACAATTGGTGTCAGGTGTGGGGTGAACTGGCGATATATTCGTGAATATAACTGAATTAGTGAACTAATAGTGCGTAGCTAGAGACAATGGCAGCGAAATACTGATAATAGTGGACTTGAAAGTGGTAATCTCAAACGCGAATTAGAAGAAAGGGATGAAGATACGAGTGGAAGGAAGTCGAGCTTCAGTTGAGACTAAGAAGAGCAATAGAAGCAGCTGGTGAAGATCCTGAGACATATTTGTTTGAAGTGTCTGGTGGTAATGGCGAACTTCTAGTGAAACTTAGAAACATGGAAGAGAAAAATATGGAAAATTCTAGAAAACTAGAAGAGAAAGTTCTAGAAAATTCTAGAAAATTCCAAGAAGAAAAATCTAGAATGATTGAAGAATTGGACGGTCGCATTAAGGTGCTAGAAGAACAAATTCATTCTGGAGCCATACCGAAGACGGAAGAAATTCGAAATTCTACCAATGCGGGAAGCAGCCAGATGGAACCAAGAAATACAGTGCCCATCTGTGCGGTTCAAAGTAAATGTGACCTGCCAACATTCGACGGAAAGACGCCCTGGAAGACTATCTGACGCTGCTGGATACAATGGCTACGTAATATGGCTGGACGGAAGCTACCAAAGCAGCCATGCTATCAATAGCTCTGCGCGGCGATGCTTGAAGGGTACTCCAGGCTATTCCTTCGTCGAAGCGACAAAATTACCAAACGCTACTTAATCATCTGGAGATGCGTTTCGGTAATAAACATCTGCAGCCAATATATCGCTTGCAGTTGAAGAATCGTTGCCAGAGGTCAGACGAGACTTTACAGGGTATGGAGCTGACATCGTTCGTCTGGTTAAGATGCGTACCCAACGGTACCAGAGATGTGTGTGAGACTTTCGCTGTGGAAAATTCCTGGATGGCCTGCTTGATAGGGATACTCAACAGGCAGTAAAGCTCGCTCACCCGCAAACGTGGAACAGGTTTTAGCTGAAGCATTAGTTTGAAGCCGTGAAGCAATCGGTCAAAGGACATGCTCGCGTCCGTGTTCTAGGGAGTCACGAGGAGAAGAACCATTAGAAGAATTATGACGAAATTAAACGAATGATGACGAAAAATATGACGGAATTGATGACGAAAAATATGACGAATTGATGACGAAAATGGAATCCGTGCAAACTAGGCAACCAGGAAGACGATGCACGAAACCCAAAGCCGACGGAAAACTAAATGGGCCGACGGAAGGGGCGATCGTCGACCTATGTAGCTGATGCCCAGTAACACCAGTGATTGTTCTTCAGTGGATGTAGACCTAGCAGCCTCGTCGTGTATGGCATGTGAAATGGGAAACGAGAGATTTACTGCTAGATACTGGTGCAACAATGACAATTCTTCGGCCGGAAGCAGGGGAAGGACGAACCGGATATATCCAACCAGGTGGACGCTACGTACGGCAACTGGGCAAACAGTCAACGTGTTGGGGAGACGATGCCCACTTCCGTATTGGTGATACTGCATTCCAGTATCGTGTAGTAGTTGCAGATATAGAACAAGACGTAATCCTCGGAATGGACATAATGACAGAATTTGGTTTCAAACTGAACTTGCAAGCAGGAGTGTTGAAGGTTGGCAAAGAAGAAGTTATTCTTAACCATAGCAAGAATATGTCGGCCTGCGTAGTGTTGGCAGAAGAAGTAACTGTGGCGCGCCGCAGTGAAACCATTGTGGAAGGAGCGTGAGTGGAGATATTCCAAAGGGCAAGTTTTAATGCTGGAACCGGGAGCGATTAGCGGTCAAGGTCGTGGAATACTGGTTGCTAAGCAGTGATACAAGCTGGAGAAAAATTGCCCGTCCGACTGATGAACGTCAATAGTTATCCAGTAAGCTGAGGAAGGGCGTACCTTTGGAAGTTGTGCTAGTGTGTCGTCGATTGTCAACAAAGAGGATGGCGTAACAACAACTCCAGATCCGTTCCTAGATGTTGAATAACTTCATTGACTTGTCTTGCAAGGATTTGACAACACAACAACGCCATACCGTGAAACAGCTGCTTGACGCTACCAAGATCTTTTCCAAGCAGAAGACCGGAACACGAGGGGCAGAACTAATGTTGTACGACATCGAATAGACACTGGAGATGCCCAGCCGATCCGCCAAGCCCCCAGAAGATTGCCATTGGCGAACGAGCCGAAGCAGAACAAATTATACAGGATATGGAGCAGGATGGCGTAATTGAACCATCGAACAGTCCATGGCTTCTCACAGTGGTACTGGTGAAGAAGAAGGATGGTTCACTAGGTTCTGCGTGGATTATCGACAACTAAATAATGTAACCAAGAAGGACAGTTATCCTTTGCCCAGAATCGATGACACTTTAGATCCCTAGGTGGGTGTAAGGTATTTCGACCCTCGACCTGAAGAGTGGTTATTGGCAAGTCGAAGTAGAGGCAAAGGATAAGGAGAAGACGGCGTTTACAATCGGGACAGGATTGTGGCAATTTAACGTCATGCCATTTGGGTTATGTAATGCTCCCGCGACGTTTGAAAGATTGATGGAAAACGTACTGAGAGGACTATCCTGGGAAACTTGCTTGGTATACCTCGACGATATAATTGTCTTAGGAAAATCTTTTGAGGACCATTTGAAGAACTTGGAGCAAGTATTTCAGCGATTGAAAGGAGCGAATTTGAAGCTTAACCCCAAAAAGTGCAACCTGTTCCAGAAGCAAGTGCACTACCTCGGCCACGTAGTATCAGAGGATGGAGTGTTGGTTGACCAGGGAAGATAGAAGCGGTCAAGTCTTGGCGGTTCCGAAGGACAAGCATGAAATAAGAAGTTTTCTTGGGCTATGCACTTATTACCGACGATTCGTTCCTGGATTTGCTAACATCGCCAAGCCTCTCACGAGACTAACTGAAGAGGGCAGAGACTACGTCTGGAGAAGAGCTGCCAGGATGCCTTTGAAGAATTGAACAGATGCTGACCACTGCGCCCATCTTGAGCTATCCACAAGCTGAAGGAAAATTCATTTTGGATAGTGATGCCAGCAACGTGGGCATCGGAGGAGTGTTGTCCCAAGTTCAAGATGGCCACGAAAAAGTGCTCGGTTACTTCAGCAAAGTGCTGTCGAAACCGGAACGCAACTATTGTGTGACCAGGAGAGAGCTGTTGGCCGTAGTTAAGTCTATAGAGCACTTTCATAAATATCTCTATGGCAGGAAGTTCTTGTTAAAGACCGACCATGCGGCATTGATGTGGTTGCTACGCTTCAAGAATCCGGAAGGGCAGGTTGCCAGATGGATAGAGCGTCTTGAAGAGTATGACTTTGATTCGGAACATCGGCCTGGAACCAGTCATCGAAACGCGACGCACTATCGAGGAGACCCTGTTCCAAGGATTGTACGCACTGCTGTCGTGCCGAAGAGAAAAAATGAAGCAACCTGCTTGAGGACTACTGTCATAGATGATAGATGGACTGAAGACCAAATCCGAGCTGACCAGGGGTCTGACGAAGTTTTGAAGCGTGTGATGGAGTGGAAGATGCAAGAAGCGCGGCCTAACTGGAAACGGTAGCACCATATTCGCGAGAGCTAAAATCGTATGGGCTCAGTGGGCTCTTTGGTAATGGAAATGGTCTTCTCAGACGAGTGTTAGAAGACGAAGCTGGGACCAATAGCAGACTTCAGATTGTGGTTCGAAAGCAAGAATTCCCGAAGTTTTAAAACTTCTTCATGATGGAACATCGGAGGCATCTTGGAGTCGGAAGACTATAGAGAAGGTCAGAGAGCGATTCTATTGGGTTAATTGCAAGAATGACGTGAAAGACTGGTGCCGGAGATGTACAACTTGCGCGCTGCCAAGGACCTTCCCAAAGGAAGAGGCCCCTATGAGGCAATACAACGTTGGCAGTTCTTTTGAAAGGATGCGATTGATGTTGCCGGACCATTTCCCACGACGGAATTTGGAAATAAATACATCTTGGTTGCAGTAGACTACTTCAGCAAATGGGGGAAGCTTACGCATTCCAAAATCAGGAAGCTGTTACAGTGGCTGAGACTTTAGTTAAAGAACTTTTCAGTCGGTTTGGTGTGCCGCTTGAACTTCACTCCGACCAGGGACGGAATTTTGAATCAGCAGTGTTTCAAGAGGTGTGCAAAATATTTGGGTATTCGCAAGACCCGAACAACTGCCTTGCACCCGCAATCGAATGGCATGGTGGAGCGCATGAACAGGACAGTTATCAAGTATCTATCAAAAGTTGTCGCAGACCACCAGCGAGATTGGACCAGCAGCTACATCTATTCTTGCTGGCGTATAGAGCATCGGTCCACGAAACCACTGGCCAAAGTCCATCTAGTGTGCTTTTTGGACGAGAACTGCGCTTACCATGCGATCTTAAGTTCGGCTTTAAACAAATGAAGAAGTAGTTGGAGATGACTATGTTTCGAATTGCGGAGGCGAATGGATGATATTCACGATCGGGTGAGGGCGAATATCCATGAAGCAAGTGACCGCATGAAGGAACACTACGACATCAGAGCGAATGAAGGCGGATATCAGCCTGGAGACCTGGTCTGGCTGTTCAATCCTCAGCGACGTCGAGGCTTCTCACCTAAGCTGCAACGATCGTGGGACGGGCCTTACGAAGTGATAAAGCGAATTAATGACGTCATCTATCGCATCAGAAAGAAACCCAATGGTAAAGCAAGAGTGGTGCATTTTAATCGCCTAGCTCCTTATCTTGGGGACAATCAAGAGGACGAGCAGATGGTCCGAGTTTGTAGACTCCCGAAGAAGAACTAGCTATGAGGAGTTTATGGACAAGTATGGAATGGCCGCAAAGTGCGTCATGATGTAACAACGGAGATTCAGGAGGATTTGTTTTTGGCTCCTGAAGGGTGCGCGTTAGCACATTGTGTTGCCCAGATTTAAGAATGGGCAAGGGATAGCTACTGTATTCAGAAGAAATTTGGTGGTGTCAAGATCTCCGAAGCCTGAACCTGAGGTGGCAAGGCTCTGCACTTGCCAGGAAGAAACGGCCTTTATTCTACTTGGTGACCAAAGAAGCCTCAGTTGCAAGCCAACCTACCGGACGATGTGGGACAGCCTGATAAGTTTAAGAGAGCAGCTGTTGGAGCTGGAGATCAATAAGATCAGGGTGCCAAAAATAGGCTGTGGATTGGATGGTTGGACTGGAGGGTCGTAAGGAACATGCTCGAAGAAATTTTCCGATATACTGGAATAGAGTTCTAGTATGCAGCTACAACCCGAGTCAGCAGAAGGGAGGCGACGGACGGTAGCGTGCTATTTCTTCCGGACCTCGTCGTGTAGGAATGGAGAGAACTGTTCGTATCTTCATGGAGGTGATAGTTCCTGTTCCGGGACGAACAGATCTAAGGAGGGAGCAGTGTAACGAGCGCAACTTTTCAACTGGCGTTCCGATGGCGTCCTAGATGGCGCTAGCATAGCGGAAGAAGAACTACTACGACGAATAACGAGGGCAGCACCGGTCGAAGATTCGAGAAATTCTCCAGAATCTCGAGGACGTTCTAGAAGGCCCCGAACAATCTGGACGTTCGGCCAGCTATAAATAACGCGTCGGGTTGGCCAGGAGGCAGTCAATCGATACGAGTTCGATAGTGCGGTCGCGATTGAATTAGTACATGTAATATAAATATCGTTTACATAAATAAAGACATTAGTAGTTAAGTAATATAGTTAATAAGCATTTTTAATAGATTTTAATTACCGTAATAGTGTTAATAGAATAAGTGAATTTAAATATATCGCCTGTGTGTTTTTCTAAAACCCCGACAACGTTTCAAGAACCGAAAAACGTTACAGTACTATAGCTTCCTTTATAAATAAAGTTTTTTTATATGTTATTTCAGCGTTGTATTTATATCGAAATTTTACTCCAGATGTTTCGTGACTGTAATAATGTAGTTATTACAAACTGTACTATTACCAAACATTTCGTATATACCCAAATAAGAATCTTAAATATTAAACGTACCTATAATGCTCTATTTTGTCGTCAAGGTTGCATGGACGCAGGAGCATGCATTCAAATGGGTCTTTTTCCATACATTTAATATTCAAGTTTTTTATTTGGGTATATTATATATACCAAATATTTCAGTATACAGTTTGTAATAACTTGCATGTTGGTCTAGCCTTATCGTTCCGACCGTTCAAGATAAACAAACACATTGAAATGAACTTTAGAATTTGTTGGTTTGTCTGAACGCAGTTTATGCATAGGTGGATGAGGTGTTATAAATTAACACCGCGTGGATAATATAGTTTTCTAATGCATAAGAACCCTATAAACTTCAGCACAATTAACTAATTTACCACGTGATTACAACAATCAAAAGAGAAGAGAAAGATTGATCGAAATATTTCTATTAAGGGGCCGCACACATCCCTCTATTTTCGTAACACGAACTAAATCACTCTAATGCAACTCTCTGTCGAATATATTGAACATGAGATGGCGCTACTAGTACCATTCGCTTACTATTGTTGAGAAAAAGTTTAAAGTGACAATTTAGAAAGTGATGGGTAGTTCTGAAAAGAGATGGTGCATGTTTCGACCGTAAACATATTCTTGGAAAATTCCTTCAATTATGATTTATGATCATACGTTTGGGGCGATTGCCTAATACATCGCGGCGTGCGTATTCACTTTCTCTTATGCATTTGAATTGAAATACCGGGATACTAGTGATTTTATTGTTATTATTATACTAGTTACAGTTGACGGACTTTCGTGGTATCGAATATTTTGTGCACAAAGTCTTTTCAAGATGGCGTAATGTTATTGTTTATGTTTTATAAATAACGAAATTTGTTTTATTTAGATTATTTTATTTTTTAATTTTGTATGCTGTTTATTAGATAACTAGTTCGTGTGTATTTCTGTGTGGTGTGAATAGTTATTGTGAAAGACATTAGATTGTTTCATCGTAGCATAGTGTTTTGCTTTTATTTGCTCTAAAGTGTGCAAAAATAAGTTCTTACAATAAATAAAAAGTGCTGTGGAAACATGCTTCAATAATTCAAAAAAAAAAGATGTAGTTTTGTTTTCTTTCTGATAATAAAATGTGGTAAATTCTCTGCATTGTTTTCTATATCAAATATATGCATTTTGCATTTTGTATTATAGTGCTCTTACAGTGGTCAGATAAATGTAAAACAGTAGGATATTTATATAGACAAATTTATGGAAAACTGCTCGAATGCTCTTAAAATACATTCCGAAGACTTGCAATTTAAACGCTTTAATAGATCATTAAAAAACAAATATGACAAGACAAATATATTTAACAATGAATGTTTTTCCATGATTTTTGTACCAACAAGTATTACATATCAATTAGGATATTGAAAACCTAAAAGGATTTGAACGGAGAATTTTGTTAGAAGTAATAAAATGTATAATTAAAAAAATTAAATTATTAAAGCAGTGAATAAAACTTTTTCTTGTTTTATTTATAATACATTATGCAGTTAAATAATTCTAGTATATCTATATAAAAACTTATAAAGCTATTTGCTTATAACTCCCACTACCAGTCATGATTCTTTTAAGTATTTCAATGTCAAAGCAAACATCACATAATATCTATTATGTTATACATATAATATAACATATAATATTTAAGATTATTTATTTCGCTATCGCTAGAAGATGCCCCTAAGTTCACTTTGTATTTGTAGGTCACGAAAGCGGGTCTACATCAGAGGTGC
The DNA here is from genome assembly GCA_004143645.1 of Protaetia brevitarsis. NCBI lineage: Eukaryota > Metazoa > Arthropoda > Insecta > Coleoptera > Scarabaeidae > Protaetia > Protaetia brevitarsis. Next base: position 1,621,656 of record RXPK01000114.1, read on the forward strand.
CAACAATTATGTCCTTACTGTTACACTATCAAAAACACATCTTACTCTTTCAGATTCAAGACGAAATAGTAGGATTTTTAAAATAAACTTTTTTACATAATATTGTTTTTTTCCACTGCAAAATTACAAAAAATAAAATAAAACCCCGTAATTTTTTTGCAATAAAACTCCAATTTCTATTTTAATTGAATTACACTGTAATTCCTCTAATATCTAATATCCTTTGCATAGTTAATAAGAAGAAATGAACAAACTACTACAAAAGAATACATTCCGTCAGAGAATTGCGCTACAGAAACATATAAAAGCATGAAGTATTTCTAATTAATGACATTAAAACCATACTTTTTGGTGCGCCATCTATGTCACGAATGCCAAACTAAAGTAATATCTGTTGTAGCAGATATCTGTAAACTTCTCTTCTGTGTATCCCAATTTTGTTTTTCAAGTTGTTTATCATAATTAGATTGTTTAATTAGCTACTCTTATGTTTATTTTATTTCTACAACAATTCCCGAGGGAAGCCATGCAATTTTATCTACATTTACAGCTCCACATTTAAATTTTTTGTTAGTTTTCTACATCGCCTATTCATGCATGTTTCACTTTTTGTTATTAAACAATATATTTTAAGTATGCAATGGAAAATGTATCGTTTCACTCCGCATATTCATGGAGAGTGTGTAAATGCCCTTGTTTTCCAGAAAAACCGCCTATGTTGCGAAAATAACTTGAACAAAGTAATCCATGTTATACTGCCATTATGTTGGCGCGAAAGAGGTTTGTAAACGCCCCCTTAAGTTCGATCCGCTTGGTTGTAGTTCGGTGTGTTGAAGTTGGTGGCGCGTAATCTTATTGACAAAGTAGAGCATTAAGTTTCCATTGTGACTTCTCAGATTCCATCCGTACCGAACACAATTGACGCTAGGATGGCCCCTATATCGCCCGGCAGCCAGGCTAGTTTCGCCTACTTACCAACAGATGTCCGTATATTGTCAGTAAAACGTAATTTATTTTATTCTTAGTTGATAATCTTACTTATTTGCTTTCAATAAATTATTTCAAATACGAGAATCCCTACCTATTTTTTAACACCATAAAATCTCAAATCTCTCTAGAAGAAAAAATGACATGATGTACAGTTTTATTTACAAAATTGATAATTAAAAAGATGATAATTAATAATAAGAGTAATAATAATTATAATTACAAAGAATAAACCAGAATGGAAACGAACATGTAACAAAGCCCCATGGCTGAGAGACCTACGGAGCTGAATATATAATTACAATGAAAATGTTATAATGCGGATGGTAGTACATCGGAAGGGATATTGACAGTACAATTATCATACAATAATTATATTCCGTAATTAATAATAATAATTAAATAATTAAAATATTAATATTGGTTCCCCATCTGGAATATACTCAAAGTTTGTGCGAGCCAGATAAAAAGAAAGTTGTGATGGATAAAAGGGTGATTGAGTGAAGGTGAAGGTCAAGAACAGAAAATAGCAGTCACTCAACAGTTTCCACCAGTTCTAGATGGAATAGCCATCAATGAGTTATTGTTACGATAATATAATATCGTAATTGATACGATAAATGTGGTGTTGTTATCTGGATCCGAATAGTTTACTATTCAGATCTATATGTTGTTTGGATCCGCTATCCGAAACACAAAGGACAACAAATTTCTATAGTGGATGCAATGTTCTTTCGTCACCGATAAACAAAATCTTTACTAACTACGATTGAAGTAAGCGTAAGGTTCAGTTTTGCTGACATAGACAAGGTCGAATTTGTAATCTGTTACGAAACAATTGTACCCCTCTAAATTATTTCGTATATTTCGAGGTTTGAAAGAAGTAAAATCTGATGAAATTGGAGTAACAATACTCAAGCTCACCCGTATAGGTGTTTCATCAGATTTTATGTCTTGATGTCTTTTCATGCTGCTTTGTTGCCATGAAAGCCTCTTCTTTTTTTTTAAAGTTTGTTGGAGAAACGAAGCATGTTTAAAACAAATAAAAACTGGAAACTCCGAAAGACAACACAATATAGCACAGCGCAACACAATACAGCACAACACAATACCAATACGACGTAATGATTTCGAGATTTTATAATTCAAATTGTGTATGCTAAGAATGCATCAAATCTAACAGTAGATTGCAGAAAAGCTTCTTTGGCGCCGCGGAAAATAGGGGACACGACCAACTGCTGAAATAATTGCTCAGCAGATTCGCTGAAGAACAACGCTGACTGTGCACCTAGTGTCAGTGGCTAAGTGTTTTGTATAAAATTCATATACTTAACGGAATAATTACAGTTAGTAACAATTACTATTACTAACCACAGTCACGAAAACTACCGTGGGCTTTTTAGTAATTTCGATTCTCCTGTAAAATCACGTTTTTTTAACCTTTTTCAAAATGACTTATTTCTTTCTTTTCTAAAAGCCCGTATATTTAGCTATAAAACCTCGTTGGATATTTTTTTTTATGAAATTTTCATTGATATAATTTTTTTTCGTTAATATCAATTTTCAGAAAAATCTTAAATGAGTATTTTCGAATTTTTTCAGATTTTTTTGATCGCAATTTATTAAGCTATTAATGATCCAAGTTACGGTCAGTCACTATAAAATTCACCTTGCGGACGGAGGGTTAAGTTACTAAAAATAATATCTTCACTCTTTTACAAAATCAAAAACCCGAAAGATCTTTTTCCACGCTATCGACGTAGAAAGAAGAAAATTAGAATTTTATTTTTCTTTCGTTGTGTTCTTTTTTCAATGAAATGCTGTTTACTCTCAAATGAAAACGATTAAAAAGAAAATAGCTTATTTCTTTAACATAAAGTGAGGCTGTTTCCATTCCAAAAATACCATCATTAATTTCCTCAGTTAATTTCTTAGATTTAACATTTTTTCCCACTGAGGAATCAAAATTTTGGATAAAATAATTCTTTTATTAAGTTTAATATTTTATTAGAAAGAAATGATTTATTTTAGCAACAAAAATTAGTCTGCACGAATAAAAGGGAATTCTTAAATCAAATTATATTATAAATATATATCTTTGTTCCAAAATAATATTTTTTATATTCAGAAAAATATTTATTGCTAATGAAAGAATTTTTTCCTTCCGTTTGTTCTTTTAAATTAGGTAACGCTGCCTTTTCTGGAAAGAATGTATGTAATTGAATCACAGAAAGTTTAAGTTTAAAACAAAACTCATAGTGTCTTCAAACAGAAGTTTATTTTATTACGCTTAAAAAAAAACCATACCTCTCTTATCCTTTTTTGTAATTACACTGAATTTACGTATTTTGCTGTAGATTATTTTTGGCAATGTTGTTAATAATGGAGACGAAAGTGGTCTTAAAGACAACTAGAAATATTCACCTATTTTATTCTTGACAATAATGTAAATATTTTTGATAATGCAGCAGTACTTACAATCATTGAAAATAAAATATTATCTACCCTTAAGCAAAAAAATTAGTTCTAGAATACTTAAATTCCTCTTTTTAAGTAATCTAACGCTTGACAATGTAAATCAAAATACAGTAGAACAGTTTTTCCAATCATCTTTTTTTTTATTAGCCCTCAAAACTTCTAACCACGTGCCACGTTTCTTAAAAAAGAAAAACAAATTTACATCCACTATAATATATCCGTCACTACGCCATCATTAATATCGAACAAATAACTACGTTGTCATAATAACCCCTGACATTTACGCAAAGACTGTCAAGAATCGAATCGTTCACATCGCATCACTCCCATTAAAACCATTTCAGAAGTACACATTTTCGAGACAAAATGTTAAATTTTCAATTGATGACAGATAAAGATCGAAAGGAGGCAGCTTTAATCGAAAGAAAGAGGGCGATCGAAGAAGAAAGAAAAAAGAGAATATTTAATCCCAGAGCTAGGCTCTTTGGAGTAAGATAAACAAATCTATCTCCATATGTTGTTCAACTATTCACGTAATATTTTAGATTGACTATCAGAGTTTAGATAGGCAAATAGCAGAGAAGAAGCAGCGAGAATTAGAAGAAAAACGTCTGGAGGAATTTTATGCTACCCAATTACAAAAGTATGACGAAATATCAATTGCTTTAGCAGCTAAAGAGAAAGAGGTATCAAAGACAATCGCCACTTTACGTATCTTACGAAATGCATTTTTCGTTACAGGAGCGGAGAAAAGTGCAACAAGAAATAAATCAATTCCGAAAAGTGTACCAAAAACCTGAAGATCGAAGAGAATTTGATTTGAATGATCCGAACTTATTCAAAAAGCTAGTTCCAGCAAGACTCAGAGACGATGATCCGCGATGTGGCCCTGCTTCAGCTCAAAAGTAGCTATTTACACGTTAATTTTATTGAGAATTTTATTTGAGTTAAACATAGCAATTTTAATGCTTACCATTCTGTATTGTTAGATTCGAAGGAGAAGATCTATCAAGCGAAGAAAGACAGAAGGCACAAAGAGATCAGCTAAAATCCTGGTTAGATCAGCAAATGATGGAAAGGGAAGCTGCCGAAAAGGAAAGGAAATCAGCTGAAGAGGCATATAAAGCTGCTATCATAGCCAGAGATTGCAGGGCAATTGAACTTGATACCATGGAAAAAGAGTGCCGCAAGAGATTAGAGTTAGCATGTTGCAGATATAATAAAGCTTTGGTAAGATATTCCTGCATACAGCGTGATTCACGGAACTCGTCCATTAAAAGTATTTGACTTTGCAATGATATCTTGATTTTGAAGCTCAAAAAAATATGATGCTATAAAACGGCTATACAGTAGAATCAGAGAGCTTTTATGTTGACTGCGGAAGGTATGAATCCTTTTAATATTAAAATTAATTAAAAATACTAATTCCTAAAAAAGGGATAGAGATAGGTATAAAAACACCTAGTTATAGCTTTACGATAGAGGATACAATTCTACATCACGTGGTGTAAAAATATACAGGACATTCCATTTGAAAAAAATACTTTTAGTACAAAGAAGTTACCCCAAATCAACCCTAGATTATGGGGCACCTGTATAATTTTGCTTACTTTTTATTCCTTGGTTAAATAAGAGACGACACACCCTCAAAGTCAATATAAAAATTCTCTACCTTTTACAGTATAGCTGTTTTACGTGTTAATGCATCATGTTTTTGAGCTTTTTTCACTAAAACCAAATCACGATGTATACAGGGTATTCCACGTAACTGGTTCATTAAAAGTTTATGATGTTCTATTATTTCCTTATATTTGAGATTTTGGCACCAGTATCTGTTCGATTGGAACTATAAATGCAAAATACCTAACCAAAATATCACTTCGGTTGACCGGAAATGGATGTCAACTTTCTTATTTTAAATAGAATGATATAATTTTTTATTCATTTTTGGGTTCTACAACTATAAATACGTCAGTTTTCATTAGCTATTCCTATAGCTACATGTTGCCGTTTTTGAGTTATTTAAGTTTTTCTTTTTTTTTAGTCATAATCATTGAATCATGAGAAATTAATATCTCGGTTATACTGCAAGTAGAGCTCCAAATTTGCTATGTTATGAATGTAGATATTACTCTAAGAAACGGTAACACACTTTACATTCTAACATACAGGGTGTTCAAAACTGAGGAACAAAATGACATATTTTCAAATGCAGAAAACTCAAGTTTTTTAAATAGAACACCCTGTATTTTAATTCGGAATTCGAAAGTAAATATCATCCTCTATCGCTTTATATGAGCATTCCCTATACCTATCTTTAATAGATTTTGAGATATGAGCGACTATTTGTTAAACAGACTAAGTAGCCCTATCTTTAAATGTTTGTAGCTGGCTCTGAAATGGATTCACGTCAAATTCATGTATTATTTTTGAATAACCATACAAGAATGTCTGTTACAATGATATACATAAACACTTTTGGTTAATCAATGAATTTGACATTCATCCCATTCAGAGCCAGCTACAAACACGTAAAGATAGGGTTAGTTAGTCTGTTTAACAAAAAGTCGTTCATATCTCAAAATCTATTAAAGATAGGTATAGAGAATGCTGATATAAAGTGATAAGGGATGATATTTACTTCTTAATTCCGAATTAATAAAATACAGGGGTGTTCTATTTAAAAAAAAAGAATACTTAGTCTGTTTAACAAATAGTCGCTCATATCTCAAAATCTATTAAAGATAGGTATAGGGAATGCTCATATAAAGCGATAGAGGATGATATTTACTTTCGAATTCCGAATTAAAATACAGGGTGTTCTATTTAAAAAACTTGAGTTTTCTGCATTTGAAAATATGTCATTTTGTTCCTCAGTTTTGAACACCCTGTATGTTAGAATGTAAAGTGTGCTTACCGTTTCTTAGAGTTATATCTACATTCATAACATAGCAAATTTGGAGCCTCTACTTGCAGTATTAACCGAGATATTAATTTCTCAATGATGCAATAATTATGACTAAAAAAAAAAGAAAAACTTAAATAACTCAAAAACGGCAACATGTAGCTATAGGAATAGCTAATGAAAACTGACGTATTTATAGTTGTAGAATCCAAAAATGAATAAAAAATTAGATCATTCTATTTAAAATAAGAAAGTTGACATCCATTTCCGGTCAACCGGAAGTGATATTTTGGTTAAGGTATTTTACATTTATAGTTCCAATCGAATAAATACTGGTGCCAAAATCTCAAATATAAGTAAATAATAGAACATCATAAACTTTTAATGAACCAGTTACATGGAATACGCTGTATATTGTTACGGGGTTCGTTCGCTCTAAAGCTTAAAGGTCTTATCGGATCGAAATAATTTATTCAAAACACAAATTTTTGGATGACACTGTATATTTGTTACAAAAAACAGTAAAATACTAACAAACAATGCAATATAACGAAATACAAATCTTAACATCTGTTGCGATGACAATACATTGGTGTTCGGTCTTGACCTCTATACTTAAGTAATAATTTAAAATTATAGGTAATGATCGTGCAATGAATAAAGTTAAAGAAAAATAATTATGAAGGTATTTAAGAAATGTAAATTTGAGTCTTAATCTAAGTTAGTAATATTGGCTGGAAGGTCTTTATCACGTGATAGGATTTAAAAAAAAAATAATAACTTCAAATTTTAATTTGGTGCAAGAAGAAGAAAGAAAAATAGACTATAGTAAAGACTTATCTGGTAACGTTGATAGGTGTTGGTGCATGCGTCCGGGAGGGTGTTTAGCGCGTTACGCTGGTGTCATAGGCGTGGTCCACTTACTCCCCTGTACACGGTACAGGTGAATTCAACGATCTGGATTTGGCCTCCCAAATTAGGTACTTCGTTCACCCTCTAGGTTTAAATCAAAGCCAAATAAAATAGGTCCTGGAATTCAGGGCCGGATTACCAAAACTGATACAATTAACAACAGAAGAAGTCAGCTTGCCAGTGACCTAACGATGACGCCATTAAACAAAAGGAATGCCGGCTTGACGCTACTGTTGTAAAACCTTTTACAGGAATATCGATGCAATCGACACAAAACACCTGGTAGCCCCAGGTAAAACGGAAAATGCACTCGGTATTGGAGGTTCCTCACGTGGCAATATCCCACAACAACGTGGTACTAAATAGAATGTGCACGCAGAGAACTTGAACAGCGCGTGTGAGATGTTATACGAAGCCTTTGAGTCTCTCTTGCTGAGCAAGCGGGCGGAAGTAGGAAATGCAACGTGAATCAAATAAGTCACTGACAAACTAACAATGCGGAATGATTTACACAAAAGAAAAGGTTTTAATGAATGAAACTTGAACTAATAATTGAATAATGAAAAGCAAATTTAACTGGCGAATTACTAATTAATTTGGAAATAAATAACGAAAATTGAGACATTATTTTTTGCTATCACGGTAAGATGCGTTGTGACGAGCAGGGAGTACGAAACTTCACTGCTAAATGGCGCTGCAGGGTCTAATTCTTAAATTTTAATTTACAAAAATCTTTAAATAAAATCCATAAATGAAGCGATCGCAATCCAACGGCAACAATATACTGCTATGACGTTTCCAAACCGCCAAGGTTTTAGAAACTAAAAAGTGGCCTTATTGATGTGTTTATGTGTTATGATGTTCGTATCTAGTAAATAAACTCACCCTGTGGAAACGGTTGTTGATAGTTTGGTTTGAAAAAAAACATATGTTTTGTATTTCTGGAGCACATATAACATTTTTGGCGCATGCAACGTATGGGCCAAACTTACTAGCTAGATGGAAATTGATCAGACAGATATGTCGTTAAAGAATTTTTTCGCAATATATATGCAGGATAAACGAGAATGGTGCCGATTTGGATAGTGAAAATGGGGTAAATAAGGTGGGAGTAGAAGAAGTTAATGCAGAAAACTTTAAACAGAATGAGGACGGAATGAACAAATTCCTAATGACTTATTGAAACGTAAAGAAATAGTGGCTAAAGTTAGTAAATTATTATTTCAAATATCAATACAACAAACTGAATGGGATGTTATGGATTGGAAAAAGAAAAGAAATAGTAGATAACGAAGTTTTTTGAAAAATGTTAAATAGTTTGTATTTTAAAATTAATTCTGTTAACATGTGTGCATTTGCGAACTGGAGAAGAAAAATTAAAATTTAAAAACATTATTGACAATATTTATTAGATTCTTTTTATTGGGGGAATAAGTGCTATTTTCATACCGCCAAGGTTTTAGAAACTGAAATTATAGGTGGCCTTTTTGATGTGTTTATACGTCAGAATTTAATGTTCGTAATTTCGTATGCCGCCCTATGGAGATGTTTTGTTTTGATAATTATTATGTAGATTTGTCAATAATGTGGAAAATGAAAGTGTCAAACGGGGCACATGTACATACCAGAACACTGCAGAACTCTTCTAGTGCAAAGTTTTAAATTTGAGTTGATGCATGTTTGCTTTCTCGAGACGCGCTACAAGGCATGTATATGATGATTCTAATTCAAAACCTTAGTATGTAAAAAAGTGCATTTACTCCTTTTGACAGTATACAATATGAAACTGTAGCCTATTCGCGTCTATACGTCAATTTGCCATATTCAAAGATGGCGAAAACCAGACCGTTTTTCAGTTATTGCGTGTACCCCAAAGCGCGTTCCAGTGTTTTATATACGTAGTTCGTTGACGTAGCGTAATTGAGTAATTTGGTTCGAAGATTTATTTGTTTCTGTTATAAAAATTAAAATCTCTTTACGTTTGTTTAATTGTCTCCTGCTATCTAGTCTTTTGGTAAGCATTTTCATGAAGAAGTAAGAAAAAGTTAAAAACCTTAAGAAGCTGATAGACATATTTGAATGATAAGGACAGCGCTTTGGCTCTAGTAAGTGTAAGTAAAGACGTTTAGTTGAGCAAAATTGTAATTCGTACGTCAACGTATTACAGTCTTGCTCAATTAGTCGTCTTTACTTCCAGCTTTATATGTAAAAAAAAAAATTAAAGTTAAAAGTTAAAAGAACTAAATGCTATTTTCCGACATAGTTATGCCTTGTTGAATGTCCTAGGAAAGGAAACATGTACCGAACGAAATTTAAAGCTTTGCGGTAAAAAACAGCAGTTCTGATATGTTCATAAGTAACTTCAAGTGAAAGTTTTCCTTCAATTATCTCTAAACTATAATTTTGGGACATACGCCATTTGAGACTTGCATTAACATGTATAAAAACCGATATATTCAAAATAATTAGGCTTAAATACATTTTTTTTCCGGATATAATATTGAAAGTTACGCAAATCAATGAATTTAACAGATTTATCATCGTTTTATTATTACATATCTTAGTAGCAATAAGAAATAATTGATAAATTGTGAATTGGAAATATTATTTACAGAACATTATTGAACTATTTCTTATTAAAAACAACAAATAACCGATGTCAAAGGCTCTGTATAGATGCAATCCCGCCATTTGGATTCTGGCACATTTAAAGATGGCAACCGACTTTCTAACAAACCAATTTTTTAGGCACATAGCACGCATTCTAGTGTTGTATAGTTAGGTGCAGAATAAGCACTTTTTACCCTGAAATGTTACTAACATTTTTGTATAGTTAGAGATATTCTGGCACAAAAATAGTTGGTGTAAAAACAGCAATATGTAGGTATCATGAAGGTCACTTGCAAGCTTTTTTTTTTTAAAGCCTTTCGGGATCTAAGCCCATTGGCCACAATAACCTAACAACTAATGAAGAAACAAGAGGATAGACAAGAGACACACTTTTCACGTTTCGGGGCCTATCGAAACGACTTCAAGACAAACAAGAATCGGCCAACGGATAAAAGGTAACCCCACACAGGAAAAAGAAACATAGGAAACGACGCGAAGCTATTAAATAGTAATACCGGCCTCCTTCATAAATCTAATGATACCTTCCTACACTTTAAAGTTGTTGGAACCAAGTAAGGTCACTACATTAGTTGGAAGTGGAATTGACATTTTTGTTAATTCTTCCATGAATTTCTTTCTGGGCTCCTGATGTTCCGCGCAGGAAAGGATGATGTGATCTAAGTCAGCCGTATCATATCCACACTTACAAGTGGCCTCGTCAATAATACCCAATTTCTTAAGGTGAGCAGGAAAAATACCATGGCCGAACTTTAACCGGGCAATGGCAGTATAGCAAAAACGTGATACCATTCTCTGGTGATGCCATCGATGAAAGGAAATGGAAGGATGAATAACGGCATACTGTGTCATTCTTGTACGATAGTACGTTTGCCATCGCTTACACTTGCAAGCTTGAAAGATCTATATTAGTACAAGTCAGACACGTTCCAGTTCAGTATGATAAAGTTCAATGGCTTTATCAGCCACTACATCACGTCCTGTATCATAATTTTTTTGTCCTTTGTTGTTTTTTGTTAAAAAAAAGACGCAAAAAGGCCAATTACAATGAATTTCGTACAAAATCCATTTCATAAGACTTATGCCACTTACTCGTTAAAAAAAGATTAACATATTTTAAAATATAAATCATGGAACACCTTCATTCCAGGCAGACGAAAGGGAATTACAGAAGAAATGTCAAGAACGAAAAGAAAAAGAAGATAGCGCCGCTGAAATGTATAATATTTTGACGAGTGATATGATGACAGAAAATCCAGAGGTGGCTCAATCTAATTTAGGCAATAACCGAAAAATTGGCTACTTGTATAAAGGCATGACTCCCGAACAGAAGACTGAAATTAGAAAGATGCAACTGGCGCAAATTGAAGAAGCTAAGGTAAATTGCAGTCGTAATAATATATTACTAAAAAATGATTTTTTTCTCCTAAATATTGACTAGGCAAAGAAAGAGATGGAGAAACGCTTTGACAGAGAGTGGCAAGATTATCATAATGGCATACAACGATCTATCTTATTAATGGATAAAGAATTGGAAAGGAAAAACAAGTAAGTTGAAGCTTATTGTTACGAAACTTTTCTGTTTATTTATAATGAATATAAGAGTAAGATATTCCGTAAAATACTTTTTCCTTTTAAAACTAGAATTATGTTTATTCTAAATCTATGAAACTAATTATTCAAGAAATATATTACTAATTACATATGTACATATATCTTTTAGGGAAAAAGAGAAGCAATTGGCCGAAGAAAACAGGCGTATGGGTATACAACAGAAAAATCATGAAGAATACTTGGGCAAAGTTGTATACACTAATAGACCCACGGCAGCTTACTTCGACCAATTCAACACATCAACGAGATAATTGAGGTTATTTTTTGGCACTATTTATTATACACGTCATTTTTTTCATTTCAATAAACATGATGTCATCAGCAAAATACTTTTTCTATAAATGAAATATTTAATAACGTTCTACCGTTCTAAGGGGCCCTTTGATTAATTGCTTCTCCCTTAGATTTATAATAGAATTTGCAATTATTTTGGCTGTTTTCTTAGTGTAACCTCCACTAGTCAGCATAACTATTGGAACACGAATTAGACGAGCCTTTGCAAAAACCAATTCATCCCTTTGGATTATCCCTTGAGCAGTTACAGATAATTGACCTAGAGGATCACCTTCTAAGATATCAGTTCCAGCGTTGTAAACGATAAGATCCGGAGGAAATTCCCTTAAGGATCTATCAATATTTCTAAAAATAAAACAGAAGTAATGCAACAAAGAAAAAAATTATTAATATTGGATCGTTTAATAAAATAACTTAATGGAATACTTTACTGTTCTACTTTGTGCAGGTATTCATCGTCTTTTGTAAAATTTAATAACTCTACTCTTCGATTTATACCAGATTTTGCTTCACGGTCAAATGGATATATTTGTCTATTATAAACATCCATGATGTATACGTTATCGTTGTCTTTAAAATCGCGTTCATGACCATTTCCCTATAAAAAAAAAATACGTACAGATGAGTTGTATAGCCAAATTTGCAGCAGTCGAACTATAATGAAACGGAAAAAAGGTAAACATTTTCAGTAAAAGTTATAAAGATTAAAAAAAGGTTGTTTCAAATGATACCCTAGGTAGCAGACTCACGTGGCACAGACGTTGATATTTGAAGAAAAATGGATGACGACGTCGATGCACCAAGTATCGACCAAAAAACAACGTCATTTTAATGATCAAATAAGTACGTCCTAAAAAGCACATCTCGTCCGGCAGATATCCAATGGGTGTCCCAATCACCAAAACATATCCATTAGATACAGATGTTGGATATATATCCATGGGGTATTCGTTTTGGAGTTATTACAATTGTTTATAAAATTAATAGAAATATACTTATCGCAATTACAGATGTTGGATATATATCCATGGGATATTCGTTTTGAAGTTAACACATGTATTTATAAAATTGATAGAAATATACTTATCGCAATTTTAACGCAAAAATTAATACCAAAATAGGCACAATTTGCCTGTTTGGAAGTTATTGATAAGTACAACCTAACCAAAGCCTCGTGGCAGTGGTGAGCCATTGTGCATAGTACAAAAGTATGTGATAATCTTTTTATTTCTCGGTTTTGCTAGTATCACCAACTTTCCTTCACACTTTATTATATGCATTTCCCTGCATCTATTTGATATTGAGTTCACCAAATGTTGACATGTTTCCATGCTTAATACTTTCCTCTCATTCTTTGAAGAATGTCTATTGCGGTCCATTTTATCTAGATTTTATCAACTATTTAAGGGAAAACTTATACATATAATAATGAAAAGAGGACTCAGTTGCTATATCTGATTTTAAATAAAACACAAAAACCATTGTTTTTACAAATATACCTATTTTTATGTCTACCACTGTATATTATATTATGTACATTCTATTTGCTTTTTACATATGTTTCTATATATCTACACACATAGCATAGAATGATTGTAAATAAATATATTATGTGTAATAAATAAATTATCATATTGTTTTTGTTTGCTATGAAAACTAAGTGGCCGCCCTTGTATGTGATCCAATTAGCAACATTTTGTGAGTAATCACTAGGGTAAGAATAAAATTGCATCACGAAACTTCGTGTCTTCAGAGAACGAACACCAAGGAGATTTGCATACTTCTGTAAGGAGTGTTTCTCGCCACACCGTATATTGATCGTAGCACAGTCCAATACAGCATTATCGAGCGTTCTGTAATACACAAACTCAAAAAAGTACATATTGCAATCGTCTCTCTTACATACACACTAGTGTGATAAATGTGCACCCCACATAATGCTAAGTTCAAACATGCCTTATGTGAGGTACCCATTTACTTGTCACACATCATAAGAGAACTTTTACAATGCGCAGTTTCTCTGCGCGGAAAGACTCGGTAATATCGAATGCACTGTGCTACTATCGCCTATAAGAATGTCTATACGAATTCCATAAATGACGTTTATACACGTCTGTAAATAACGCTCATGCGACGTGTGTAAATGACGTCAATGGCTTGTAACATTATAGCGTCTTTTTGACGTTTATTACTATTTTATACGTCGTAATATTGGAACAATCGACGCAATCACTGACTAACTACTGACGTCTTTGTGACATCAGGCTGCTACCTGGGATATGTATTGTATTATTAAACAAAACAAAGTTAAATATTGTGCTCGAGAAGCATTCTTTTCATAATATTCCTACAATAGATTTCCTTCCTAAAAATACTACGCGGGATTACGGTTGAAACGATCTTTCAATAATCTGGCATCTTTAACCAAAAATATACCGATTTATTGTAAGTTTTCTTATATCCAAACAACTTATTTCATACACTTAACCTACAAACCTGATGTGCATCTAAATCGATTATCATCACATTCTTGACTTTTTGCGGAAAATTATTAAAGGCAAATTGTATTAACAAAGTTATATCAGCATAAGGACAAAATCCGCCGCCTCTATCGGAGCTACAATGATGAAATCCACCACCAATGTTAATTGCCCAACCTCGTTCCAGTGCCAATTTTCCTGCCAATATGCTTCCTCCTGTTTGGTACCTACAACAAGTATTAAGAGCTGAAAAGAACATTCATTATCTCTAAAATGTATATATACACACACCCACGTCAAAATGGTCTAAGGGATAAAAAGTATATTTGCGTGCAGGTGAAGACATCACGGCCAGGATCTTCTAAAGACTTATTTATAGGGTGACTTTATAAATTTTAAATAAAGATGCACAGTTAGTAGTAAGTAGGCCACGGATGTGCTTTCCGTGATGGATAGGATCTGTTTTTTTTTTTTTTTCACAACAGATATACGTAACGATGCGCAAATCTTAGCATATGCTGCGTTTCACCAGCCCATTATGGTACTACTGGTTTACTACTTACTACATTTATTCATTTTTTTTATAACGAAAAATCAATAGAACAGATTGGGATCATTTGCTATTTCTACGGTTATTGAAGATTATCAGACGTGAACATTTTCTTATAGAGACTATAAGAACCAGTGAAACAAAAATTGACCCATTACAGCAATTAGTTAAGAAATATTCAGTTGACCCAAAAACTATTTTGAATAAAATTATAGATCGAAAATACTTGGACCAATCATATGCTATCCAGTTGCAAAAGTGTGATAAAATAAATTGCTTTGGCAGCTACAAAGAAAAAGATAATGATAAGTGGAGGAAAGTACAACAAAAAATAAAGGAATTCCGAAAAGCATGCCGGAAAATCCGAGAATCGCCGTGAATTTGATTTGAATGATCCAAACTTATTTAAAAAGCTACAGGAATGACGGTTCAAAATTAGTGGCCCTGCATTAACTTAAAAATAACTACAACTAAATACACATTTGTGTTGTTGGCAAATTTATTTGATTGAAATATGTCAATTTTAATGTTTATCATTACTAGATTTGAAGGGACAGAAAGGAATGAAATAAAATGCTAAGTAGAAGCAAATGATGGAACGGGAAGCCGCCTAAAAGGAAAGGAAATCATCTGAAGATGTACATATAGCTGCTATTATGATCAGAGATTGCAGAGCAGTAGAACCCAGTACCAAGAAAATAGTGCCGCAATAAGAGATTAAGGTTAGTATAATAAAGCCTTGGTGAGAATCTCCTAAATATATTTTTGCAACTAGCATATTTCAATTAAAGGCTATATGAACTAACAAAAAAGAAGTAACACACAAATGAATAAGAAATATTCAGTTGACCTAAAAACTATTTTGAATAAGATTAAAGTTTTACGATTATACTTTCACCGATCTTTTACAATGAAATTTCAAAATCGTTATTTGAAGTAAGTACCGCTATAGAAACCACAAAACCAGTCAAATTATAAAATAAGACATATACAGTGAGGTCGTAAATGGTCTCCCCCCCCCCCCTGATAACTTTTGAATGGTATGAGATAGAGGAATGAAACAAAAACCAAGTGAAATTAGGGATAATTTGTAATTTTTTGCCTATAGAGATACGCACATGGCTTTTGATATAAAATAGAGGGCGTAGCTATCTTTAAAATTTTAAATGGGAAGTAATTTTACTTAGAAGCTCATTTGGAAGATATTTCTATTACTTTTATGGCAATGCAAACAGTTTTACGATCTTCAAAATTTTTACCAACTTATCCAAGATTAATAATTGGAGTACATACTGCTGTGGAATGTCTCCCCGGTTGTGTAAACTCTATGCTGTGTATTTTCTAAGTTCAAGTTTTGGCTGTGCCGCGCGCAGATTCTCACTAATTTTACTTTTTCTTTGAATTTAGTAGTTTTGTTGGATATTTAATTGTTCAGTTAGTTAGTTCATTTTTCTTTGATTATAAGTTTTGCAGTAGTTTATCTTGTTTATGTCCTTCTTTTAAGGCGATTTCTTTGTTTTGTTGCGGCCGTTGCTGAGCGCGCGCAGTCAGCTGTTTTGTATATACGCGTTGCGTGAGGCCACTTTTAGGGCAGAAGCTGAATAGTGACGCGTGTATGTAGTTGTAAATTTTGAGATCCTTCATTTTACCCATTTTACGATTTTTCATTTGTTTCGGTTTATTATAATTTTTAATCAGTATTCAGACTTCTCCTCTTCTTATTTTGTGCACAATTTAAGTAAGTTTTTGTTTATTAATATTCGTTTTAGAAGCGAGCGCGTGTAGAGTTTAAATTTTCCGTTTTTTTTTGTAGTTATTAATTTAATTTTAATTTTATCACCTCGGGGAAGGTGAAGTGAAGCTGAGAGCTTGTGTTTTATTTCATTTTTAATTTTGCTTATTTCTCCACGTTATTTGAATTAAAATTTTTAGTTTGCTTTGAATTTTTGAAACCACGTGGATTTATTTTTTTTTTGTATTGAAATTCCTTCTAGAACGAATTCACCATTTTTGTTTGCTGAAGGATTTGAATTGTCCTTCTTAAATTTTAGTTTCACGAAGGGGTTATTTTAATCCGACACCTTCTGTGTCAAGGTTTTTTCCCCTATTGTTGTAATCATATTTTTTTTTTTTTTTTTCTTTTCAATAAATTTTATGAATATAAATATCACTTTAATTAGTTCTTTTATTTTTAATTCTGCCATTTCAATTTTTGGGGATTTTAAAGAAAGTAAATTTTTCAAAAGCTCACTATTAGTTTTTGGAGAAACTTCCTTGAGATTTAAGTATCTCTGGCGCCCTTTTGAATATTTTTGCTGAGCTAGCTATATTAATTTTGTCATTTTTAATTTCCCTTTACTTATATGCTTGGACCATCAGTTCACAGCATATATTTTTGGCAATCCCAACGTGCGGCACGATTTTTTGTAATTGTAATTAGTAAGATTAGGATCCCGTGTTTTGAATTTGTGAGAGTTTCGCGTTGCTCAGACAAAACTGATACTTTTTTCGTGTGTTTAAAAACTTTTTATATAAACCGCTGCTGGAATGAATATGGACAAGCTCACCACACAACAGGAAGTCTACGTTCCGAAAGACCAGACGTGGCGGAATCCAAGAACTATTGGCAGTGAGGATGAGTCGGATGTGGCAGGAACAAAACAGATCGTCAATGGGAGATTCGGAAGTTGAGGACAAGGAAAGGATGGAGGATGTGCGTATACAGAAAGACGAGGCGGAAAATACGAAGGAAAGTATTAATAGTATGAATGATATGATGAAAATGATAAAAGAGTTATTGATTGCTAATAAAAAAGAAGTGATTGCTGAGACCAAAGAATTGGTACAGATGCAAAATGATTGTTTAAAAAGATTAGAGGAAATTGTATTTGGTAGTAAACTTGAGGTTGACCGAATTGATAAGAATGTTAAAGAAATAGAAAGTAAAGTTTTAGATAACACAGTAAGAAGCACGTCAAATCAAATTGCGATAGAGTTTTGTCATCAAGAGATTAGCAAGATGAAGAATAAATGGGATGAGAGTGAGAATATGTTTGAGGATAAAGTAAAGGCTATAGAATGTGAGATGAAAGAGAAAATAGCAGAAAGTGTGGAAAAAGCAGAAGAGGAAATTTCAAAAAAGATATTCAGAATGAAAGAAGTTCCAAGTAATTTTCAACCTTACAATAGTATCAATTTTTCATTGCCTGTGCAAGTGGAGCAGCTACCGAAATTTTACGGATTAGCAACCCACAATCCGATGGCTTTTCTGAGAAACCTGAATGATTTTGTAGAGTCCATTCCTGGAGACCGGAATAAATTGCAAGTTGCCAGGAGTTGCATGAAGGATGAAGCTCGGACTTGGTTTGAATTTGTCGCAGATGATATAACCACATGGGAGCAGTTCAAGGAAGCATTTGAGCGCCAATATTGGAGTCAGTCAATACAGCTAAGGGTGAGAACAAATTTATTCTTAGGCGCATATAGAAAAGGTGGTTTAGACAGTAGAGAGGTTTATGTCATAAAAAAGATCAATGTCCTTAAATATTTATCACCTTCAATATTAGAATTAGATTTAATCACTCAATTGTCCAGGCATTTTGAACCTGAGGTCACGCAAGCTGTTGCGATGCAGAATATAACCTCTATTAGTCAGTTTTTGGAACTAATTAAGAGATTAGACTATGCGGAACAAAGCAATGTCAATTCTTGCAATACGCGAAGACCTGAAAATAATGTCAACCAAAATCAGGCATTTGTTAGTTCGCAAAGTGACGGATTCAAACGTCAACAGCCTTCACGGTTTAACGTAACGCCGAGACCAGCTCCCTATGCCAACAGGAGTCAGGGTATTAATCGTAGAAATGGTGAACGTCAGAGTTCAAACAATGATAGAGTGAACGTGCCTCAGCTAATAAATGACCGTCGTTCAGGTGATCAGACAAGGTCAAACACAAATCAAGTGGCTTCCCCACACTATGTCAATAATTATTTTAAGTCAGCTGATAGAGATTATAGCAGAGGACCAGGGCAAGGGTCTACAAATTGTAATGTTAATAATGTAGAGATTAAAAGTCAATTGTCAAACAATACTGGCATTATACCAAAAGACACAAGGTAACTTTTAAAAGCGGAAAAAACGGTATCAAGGCGGATGAATTAGTGGATGAAGCTCGAGGGAAGGATTTTAATTGAACCAACCAAAAAGATTAAATTGTACACCATGATGCGAAATGAGACGATAAGATCTATGAATTTAGAATTGCACATATTAATGTTAGATTTGGGAATAATGATTTTAAATGTCTTGTTGATTCGGGAAGTGAGGCTTCATTTTTGAATGAGGAAGTTATAAAAGTATTAGAGAGAGAGAATTTAGGGAAAATCATTCCAACTCGAAAAATCACAATAGTATCTGCTACAAAGAAAGTGATTGCTGTTATCAATAAAATTTTTGTTAGTGAATATAAACTTCACAATTTTAAATTTCTGGGAGAATTTATTTCTGTAAGAGGATTACGCAGACACGGAATTATTGGGATTGATTTACTAGACAAAATGAAAGCAATTATAGATGTAGAAAGGAAATTTGTTCAGATAGAAGGGGAGAGATTTAATTGGTGTTCTGAGACTCCTGATGAGGAGAAAGTAGTTAATAATATAAGCAGAGAAAAGGAAAATGAAAATGATGAAATGAGAGAAAAAAGGGATAGTTTTAAGAAGGTTATACAGAGTTGCGGAAAAGTTGTTGAAAGTTATGATGTACAAGGTGTAGTTTTATCTGAAGAGGATAAGGAGGTTAAAGTTATTGGAGAGTCAGAGTTAGAGTTAGTTGAAGTAAACAATTCCCAGATAGAATCCCCAGATGATGTTGATGAAATTGAAATTAATTGTGATGTGAAGTTTGAATCGGAAGTTAAAGAAATTTTGAAGCAGTATGTATCCCTAGTAGATAAATTCCCTAGTTTTGCTGTTAATTATGAGCACTCTCTTGAGGTGGATGAGTCAAAGCCTTACAAGATCAAGAATTATCCCATTCCCAGGGCCATGCAGGAGAAAGTAAGAGAGGAAGTTTCCCAGATGCTTCGAGATGGTGTGATTGAGCGTGGCGTTACTAAGTATATCAATCCTTTGGTCGTCGTGAAGAAGAAGGATGGAGACATTCGTCTGTGTCTCGACGCTCGACGTCTTAATGAGCGCACTCGTCCGCAGTTTGAGACACCGATCACGGTGGAAACGTTATTAGCAAGGTGTACAAATGCAAATTATTTTACGAAACTAGATCTTAAGAGCTCTTTTTGGTTGGTACCTTTGGACAAGGCATCTAGAAGATTTTGTGGTTTTATGGTTGATGGTAATGTTTATCAGTTTAAGGTTGTACCTTATGGTTTGAGTAGTTCGGCTGCCGCCTTGATACGCGCTATGCAACAAATTTTAGAACCATTTAATTCATTTGTAGCACATTATATTGATGATATTTTAATTTTTAGCAAAAGTTTAGATGAGCATTTTTTACATTTACGTAAAGTTATTGAGGTTCTTGCAATGAATGGTCTGAAAGTGAACCTTCGGAAAGTGTGAATTTATGAAACGTGAAGTAAAGTTTTTGGGGTATGATTTATCACAGAATCATGTGAGAGTAGATGTATCTAGGCTAGAAGTCATTAAGAAGTACCCTAGACCTAGTAGTGTTAAGTTGTTGAGAGGATTTTTAGGAATAATAAATTATTATAAGAGATTTGTACCGAGATTAGCACACATCAGTGCACCTTTATTCCAATTGTTGCGTAAGAATGAGAAATTCAGTTGGACAGCTGAGAGAATAGCTGCGTTTGAAAATGTAAAGTCAGAATTTCACAAGTCGTTATGTTTACTTTTACCAGATTTTAATAAGGAATTTTTGTTACGTGTCGATGCCAGTGACACAGCCATTAGTGGTGTTTTAATTCAAATTGGTCAAAGTGGAGAGGAACCAATTTGTTTTATTTCCAGAATCCTTAAGAGCTATGAGATGAGATACACTGTTTCAGAGAAAGAGATGCTAGCCGTTGTCTATGCAATAAGCAAATTAAGATTTTATTTGCTTGGTAAGAAATTTATTGTAGAATCTGATCATGCTGCCCTCACCTCGTTAATGTCAACACGGTTTTCGAACAACCGCATTTATCGTTGGTCACTGCTACTTTCCGAGTATGTTTTTGAAATTCGACATATAAAAGGAGAACTTAATGTAACAGCTGATGCATTATCTCGTATGCACAGTTTAAAAAGCCATTTTAACCATGTTGAGTTAAATACATATAATATGTATGAAGCCGAGGGTTGTTTGACTTTGTCAGAATAAATGAGATTCAACAAGATGAATGTTTCAATGGTATACGAGAGGCATTAGTTCACCAAGATGTTTATAAAGAGTATGTGATCAGAGATGGCGTTTTAATGAAGAGGTTACGTGATCAATTCAATGTCGTATTAACTGAAGTGTATGCTCGTCAAGCAATGTTACTGATTCATGAATCCCTTGGACACATTGGAGGTCACAAAGTTTGGCTCACGTTCAGAGAAGCTTTCTTCGCTGTCAGAGACAAGAACATCGCCAAGGATATTGTACGCTCATGTCTTCAGTGTCAACTTGGAAAAACGAAGAACCGAACTTGTCAAGATGTTATCAAGAGCATCGTTGTGGACAACAAACTGTGACCTAGTTGCCATCGATTTTCTTGGAAATTTAATTCCTGGATCATTTGGATACCGGAACATTTTTGTGATGGTTGATGTGTTTACTAAATTTGTAAGACTTTTTCGCACTAGATTTTATAATACTGATACTGCTATTAGATGTATTGATAACTTTATCATGCATCAAGGTAAGATGCGACGAATTCTTGCCGACAATGCGACATATTTTAATACTCATCGTTTTACTGACGCCATGTTAGAGCGTGATATAAAGTGTCTTTCTGTTCTATACGTCATCCTTGTGGAAATCCTTGCGAGAGATACATCCAAGAAGTCGTGAAGTTCCTCCGAATGCAGACTCACCAACGCCACACCGACTGGGTTCGTCATGTCCAGAACATCGAAGATTGGATCAATCAAACTCCTAACACCACCACGGAGGAATGTCCTTATACGTTGATGTATGGAAGGATGCCCAGCCGTCCCTGGAATCTTTAAGAAGAGGATGTGTACTCGAGGCTCGCACTGATGAAGCCAGAAGGAAACTGCAGCTCCGTGGAGATCGTTACGTTCGCCAGGAGAACGCGAAGGTCGTCAAGCGTACTCGGTTCGAAGTCGGTGATGCTGTCCTAGTTCGTCGGTACCGTGTGGCCAGACGTGATCGGCAGCTCTGCCAAAAACTTGAACTACCGTTCGTGGGACCGTATAGAGTGGCTAGAGTTTTTGATGGAGTCACTTATGAACTTCATTCGTTGGATGGTATGCAGAACAAGGGGCGTTATCACATTTCAGCACTCCAGCACTTCCACCACGACCCCGGGTAGGTTCATCACCCGTGAGTGACGTTTCACCCCTGTGGCGGAGATACTGTTTTGTTTGTGTTGTGCGAGACACTTTTGACTTTGTTTTTTTTTTCGTGTGCGGACAATTTTTAAGGAGAAACACTCTATTTTCTCCGAAACTTTCGTTTTCCCCTTAAGAATTGGGAGATGTGCTGTGGAATGTCTCCCCGGTTGTGTAAACTCTATGCTGTGTATTTTCTAAGTTCAAGTTTTGGCTGTGCCGCGCGCAGATTCTCACTAATTTTACTTTTTCTTTGAATTTAGTAGTTTTGTTGGATATTTAATTGTTCAGTTAGTTAGTTCATTTTTCTTTGATTATAAGTTTTGCAGTAGTTTATCTTGTTTATGTCCTTCTTTTAAGGCGATTTCTTTGTTTTGTTGCGGCCGTTGCTGAGCGCGCGCAGTCAGCTGTTTTGTATATACGCGTGCGTGAGGCCACTTTTAGGGCAGGAAGCTGAATAGTACGCGTGTATGTAGTTGTAAATTTTGAGATCCTTCATTTTACCCATTTAACGATTTTTCATTTGTTTCCGGTTTATTATAATTTTTAATCAGTATTCAGACTTCTCCTCTTCTTATTTTGTGCACAATTTAAGTAAGTTTTTTTATTAATATTCGTTTTAGAAGCGAGCGCGTGTAGAGTTTAAATTTTCCGTTTTTTTTTTTGTAGTTATTAATTTAATTTTAATTTTATCACCTCGGGGAAGGTGAAGTGAAGCTGAGAGCTTGTTTTTTATTTCATTTTTAATTTTGCTTATTTCTCCACGTTATTTGAATTAAAATTTTTAGTTTGCTTTGAATTTTTGAAACCACGTGGATTTATTTTTTTTTTGTATTGAAATTCCTTCTAGAACGAATTCACCATTTTTTGTTTGCTGAAAGGATTTGAATTGTCTTCTTAAATTTTAGTTTCACGAAGGGGTTATATAAATCCGACACCTTCTGTGTCAAGGTTTTTTCCCCTATTGTTGTAATCATATTTTTTTTTTTTTTTCTTTTCAATAAATTTTATGAATATAAATATCATTTTAATTAGTTCTTTTATTTTAATTCTGCCATTTCATTTTTGGGATTTTAAAAAGTAAATTTTTCAAAAGCCCACTATTAGTTTTGGAGAAACTTCCTTGAGATTTAAGTATCTCTGGCGCCCTTTTGAATTCATTTTTGCTGAGCTAGCTATATTAATTTTGTCATTTTTAATTTCCCTTTTATTCCCATTTACGACCTCACTGTATAAAATATTATCACTTCCAATTTCATCCAAAATTTCATGGATTATTCTTTTAACACTATTCTTAAAACATTTCACGTCTAGCACCTACGTCTTTATATGTAAAATTAAGGCTTTCTTGGCTTTGGCGTAGTAATCGTGTTTTCTAATCAGAGATTAGAAAATTAGAATATCGGCCCATTCTAGAACAAGTCGACTGACAAAAACAATACTGTGCTTCTATGCTTTTTACTGATGACTCTAGATGTGATATGGCTGCGTATTCTGGGTAATTTAGTGTGGGAATTACCTAAAAACCAAGGTCGTTTGGCAATATTCCATGATGCGCTGTAGTGCTTGCATTTAATACAATGGCCAAAATTTTGAGCATTTTCTTTTGTATTTTGTTTTGAGTAAACTGTAAATGTTACACAGCCACACGCAAGTCTTCCTATCCCCAATGCTTCCAGCTTCTTGATTTTTTTTTTCATTATGTAGCGAATTGTTCATTCAGTAGGATGATTAAATTGACCATAATCATCCCGTAAAATCGATACACAGTTACACGGAATTGTTATTGCTAAACAATTTTAACGCGATGAGCAATGGTTTAGCAATTCAGTTTTTAAATTAGTTGTTCCAAACCAAATTTAGATGTGTCAAACAGGCCGTATTAATGGCCATTAAGCTAATTTACAATATAGCCAATAAAGGAAACTCGAATTGAATCACCCATTACTATACCTGTATCTATTTTTACTCAAAATATATTCTTTTAGTTTACCATGTTAAACCCTCTGTATCAAGTTGTAGTAAGTATACTTTGTGAAAAACTTATGGGTGCCCCAAAGGGCAATATATAAAAAGCATTATTAAAGTATTTACTTATATTTTTGGCTTACTCGGGAGACATCTAGGATCGTCAAAAAACTAAAGGTATGCATCATCGACAACTCCTACAACATACAAATTGATGCTTGTTTGTTTTTCTTCTTAACACTTATTTATTTGAAAACTATACACAATACAAAGTTAAAACTTTCCGAAATTCAATATGCATACATAAAACTGTTTTACTTCATTTATATATAATATAATATATAATGTGTGTATCAATGTTATTTAATATCTTGTTCTACAACTGAATTTGCTATAACAGAAAGGTTCTTTTCAAAGTTGAAACATGTAATATTTAAAGATGAAGTTACTGCTTCAATGAAATTGTTTAAGTTTATTGGTGCATGTAATTTTAATTCATTTCATTTTTCTTTTATACCTTGCAGTAGGGATGGCTGCTTCGGATCGAACCTGTTCTTTCGGAGCTGGTGCACTAAGTTCGCTTTTTATAAAAGAGCGGGTTTGCTAATCCGGTGGGTGCGGGTGCGGAGAACTGAATGCAGCCTCGGACTCGATTAAACTAGTTGGAATCAGAGTGCCAGAGTCGGAGCTTTTGCACCAGCGCACTGCACCCGCATTGGTTCTAAACCTTAACCTGTTCGCAGAATAGAAAATATCTATTCAGATTCCGTTTTCTGTGATCTGTGACATGTTACAGAGTTTGTTTGTTTGGATACTAGTTTGGCTTTGAGACTTTGACACGTTTAGGTGTATTTTGTGTATCGTATACCTCGCTTTTTTTTTTAAAAAAAGTCAAATATTTGAAAAAGTGTTGTACAAATTATAAAAAATAAACAAATAGAGAAATGTTAAATACCCATAATAAAGAAACGATAAAAAGGTTTGCAGAAAATTAAAAAAAGTAAAAATATCAATTTTTTAATGCTAAAAATAGAAAAATATAAAACTGCACAAAAGAGATAAAAAATGTTTTTAAAAAAGTGAGAAAATTGAAAAGGGATAAAAAAGTAAAAGAAATGTGGTTTGTGTACTGTATACTTCGCTTTAAAAAAAAAAAAAGTGAAATATTTGAAAAATTGTAAAAAATAAACAAATGGAAAAGTGTAAAAATAATCAAAAAAAATGCGAAAAAAGTTTGGAGAAAATTTAAAAAAAGAAGAAAAAATATCAGAACACCCGACTAAATTAGGAATATTCAAATATATCAGCCTTCCCACTTCGCTACATTTGCTTCTACATTTGTGGTACTAATGTAATAAAAAAAGAGTAGAGTTTAGAAATGGACCTGTAGACCCGTGAACCTGATTTCTTGCACCAGGTTCAGAGCCGGAGTCGGAGCTGGTGCGCTTGCTCCGCATAAGGAGCAGGTCGTACCATCCCTAACTTGCAGTGATAATTCTGTATATTGGTATATTGGGTATGTAAAGAAATTACATCTGAGCTAATTAATTTATATCCTGATGGAATTGTTCGGGTTTTAATAAAATTAATAATATCCCATGATTTACGAGATATTTTGTTTTACTTAAAATTTTAATGGAAATTTTGCTAAATTTTATGTTGCGCTAGCTATACTTGATACCATTGGCGTAATGGTACATTTTGTTTGTGTATTTTTAGCAAACCCGTATATAGTACATCTAATATTTTTTCCTGGTAATCCACTTTGAACAGCAAAATGGTCTGATTTATCAGCTTTAAGAAAATATATTTCAAGGTGTTCTTTTACATTTCTTTTTGTTGCTAAAATTGCTAAATAAAGAGAGTGCTTCTTCATTTTATGTATTTGACCGTTTTCGTTTTTGTTTTTAAAATTTGTTAGGATGTGTACTAATCTACATCTCATTTCGTTTTGAATTGGATTCTAGAAAGTTTTATTGTTTGTTTTTATAACTAACTTTTTAAAGTTACTTTAGAAAAAAATAGCGAAATCTATGCCAGAGCCGATTTCACTAGTTTATCCAGCTATGACCTTTCCAATTACCTCAAACATGCTTCATTCAATTGTTTTTTTTTCGGAACTGTATTTTAATCAGCACTAAAATCAATGAATCTTTTCTAATTTAACGGAATTGGTAACTTTAATAATAAAAAAGTTAGCAATAGTGCGCCGAAATCTGTGAACAGGCATCCTGTGCTTAATTCAGGGAGCAGAATATGAAAAAGCGTGCAAATATGCAATATTTAATTAAGGAACTAATAGGTCAAATAAATATTGCTTACCTCATAGGGCGCAAATATCCCATTTGAACAAAGTAATTTGGCACAATGCATATCGGAGGCAGTTCTGCGATATACGCAACCTTCAGGCTACACTAAAAATATATTATATGTTAACAGAAAATAAGTGTTACAAATTTACAGACCTTCAAACTTTTTAAATATTTTTTTGTGTGAACAACCAATAAATCTTCTTTAGTTGCTAAATTAGGTATAGTTACTGTAGTGTCGGAAGTAATACCAGCATTTTTTAAATACTAAAATAGAAAGTAAAATTTTGGCCATATATATGTCGGCAAGGAAACTAGCAAACGCAGATATTGAATAGATACTTGAATCTTATCAATACATGCATCCTACCTGATATATACGTCCCCATTTTCCAGCATCAAATGGATGCAATTTTTCCAATCCTAAGAAATGAACATCGTATTCCTGTCTATAAATGATAGGCCACTGAGTTTCTCTAATGTCAAAATACAACTTCGAGCTAAAAATTGTAGTCTATTTTTATTGTTCGAATGGCTTTGGCATAGTACTCACTCCATTCTTGCATCTTCTATACAGAATTAATTTTTAAAGTAAGGGACTTTCGCGCTACAACTTATTGATTTTACCGTATGGTCGCCACTCAGGTTAAATTGTTTGTATCGAGTATATTCTACTGCAAAGCAAACAATGTTATATTAGAGAGTTAGTTTTCTTTATAAGGCGTAACATTAATGAGCTAATAAGAAAAATATGTATTACCTAATCTACTGTGCGAAATTTGTGTTGAACGTGCAACATCTAAAACCACGAAGAGTACTGGATTAGTCTCTAACTTGTCAAATTAGACAAAATGAAAAAGTCAAATTGAATATGGAAATTTTTCATTTATATGAAATTGTGAAACCAAAATCGTATATAATGATGAGTGAAGAGTAAGTATTGACTGTTTCTTATAATACTTGCTCATCCAAAATTCTATGTTTATAGGTATTCAAATCCATTAATGAAGGAATATGAAAGTTTAATTAAGACACTTAGAGACGAAGTTGAATATTACAAGGTAAGTTATCGAGCACATAACTGAAAAATAAATTGAAAATACTGACATTTTTTACATATACATAATCAAAACTCCTGTATAAATCAAATTGAATTCTGTTTCTGTTGATACGGAATTTCATGTGATTAAAGAACGTAAATAGTCTAAAGTAAAAGGGTATTTTAAATTGACCTACATTTTGTGGAACAAAACATCACTCCACAAAAACAATAAACAATACATTGCATTGTTGTAAGTGGTAATCATTTCTGTTGTTTGAAAGATATTTTTGGAAAAGAGTATTTAAACAGTTATCAATAATAGGTGGATATTACAATACATTTTTTTTTTGACAAAGGTCTGTCAAAAAACTTTCATTAATAAATCTCAACTCGATGCACAACCAAATTAATTAAATTCTTCTCATGGTTGATATCGTAGCAGAAAGTAATATTTACATAATCTATAACATATTTAACCGTTCATAAGTACAATGAAAGTTGCAAAGATATGAAGCTAATGCATTTTTGTTTTTTGCGAAATAGTGTAAGAAATCAAAAGCCAAAATAAGAAAAAAAAACGTTCTCTTTTCCAAAACGTTATCAATAGTTCTAAATTGCGCAACTTTTATACATTTAACCAATTTTCTCCAATACCGAAAATTTCCCCAACAATATGAATGAATTGTTATAGATAGAATTAGACGATTTGAGGAATGAATCCATTACGTTAGTTAGAGAAAATAAAACACTTTCATCGTACATTAAGCAAATCCTTCACAGTAATGAAAATTCGCCGACGAAACAAACTTTCAAGAAAATGATTTAGTTGAGAACTTTAAAAACACAGATTCAATTATTGATGAAGGTAAAGTTGCCAAATAGCAAACAAATCCAATTTCATAAATTTACTTATCTTACAGGAGAAAGAATCTACCACGGAATTATGGAGAAATTCCTTGAATACAATAGATTATTTGGAAGATGAGCTAAGATTATATGAGGGTAGAACCCATGGGTATGTGTCAAAAAGTGATGTTAAAAAGGTATAAAGTATACAGAAGTAAATAGAAAAAATTCGGTGATAATCATAAGTCACTTGAAAGAGTAAAATAATGTCAGTTCTAATGTTATTCATAGTGGAACTTTGATAACCAAACATTTAAAGTCGCACATGAATATTACCGAATCCTTTATAAATTTCACATATACCTATGCTACATAATTACTTTGAAATAAGATTTCCGTAGTGGGATCACTGCTAAAAATTGTAAAAATAACTCTGTTTTATTAGATTTTTGAATGGCCAAAACTATATGAAGTGGCCGAAAAAAAACAATGGAGACACCCAAATAGCAACGTCATTAATGTCTTCAAAAAAAGAAAAAAGTAGTAAACATGTTAATTTTTTTTAGTGTCCTTAATGGCGTCCTTAATGACGTTTTACTTTTTTTAATGGCAGTAAAAATAACAACAATATTTTGCTTCATTTTTTCTTGGTCAGTCCTGCCATTCTCTAACTTTTCAAACCTTCCGAAAAAAGCTTCAAACGAAATATCCAAATTTAAAAAGAAAATAAAATAAAAACGTTTTAAGTTGTTGGCCTTGTATATCTTAGTAAATCCTTATCGAGGAAAGGCGCTGTAGGCGGATAGACTGCATGCTTAAAGAGAGATCAGTTTACACAATCATTATTCACACACACTTAACCTAGTCTTGAACGAGCTACTAGTAAAAGTGGACAATGAAAGACGTAAAACTGTAGGGTACACAGATGATCTTGGGATTCTGACCGAGGCTAAATTAAACAACGTAGTGCAGGACAAAATGCAGAAGGTTCTACAAGTTGTAGAAGCATGGAAAGAGGAGGGGGATTTAAATATCAGTTCCTCCAAAACGAATGCAATATAGTATTCATCAGAAGAAGGAATTTAGAGGATACAAAACTCCGTAGTGAAGAAATAATGCTGCCAGTGGAAGTGAAATATCTTGATGATACTTTTGGTTCCAAGCTTACTTGGAGTCGACTATTTCAGAGAATTAAAACCCACGCGGAAACAACACCCGTGTTGGCTAGAAGAGCCCATGGAAAAACATGAGGGTTAAAACCAAATATGATATACTCGATATACCAGCACCATCTGGTACAGCTAAACTTGACATTGCTAACATTTTAGTATCAGAGGAGTGCTTAAAAACAGAGCACAAGAGCAGTTGAGGTAACACTGAAACAATACCACTGAGCAAATTCATGGAAAGACCTTCATTAAGATAGCATCAAAGAAGGATACTGAAAAGCAGCAGCTCAGTACGAATCATCTTTGCATCGTAACAAGTCCCCTAACAAGACATTGTACACTGAAGGGACACCTACAGAAAATAGGGATTAACACTGAAGATGCCAACTACAGACTGTGTGCTGGGATAATATAGGCCGCTTACCACATTCTATGCAAATGCGAGACTGTGGACTCCAAAAGACAGGCAATGAATCATCGTATAAACTTAAAGTTTTGCGGTAAAAAAAAAAACAGTTCTGATGGGGTATTCCTCATCTTAAGTGAAAATTTCCATAACTATCTCTAAACTGTAATTTTGTCATATGCCCCGTTTGACACTTTTTGACATAATTCTGTAATACTTGTAATACTATTAAATGATAAAACCATGGTACAAATTACCTGTAAGTATGCTTTAGATTTGTCATAGAAGCTGTCAGTTGTCAAATTTTACTAATGCACTCCAGTAAAACCGTTGACCGTTGATAGCTCCTATTACGCGATTTGGGAATAACAACAGCATAACGTTATTGCTTAGAGCATGGATAGAACCAACAATTCAAAATAAAGATTTATCTAAAATGGATGTATTTAAAATAATTAAGGTTAAATCATTTTCTTGCAGATATAAGTCATCTTACTAACAACAAGAAATGATTGATAGATTGTGAATCGGACGTATTATTTTCAAAACATTATTAGGTATGGAAAATATAACAAAGTATTTTAAACTATTTCATAATAAAAACAACAAATAACGGAAATAAAAGGAAAAACTCCATGTAATGCAATGCTGCCGTTTGGATTCTGCCACAATGATAGATGGACGCCAGCTATCTAGCCCAAGCTGTCCGTTTTTTAAGCCCACAGCGCGCTTCCTAGTGCTGTACATAGTTTGTTGGTCAATAGATGTTCGTGCCTAGAAGTGCCAAAGTAAGGTTGACTCTAATGGCAAAGCGTATATTTTACGACCATATTCACAACCCTAAACTTCGCTCAACAGCAAAACAAACAGAAACACCAACATTACACCACATATTAAACAAGACTGTCACAAGTGTCAACACTTAAGAATATTACCGAAGTAACTGTTTAAAGTTCTGACACTCTTATAGATGTAAGTTGTATATACATATTTAATAGAACCAACGAACTATATACCTTTAACACTGGAACGCTATTTTCAATTGTAGCAGAATCCAAAGGGCGGAATTGGTTTCACATCCGCTATTTCTTGTTTTTAAAGACGCATAGCTCATAATGTGTTTTTATATTTTCCATACTTAACAATGTTCTGCAAATAATATTTCTAATTCACAATTTATCAATCGTTTCTTATTGTTAGTAAGTCGATAATAATAAGAAGATGTCTGTTAAAGCCATTAAGGTATGTGTACTTTTCAGTCTTATAGGTATCTGCAAAGAAATTGTTTTAATTTAATCGATAAATACTTGCTATAAATAACAGTATGTGCCAAAATTTGGAGATAATTAAGGAGAATTTGATCTGGTATCTTTTAGAGTAAAACTTTTAAATTTCGATAGTTTCCTTTCTCTGGACATACAATGCGACGACTCTAACTCAAAGCATTAAAACTACTAGTTGTATACAATTTGTTGAATAGAACATAACAAACAAGATAAATCAGTTCGAACACTAACCCACTATAGGACTGCGTAAGCATCGTAAATGAGGTGGGCACCCAAAGGGAATTAACTTTGGCCTGAGTTCCTAGCCATTCGGACGTGAGAAGAAATGAGGCGGCTGACGAGCTGGCCAGGCGAGGTTCGTCAAGGTCATTCGTTGGAGGTGGCCCTTCTTTCGATACTACCAAATCGCAAATTAAAAAATCCAGCAATGAATGAATACATAATCAGTCCAGAGAGTGGTGGCAAAAATCGCTGGGACAGAGGCAGGCAAAAGAGTTCCTAAAGGAACAGAGGCCTGAATTTACTAGCGATCGATCTACTGAATAAAAATACGAAGACTGTCAAAATAATAGTAGGTCTGCTGACTGATCACTGTAGACTAAATAGGCATACGTACAACATAGGCCTGGCAGATGACGCAACCTGCAAGTTCTGCCAAGAGGAGGAAGAAACAACATGTGCTGTTCATGTGTTGTGCCAATGTGAAGTCCTGGCAAGGACAAAGTTTCTAGTAATAGGCGTAGAGAATCCCACAGTTAGCAGCTACACAAAGAAGCCGCTCTCAAAGATGATAAGCCTAACTAAGAGGGTAAAATTAGAGAGCGTCTTCTAGGAAAAAGGAGATCACAATAGATCTGAAAATTTCGCGGTGAAACCAAGCCGCCAAAACTAATCTAATCTAGTTATAATCAATACTAATCTAATCTAACCCACTACCAAAAACACAGACACGGCTAGTACGAAATAAACCCTTCTTTTATATTAGATTATATAGATAAGGACAAGGGATCTTTTTGGAATAAAGTAACCGTCTTTCTTATGTTAGATATTTGAATATTTTCAATTGTCAAAAATGATCCAAAAATTTAGCAAAAATGTTAATTTTATTTGAACACTTGAATTAATAATTAAAAGATTAGCTGTTGAAAGGCATTAAGTGACTTCATATTTGTACGCAAAAAACATTAATTACATTGTTATT
Source organism: Protaetia brevitarsis (assembly GCA_004143645.1). Classification (NCBI taxonomy): domain Eukaryota; kingdom Metazoa; phylum Arthropoda; class Insecta; order Coleoptera; family Scarabaeidae; genus Protaetia; species Protaetia brevitarsis. Next base: position 1,654,252 of record RXPK01000114.1, read on the forward strand.
TGAATTCCTATCTCCAAACTTTTCGGGTGCACTGCATAAGCAAGTATATAATTATCTAATAAGTATTTCTTCAGGTAAAAGAGGAGTATCAGAGAAAAGTTAAAGAATTAGAAATGGAGTTAATGCAAACAAAGGTATCTCTATTAGAAAGTCAAAAATCGGCAAAATCCATTATTGATCTAAAAACTAACGAATTAAGACAACTTAACGAAACCCATCAAGAAACTTCGAAAGTAGTCCAAAATCTGCAAAACAACATTCAGCAACTACAAGAAGAACGCCAAAAACTACAACAAGAAAAAAGTCATTTGGAAAACACGCTAAAAGAAAAAAAGAAAGCTATTGGCATTCTCCGAAGTAAAGAAATGGAGTCACAAATGAAAGTCGCGGAAGCTATTCAGATAGTAGATGCTGCTTTGTTGGAGAAGGATGCCGCTTTATTAAGAGAACAACAAGCAAAAGGTGAGAATTCTGAAACAAGGTCCTAAAAGGTATAAGTGATGGATTTGTTTCAGATGAAATATTACAACTTACAAAGACATTGACGGAAACGATCGACGCAGCAAATAAGAAGCTTCAGCTAGAAATAGAATCAGCAAAGAAACAATATACAGAAAAAGCACAAAAACTAAAACAAGATATGAGAAATCTATCGGATTCTTTGAAGGAAAAGGGTCTTGAATTAGAGAAAGAGAGAAATAGTGCAAAGGTATTAGAAGAGAAACTTGGCATAATACAAAAAGGCAATTTAGATATAGAAAGCAGCAATACTTCTAAACTGCTGATGTTAGAAAAGAATTTGGAGACAACATTTCAAAAATTGGTAAATTTCAATTAGAAGACTAATAGATAATAATAACCAACTTATTTCGCTAACTAATTCTCAGTTATTTTCAGAAAAGAAAAACATTCAATTGGAAGCCGAAAATAAGAGCATAAAAGATGATTTAGAACAGATGGCAAATTTGTACAACAGAGATATAAAAACTAGGGAAAGTGAAAAGATTGTTTTAGAAAGCAAAATTGGTTCTTTACAAAACGAGTTAGATATCAGCAATTCTAATTTGGTACAAGTAGCATCCAAAATGGAAGAAGTTAATGCGAAGGTGGTTTTAATAGAAACGGAATTACAAAAGCAGATGCATTTAAAAGACGTGTAAGTTTAGGAAGTAAAATTACATTTATTTACTAAATAAAGTTTAATAAATTAATGCGATACTAAGTACAAGGTCATATTGCAGGAAAAACGAGAAAATTCTGTCGAACAAAATCAAAGAGATAGAAATGTCTAATTCAAAACTAAACACAAACGTTAAAAAGAGATTAGAAGCGCAAATACGGTTCAATAAGAAATGGAAAGTAACGATGAATGAAATAGTCGAGAAGTTAGAAAAACGTGTTCAAGATTTGAAGCAAGAAACACATGCTTTAAGACAATCTAAAAAAGAATTACGCCAAAAACTCAAAGAAGCGGAAGAAGAACTGAATAGTTACAGGGAAAGGCTAAAGTCGTTGTGTTTAGATGTTACAAAAGTTGCAAGATTTTCAAAAGAGCATTTATTTGAAAAAGAGACTCATGTAAAATTTGCAGGCGATTATGTTGAAGCTACAGCTGTGTGATTATGTTGAATGTATCTAATCTGTTTGTAACCAAATAAAAACGAATATTTCATGCTGAAAGTTATCTTAATATGCTCCCACCTATTTTTGGTGAAATATGAGTACTAACAAAACCATAATATACAATAATTTGAAGTAATGAATAGGGATAGACATGAATTATTATAAAATGCAAGTTACTAAGTGTATGAAAGTGGCTTTGCCTAATATAGATACTTATTAGGTACTTTTTATTTCCAGTTTCATCGAAAATAATAGTAAAAGTCTAGCACTTTAAATAGAACATTCAGTGCATTTTTGCATATTTGGATTCTACGTGACTTTCTTGATCCCAAAACAGATGATTTATTAGTTTTCGCTTCCATGGTGACCAATGTTTTGGCCTTTTATCTTTCAGTCTTAAGTACCGCCATTTTGTTAAATCTTCCTATCGATATAACATTAAGAAAATATAAATACTACACACTTTGTTTTCTGCGTCTACTAGAACGCAACAAAGTAAAATTTGGTGGTTTTTTTTTCATAAAAAACGATTTGTCAGATAGAACGCCATATTGGTTCTTCTATTCAAACAGCGAGAATTTCGTGGCTGATTCGAATGATATCAAATAGTTTATATTCCACTTAAAAGTAAAAAGTTAAAAGAAATAATATATCGTAAAAAAGTAAGCCGCTGCTTATCGTAAACCATAACTGTAAGTGTACTTATCAACATTTTTCACCTATGTAAACCTGGCAACCGACTTTTGAAAAATTAACTTTTTTCATGGATAGTGTTAGTAATTCGTTTGTAGTTGTTTGTAGTAACAATAATTTCGTTTGTAGTTCGATCCATTAATAATTAAGGACCTTCAAAAAAACAGTCGCACCCGACTTTGAGATATCGAAAATACGCTTTCGTAGTTCCTTCAGAATCGTTTGTAGTTGTTAGTAGTGATTTTCCTTTCGTTTGTAGTTCAAAGATAAACAAATGGCGATAATTTAAACAAATTGTCTAAAGGTGAATTTGTTAATAAATGAGATATTGAAAATCCACTTTCGTATATCTCTTCGGAATCGTTTGTAGTTGTTTGTAGTGATTTTTTTATCTTTGCACTACAAACGAAAGGAAAATCACTACAAACCACTACAAATGATTCTGAAGGGATGTACGAACGCGGATTTTCGATATCTCAAAGTCGGGGGCGACTGTTTTTTTGAAGGTCCTTAATTATTAATGGATCGAACTACAAACGAAATTATTGTTACTACAAACAACTAAAACGAAATACTAACATTATCCATAAAAAAGTTAATTTTTCAAAAGTCGGGTGCCAAGTTCACACAGGTACATTTTTCACTATAAGGCGGCCCCTCCCATTTGCCAAAACTGCAATGGTAAACATTTCATTCTCAAATTTCTAACATCAGTTTGACGCCCTCTGAACGCTGAGTGCGACGAGATATACCCCCATTGCCTCTCCCTAGCTATACGTCACTGACTCCAAAGCAAAGTATGCAACTTGAACCATCAAAAACTACTATACCATCATCCACTTATTCAAAGTTTGAATAAGTATAATTTATTTAAACTACCAACTAAATTAGTGCTAATTAAAACAGAAAAAAAAAGGAACTGGTTAGTCACGACTGTGCCGGTGAAGATAAATATCTGAGATGCCACCGGAAATCCTGCAACGCAAATATCGACGTAATTTCGTTTCCCAATTTGCTGTCACAACTGGCTTAGAAAATGAAGAATGGGGATTAACAAAAGTGGAGGAATCTAAAAAATAGAGGCTATTTATAAATTCACAAACATTAACAGTTTTTTTTCCCTAAATATTCCAAAATATCTTTTTCCGCTTGTCAACTGTAAACACACCATCACCAGTCAGTTGATGCACCGGTAGATCTGTGTGTTAATACTTAACATGCCAATTTCGCACGGACACAGAAAAAAAGAAACACATGGCCCTTCACTTATCTAAGGAATGTTAGGTTTTACCTCGAAGAGTATTAATCGTTTTTGCACTATTGGCGAGTAAAGTTATAGGTATATATAAAGAATATAAGTACGTCGACGCGAAGTGCGCTAACGTGCTCGGTGGGTTTAGGCCTTATAACACGTCACCGCGCATAGTGCGGTAAAGCGTACGGCATTTTTGCTCATCTCACAGTTACTTCCATTGTAAAATATGCGTAATATCCTTTAATTTAGTAAAAAAAAACAGGTGTATCGATATTTTTATTTTAATTTTTTAATTGTTACTGACGTAAAATCAATTTACTTTGATGTAGATTTGAGGCTGAGTTGAGTTCCCAAAACGCAGTGGTACCCGTCCACACCTATTGACTGTTACACTGGCATATACACTACTAATTAAATAAGATTTTCTGGATATTTTTGTCGGCCGAAAAATCTAATACAAATATCATGCTTTAGGTCATCTACAGCGCTCGAATTTTTCAGACACTCGCCTTCAGCTCGCGTCTGAATCTGAATTCTCGCAATGTAAATGGCACCTAGCACACTAACGTAAATAACTATTTTGGCCTTGTCATTTATCAGCTGATACACCGGTAGATTCATTTTACCGCCCTAGTACTGTAAAGGCATCTTTCTCATCCCACAGTTACTTCCAATGTAAAATACGCATAATATCCTTTAATTTGGTTAAAAAAAACACATTTACCGGTAGTTTTATTGCCATTTTGATTACTTTTCACGCAAGAATAATAATCAAAACAGAAACACAAAATTTCGAATTTAGGTTATCCAAACCAATCTCCCGACTTTGCATTTCGTTTTGCCATTCATGAGAAAGAAATTTTGATTTGGAGAAGGTTGAAAATATAGGAGAGAATACTCCATCTGTACTCTTTCATATCTATCTATATGTCTTGTCCCATAAATACTGTAACTTTTATTATGTAATAAAGAAAATTGAAAAATCTCCACGACTGAAGAATTGTTACTTTCAATAGGTGTTGAAATACTTTGCAAAGCTGCTTACATTTATGACGACAGTTTGATATTGAGTATAAGAAATCAAAAAGGTAAAAAGAAAATTTCATATTTTATCACAAAGATTACCTAAGTATACATATTTCGTTCTATAAGATTACAAGCGAGTGCATATAACTACAGACCACGTCTATAATCAAGCTATTCAGGAAACATTATATTGATGACATTTATGGTGGGATTCTATGCATATCTCTAGCGTCTGTAAGATTATCTGTAAGACTGTAAGCATATATTGTGGATGCTTACAGATTTACAGATAACCTTATAGCCGCTACAGATATGAACAGTTAATTTATACCATATTATAAAATACTAATAAGTATGTACTAATAAATAAAAGTCTGTTTTTTTTATTAATACCGAGTAGATTATATGAAGTAGACTCAAAAAACAAAAACAAAACTACAAGTATAATAAAACACATACATCTTTGACACAATAAGATTTTTTTTTATAAATGTAAGCTTTATTATAATTTAGTGTCTTAAAATCAAATTCTTTGATTCAAATTTTTATAGCTCTACCTTTTATTTGTTAGTACCTGTACGGTAATTTGTAAGTCTGTAAGCATCTATAAATGCATGCTTCCGGTTTACAGATAAATCTTACAGAACGCTACAGATATGCATAAGAATCGTTACTATTAAATTTTTGAAACTTTTATGTAATGGCGTGAACTCATCAAAATATCACACAGCACGCTGTAAATATTAATTGCTTTCATCTTAAACTATTTTTCACTACTTTATTACTTACAAATTTTAATATTTTTCTATATTTCGTCATCTTGGAGGTGAAAAGAGCTAAGCCACTTTTCGGGATAAACTGAGTTAACTACACCACATGAATTAGAAAACTATGAAAAATACAGTGGTGAAGAAATCTAAGTGATTCTTAAACTGTAACCTTAAATTCGGGCAAACTGTGAAAGAAGCTAAATGAAAAATAATGTATTTTACGTCAGTGGTGAAACATGTGTAAGCGGCAATAGATTTCTTCACCAATTCCATCACAACTACTAGTATACAATTTTCTTTTAGTGGTGAACAGAGCTAAACGCAAAGCAATTTGGTTATGATGACATCTAACGACCATCTCTCGTGATGCGCCTGCGCTATATTTATAAATTATACAGCACTCTGTCAGTTGTCAGTTGCGAATTTAATGCATTAAGTATGTGAGTTTGCTTGTCAATAATTGTGTGAGTTTGTTTACCAATAATTATTATTGTGCCTAAAGTTTAGTTGCTTTTATGATAAAGAATTGTATAGTTCTGAAATAGTGAAAATTAGTGTTCAAGTTTTACCATGGCACACAATTCACGTGGCAAATTGCTGGTTGCACTATGTTTAAACGGTGTTACTAATAACGAAAATGGAAATAAACAAGACGTTGAAGAGATGGGAGCGGTATCACTCCTAGACAGCAAAGACGTTAAACAGAGCAACGAGGAGGAATCTTTAGTACCTCAAAAAAATCACTGGTAAGTTTATGTATGATAATTGTATTTCAATTGTAAAACTAACTCAATGTTTTAACGGATGATTTAACCGCACCTTTTTCTGTGAATCAAACAACAGCCTAACTCTCTGTGGTCTGCTTGTTGAACTACATTGTTATAAATTATTTTATCAGATGATACAACTGAAGAAGATCCCTTTGCTGATTCGGACTCAGAAGATCCAGACTACATTGAGACACATGTACTTCCGATTCTTCGGAAAGCGAAGATTCAGAACCTCAAAGAAAAAAGAAAAGCACCAATGCACAATTCACTGAACAAGAAATTATACCAGTAGATGAAAGGATACCGAATGATGAAGAATTTGCACCTAATCAACAGAAACAGCTAACAAGAAAACGAAAACGGGTACCAGAGACTTGGAAAAGAAATAAACAACGACAGCTTAGGCTTGCAGGCAAAGAACACTTATCTCAAAGGGAATATATTGTTCGAGGGAAAACTGTCAAAGTAGTGTCGTGTAAATGTCATTATAACTGCAATAAGAAGTTTAGCATTCAGGAAAGGGAACAAATATTTCAACATTATTTATCTCTTAGCGATGAAGATCTAGATGGAGCTTTATTAGCAAATGTGTCTCAAGGAAAGTACCAAAAAGACGGTATGCAGTGGGTGATCAAGGAAATACTTCTTCAAGAAGGCAACATACATTAGTATACATCTTGACATCTACAAGTGGGACGCACCAAGTTTGCAAACACTTTTTTCTAGAACTTTAGATATTTCGGGTAAGAAAATCGAAACAGTGATGAAGAAGACTTGGTTACTGGAATTGTAGAAGAAGATAAGAGAGGTTTAATCCTTCTCCCAATAAAATTTCAGAAGATCGTAAAGACATTGTACGAAGTCATATAAATTCAATTCCAGTAGTTCAATCACATTATTGTAGGACTACTTCGAAGAGGATGTACCTCCCAACTGGCTTATCTGAAAATCGCTTGTATAAGATTACCTGATATATTGCGAAGAGCGCCAGGTGACCCTGTTACTTCTTCTTTTTCAAGCACATTTTTACTAATGAATATAATTATGGTTTTCACCGACCTAAAAAAGATCAATGCGATTATTGCGCTCAGTTTACAAATAAATCAGAAGATGAAAAATTAAAGTGTCAATCAGACTTCGATTTGCACATGTTAAGAAAACAAGAAGCACGAGAACACAAAAAGAAGATAAAGAACGGGCTCGTAATGATTCAAGTTTTAGGTCATACACCATGGCTTTGGAAAAAATCTTACTCACACCTCAACTTGGAATTGGACAAGTGTACTTCATGAAAAAATTGAAATCCTACAATTTTACAGTATATACTCTTGCTGATAAAAGTGTCATTAATTATATGTGGCATGAAACTGATGGGACTAAAGGAGCATCAGAAGTAGCCACTTGCTTGTGGCAGTTTACTTTCCGGCTTACCTCTAGAAGTGTCTGAAGTGACATTTTATTCAGACACTGCTTCTGGGCAAAACAGAAATACGATTTTGTCTGCTATGTTTTAAAGAGCTTTGTCTCTATCAGATCACTTAAAATTATCAATCAAAAGTTTATGGAGTCTGGACATTCCGAAATGGAATGTGACAGTGTCCATTCAACTATTGAGAATAGAGGGAGAAAAATAAATATATTTGTTCCCGACCAGTGGTACACAGTGGCACGGACTGCAAAATTGAGCAATCCACCTTATATAGTAACAGAAATGGATCACACTCAGTTTCAAGATTTTAAAACATATAGCCAAAATTAATAAAAAATAGAAATAAAGATGTAGATGGCAATGTTATGAGGTGGTTAGATGTTAAATGGTTGCAGTTCAGAAAAGAGTCACATTGCTCATTTACTATAAAATAAGTTGAGCGACAATGAATTCAAACAATTGTGCATCAGAAGGCCTGCCCGTAAGGCAAATAGTACGGTGGATAGTGTTGATCAACTCTATCAATCCCGTCTTCCAATTGATGAAAAAAATTAAAAAGATTTACTGTATTTATGTAGAACACTTAAAATACAACCGCTTATCATCAATTTTACGAAAACTTACACTCTACTGAGAGTATTAACTCTGATGATTCTGAGTAGACTTAGATAGATTTATTATAGTAAAGACAGTTTTAGGTAGTAAGATTATGTTTTGTAATAATATAATAACAATGTATTATTATCAATCGCTTAGCTCTTTTCATCTTTAAAATGACATATGTATGTGGTTGTACGTATTAAGGTGGTGAAATGAGCTAAGTGGTAATTAGGTAATTATCGCTTAATGATACAACATTTTTTCAACTTTTTGTATTCAATCTCAAAATAAAGGGCCTTATTACGTCTGTACCAACTTTCATTATATTTAGTAAATAAACAACGTAGATTCAATTAAAACATTTGCTTTAACATAAAATTAAAAACTTTATTGCTCTTTTTCTCAAAATAGTAAGTGTGTGGCTTAGCTCCTTTCTCCTCCAAGACGACGATTTTAAGAAATACCTACTTATTGATAAATTTTATAAATCAGAACTTTCGCTGTATGATTCTATGTTTCGCTGATCAATTGATATAACGTCAAGGTCCTCTGTTTAAAGAAAGAAAATTCGTGATAATTGAAATGATACTAAACCCTCTTTATATACGAATTAAAAATTACTGCTTTGTTGATAAAAAAAGTTAGAAGTCAAAAGGAATAATATACGGTAAAAAGTAAGCCTTACTGGCTGCAAACTACCGCTAATGATTAGGGAATTAGAGAAGTATACAGCTGTAGGTGTACCATTGCCGTCAATCATAATGTTAAATTTATATTTTCTTATTTCAGCCGATAAAAAATTAGGTAGTTATATCAGAAGTCTTATGCAGGTGGCCTCGGGTACTGGGAAATTCCAATGTTTTCTTTTTAAGGATTAAAAAACGTTTGGGATTATATCGAAAGGTGAAATACTAGGAATAAAACAAACTTTTCACTGACGGAAAATACAAATAGTTGATTGGAATAAAATACCCGATAAGCCGGAAACGTTACTGTGACGGGGGATGTTGCCGGACATTATGAGTGACGGGCATGGTACATACATACCACCATTTAGTACTAAAAATTTTGGTAACCATCAAAATGGAGACTAAGAACCCAAACGTTTACATTTAAGATTTTTTAGGGAAAGCTGGACACTTTAGATTGAAGGAATACAGAATTTAAAAAATTGAAAAGGAACTAATAACTCATTTGTTTACAGACTCAAAAAATCACATACAATCTAAATATGCAAATCAAAATAGAATGTTCTATTTAAAATTTAAGATACTTTTATTTCCAGAAACCAGAAATGATAAAGTATGAAAATATGTATAAATCAAATAACTGCAAATTTTCAGTGGATGCTAACTCAAGTAAAAAGTTATTGACTGATACCCAATATATTCCTTGCGCTAAGTGGTAAATGTAAAACAGTATACATATCAAGAAAAAAAAGACAATTTGTTAATTAATGTAGTGTTACCAATATGCCCTTACCTCTCCCTTAAAGCACTATAAAAATGCATAATTCTAAAGTAAAATATCCAGCCTAAACCATCAAAACTACACAAAACTACATTATCATCAAACTACGTCAAAGCTTTGATTTATTTAAACTTAAATGAATTTGTACTAATTACAAGAACAAAAAATATGTGCGTAACAGTTATGAAAATGTAACAAGAAAAATACAAATACTAAAGGGTTTATTTCTTTCTTATATATAACAATATTTTATATTTTTACACAATAAATTTGCATATATGTTAATCTCAATTTCCTGAATTAATGCAAGCATAAAATAAACTAGGAAAATAATACAACTTTTCTGCAGCGCTTTGTAAATCAATCCAAGCCAATCCTTCCTTTAACATGTGTTCTAAAGCCTTGACAGATCGTTCCTCACCCCAATTAAGCTTTTCCTTCAACATACTAACTGAAACATAGCCTTGATTTTGATCAGCACACTGCAAAACCGTAGTGTGATCTAAACTTAACTCGCCAGGCACTGATTGCACCATATATTGTCCTTTACCAACAGATATCACAGTAAATCCATTTCCTAGTATTTTAAGTTTACGTGCAGCTGCAAGTAAATCATCCTTTGATATTTCTTGGTGATGTTTACTTTGTCCGCGCGCTTTTATTAATCTACTACGTAACTCATCTAGGCAGATCAAGCCACCATTTTTATGATTTGTGGATAAACATACTTCAACAATTTGGACAGCTAATTCATAGTAAAAATCTCCTATTCCCAAAACGGACCAAAATCCTTTACCGCTCGCCAGAGGATCTACCCCTATCAAGGCACACATTTCCTGAAATTGTCGTCTAAATTCCGGATTCTTTTTAATTTCGTTTTTGTGCTTAGCAGCAAACTCCTCCAAGTTGGCTCGAAATACCTCCAACTGCTTAGTCATTTGTTCAAATTGATTTTCCTGAATTTCATTACCTTTATCTTTGTATTTTTCTTGTTCTAACTTTTGCTTTTGTATTGCACCCACACCTGCCCTTCTCCTCATATTAATAATAAATATTTTTCTATTACCTTTTACAGTCACAATATAATAACATCGATGACAATTTTTAGGTTAAAAAATTGACGTGACCTCAAAACAGTCAACGATTTCTGCAGAAATGCTGCAGAACACTGTGATATTGCATTTGCGCGCTATCTAGTTATTATAAAATCAGGTAAGATAAATCAGATATTTTAAGATAAAGTACAAAACAAAAGCGCAAAGGAAAGCATTAATTTTAATTTTCTGAGGTTTATGCTGAGCAGCTCACAACCGCTTGTGGGCCTCAAACCAAATGAAATGCTCTTTAAAGCTAGAATTCCTTGTACAAATTAGAAGCCCTGAAGCTGTTGCAAGCTGCTGCCGACATAAAGCGTGAAGTATAAGCTTGTATGATACACTAGTATTATATTTGATGATACATAAACCATTTCCTTTGCATAGCTTGTAGCTTGTAAAAGGAACAAAACAGAAGCATAGGCATAGTAGGGAATAGTTCGTTCGGTGTAACACAGATGACGCTAGTCTCGTTTTTGTGGTTTTCAGTATACGACTGGAAGCACTGAAAGTAGGAACTTAGATCATAGAATAACCTATGAAAACTGACTTAGAATAAGAGGTTAAATAGAGGAATAACATAAAAAGATACACATATATTTTATTATAATTATATTTATAATTATAATTAATATAATAAAATATAATTATTTATTATAATTCAGATTATAGGCGCTTTGTTGTAGCTTAAGATTTTGAAACATGTTTTGCCAGCGGTTTCGTGTTATATGCATGTCATCAATTTTATATTCGCTAAGATGTATACTTTTAAAATATTTTTGTGCAATGTTACTTGCAATAAAAGAATAGAGACGTCTCCCGTTAAAATGTAGTTTGAAGCGGCCTTGTGCACCGGTTAAAAAATGCTTGAACCAGTTTCAATTTTGAACTACTTGAAGCGAATTTGTCACCAAAATGGCATGCTCTTGAAATACTGCACAGCGCTTTTGTATCGCTGTGTCAGGAAAAAACGCCTTATTTCTTATTACACCTTAAAATCATTATTCATTCGCTGTCTTCAAAATAATGTTAAACTGAAATTCCATATTATTTCTTACGAAAGTTTGTTTCGATTCTGTGATCCGCGCTCGCCACAAACCCTTCAAATAAGTAACAACTCTTTTATATATTCTAGGACAGCGTTTCTGTCTTTTTCTTGATTAGGGACCTGTAGTTCCTGTATATATTTTTTCACAGCCCTGTATATAAGGCATAAAATAAAAAGAAAACTGAAATGTGGCCCAAATGTTAGTCATTTTAATGATATTTAGAAACCTTTGATCGAAACGGCAGGCATTTAAGTAAATTATCAGAGAGGCCAGTCACGTGGAAAATAAACGTTATGTAACTCATAAAGAATAAATATATTCAATGAATGATTGTAGTTAAGTTTTACAGTTTTATTGAATTCAAACTAGTTGCAAATCACATAATAAAAAAGGATCGTATACGTATTAAAGGAAATAAATAAAATAAAAACATTAGGGACTCAAACAAATTATGTGGTTAATGTGAAGGATGTTGTTGTTTATCATTAGAAAAAAAACCTTAAAACAGGAGGAAAGGAAGTTAGTTTTATTTTCATATCTGGCTCTACATCCAGTCTATTCCTATATTTATTTCTGAGGAAAACTAGCGTAGAAAATTTTGTTTCAAACGGATAGGTTGTTACGAATGGCATTATTATTATTGGTTCACTCATATGGTGTCCTACCTACGCCACTTATATCAATAATATCGAGCGAGTTCAGCGACGCTTCTTAAAATATTTAGTGTATATAACCGACGGCACATATCCCGCTAGAGGATGTAACTATGATGATATGCTCACTAGATTTAATTTTGCATCTCTTAGATCTCGACGAAACATTTCTAATATTAAATTTCTATATAATTTGTTAAACAACAAAATTGATTGTATTTTTCTTTTAAGCAAAATTAATTTCAATGTACCTCGGTTATCTTCAAGACACTTGCATTTATTTCATTTACCTACTAGCAGAACTAATATTATGTTGCGCTCGCCAATATATTTAATGTGTAGTTCCTTCAATGCTATTTGTAATACGTGTGATATTAATTGTAATTCTTTATCTGATATTGTGAACGCTGTGTTGTAATCATTTCTTTCTCTTTATTTACTTCTGAACTAGGTATACTATGATATAATATATTGTATTCGCAATTGTTAATTTCAATATTTCCTGTACTTGGGTGTAAACCTGTTGGAAATAATTATTATTATTATTATTATTATTATTATTATTATTATTATTATTATTATTATTATTAAAGCTCAGAGCGCTTTGTCGGATAAATTTAGAAACTCTTTTCTGCAATTCAACTAAAAATTGATTAGAGAGGCATTTCCAAATTTCTCATTTTAAGAAATTATTACAAGATATTTCAATGAAATTATCAACTTCTCGCTCATTTAAGTCAAACATTCCTTTATTTCGTGTTTAGTGTGAATAGATTTCTCATCTACAAAATTTTTGTATGATTTGACGAAAAGTGTTCAGTCACTTTTTTTTTTAAATAATTCTGCAAGTGATCTTGAATTAACACAGAAAGTGTTTTTAATTGTAAATTCTTCGGAGTGACTTTCTGAAAATTTAGAAAAAACTAGAAATGATTTAAAATTTTCTGTAAGATGTCGTTGTTTCCACATAGTCATCTTTTTAATTATTGCCTTTATTTTCTCTTGGACTTTCAAAATATTTATATTTGTACCTTGCAAGTTTAAATTAAGTTTATTGAGGATACTATATATATCACATAAGTAAGCCACCACAATAAAATTTATGAAATCTATCTTTAAATTCAAATATGGCATGTTTTAGCGATGGAGGCTGTTGATCTATAGAAACAATAAAATAAAATTGCGAGAATTACTTCTATTAAAAACTTATTAATTTCGAATCCTTTGAATCCGTATTCGAAGTATTGAAGTTGCAATTGTAATCAATAATAAATAATTGGAGAGTTGGAAAAATTTAATTATATTTCAAATTTTTATTCTCTGATGAAGATGCCGAATAAAGACTTCCGAAATATTAATATATAATACTAATATCTTATAATTTAATATTTTTTAGTAGAAGTAAGTCTTAGATTTTGTTTTAATGAGAGAATCTAGTGTAACGGGTCCAAAAAAATCTATTTTTTTGCTTAAACAGTAGCTTGGCATCCGAAAAGCATACAGTGAAAATGCCAGAGCTGCAGCTCAGCTCTTTATGTCCGAAACAGCGTGCCTGCGTTCCGTTGTGCTAGGACTTTTCACCGATACAGATTTTGGAATTTTTGCTGCAGTTTTTCTGAGTGCATAAAGTACATGCAGTGCGTGCAAAAATTTGAAGTTATCCGAGAGGAAGTCATGATAATAGAAAAGCACTACCGTCGAAACGCAACAATTTTCACTATGTAAATCTTCGAATGCGTTTTGCTCGGTTTTACATTTTTCAAAATTGCTCTATCCATAACTCACGAAGTATTTGACCGATCGACTTGAACTCGGGCAACTCGGATTTTTTTTTTTCAAATGGTCGCCATTATGTGAAATAGTGATATTTGTCCAAGTTTTTTGGTTCACCGACTTACTTACGGATATAAACTTTGAAACACATTTTGTTTTTTTTTTTTTTTTATTTCCGACGCCTGTGTGAGGAGCCAGAAATCGGGCAAATCGACGTATCGAATTTGAACATGTCGGATATTCGCCCTTATAAATGAAAATATTATTGAGGTACCAAACTAAAAGCAAGTAATTTTATACTTCAAAAGTACCTTAATAAACCACAAAAGATTTGGAAGAATTCGTTATTTTTTTCATCAAAAAAAAATCAAAAAATCCAAATCCAAAAATGTACCGGGTCGGCGACCATAGTTTGGGAAACGCTGTTCTAGGATATTATTATTTCCTATTAAAAATGTTACTGGAGCAATCTGAGAATATTTGGGAATAGTATATAAGCATAGAATACTGAATATTTTATGCACATGCAGGAACGTATAAGAAATGCTTTTCTTCAATTATAAACGAGAACAATGTGATGAAAAAAAAATGCAAAGCAGTCCATACAGTGACAGTTGGGTATGCGGATAGAGCGAAATGGGGCATGTTGAGCATTTTTTTAATTAAAATTATTTGATTAAGAAATCTGAAAGCGTAAATAATATATTAATTTAATATAAAGTATGTTTTTTTTTAATATTGCTTTACAAATAATCTTAAATACTTCACAAAAAAAATAACAAATGAATAGATGTAGGTAAATGGTTTCGCACCGATATTTCCTAGTTTTTATTCTTGAATCATGGCCGTCTAACCATATGACAATAAGAGATAACAATTCTTACATATCGGTTAATACCAAAATATATTTGCATATACATTATGTAAGCAACAAATTAGTAATAGAATATGCGGCTTAGATCAAGTCAATATCTTCATTGCGTCAAAAGTGACAGCAAGTGGCTACACTAGTTTAATATTAAGCTAGCCTAGCCATTATTTTTAGGACAGCACAAAATGTCTAGCAGACATTCATTAGATATCCTTTATTCTCCCTCGTTTTTTTGTATAAATTTTACAAAGTTTTGAATCAATTTAGTTCAGCTGGCTAAAATAATACCCACAAAAAATTTAATGTTGATAAATTTAGAAGACATTTTCAAATAATAAATACATTAAGTTCTTACCGGGAATACTTATCTACTTAAATATAAATACTAACGTATTTCCTTCCTTCCTGTAAGTGCCTGGACATATTCGAAAATCAAAAGGAAACAAAAAAGCTAATGAGTAAGGGAGAAAGAGGTCATCTGGGCTATAGACCCAGAACCTGTTCTAGGAATGTCTAAAAACACAGCACGGCAGCGGGTCGAGAATTGGGTCAAAGAGAAACATAAAGAACAGTGGAGTAATACAACTAGACAAATTCATGGTAAGGCCTTGATTAAGAAACTATCAAAAAGAGGATTGAAGAACAACTGCAGTTCAGTAGGAATTACCTTCGCCCGGTAACAGGTCTCCTAGCAGGACACTCCACACTGAAAGCTCTTACAAAAGATTGGGATTAACACTGAGGATACTAACTACAATCTGTGTAATGGGATGATAGAGAACGCTTGCCACATTTTGCTGAATGCGAGACTCTGGACATTATTAGTATTAATTACACTGCGTGACACGATTTTCGTACCTGAAAAACTGATTACTATTATGGTTTTCAATTAGTTACATTATGTAAGCAGTGGATGTTTTTTGTTTCTATCACGTCTTGTTTTTGAAGTATACACTGATGGCATTAGATAGGCTATGTCGATTCTGGCACAAAATATTGGGATTTTCAATGGGAGTAGAGTGTACATTTTATGCCCTCATAGGTACAATATGCATATTTACATGTCACTTCGTGCTCGTAGCGACAGATTGAAATATACTACCTGATACACATACCGGGTGTCCAGCCTAAGATGCAACGGTCCATAGGCAATTTATTATTGCTTTTTTTGGAAAAATGTTTCAAATAAATGTTGGCTCGAATCATATTCCACACATTTTAAAATTGGTTCCAGTAATGGCGGGACTTCCGGTTGTACCGGAAGTAGATACTTTATTATTTTAAATGGAACACTCTGTATATTACTGTATTTTTGGATTCCTTGTTAAATTTAAATAACAATACGTTATGCATACATTGGGGCTAAGTTGTACCGTTTCCGAATTACATGACGTTTTTTCGAAAAAAAAATAATATTTGCAATGTCTGATGTTTGCAAATATCTCCGGAAATACGAAAGTAAGAAAGATGCGGTTTTCAGTTTTCGCTTAATTATGAAACAGCACACGTCTTTCATTTTAAAATTGTTGCGTTTACATTACAGAATTATTAAATAGGGCTCTATAATTTTCGAACTCTAAAATCATGGATAACTTGATTTTTTTAAATTGAATGGTATAGCAATTGTTACATAAATAGATGTAAAATTTGATTTTCTTTCGATTTTATACGAGTGTCATTGTGTCTATCTCCAAAGGTTTTGGAGATACTCGCGATTTTTCAGTTTTTTATGATAGATACGTATTGCGAAGCGCCGGCCACCTTCCCCTCGCATTTCACCAGGCTTGGGACTAAATAACAAAACAAAATAAGTTTTGTCGTTAATTTTAACTTTTTGTCGTTAATTTAATCAAATTAATGATAATTAAATAAAGCAATGTGTATATTTTTTAAGTTTTTTACCAATAATTATTAGTTACCGTACCCAATTTAACCAATGTAAAAAGTATGAATATTTTTGTTGTGATATCAGGAACATATTATGCGTTTGAGGAAATTTTAAGAAAATAATATCTTTGTTTCTTCTCACTATATATGGATGTATCTTTAATTCGATGCAAAAGTATGGGTGTTCATTATTTAAAATAAATAAATATTACCTCCATGATATAAGTACAGCCAAAAAAATCATAGCATCCACTTGAATGAACAAGTAAAGTAATATGATATTTTATCTCAATTGCAGATAATATAATCTCATTGTAAATTTGAATTATTTTGGCGTTTGCTACCAACCTCCTTCATTATAGTGATTCTGTTTAGTGGTTAAGTATATTTAATAGAAACAATGTGCTTGTTGAAAGTTTTCGTGGCTGTGTTAATGTTTGAATGCGGTACTGCTCAGTTTTTACCTAATGTGACTCATTACCGTTCCGTTCTTCGTGAGACGCGCGAAATAAGCCCCCAGTGTTCCACACAACTGGATGCTTATTTGTCAGGGTTATTAAATAACGCGAGTTGGGCTTGGAATAGTAAGTTTGCTTCTGACCAAAATTATTATGATTGAAGTTAAAAAGGCATTATTAGTACCAAAAGAACTATTACACAAACTGCAAGAAAATTGCATGTGGATAATGTTTTATTTGATTTAAACAAAAAAAAATAATGAGACGTTATCAACGGAATCTTTTCTTCAATGATCTGAAATTATAATTTCTCCACTGCACGAAACTATTTATGAAGCTACAACATTTGTTAAACTAAATTGTTAAATATATTAAGCTTTAATTTTTAAAGTTAAAAATTAATGAAGATACTTGTGTATACTTAACAGCTTTAACAGTAAGTTAAAAAACAAGATTCTTAAGGGAGCGTTAACAGTTCTGTGGTGGAAATTCAAAAAACTCATATTTTTTTGTATGATACATTTTGGAGAAACTTGACTAAACAAATAAAATATTCATAAAGTGTACAGAATGACTGAAAGGAGATGTAGAAAGTGGTAATAATAATGTTAGAACAAATATTCTGTCCACTATTCAACTATATAGTCTATTATCTTGATTAGCCGTTTGATATTAATCGACTTTGTAATTTCGTTTAAGAAAATCTTATAAACATGAAGACATAAACGAATGTATTACAAAATAGTGGAAAAACTTTTATCCTGATTTTCTTGCTATTAACATTTTTTACGTCTCTTTCCAATTGATCTTTCTCTACTCTTCTTCTTGAGTAGGTACTTTGTTTGCTATTTTCCATTTACAAGTTTCCAGGAAATGTATTACACAACAGAATATGAATCGTTTGAAGGTCTGCCGCAGTCACCTCCACTTACTGAAACGTACCCGTAAGACATTTTATAAAGCACCGATTCAAATTTAAAAGCGAAGAATGAATGCCTAAACAATTTTTATGAAACATGTTTATTCTGTTTTGTTTTTTCTTGTAATTAGCGTTTTAAATATCTAGGTAAATAATAAAAAAAAATTGATGACAGTATTTGGTGATATCCATAAGTCTATACCGGATATACCTTATGCTTCTTATATATCCCAGCTCCTAACTTTTTTTATTTTATTTAGATTCCAAATATAGCATTTACTATTAATTTGCAATTATTTAAATTAGGTATACCAAGAGCGCACTGTCGACCTGTCGATTGCCGTAATATGATAAAAGAAAGATGAAAAATATGCTTTCTATAAGTTAACAAAGTCGAGAAATACGCATGCTATTCTGCTAGACAATTGTGCACTTCGATTTATCATCTCCAATAAGTATGCTACCGCTGTCTAACGGTAAACACTCATCGCTATTCTCTACCTTTGTCTAACTACAAAGTGCTATCTCCACATCGATCTTTTCAATTTAAATCAATTCAACATAGTCTTCATTCCGTCAACTGCGAGGTAAGGGGAATGATTCGCTAGGCATACGTAATTCACTTTAAGCTTAGTCGGCGCGGCGTTCGGTTCATTTCGTCCATTTCTTAACAAACCGTTGTTGGTTATTAGGATACGATTAAAAAAATGGAATATTATACGCCCGAGGAACTTTTTTTCATTGTGAAACAATTTTGCAGTGGCAATTCAGCAGAAGTTACACACGATTTATTTGCTGTAAATTAACCCGAAAGATCAATTCTTAGTGCGTCTATTATTCGTAATACAGTCCGACGTTTTGAAACAGCGTTTACATTAATAAAGAATAATTAACAAAAATAAAAATGTCCTCGCAAAAAATATCAGTAATAACGAAATTCAAGTTTGTGCAGTAGTGAAATTAAATCCTAGTATGAAATCTAGACAAATTGCTGGCGAATGTAATATTAGTGCAACGATTGTTTTTAAACCTTTTACTTACGAATAAATATTGGTCATATAAAATTAGACAAAATGCCACGTACTAAACTCGGTGGATAACCATTGTTAACGAAAGTAGTATATAATTTTTTTTATTACCGCCGCCTGGAATTTTAAGAATTAATGATTAATAAATATCTCGAACCTGAATATTTCTTCATAATAAACACTATTTACCGACGAATGGATACTTCATTTACCATTGTTAGATTTTTTTAGTTATTTTATTTGATTATTAACTTTAATAATGCTTTTCATCCTTTTTTTTCTTTTCATATTATTTATGATCTGTGTCACTGAAATTTATAGTTTACATTATCTGATGCTTCGATATGAAAATAAGTATGAATAGAAAAGAAGCAAGAAGAGATTTTTGCTTATTGAATAAGTATTGCCTTATTATTTCCCTTTTCACTGATATAAATGTAATGTTGGATTTAATATTACTTTTACAAACTTCATAAATAAAGCGAGAAAAAGAATATCAGGGTAATGCGGATGAACTATGACAATTCGCCGAACGTTAATAATTTTGTGCTGCGGCCTCATGCGTAGCTACGCCTACAGTTGAAGTCCTTCTCATTTCCAGTCGCCCAGAATGCATTCGACAGCTCGTAATGGGTGCAATATGAATTGATGTTTGGGCTGTTTCCATCGTCTGTTGGATTGTTTAAATCCGATCTTTCAGCAGTGTTTCTACTGCCAGGGTAGCCCTGATAAATCTCTTTATCTTAATTTTCATTTCTATAAAAATGAAAATTCTGTCTGTTAACAAAACCATTTTTGTGAAATGAACATTAATCCCAAGTAAAAGATAATTAAAAAAATCTCCATCTTTCCGCATTTGTCCAAATCCCATATGCAAAAGTCAAGTCGATGAAAAATCTCTCCCTAATTTGTTGATGCATTTGTATATGGTACGAGCAGAATTTATATTCTTTAATAATTCTAGTAATACTTTGCTTACATATTCCTGTTTCCCGGTTAATTTTGTACTGGCGTAGAAATTTTCTATAATAGAACCGACTACAAGAAACTCATTGCCTGCATTTCCTACAATAGACTTCCGTCGATTAACTTTCTCATATTTTACGCTCTCAATTTGCCAAAAAGTTTGAAGGACGCTTTCAAACGCAGTTTTTCTTTGAAGTGATCTATCCGAATATTTTTGTGCGCACACCTTTGGTACAAGGAAACAGTTTTCTTCGCATCCACCAATTGTCAAAATCATGTTGATTTTGAATAGAATAGATTTAATTTTTTTGGAGCGATTTTAACCATAAATTTCTTCATTAAATGTAGTCCTTGGAAAAAATAAAATGCTAACCACGTGAAAATTATTAATGTTAAATATAGAGAACCCTAATGCATTTTGAAAGAAAATTAAATTATACGTTCAATACGTTGGATAGTATCATTAGATATAGGGTATTCAATTTAAGATAAGGAACTTAATTCACTAAAGTCATCAAACTTAAACAAGTGTTTATTAATACCCAGTATAATTAAGTGACTAAAATTTCGTTTTATTCCATTGCGCAGCCTAAATGCTGAATACAATTAGGTGTGCTTAACGTTGGATTGCACAATAAAAATCAAAGTTAAATTTTATACTACAATTTCATGAATTTTAAAATATCTCAAGAACCGGCGGTATATGGCAGTATATGGACTGTTACATAAATTTGCCTTAATTTGGTGTTTAGATTTCAAATATGTCATTAGATTCAGGATGCTCCAATACAATAAAGGACAAAAGACTACAAACACGTATTACATAAAGTGAAATACTCATCTAAAGGGTATAAACACTCTTGGAGAAGCAGTGTTTTGATTCTATATTTAAAAGACGACTTACTATTGATGGATTTACATCTTGAGGTAGAGCGTTGAAAATTATTAAACCCAAAATTCGTGGTCACTTTTTAACTAATTCAGAATTAAACTGTATAGTATATGAAAACCAGATTTCAATCTAATATTATGATAGTGATCGCCATTATTACATAAAATTAATGCTAAAATTAACAGTTCCTAATAAATAATATCCATAGGACATCTACTATGAATATTCGCATAATAAAATGATAATAAAACATATATTTTAATATTATAGTTCTTAAATTACGTAGGTAGTTGGTAACACAATGAGTTAAGTCTAGCCATTGATTACGGTAAGTGTTCCATGATAATCGTCAAGTTATTCCCAAAAACTTTAATTCTTGAACGCGTTCTATTTAAATATTCTGTGAAAAAAAACTGCCTATTAAACACCAGTTATTAAGTATATTACGAAAAATCATGTATTTAGTTTTTTCTGCACTCATTGAGAAAACCACTTGCGTATTTCTTTTAATAGTAAACTGATATTATTCTCACTTACATTGGCATCCGGATCAGACACGACAGATCTGGTAACATCAGCATACATTACTAAATTAGAATCTCTCAGATAGAAAGTTATATCATTAATAAATATCAGAAACAAAACAGGTCCCAAACACTACCTTGAGTAACACCCTAATTAGCCAATATGCTCGTTGAATCATTCATTCTTCTGTCACTTTTATTTGTACAATATCTATACATTGTTTGCTGGCCAGGTTTTCAGCTATTCTTTGGATTTTGAAATTATAAAAATTGAGATATAATAATTAATTCTCTCTTTCTCTCGAGAACTGCGAGAACTTTCAGAATCGAATACTTTCGATTTCTTTTCGAGAGCTCCCTTCACTAATGCTTTCTAGTTATAGGCTGTCCATGGATAAAACGGTTTGACTTATTAAGGCAAGTTCAATTTTTCCTAACAGGGCCCATTACCTCAATTGCATAATTTCTCGGTACCTGCGGCAGCCGGTAATGGATAATCCCCGGTAAACATCCAACAATGCACTACAGTAATCTCTGTACCTTGTTATGAATAACTTTATCTCATACTTGTTTTACTACATGCAGGTGCCAGGTGTTGCCGTAGTTTATATGAGATTTATCTGTAAACATATCTACAACGTGCCTCAATGACATTTCAAAATTTGTTATTGTAATAGAATAATTTTATTGTAGCACTGTTACTAACACTTTTGATAATATTCACATGTTAAAAAAACGAGGGTCCATTATTGTGGGTAAGAACAGAACTCACATTACATTTTATTATTTTTACTTGTTAAAGCTACTACCTCGATAAAATTAAATTAAATTGAAATATTAATAAACGCAGAACGTAAATAAATGCTACGCTTTTTCCAGGCAATATATAAAGTTGATATTTTAGTTACATACATATATCAAAATTTATTATTTTATTTCAGATATTTCGCATACAAAACATTCAATTATTTTCCAGTTTCGCTACTTAATCCGGATAAATAAATCATAAATTAGTTAATATTGTTCACTATAATAACGACCTAAGTTTGCATTTACCGATATAAAAATGTACAAAGATTTTCCTTCGAAAATGAAAAGATTCTGTATATTAAACAAGCCAAGTATCGTATAGGAGTACACTTCGATCAGAGACTGATGGAAGTGACATAATAAAAAAAACCAATAATAAAAAAAATACTCCCTCTCAGTCCTACAAGGACTCTTTAGTATAGGTATTCACAACAAGTTGTTATAAATATTTGTGTAAATAGTGGTAGAAAAAAAGTGACTCAAGCAACAAAATTCAAATTTCTCTACCTAATTACTAAATTCATTCATTTTCGAACGAATATTTGCTATCGTAACATTTAAAGCGCCGACCATTGCAAAATGGAAAACGTCTATTGAAACTTAAAATTATCGACAATTTTGTATTACATTTATGGATATTGTAGTATATTTATGTTCAATCTCGTGTTCAATTTAGATGCAGTAAATTTGAATTTTGTTGCTTGAGGAAGTAAATCAAACATTTAAGATAAACATTATTAACATTTTTAATATATTTCTATATCATCACATTTTTATTTTTTATTTATACAACAAACAATATTTATTAAACTGCAGAAAAATAAATACACAATTGTTGCAATGGACAGAAATGTTTAGTTTTACTAAAGCTCTTCAGTGCCCCTTGGCGATAATTACATGCCACGCATAGCCGTATGTATACTTAAATAGAGATCCTAAAATTGTCATTTATCATAATATTTATTGTTACCAAAGTTCTTTTACTTTTGGGAGATTATAAGAAATATTTAACCGGAATTCATTGCAAAGTAGTTACAAAAAATATCGATGTTTAAAAAACATTGATAATTGTAGTCGATAATTTCCAAGTATCGATATTGATGCTTGAAATTTATATCGATAATCAACATCGATAGTTTATCATCGATGTCCCGTCCCTCCGACGCAGGTTCACAAGGAATATACCGCTGCTATAATTCTTGATTGCCAAGCGACACTAAAAGAAAATAATTCCGCCAAGGCTTGCATTCAAAGGAAAATGGGCTCATGCACAAGGGACGTAAAGGAAAATGAAGAATTCACCACACCAGGATCGCCAAGTCTCTTCAGTGGACTCACAACGTAACTAAATACCAAATAACAAAGTCAGTAGAATGGCTAACATGCGTTAGGAATGGTGGAAGGAAAACAAATCAACGGAAAGAAATAAATGAACTAAGGTCTACCATAAAGACTGATGCTGTAGGTATCCGATATCCGAATTTGCTATCCAATTAATTGGAGCACAGTTTATTGTCGAGCACTTTACTTCCAGGTTCACAGATATTTGAAATGAGCATCTTCTAGATATTGAAACAGATCTCGCTACTTTGAATAAGCTTATAAAAGACACAAATTATTGACCAACTGAATGGTAAAATACGGAGAAACGCATGAAGGCTGTGTTACGAAATTTAAACTTTTACAATTATACATATTCGGTATTGCATCTTCAATTAATGAACATTTAATTGAGCATTTTCTTTTTGTGGGAGCCGTCTAACCTGAAGTCTTCGGAAACATTGTAGCCTCTTGGCTTTTCGTATTTGGTCTCCCATTTCTTTTACACATTAAACTATATCAGTAATTCTAATATCCTAATACCCTGCACTAAACTGTGCAGGTCTCTAGCTGGTGGATCAAAGGAATCCTCTGGGTTCATTTTTGGCTTGCCAAAAGTTGCCTCTCTTTTTGAACCTCACATTCATACAGAATGTAGTAAGCATTTTCTGTCATCATCCCATTACACAGCAGTGTTGGGCAAGATAGGAGAAGTGAATTAATTTCTACAGCGACTAGATACACTCGTGTTTATTCGCACCTTCAGTGGGGAGCAGTGTTAACTAGTGATTTACTGAGAGCCGACAACACACGAGTAGGTCTAATCGCTGTAGAAATTTATTCACTTCCCTTAACTTGCCCAACACTGTTACACAGTCTGCAGTTGGTGTCTACAGTGCTGATCCCAATTTTTCATAGGTGTTGTTTCAGTGCACAGTGGCCTGTAAGGAGATCTGTTACGGTGCGAAGATGATTCCTACTAAGCCGCAACTTTGATTTCTTTCCATGAGTCTGCCTGTTTGTTTCATCCCAGTGTTCCTTGTGTTTTACTTTTACCCATCTTCTTAGCTACTCTCCCCATGTTTTTTTTCAATGACCTCTTTTACCAACATAAGTGTTGTCTCTGCCCTGGTTTTAATTATCCGAAGCTGTCAATTCCAAGAGACGCCAAAATGTTTCGCTTCCTCTGGACAGTTTTATTTCTTCATCTCGGAGTTTTAGTGATCCACGACCATCAAATTTCCTCCTCGTGAAGGCTATTATGGTTCTTTTCGAGGGACTAATGTTAAGACCCTCCTCCCCAGTCCATTCTTGTATAACCTGTAGAGCGTCTTGCATTTTGTCTTGCACTACGTTGTTGAATTTACCCTGGGTTAGAATGGTTAGATCTGCATACCCCAAAGTTTTATGCCCTTCATTGTTCAGTCTTACAACCAGGTTCCACAGTAGGGGGGATAAAATGCCACCCTACGGATATCCTTTTGCAACAACATGCAGTATATCCTTGCAGCTTGTTTCAACAATTTCTTTATTATTCCTCGATCCTTTGGAGATCTCTCATAGTCTCACTGCCTCTTTTGTTGTTAGTATAGCATCCAGATTTTCCAGAGTATATATTGAGTTGTGAAGTACTTTAGATAAGTGAGTCTGGCACATTCCGAAGCTTGTTCAGTGCCTTCACAGTGCTCCCTCCAGGGTCTCTCTTTGAATCCCTCAAAGCTTTGTAATAATCAGTAAGGAACCTTCTATATTCATCCCAGACCGACGTTTCCTTAGCTCTATTGAACTTTTTCCTGACTTCCCTTTTCATGCTTTCAAGGTTGCTGTTCTGCCAGGGTACATTCCTGAAAACTCCTTTGTTCACCATGGGACAGTTCTCATTGAACACTGACGTAATGGCGTTTTGAATTTGCCCTGCCACTCAGATGTATTGTGTTGCTTATCTTTCGCTGAATCCCTCTCAGATTGTAATCTAGTTCCGCCGTATAAGATTTCTAGTCAGTTCTATAGAGATTACGTAAGTTTCAATTACTGGTTCATGATCCTCAATATTAAAATTGATATGCCCATGCTCTGAAACAGCTCCCCTCACCAGACACATGCCAATCGTAGACGTTACTTCCTAAATAGGTAGTTGCTAACGATTGTATCTATTACTTTTTCCTTTTTGAATTTATGAAAGTAGGATCGCTGCCTACATTTGTAGTAGAAATTCACCTCTAGGGTTGCTATTGCTGCTACCGAGCTCGTTGCATCACAACCGATGATGACTTGCGATCCACTACCTCTGCTGTTCATCACCAGGTCTTCCACTTCCCAAATTGTTGTTGTAAGAAAGACATGCCGATCCGATAATTAAATCCTTCGACTTATTCCTATCCCCGGACCTAATTCCAACTGCTACAAAGTCTCTAAAACAGAAGTTGGTTTAAGGCAGTATTTTAAGATTTCTCTTTATCAAAATGCGCGTTCTAGGAACCTCGGCGATTCCGAGATGGAAGACCTTCATCACTACAGCAAGTGTCCAAATCGCTTTGGCAGGTTGTATTACCCTTATCTTCGTCATCGAGATCTTTTAGGACCTTGAAGTTAATTCTTCCGAGCTTAAAGGTAGCCCGGTATTATCAATATCAATGTCAAAGCAATAGCGTATCGTATCAATAACGTATTTGGTACTCTGTAAGGAAACCGATATCAACTTCGGTAGTGCTCGGAAAATATCAACTAACTGTTTACTTTTGAGGTAAATCTTGTAAAAATTCCTGAGGTTCAGTCAAATGCCCTAAAGTAATCTTAAATATCTGTCATTTTTATTAACCTTTTTGTTTGACTTGGTATTTTTTTTATAATTTCAAAATTTTGTTATAAAATTTTATTATAATTTAATTTAATTATCATTACTAACTATTTTTTATATCAAATTAAATTGTTAAAAATGTTAGAAATAATAAAAAAGTAAGCATGTATATTTATCAATCTTTATCATTGCCTTAAATTTATGGTAATTTCATTTTTCTAATAAAACAGTTTGTTATATATGTGGTAGAAATTCAATAAATAGATAAATTAAACAATTTAAGTTATATAGTATATGTATTGGTACAACAATAAATAAATAACTTCAATAAATACTATTTATTGTCTTTCTACTTCTACTTAAAAGAAAATAAACTAGAATATCTGGACTATCTACTAGTCTGCTAATGTTACACACTCTATTGCATGGAATTAATTTTTATACACTTCTAAGTAAAATATTAATAAATATTCTTATATTAAATCTTGTGATAAAATAACAAATGTAAAATATATGTAACTTACGTTCATAATAAAAGGTTGTAAAATGTAGTTGTAATATTTTCAAATTAATCACTGTATGTTTTTACTCATTGATTTAACTAAAAGATGTAGCCGTCAATAATCTGAGGCCAAATAAAGGAAGATTTAAGGTAACTGTTGACCATTTACAAAGGTTGTAAAATTATTTCAAACACAAATCGAAAGTATCTAAAATCGTATTTTCGCAAGTACAACAACAAAGAGAGGTAAATACGTACCTTGTTTATAAGACAAGGACAAGTATGTTGATATTCGATACCGACAGGTTTACATGGGTCGCTATGATTTTAAACATCGGAAATACGTTCGGTCACGATGACCCCCGAGCAGAGTTACAGAGTACCAATTTGTAATATCAAAGCAAAGCAGAGCAATATCAACTGTACAGAGTCCCACTGTTGACATCCGCCTCGCACCTTGGGTTTCTGCTTTGTTTCTTTAGCGGCATGGTTTGCGACTTCCGCCTTGGATCTTTCAGAGTCATGACAACATACCAAAAATCAAACCAAAAGATGTTTAAAGATTTTTTTCCGAATATGTCAAACAATGAATTTTAGATTAAATATATCTTATACAGAAATTTGGTGTGTTCGTTCAATTATATATAGTAGTGGTTTTTCTTTGTATATTATTAAATCGGAAATCTTAACAGTCTAATGTTACACTTTCCTCCTCTGTTCGCAGTACTAATTTCGAAAAAAACCTACATGTGGCAGCATTTTAAATGGTACTAAGTTTGTATTCATTTATACAAAAAAAAAACCATCGTTTTGTATTCTTAATTTTATTCAAAGCTTTTCAATTCATACCGAAATTAAAGGATTACATGTACTAAAATTAGAGTTCATTTTATTGCCTTAAGTATTGAAATTAGAAGCCGTAGGTTTCAATACATTGTTGCAGGTTTCGAGACATAGTTTTAAATGCTTGCTCGAGTATTTCTGACGTAATTTCCAACACTGGTACGTTTATTCATTTCCTCACTTCGTCAGCATTTAAGGAAGGTATAGCATGTACCTTTTCTCTGATAAAACTCCGAACAAGATAGTCTAATGGATTAAGATCGGGTGACTTAACGGCCTATGATATTGGACCACGACGACCAATCCATCTGTTCGGAAAATGTTTCCCCAACCACTCTCTAACATTAAGGGGGCAGTGAGCGGGATCTCCATCACGCATGTACAGCATATTGAGTGGCACATTCAACGGCATGTTTTCTATAATTTCTTCTAAAACATTGAAGTAGTCAGCAGTATCTTAAAGGACTCGGAGATAAATTGATCCAGTAACTATAAGGTTTATTATGCTTCACCAAAGGTTAACAGAAAATCTTCTTTGATGACCATCCACACGAAATTGGTGCCGATTTTCCTCTGTTTAATAATGAAAATTATGAGTGTTAAAGACTTCATCTCTATGAAATACCCACTTCCTTCTTTTAACAATAAGAGTTAGATTCAAATGCCTATTTACTAACTAAATATTGAAACTTTCGAGACTTCACGTAGACGCAGAATATAAGATAGAAGATTTTTCAATTAAGATAAACGGCTAAGAATCTAACAAAAGAGGTCGCCACCTGCAGGCCTTTTGCGAATATCTACACACCTGAATATTCGCTACGTTTGACGTAATCTCCTTTTTAAGCTTTGTATTTTGATAATGTGATCGAACACAATTTTATAAAATTGACGAACCATTAACAGTTGATCGCTAAACGTAAAATCAAAATCTTATGCTTCAAGGCATTTGTATGCTATTATCTGACTTTAATTGCCTACGATCTCATTTGTTCAGTCTCTAGTTCAAATATTTGAGATAACATTTTTATCTTGCCCACCTGTGCGCTTGTCTACCTAGATAATAACAAGTATCGCCAGATGATCAATATATGTTGTTGTATGGAGGTATTAGGTATTAGTCTTTAAATATGTATTAATATAATAAATATAGCGGAAAAGTTGGGTGTAGAATCTAAATCTATTATTTTGATAATATCATTAATCCCGCTGATAGCAGCCTACATCTGGTAAACACTCTCATACCTATTCTCATCTTTGTTGTGATGATTTGCATATGTGAATCACATGGAGTAACTAATTGTCAAGATGTATCAGCACATATCGCATAAGATCGAATGATATACACCTGCATCTTTCTTATCAATACAACGTCAGTACTAAAGTTTGATTCCCTAGTAAGTTAATACTGTTGATAGGGAATATTACGATATTATTTAAGTTATCCGTGAGATTTAAACAAAATACATATGTATTTTAATTGATTGTGAAGGATTAATTAAAAATAATATGAAGGCCTATATATTTATATCATTAAGCATAAATAAATACACTGTGTTAGTCGAAATGTCAACATTGAGGGGACCTGGATATAAAACACAATACGAGTAGGCTAAATGCAACGCCATCGGCCGTTTTGCAAAGTTGGCTTTCGTTTTAGAGATATTTACGTGTAAAGATTTGTACCCAAAAAGACCTAAAACATTGTCTTTGTATAATTGTATCTGTTGAATAACCATTTATTCAACAACTATCTACTCAGTTCAAATTTCAAAATTTGTTCATTTCATGAAATATTTTTCACTTTTTTTAACTTTCTTTTTTTTTGGCCTGCGGGATCAAAGCCCATACGCCACCGGTTGCAAATAAAGAAACAAAAGTAATGAGACATCATGCGTGCTGTATGTATTTACTTGTATTATGATGGTCCGAATGGGGCACTTTTAGGATACAACAGGGACACCCCACTTTTTTTTAACTTACTGAGTACTCAAGGCAGCAGAAAGTGTAGAAAAATACAGGTTGATTCACGAAACCCGTTCATTAAAAGTTCTTAAATTTGCAATGATATCTCGATTTTCGAACTTCGAGATTAAGCATAGTTAACTATGATCTATTTAGAAAAAAACAATTTTGCCTGCGTTGCACTTTCGGTTACATCGAAAGTCATGGCTAACTTTAATATTACAAATATAAAGCTATATTTTTTGTGCATTTTAGGTTCTACTAGGCATATTTTGGAGTTATTTTGGTTATTGTGAAAAAAAGAACAAAAATATCATGCAATACATGCGTATAACAGCTATACAGTAAAAGGTAGACAGTTTTTATTTTTATGTTGACAAGGAATAAAATGTAAGGAAAATTATACAGAGTGTCCCACAATCTAGTGTTGATTTGGGGGAACTTCTTACTACTAAAAGTATATTTTTTCCAATGAAAGGGCCATATTTTTACGCCATGTGATGTAGAATTGTATTCTCTATCGAAAAGCTGTAGATGTTCCTATATCTATCTCCATCGCTTCTTGTAAGGTCAGTGATTTTCAGAAAATGTAGTTTTGAATTAATATCTAATTAATATTAGGCGGTGAAAAGCAATTTTAATTTTAAAAGTAAATGATAAAACAAAATATTGTATGAAAAAATAAAATGTGCTGAATGCAAGATAATTAAAAACGAGATGTTGTGTGTATTATGTAAGTATAATAAAATTATAAGTGTTACATATGACCTCTATTCGCTTGCAAACACTTTAGAACCCTAATATAAACTCCATTCCATTTGAAAAAAAAAAGTACTTTTAGTGCTAAGAAGTTACGTTAAATTTACTCTAGATTGTGGGACAGTCTGTATAATTTTATTTATTTTTTATTCCTTAGTTAAATAGTAGAGAACCCGTGCCCTGTACAGTTCACATAAAATCTCTTTATACAGGGTGGGCTACCACATTCGCGTCGGTTTATGTACGAACAGTGGTGACATATTTTCAATTTTTTTTGTTAAGGGTTATACAGGTTCAGAAGGACCGCATTTCAAAATTATTTTGAAGTATACAGCGTGACTCAAAGAAAAGTTACACATCAAAGTTGTGAAAAATTAAATGGAACACCTGTATATTATAACATATTTTGATAGTACAGACTAAATAAAGACAAGTTGGTGTTAAGTTTCTTATGCCTAACTCGACTCGTTTACGAGATTAGTCAAATTATTCTTCAAAATGTAGACCAAAATTTAAGAAGCGTGCCTGTTATGCATATTTAAGCTAGATATTTTAAACTGTATTAATTTTTAACTAAAGTATTAGATTTAATAATAAAATAAAGGTAATGCAAAAAAATTATACAGGGTAAACAAAAACATACTTTTAATTTTCGCTATCTTTAAAGGCAAGTAACTTTCTTATTTTAAATGGAACACCCTGTATTTATTACCTTATTTAGATTTTATAGACTGTAAGTTGGTAGCGAACTTTACACACCGCCCCAAAGTGTCTTTTGTTACTGCTATTCACTCAATAATTATATGTATTTATATTGCGGGCGGCTCTATTTGATTCAGTAACGAGTGGAGATGTACTTATATACGCACGTATGTAAATAGCTTTACACCGTAGTCGATAAATTTTAATTTTAGCATAGGGATCCCATACTATGCATAAAATGACTTTGCAATACGCCCTGATGCCAATGTTGAAACGATATTGGGCGTTAGGCATGTGGTGGAAGACACGGCTATATGTCTGTTTCTATTTTGAAGCAGCGCGCTCTTTTCTACTCTCTGCTTTCGTATACTACAGTTAAATGTTGATTTTCGTAACTAATAATGCTCTATTATAATATATGAATATAATATGTATAAATAAAGAAGTATAGTTTCTTGTACGGAAAAGTATAAATTGGCATTTTCTATCAATTATAAAACAGTGATTGTAACAAGTAACAATAATAACTGGTAATAGGTTCTGAGAGGTTACGTTTGCTAATGATCGAGTTTCTATAATGATAAGTATTATGTGCTTTTGTATAGGTATTTCTTAACCAAAATCGATATAAAAACTAGGAAAACTAAACGAACGAAAAAAACGAAACTTACATTGTGTGGGGTTGTTACATATAATAACTATTATTGCTTGGAATAAAATTGTCTCCACCTGGGCTTGACATAAACGATATTTATATGTAGTTGTTAGAAAATTCGGTTTATTTTTTTCTCTTACGCGAATGCGATGTTCGTATATTCGTTATTTCTTTTTTTTTTACCGCGTACGCTTGTCCATTTTATTTATTTATTTATTATTTACCACGCCACAAAAATATAAGTATTTTCAGAAATACCTTCTTTACCATGTTTGTTAGCTCATTTTCACATTTTTTACGGTAAAAAACATCTACAATGCATAGATAGTGCCACAAAATAAATACAATAAACAATTACAATAAAATGTTTCCTGAATTTATAGTATCAATTAATATAGCGTTTATGTATTTATCTTTGTTCCTTGTATTATTGTCACCACACAAATTCATATAAATAACGACATCAAACACAAATTATTGTTAGGCTTTCAGTTTCAAGTTACCACCAAAGTTTATTATTAGAATAAAATACAACTAACATATATTGCAATAGTTTATTGCCAATTATTAAAATAATATCAATGTGATTTTAATAGTAAGAGAAGCTATTCAAATATATTTGACAAAAACTTACTAAATTCTTCAATTTAATAATCATAGAAAAATAATGTTTTTTTTTATTACATAAGCACTGAAGTTACAACTACAAAATGCAACAAATTAATAAATTATCAAACAATTAAAAATCAATTTACTCATTTAAATTATTATTGCCTCCATTCCTTACCGGTGTTGTAAAAAAAAATAATTAATTTAATCATTGAAAAAAAGTTAATTCCGTCTGCGCCACACGCCTCCCAAAGTCATGAAGGTGATCTAAATACCCCTATACGACAAAATTTGCACGCTCGAGAGCGCGCAACTTCGATCCAAACCGACGCACGAAACTCCCTTTACACAACATATTTAGAAACATTTACAGAAGCAGGTTGTAGCTGGTAACGTAAAGAAGCAGTGTTATACATCACTACATTTTATACACTACTTTACTGCTATATATACTGCTACGAACACACATGCATGTTTCAGAACATTCGCACTTGTCTACTCTATCATAAAACTGATACAAAACAGCACTTTGCTTCGTAGCAACCCGTCACAATAGTAAACAACCAGCACTACTAAAAGCGACTATTTATTTTTACCCGACTTCGCACGGAACTCTTGCTTTTCAGCGTTTTTATTTTATTGCTACTTTCTACTGATGGTCAAATCACTTATTGTTAGTAATAAATAATAACCATAATAATCTTGAGAATCACCAGGCAGAATATATTTCTTATTCGTGCCGACCAACATAATTTCTATACCTTCACATCACTAATACACCATTTTTTCTTTGTTAAATATAGTATTTGACGCCACACCAAAAATTCCATATGGCATTTTAACAGGAAATTTATTAGACGCTGGAAATTATGATGAATGCTTACGTGCCAACACAATTGATGTAGGAGGGCAGATTTTAGGAAAATTTTGTCGAAATGCTTTAGCTGTAGTTTTTCCTATTTATATGACAGTGGATGGTGAAGAAGCTACCACTACAAAGGTTGGTATCGATTGCTAAAATACTTACAGTTTATGCATACACGAAAGTAAAAAACATTTTAGGAATGGAAAGATCTCGTAGCCAACACAACTTTATCGAGATCCTCATTTCCTATGGAACCTGAAACTGGTATCAGGATATTGGTGCTTTCAGTATGCGTTCCCAATGCATGCACGGCAGCCGAAACGTTGGAATTCTTTTATATATCTAGTCTCGGACTGCCTATAATACCTTTAGATGATGTTGTTTGTGAAACTGTAAATGATTTAAATGAATTTACAGGAGCGGATCTTGGTTTTGTGTAAGGTTTCTTTACATAATTGCATAAGCAGTAATTGTTTATTTTTTTTCAGAATATTCATTTCAATTATCGCAGGATTAGTTCTAATTTGCACAATATATGATGAACTTATCAGAGATAAAACTCGTAAGTAGCTGCACTAAAATAATTACTACTATAATATTAACGAATTAATTATGTATTAAGGTTTAGAAAATTAGAGAAGGACCAGTGTTATACATTATAAAGATTAAAAAAAGAAACTTGCTGGTTTTTAAATATAAACGTGTACTACTTTCCAAACACCCTTATATATTGTGAGTTCTCTAAATTAATTTATGCGCACTCTCTTAAATTGAGATATTTAAGTGTATTTAGAACATCAACAGATAGATACATGTTAGGACATTGATACAAAATAATTAACGTTGGAGGTCGTTTTTATACATTTTACAATTAACAAATATATTATCATAAAATCGTTAAATAGTTTTCGCAATGCATAATAATAAAAGCCGAACGTCAATCTTAAAGAACTATTTTAGCTTGTTAGTTAACTTGAAGCGTTAACTCTTTTTGGTAAGGCTTGTACATACCAATACATTTTCTCAAAATTCGCTCAAAATATTTAATAAGTATAAAATATTCTAGCTTTAAGTGGAGTTTTACTTTATTTATTTTTCGTCTAGTAAATATACATAACCAAAATGTTAATTTATTCAATATTTCAAATGTCGCTTGATTTTCAATAGCTCTATTTACCCTTATATATGAACTGCAAATAGTAACAAATAGAAGCATAAGAATTTTATTTTAATCAATTTTGTGTAACACTGTCATAGTTCTACAGCGTACAAACATATGCATACTGATTAATAACTAATTAAAATATTACAGGACCGGTCAATCCATTATTTGTATCGTTTTCATTTACTGGAAACTTTAAGAAGATATTGAAACACACAGATAATAAGAATAGGATTACCTGCTTAGATGGTTTAAGAGTTTTTAGCATTTTCTGGGTAGTACTTGGACATAGATATTCCATTTCAGAAATTCTGCCATTTGTCAATAAGGATTACTCTTTAATAGTACGTATACATTTGTTTAACGAAAGCCTTTATGTTTTATTAAGAATGAAAAAATGATATGTGTACCTATTTTTGTCTTTTAAGGACCGTCACCAAATAGCCCGCAGAATAAACAGTAGAATGTCCGAGCAATAAACGTTGAATAAAACGTGGGAAACATTATCTATTATAGTACTGTTCCGGATCCGGATAATTTACTGTCCGAATATCCGGATGCGCTATCTGAAATCTCGGATCCCGATCCACTATCCAAAACCTCTGAGTCGGATCTGCTATCCAAAATCCCGGAACCGAATCTACTGTCCGAAACCTCAGATCTGGATCTGCTATCCGGAACCTTGGATCCGGATCTATTATCCGATTCTCAGATCTGGATCTACTATCCGAAGCCTTAGATTCGGATCTGCTGTCCC
This sequence comes from Protaetia brevitarsis, assembly GCA_004143645.1. Taxonomy (NCBI): domain Eukaryota; kingdom Metazoa; phylum Arthropoda; class Insecta; order Coleoptera; family Scarabaeidae; genus Protaetia; species Protaetia brevitarsis. Next base: position 1,689,748 of record RXPK01000114.1, read on the forward strand.
AAACCTTATATCTACTGCAATAATCACTAAGATTTATTGAACACCTATGTAATGCAAAGTGAATGAAAACCGGATAGTAGATCCAGATCTGGGAACCGGATAGTAGATCCAGATCTGAGAATCGGATAATAGATCCGGATATGAAAATGGATAGCGGATCCGGACTGAGAACCGAATAGTAGATTTTAAAGAGTGGATTCCGATCCTAGGATCTGGATATCCGGATAATTTCAGATAATTTTATCGGATATCAACAGCACTTATTATAAAGCAATTTCTGATATATGTGAAACTGCATTTCAACAGAATAGTTTTACATTTATTACACTAAAAGCCAATATTTATTCCACGTTTATGGTGTATTTAAAAAGAGATGAATCATAGAAATAAAGTGGCGAAGTATCGATAATTAAAATTCATTAGCTTTTATGAAAAACTGTATAATCGAAAAATTCTGGAAAGCTTTATTAGTTAAATTATATAGGTACTGTTGTGACTATTAGCAAACTAATATTTTGAAGAAGCGACTTGCATTTGCCCTTCATTTCACACACTAGAAGGATTTAGTCATCTTCGTGAAAAAAAAACATGTGAAGTAACTTAACGTGCGATGTTGTAAAATATGGATATGTATTAAACATCATGAAGAACAAATAATTCACGTTGATTTCCTTTTTGCATTTGAATGAAAAATATTGCAGTGACGTAATTTTAAGCAACAACATATTAAAACGTCAAAAAAAATGTCTAAATACAATGAACCGATAGAATATACCACCAGGCGGGGCTCTGGGACTATTGTAGAATCCCCATACTAGCAAGAGCAATGAAAAGGAATAACACTAGGAACGGATACGCCATTTAGATCTATGGGAATGATAGTCCATGAACGATCCGAGCTAGTTCAATGACTGCATTGCCAGCTTTATGGTACGGTCGCTTGCGGATGAGAGTTTGGTATGTAACTCCTAGGGGGCGTACAAACTGAACTATTTTTTCCGACAGGGTGATTGTGCGAAAAGCTTTATATGTGAGAGCGATATAAGTGGGTTTCTATACCTTCGAAGGAGCACTGATGATGCCTGGTAGGCAGAAATTTGAATCCGTTCCTAGTATTATTCCCCTTTCATTGCTCTTGCTAGTATGGTGATTCCTACAATAAACCATGAGCCCCCGCCTGGTGGCAAATTCTATCGGTTAACAGTACATTAGCTATAGAATACTTCATTTGAATTTGGTGCGTCTATAAATGAAATGTGGACATGATCATCGTGAATTTTATGACCAGGTTTCATTATACTTAGCGTGAGTCTTACTGTTGATGAAGATAAAAAACAAAGAATGAACCAAAAGATCTTCATATCTTCCAATTAGGTATTTATGTATAACAGGCGATTTCTTTTGTCTTGAGACAACGTCATATCTCGTAAGTTTCACATCGGATCAAACATCTTTGCGAATATAATTTAGTCAACTCGAGGGGTCTACTCATTAATACCAGTCTTGATCACCCAACCTACGTGCTGTAAGCGAGGGTTGGGGGTTTGAAAACTCATTTTTTTGCCCCACGTCTGCAAGCAATACCGGAAATTAATTCTCCAAGAAATCTCAATATATTACACCATTTACGTTACCATCGATAAGAATGGGCTAGTGAGGTTTTTTCTGATCTATGCTGCAATGGATAAGGCTACGTGTGGAAGCAGTAATTTCTTGCAATTTGCGAGAATCGTCTTCAGTGGAGCAGTCTTATCACGACAACCTAGCCCGTGGAGGCCATGACATCCACGGCGGATCTTTAGGAGGGCGCTTAACTGCAGTTGCATCTAAGGATCTTTCAAAGAGACCAAGATTAGATTAGATTAAATTAGGACTGGAGTGGTCTATGGACCTGTTTCACCACGACCTTTTCAGATCCATTGTGATCCCATTTTTTCCTAGAGGACGCTGTTTAATTTTGCTCTCTTAATTAGGCCTATCATCTTTTGAGACCGGCTTCTTTGTGTAGCTACTGGCTGTGGGGTTCTCCACGCACATTACTATAAACCCTGTCCTCGTCAGGCCTTCACATTGGCACAGCACATGAACTGGGCAGTTGGGGTTGCGTCATCTGCCAGGCCTATGTTGTTTTCGTGTCTTTATTCAGTAGATGTCTAGCAAATTCAGGCCTCTATTCCTTTAGAAACTCTTTTGCCTGTCTCTGTCCCGGTAATTTTTGCCATCACTCTCTGGACTGATTATATACCCATTTATTGATGGATTTTTTAATTTACGATTTGGTAGTGCGGGCCAGCTCGAACGAATGACCTTGACGAACCTCACCTAAAGAGGCCAAGGGTGTTAACCATGATCCCGGGAAAAGAAAAACCAGTAAAGGCAATTAGGGCAAATCTGGAGAAACAAAATCTAGGTTTACACGTGAGAGGCTGGCTGCTGGTTAGCAAAAAAGTAGAAAAAGATGTTACGTATGTACATGCTATTCTCCACTGATGAGGCATTGTTTGAGATTCTTGGCAACATTCAGTACTGGACTTTGTTTAAGCTTACGAGGATTATCTTCAACGTCTTAAAAGACCTCGATGGCCAAGAAAACGGTCATCCAGTTAAATCTTTAACATAGCAAGACGATATTGGTAACACTTGTTATGGCGAACTTCGAACTCGTACTTTTTCAAAAACCCTGGTTTTACGGGGGCAAGATAAAGAGCTCTGGATGGAAAAAAAAAACAGGCAATTTTTAGCAAGTAAAAAATGAATCCAAGGGAATTGCTTCGCTCAATTAGTCACAGACCTGTACAAATTAGTACAAGGTACCAGGATATGGGTATAGATGATATAATTTAGTATGTCTGGAAATATCAGGTCAGAAGCTCCCAGAAAAACAAAAATTTTTATTTACATTTGGCCTAGAGACTTCTTCATATGAAAAGAACATCTGCTAGATTGCATATGGTGAATGTCAAAGGAACCTTCATGAAAATCCCCAGGCTAAAATTGGGTTAAAGAGGGCTTAGGTTGATGCTAAACGACAACAGCACTTATCACAAACCTCATCCTCACCACATTTCCAACAAATGTGCATTCACGATTACACTAACAAGAGCAACAAAAATAAGAGTGATAATAAACTTCGATCTAAAAGAGCTTCTGTTTCCCTATTCTAACTGCTTTGCACCTGACCTCCCAATTCTATTCTGTAATGAAGTAAATCTTCCTATTAGGAAAATATAATATCTCGAATAGGGCAGCATCAATTGGCTTATCGGAGTAAAGCCTTTGTAGTTAAGCTAATTGGTCTCACTTACTTGATGTAATAGATAATAATTTAATTTTTATTATGGCAATATTCTTATTTGAAGTCAGACTTTACATATGATAACTTTTGTTACCTCCTTAAAATTTTAGAAACGTTATGAAGATGAAAGGAATACTTCGCCTGGTGCTGTTTTAATGGCGAAGAGATTTTAAGCAAAAATACTTGAAACATGTTTACAACAATACTAATATTTTGTATTTATTTTTGTAGTGGATGGAAAACTTGTACACTCAGTATGTTCAAGGAGCACCTATTGCAGTGGATACTTTCATGTTCATCACCGGCCTCCTTATGGCAATGTCCTTTATAAGAACACAAAGTAGCCGGGATTCAAAATTGAATTTAATTCTTTATTATGTTCATCGATATTTAAGGTATGTACAATAGCATAATAACATTATTGGTTTTAATAACTCACTTAATGCTTAATAATAATTAAAAATAAGTCAAAAATTCCACGCCAAGATTAAAAATGAGGTGATTTCTTAAACACATAAAATATATTAGCCCAATAGTAATCGTTGTATAATAATAAAATCCACTTTTTGTTTACTATAGACTAACACCTGCTCTAGCTGTATTATACTTCTTACACGTTTCTGTATTTTTACACTTTGGAAGTGGACCTTACTGGACATATGTCACACATAGAACAAGAGAAAACTGTTTAAATAGATGGGCTTCTGTCTTTTTCTACTATCAAAATTACTTGGATTATAATGACATGGTGAGTAAATCATGGCAAATTAGATGGCAATAATGTAACGAATTACTTTATACCTACACTCTTATATAAAATATGTTATAATACTTTTAGATGAGGAACATGAAAAAAATGCGCTTGTTTTCAGTGCCTATTACATACGTGGTACCTCTCTATGGACATGCAAATATTCGTGATATCACCAATTTTATTGCTTCCCTTAGCAAAACACAGAAAAGTCATGATGAGAGCTGGAATGCCTATATTAATCTTATTCTCAATAGCTATTCCATTTTTGATTACTTATTTTTACGAGACACAAATGTATGTTTTGAAAGGCATGTATATATTCAAATTATTGAATATTGTATTTTCTTTGCAGACTTACCGAAACGTATTATATCTATTACTATTATCCAACACACACAAGGCTTTCTGCTTGGTTAATTGGTGTTTATTCCGGAGCAATAATGCATGCCCTCAGAAACGTTAAGTTGACAATACACCCTGTAAGTATTGATCTTTATATAGTTGAACATTAACAATTGCAACTTCTCCTACGATGTCCTCTCAAACGCCAGACGTACCTGCTCATATTTGTAAACACTACATATTAAATAAGATTCGTCCTTCTAGCTTAATTCAACCCTGAATATACAAAATGTTAAAAAAAAACATCGTTTAAAGATTTTAACATGATTAGAAATGAGGTTAAAAATCTTAATAAACATATATATATCGTCAAATCAGCTGTTTTCCAGGTAAGAGCTACTGTTCCCAGTAGTACCTGAAATACTCAAGGATAGCACACCCAATGGGTTAATTGTGAGTCACTTACGTTATTTTAAGATACCTAACTAAATTAACATTGTCTTTAAATAGTGAAGTTTAAGTTGATTGCAATAGTCGTGTGTTCAAAAGCTGAAATGGCCAATATGGCGTTCGTATACGGTTGTGCCAATGAGAATGCTTTGAACACGCGTCGTTTCTATGCTGAAACATTCCCTAATCGGAAACTGCCTTTACATATGATATTTCAAACGTTTTTGAACGACTAAAAGAAACTGTGTCGTTTGAAAAAAGGTTTTATGATACCTAGCGCTAGAGTTTAAGTATGTACACCGGAGGTAGAAGTTGATATATATTGTTGATGAAAATCCCAAAACAAGAGTAGAGGACTTTCAGTCGAAGTCGATGGGAAAATCTTGCTTGGAGAACTTCTCATTAGTAGTTCCTTTACCCTTATTTCCAATATGTGTAAACCCTCCATCCTTTGGATTATCACGCAGGACCGACATTTTGTCAATGATTTTTGCGGAAAGCTGCTGAACGGCCAGATATCCTTGCTAACATCCTTTCTACGGACGAAGTCGTCGTTAAATCCAGTCATCAACGGTGTTTCAGTCTAAAGATCTAGTTAAACGTCGTAGGGGATAGGTTATTAGGACCAACTATTCTAACACAACCCGTTAAGCCGTCTTAGATACCTTGATTTTCTTGAGAACACTTTTCGTGAACTTCTGGAAGACTTACCGCTAAAATCAGAGCCTAATTCTCTTGTTTACGCAGGATGCAGCTCCGCCGTACTCTACGCTTGCTGTTAGGGAACACGTGAACGACACATTTCCTGGAAAATGGATAGTGTGATGGAGTCCCATAGCATGGCCTGCAAAATTTCCAGATATGAATCTCGTGAACTTTTGTTTGCTTAAAAAGTTTAGTTTACGCTGCACCTGTAAACAATCTTGCAAATTTGCACCAATGAATAGAACATGGTTGCCAAATAATTCACGGCAGACAAAGGTTATTTGGAAGAGTGAAGAAAAATTAGGAACTATATTAATGTTGCATTTCGAATATCTTCAATAATTATATTTATTATATTTTTTTGTTCATTGCAATACCAATGAAACAAAGTACTAATATCATTGTGGTATTGTAATGGAAACGTTTTAACCTCTAAAACGGTTGATTTGCGAATATATGAATTTAAGATAGATCAAAAAAAATAAGGTAATAAGTGTACAACAAGAAATGAGATGTTGAAAAAAGAAAATAAGATTTTAAAACAGGAAAGTGCAGAGATTAAAGAGGAAGTCAGGAAAATGGGAATTGATATGGAATGGAAAGCAAAGAAGAAAGGCAAAATAACATAGGGGCAGCCTATAGATGCAAACAATCCAAATTCCCTCTAGAAGTGGCAATTGAAAACTTTGTAAAAGAATATTTCGAACTCGATGTCGCAGTGCAAATTGTTACTAAACTAGGCGATAAAACACGTTTACTAGTACTAAAAAATCAAGAAGTAAGTCAGGATTATGAAGAATAAAAGAAAATTAAAGGAGGTAGAAAGACACATAATTTTGATTAATGATAATTTAACAAATAAAGAAAGGAAAAATCAAAACATAATAAAAAAAGTAGCAAAAGAAGACAGAACTAAAGGTAAAACGGTTAAAATTGGTATAATAAGATTGTGGTGAACTGAATAAAATGGAGATGGAGTAAACGTAAAGAAGAACTAGAAAAAACAAATTCAAAAACTAGCGAATGAAAAAACGGATTGAAATAATGATGATATATAGACAGTGGAAAAGGATAAGAGACCTAAAGATAAACTAACAGCTGAGGAAAGATGCAGTAAAAAAACTGATAAAAGAAGGAACACCAACTATATAATCGTAAAAACATGGTCCTGGACGTTTTACAACCTAAAATCGTTCTATGGCCCTACTACAGTAGGTTCTATGTGTTCTTTTAGACTTTCGTTTAGAAATTCTTCATATAGTATTCACTTTGATCATTCTTGTTGGTCCAGAAAGGTTTTGCTTTTGTTATTTTTACATGGCAAACAAAATTTTTACCAATAACGCCCTGTCTAGGATTTTAATTATTCATTCTTGATTCTTATCTTTCCTGTACCACTGTTATCTCTCTTTATCCTTACACAAGTTTTTAATATGTTGTGTCTGCTATAACGTTTATACTTTTGATTATTGGTAAATTTTTCATTTATGGTGACATTCTGTGCAACCTGTAAGATTTCTAAGTATGTAAGCATTCACATACATGCTTTCAGTCTTACTGCTTTGTACTTTTTGTACTTTTAAGCAACTTCCGTTGGTTGTCGGATTTTTAGATTTACATTTTATATTGGAAGCCCTTCTATGCTTCATTTTTAGCCGCCAAAATTATTTTTTCTTGTTGTTGGTGTTCTATAAGTACCACATAAATTACTGCTTCTAATAGGACGTTCCTAAGTATTTCTGATGTAACATTTTCCTTCCAGTTGTATATCTGATTCTTCTTTCCAGTAAAAATTTTTGTGTCACGAAAACGTCATCGGAATAAACATTTTAGGTATCTGCAACATCCTAATATTGGTAATGTCCGCTCCATTTTATGTTTCTTTTGCAACAGCGAATGAAGCGTTTCTATGGGGATTTAACATTTGAGATGATATGAGAATATTTGTTTATTGCAGCTAAGTGCTATTTGCACCGACACGTTAATCTTGAATAAATTTTAATTAACACGGAAATCCGACTACAGTATTCAAAATGATTTTTTTACATTTTAAAAGTGAATTAAAATGAACCCAAGATTAACATGTCAATACAAACACCCAACATGCAAATACTAACTTTTTAGTTAGTTTTGAACTTATTATATATAATAATTTCACCAAACATGCTTACCTTTATATCTAGCTAAGCTAAGGAAGCTTTCCGATTTCATATGATTTGCAAGTTACTATAACAGGATAGTAACTCGGTGGATACTTTAAAAGCCAGTTTCCCTAAATTCCTATTGCCAAGCATTTTTTATCAAAACAAATGTAGGTTACAAATCACTAAAACATATTTAGTGCGGGTTAACCCTTCATTCGTATTCAGACAAAGCTTCTCTTCTTCTGACAAGTGCGAAAGTACGCGTGCACGTTTAACTTTGAACAATTAAAAATGTTTCTGAAACATGACCAAATGAAAACCTGAAATTGTATGTTTTATACACATCAATAACACATTCTTTTGTAATGTTATATTGTTTTTCCTCATGTGAGGGAGGAAAGTTGTACTTTTCCTCCCTAGGGCGGAAAGTAAGTGACATTGACATGATAAAACTGTACATCTTATATGTGACATTATTGATAGATGACATTAGTACATTCGACCAAGTCTGAGTCAATTTATGAGATAATTGCTAAATTATTACATATGCCTATTAAATTTCAATTAAACTATTATTGAACACTTTTTGAAAAACGACGCTAACTTGACAGTTTTCAAAAAAATATTTGACAGATTAAGCCTACTATCCACCATGTCACACATGTATGTCTATTATTTTTAGACATTTAATTAGTTAGAATTAGACTGGCTGGAAAAAAAAAGTATTCAAACCACGTGAGGAAAGTGCTAGCCTTAGCTAGCTAGCTTGCCTTAGGCAATTACAAACCTCGCCTTCGGCTCGGTTTATAATAATTGCCGACGGCCTACAATAAAGCACTTTCCTCCCTTAGTTTGAAACATACTATTACAAGTTACGAGAAAAAACATTGATCTTCTCTTTCTTTATCGCTGCTAGGAAATGATATGATGATCGTTATCAATGTCAGTTTCTCGTCTAACTCTTAACGTCAATAACACAAATTTTGTTCAAATTATCATCATAGATGGTATTATAGGTCTGTTTTCGTTCTCACTTCGGACGGTTCTATTACCGTTCAGAGTACTAGACCAGCACAGATCATGACCTTTTCGTGTAGTGGATAACTTTTTACTACGCATGTGAGCGTTTGCTTTGAACCGTAAAGCTGGATTTTCCTAGGAGCAGGTTTTATGCGCCGCGTACAACGTAAGGCGCTTAGCGCAGTACGTCGCGGCGTCGTCCACTCAATTCAACGAAACAGTTGGCGTCGTTTTCCTATAAAACGCAACACGACGCCAACTGTTTTGTTGAGTTGGGTGGACAACGTACTACGCTAGCATTTTATGTTGTACGGAACGCATAAAACCTGCTCCTAGGAAAACCTGGCTTAATAAACCGCCCAAAGTTGGAACAAAAACAGACCTTATGTCTATCTGATTCAACCCACACATCTCTGTATATCTTTAACAAATTGACTTAACAAAACTACTTTTCTTTCTAGATCTTTAATCTATCGATTTGGGCTGTTGTGCTCGCAGGAATGGTTGTTACCATCCTCTGTGGAAATTATCTTACTTACAATTACGACAGACTAGCAACTTCCATTTATATAGCTCTCCATCGACCGGCATGGTGTGTCGGATTAGCGTGGATAGTATTTGCTTGTACGAAGGGACGTGGCGGTGAGTGTTGTAAAAAAGAAACCGTACAATCTAAGGGTATCATTATAAGGGATCTTTTATGCAAAATATATGAAATCCCAGCGGATTGGTGTATTTAATTGAAAAACGGAAGACTACAATAAATAGGATTGGAATACGAATTTCCTCTCTTCTGTTTTTCAATTTTATACAAAAGTTTTACAGAATTCAATGCTGTGTCAACGCATACACAAAACCACTTAAACATTTACGATTCCTCATGCAGAATTTTGTAGATAATAAATGGTTAAATAAATCTAACGATTTTTTCATAAATTTTCGTGTCAGCTTAGTATATAAACTTTATATGATTGAATACAGCCTCGAATTAGTAAATATCTGCTAACAAATAATAAAATATGCAGGCTATTACAATTATTTCGCTAGCATAACAATTAAACATCAAAACTGTCAATAAATAATTTGTAATGTAATACTTCACCCTTCTCCCACCTTAGTGATTGTTTATTTATTTTATTTTATATTTACGTGTTTAAATAATTACTTAAATAATATGTAATTTCATTTAATAATAATAATAATAATAATATTTATTTGCCAAACAGCATGCAGTCAATTACAAGGCAAAAACAATTACAAATTACAAAGGTAGTGAAAATACAAAAAAAGAGAAAAAATAGTACAGAAACTACTGTACGAATACGCAAGAAATAAAAACCAATATAACATTACAGCACTAAAGCAAAGATCATGCAAGTAACAAATTAATAGAACATTTTTAACTTATATAACTAGGATTTAAAGTAATCTTACAAAAAAATTTAAATTTAAAATGGGAGGAAAAAGAATGAAATTAGTCTGATAAAAGAAGCTCCTGAAGGGTACAGTGAAAAATATCACACTTAAAACAAATCCGATTATATGTTGCACAGATGAATGTAAGTGGTGAGCGAAGCATTAAATTAGTTCTTGCAGAATCGGTATAGAAGGTAAGTATGTTGCGAGACGATAAACGAGGGACATGAAAATTTAACCCAGATAAAAGCTGATTGGCGTCAATCTGGTTATGAAGAAGTTTGTAGAGAAACGTTAAGCTGGCATTCTTACGACGCGTCTCCAGGGAATCCATAAAGAAAGCGGAAAGTAATGTTTCATATTGAAAGTCGCGAAAAGGGTAAACATGGTGACTCCTAAACATTAATCCTCATTTATAATAAAAAAAAAACAAATGATCATCAAAACCACAACAATGTATGTACATCCTTAATTGAAAGTATTCACATGTAGCAATCATCTTTAATTACTAAAATTTGTAGCAGATGTTTGTAAATAAAATACATCCTCTTTCTGTTAAACATGTATATCCTCTTTTGCAAATTTAGGGGTAGCCTTTTTAACAATTCTAGGAAATGGATGGAAGGTAGGTAGCTCAAAAAACAACGGAAAACGTATTACATAAAACAAATTATTTTTTGATAGTTTTGACTTTTAATTATTACGGTAAAACAATTACCATAGCCTACCAAACATGATAACATTATATTTGTTTTTCTATTTTCAATGTATTATTAGTTTTGTATATTTTATGATCTGATGCTAATGTATGCTTACTGATTTGGGGCTTCATTTACTTATATCGCTTTCATATATTAAACTGACTTGAAAATTAATGCAAAATTCATTGGATTTATTTAAAAATAATTATCTACAATATTATGAAATAAAAATGAATCGTCGAAAATTTTTAGGATGAATTGAAAGAGCTTTCCGTAAGAACAAATTTAGCATAAGCAAAGCTATAGGCTGCTATCTAAAAAAAAAACCAGTTACCTTGAGCTAAAACTAAGCTAAATAATAATACTATAATGGACATCTGTAGATAATTATAGTAATTTTAGTTTCACTGCTGTATCAAACTAAATATGTATGTATGGTATTTAAAATGTGTATATCTAAATGCATATATCAACTATGCCACCTTAACCGAAAGCTTGCAGCAGGGCCTTTTTTTTACAAAAGTGTAAATAACACCGTTGTTATTACAGGTAGACTATAGTCGCTTATCTAAAATGATGTTATTTTTCTTCGTAAAATTTAAAGACGGAATAATATATAAGGTGTTCCATTTAAAATAACGGAGTGAGTATGCGTTTTCCTACTTTTGGAACACCTTGTATTGTCAAAAATATTTTTAAGTTGTGCACCATTGAATTCTGTAAAACTTTTGTATAAGAGACTTTTTCCTAAAATCAAAAAATAGAGCTGTAATGAAAGACCCAGTCTTCGATGGGACACCTGTACAATCAATACATAACCTTACATTTAGTGATGTGCTAACTGAATGAAAAAAAAACCATTGGTAACGCTAAACGAATCCTAATTGATTTTTATTAAGTTATGAGTTTTTTTTTTTCAAATAAAATCTCTTTTAAAATCGATTTACTGATTATGATTATTTATAATGTAAAATCCGCCTAAAAGTGTATATAAGAAAAAGGATATTCGCATAATTTAATTAATCATTCCGTCTACCACGACCACTAGGGTCTATTATAGAGCGAATGTTATCTTAAAATTAATCTAGTAAGTTCAGCCGCTTAAAGTAACTCCAAATCTTGTAGAATGAATCTTTTTCAGGTCTTCTAGGGAAATGTTTACCTTCCCAAAGATTACATACACATTATTGTGACAGCAAAACTGTGGCGTCTTTCTAATACATCTCCGTTCTGTCTCTGTACCTCTGTAGGCGCTTTCTGAATCTACAGTGACCTGGAAAAGCAAAAACCATTACTTTGACGCTGTTGCCGTTAGTCAAATTCAAGTAGTGCTATGAGTCTAACATTGGGACCTGATTAGATAACATATACTCCATCGCATTTAGTATTCTGGCGTTTTCTCATTTTCATCGAAATTGATTTGCTGTTTAACCAGCGTACCATCGACAAATTTTGATCAATAAAATTGTTTCGCAACACCCTATATTGCAAAAGCGTCTGCTTCTAGATTTTCTATAAATATTGGGTGCTCGGGTATCCAGATTTGTATATTTAGAGAGTTTTATAGCTTTGAATTGCAATTTCTGCAGCCCTTGTAATACTTTCAATATCTCTGACTACCGCTGAAACCATTTATTGATTTGCGACTCATATTTATCATCAAAATCTAACTCTGTCGCACATCCCAATAGCATCTCACTGCTGGACTACCTGCAACAAAATATTCCTATGCTCATAATGTGCTCTGTATTCGAATCGTCCGTCCGTCATTGTTTTCGTTGAATCTATATTCCTTCCTATTTGGAAAGATAGTAATTAAGTATGCATCGATGATTACCAGAATGCTGTAGAAAAGAGAAGAAACGAATTCTAACACCTCTTTCGCCACACATATATAAATATGTGTCGATTAATTTGCCATGTGCAAAGGTGAAATGTACTTTATCTAGCCTACCTTTCCATAACAATGTCATAGTCTCAAAAACGTTTCTAATATCAATGCTGGAGAGTTGCTGTATTTGCGATCATTTGTATGTAGGTATGTTTTGCTATGGTAGTGGTTTCCTGCACTATCTAGCATCACATGAAGCTAATCGACTAGTTTTGAGAGTAGTCCCAAGATTTCTCACATGTCTTTCGACAAGGCTATAACAATAACCTTGCTTTATTAGTAACCTTTTCCAAATGTGCACTTCGGATTAGTGTTATCAAACAAAACGCTTATATATTTGAGATTATCAACAAGTGGCTTATTGGTGGGATGAGGAAATTTTCTCCTTTTTCGATCATTTTAAAAGTTTTATGATGTTGTCCGCATAGGTCGGTACTTTGAGCTTCAATCATAGACAATATAAGACTAGACTATAGTAATGCGAACCTACTATATCTACGATTAATGATGCTATGACAAGCCTATTAGTAAGCACATTGCTGTATCTACCCCACAATACCCCACATATTCACAATGCGAATCACTAACCCTCCCAATTCTACATAAATATGATTTAAAATTACTGTAACCTGTTATTAATTCACCGACTGATACGACACATTAACCCTCATTTCCTTAAAACATGTTACGCTACCGATAAATTTCCTAGTCCACCTCCCATTTAAAGTAACGTCCCACCTACTCTTGCAATTATTATCAAGTTTATGCCTAAACGCTTGTTTAACTACGCTTGCCGAAATTGGCCTAAGTCTGATAATCGCGCTATCTCCCCAAGGCACCGGCTCTTTCGCTAATTGATCCGCCCTCTCATTACCGACTGCACCTACGTGAGCCCTACTCCAAAATAGTGACAAATCGGTCGGATTTTTTATATTCTCTAACGTCTCTAATACAGAAAGCTATCTCTTATAATTCTCACGTCTCGTATAAACTTCCATTCACGCACTCCACTGCTGCTTGATTTATTGCAACTAATTCTGCCTGAAAAATTATGTATTTCAATACTCCTGTTATAAACAACAGAAGCCGGCCTGTACCATCCTCACCCTTCAACCCATCCGTAAAAATTTCTAAACTTTCTCCAAAAGTGCCTGTGATTCTATTATAAGTAATACTTTTTAATTCCACAGGATGGATTCGCCTCCCTACATCTACTCGCATTTCTAAGTCTCCCGGTTCTAATCTAACTCCTATTACCATAATTAAACCCTCAAATCCTATTTTATTCGCGTCCCTACTCCCTCAAACGTAAATCTACTGGTAATATATCCGAAATAACGCACGTAAGTATTTACAGCTTCTCAAGTACTGAATAAAGTACGATTTTGTATCGTTGAATAGCATTCCAATTGCGAATAAATAAATGTATCGAAGTGAAGGGGGCACAGTTTCGAACACATGGCTTTTTGAAATGTTAGTTTATGTTAAAATAAAAAAAATACAAAATCATGTTTGCTTGCTTCTCTTTTTTGTGTATTTTTTCTAGATGTTCACAATCATGTTTTTTTTTTTGCGATTACAGCGCAATCTGTTACGAATCGAAAAAAAAGTTTCAAAGAAAAACTACATACTTGATGGCGTAGAATCCGAATCTGCAATACAAAATGGTGGTTCTCATTTAAGATTTCAAAGTTGTCCTCCCTCCCACTCTGGGGAGGTGAGGTGGGGTATCGAGTTAGGTACCATTCAGTGAGTCCCCTAACATTAAACAAACTTATTAAATCTTTTCATTTGATGCAGTGTTTTAGAGATATTCCGTTCTCTCAAGATAAAAAACTCACCCAGTATAAACACTAGCTTTAAAAAGTAATTAATTTCAATGAGGAGTATTATCCTTTCCTTTACCGGAAGTACAAACTGTTCTCACTCGACGTTTTGTCTGGTTTGAGTGATTTAGTTGCCCAATTAAGCGCATTGAATGAACTTTCCTGGCTGTTTCAGTCACCTGTAGGACGTTGGATACTATAGGTTGTAATGTCTTCTAAGAGGTTATTCATCATTTGGCATCTTGAAAAAGTGTTTTGTGCCATAGACTCTAATGTTGCCTTTTTTGAGCCGCAAGTCTAAAGTGATGTTTCAACCGAAGATTATTGATCTACGGTTTAAGCCAGGTAGGTTTGTAATAATGGCTCTCAGTGAAAGATTTAACTTAATTAAAAGAAGTGGCCTTAAGATTAGGAAATCACTCTTGGTCCTTAGCTTCAAGTAAACCTTCTTGTGTCCAAATTGCACATGGAACTTTAAATTCTTCAATTAACTCATAAAAATGAATTCGGATTCATTTAGGGTTACCAAATGTTATTTCGATTTGAGTATGCCCATTATAATGTAACCGCCATTTTAAAATTTAACATATCCATACTAGCAATTATTTTTTAGGTATATTCGATAATGTCCTTTCTTCTGATTTAATGCAGACATTATCCAAAGTTACATATTCCATGTATTTAGTTCATGTCACATGGTTGTTGCTGAGTGTAGGAACTACGAGGTATCCTGGACATTTCGGTGACAAAGAAACGGTAAGTACCGTCGAGTGGGGCAATATGGGACGGTAGAGTAATAAGGAACAAAAATGCGTTTCTTGAAAGTTGGCGGTTTTCTTATAATAAACAGCAAGTACTTTAGAGTAATCTGTAGTACAGATTCTGTAGTACCGACTACTGTATATTTATATATTACCCTACTGTCCCATATTGCCTCATTTGACGGACATACATACATGCCACATCATCGCAATGTATAATTTCAATATCTATCTTCAGATTCATCTAGTAGCTGGGGATGTGATTATGACTATAGCATTAGCATTTATATGGAGCGTGCTGTTTGAATCTCCTATGATTTCTATTGAAAAGTTCATATTTGGCGGCATTGGAAAACCCAAGGGTATATTGTTATATCGTAACCGCTCTTTACATTAACAACTACTAAAATCTTTTTCAGCCAAAACAAATTCGAAAACCATCGACATTCAAGATAGGAAAGTAGAAGAATCGTCAGAACAATCTCAGTATCAGCAAACGCGGCAAATAAATGGAGACCAAATAGAAAGCTTAGAAAATGGACCGACATGCAGTTTCAAATTTGAAGATGATACATTCAAGACAAGCACCAGAAAAATTGGAATAGATGATATAGAAATCGACGATAAAAGTACATCTCAGACGGATGACGATACAAATAGCTTCGATACTGAGAACAAATATACAATTGATCCAGTTGATCCAGTTAGTAGAAGCATAAATACATATGAATTACAAAATGAATTAAATGATGAGATTAAATATGAAGATATAGACAAGGATGAACTTCCTACTAATGATGTATCTGATATTGAAAATGGGAGTAATGAAATATCTGAATCCACTGCTGAGAACAGTCAGACATCACTTGAAGCACGCATTAGACAGGCAGAAACACCTACATTAGAAGATTTATCCAACTATATGGACGAACCAGCCCCTGAAGACCCGTCTTATATTAAACTTGGAAGTAATGAAATATCTGAATCCACTACTGAGAACAATCACACACCGCTTGAAGTAGAAATAAAAAATGTAGAATCACCTACATTTGAAAATGCATTCGACTATAAGGATGAACTAGGCATTAAAGACGCATCCAATGTTGAAATTGAAAATAATGAAATGTCTGAATCGACTACTGAAGATAATCACCCACTTGAAGCAGAAATCAGAGATGCAGGATCGCCTATATTTAAAGATGTATTTAACTATAACGATGAACTAGCCACTAAACACGCATCTTATATTGAAATTGGAAGTAATGAAGTATCTGAATCCACTACTGAGAACAATCACACACCGCTTGAAGTAGAAATAAAAAATGCAGAATCACCTACATTTGAAAATGCATTCGACCATGAGGATGAACTAGGCATTAAAGACGCATCCAATGTTGAAATTGAAAGTAAGGAAATGTCTGAATCGACTACTGAAGATAATCACCCACTTGAAGCAGAAATCAGAGATGCAGGATCGCCTACAGTAGAAGATATATCCAATTCTATAGACGAGGGGAACAGAAATCGAAACCTCCTGTGATTATTTTAATAATTAGGTAGCAAAATAGTCAATTAATTGATATAACTGATTGTACAAAATAACTTATTACTTACCTAATATAATAATATACACACTTAACATACTCCAAGATGTTAATTGTCAGGTGCTTTACATATATGTATTCTACAATTCAATTTACTTTTTACATATGATATATTTATTTTTGTATATAAATTTAAAAATTGACCAATAAAACATATTTTCATTTAGTTTTCTTTGTACTTTAGTTACGTATAATATGGATACGTTACGTAACGTGTATCAAGTTGGACACCCCTAAGCGCGGATGTTGATATATACTACCTAACTCTTGCGATGGACGTGCCAACTACAGTTCATGCAATGCACTAAGTTTTATCGAAACTCAAAGGAAAACTTGCCAGCATGCTATATTTTTATAAGTTTAGAATTCTTTTACTAGTATAGTGAATGTTAAAAACACTAGTGGTCACTAGCGGTAGATCCGCTGTATCACACGGTTTCAAGCAGTATTTTTCATTTATTATCAGAATGGTGAACCTGGATCGTGAGTAGTCGTGCGTGCATGGAACGCTTTTTGTAAAGGGCCTAGCCAAATAAGCATGGTGAAATGCCCCCTACGAGGGATTCTTGAAAGAAATTATGCATGGGTATTGGCAAGTCAAAAGAAGGTACTTAACTTCCGGAACAATTCCAAACAGCTGTTGAGATAATTAGAAAAATGTACCCTAAGCACACCTTTCTGTCAATTTTTGTTCCTGGAAAACTGTTGTATTAAAAACGGAGCTACCGCCATCTGTTAGAAATCGAATCATAGTACATACACATTTTTTTTTCTGAAAATGTCCAGAAGAAAAATAATTTTGAAATAATTATGCGTTTAATGGTCCCCTTAAAAGTGGCAAGCATAAAAAAACACAGAATGCTGCTTCCACGAGGGTGAGTAATAAAAAGTGCACGCAACATTCTAAAATGATCCTCTAGAAATCAGTAATATGACCACTAAAATTATTAGTACTGACAATAAGTTCATGTTTTGTTGTCTGCATGTCATGGTATCCTAAAGGTGACCTGTGGGAGTTTGATTAAAAATAAGAAGTGCAAGGGTGGCGCTCCATCGTGCATAAACCACATATTTTGTCTTTATTCAAGTGGTACATCTTCTAGCACCTCATTTAAATTTTGCTCGAAAAGCGAGCTTCACAAGCACAAATAATGATAGCTGTCATTATTTATGCTTGTCTGGATAACTTTGTACAAAGGCTACAAAGAAGAATCAAAATTTACGGTAGTAGTACGAAATGCACTGAAACTTTCGAATACAAATATTACCAAAACGGATCAAGATATCAAAATTAAACAAATATGTATTTTTCATGTAAAAAAGGTTGCTCTTTCAAATTTTCTATTCGGTTTATGTGATTCTGTATACACAAAAAAGATAAGCTTCGATTTACCTATTCAGCAGGGTGTAACTATTGCCCTCTATGAGGAACGGTAAAAGTGACGACAATTTCCTATTCATCATGCTGGAAAACGCAGTAATACCAATTTTCACGTTAATTCTATTAAAATTTGGGGGATTGGGAAATTTAGAAATAAATTGATTGACTTGAACATCCTGTATGTCTTAAACGAGCAACATTTGTATAAGGCATATTGCGCTCAATTCTCATATTTTAGGCTCTATAATACTATTCCCAGTTTCCAGATTTCGCATTGTTAACGACTCACACTGCATAATAAAACACCCAATTATATATTTTTTTTAATTTTTATGAGTTCTGTACAATTAAATATAGAAAAACGAGCGTCATAAGAAATTGACTAAAAGATCGGTAGCACATTGAAGAAAAAAGCTATCGCGATTTTAACAAATATAGATATGTCCTTAACAATGTTAGGCAACTTAGGGGAAGCGATTAAATTTCTACAGCGATATTCGTGTTTTGTCGGCTCTCGGAAAATCGCTAGCCAACACTACTCCCCACTCAAGACGGGAATAAACACGTGTATATCTAGTTGCTCTAGAAATTTAATCGCTCCTCCATTAGCCATAGTTATAGAAATGATTCGAAAACGTCATCTCATGTGGTTCAACGAGTGACTTGGAAATATACATACATGGTTTGTTATAGGCACATATTTGTTAAAATAGAAAGGTATAGTGTCTCAAAGACCAATTTAATTTACCAGGCATATTAATAGTAATATTTATAATATGTAAATTTGTCATATATAAATCAGTAATGTTTATTGTACGTGACAGATTTTTATATACCGGGTGTCCGCCTAAGATGCAACGGTCCATAGCCGATTTATTATTGTTTTTTTGGAAAAATGTTTCAAATAAATGTTGCCTCGAATCATATTCTACACCTTTTAAAATTAGTTTCAGTAATGGCGGACTTCCGGTTGTACCGGAAGTAGATACTAACTTTATTATTTTAAATGGAACACCTTGTATATTATTGTATTTTTGGATTCCTTGTTAAATTTAAATAACAATACGTTACGAATTCTTATTTAAATTTAACAAGGAATCCAAAAATACAATAATACACAGGGTATTCCATTTAAAATAATAAAGTTAGTATCTACTTTCGGTACAACCGGAAGTCCGCCATTACTGAAAGTAATTTTAAAATGTGTAGAATATGATTCGAGGCAACATTTATTTGAAACATTTTTCCGAAAAAACAATAATAAATCGGCTATGGACCGTTGCATCTTAGGCTGGACACTCGGTATACTATTTATATTTTATTTTTATATTAGGTAAATATAATAAGGATATCTATCCTTCACAAAAATCTGTCATGTTCAATATGCAATAAGCATTACTGACAAGGGAACACCGGCGGATGTCCCCCTCCGATTTCGATGAAACTTGAAACAGATCGAAAGAGTACCTTAAAATAAGAGACACGTATTTTTTTTATCGGCGTATCCGCACGATTTTGGGGTACAGCCCCCCCAAAGTTGGACGATTTTTCATTTTTGCAAATATTTTGTAAATTATAACAGATATTAAATTTTCTTCTTAACATAATTTGCAGCATATTGCATGGCTCTAAGGGTGGCGTCGTCCGTATTCAAAAAAAGATGTAATATAATATAGTACATTAACAACAATTATTTGTTATCGTTACTCCGCTGCTCTCCTTACTTAAATATTTCTTAATTTAAAATTGTATCTACTCGACAAGCTATGGTCAAACCTTTCTATGCCTACTAACTTATACTTTATACTATACGAAACTTTTATCGGTGGTAGCAATATAAATCGTTTTATCAACTGCAGTTAGTGACTGCGTTTTATATGTTTCCTTAATAAAATGTTATTCATTCTTAGAATACCATAATTCTTTAGTGCGTATATATGAAGAAATTTGCTACACAGGACGAAGGATTAAATAATACATACATATATATTTTTTAATTTATTTCAAGTTTTTCGTGCAATGTAGGTGTACAATGTAAGTATTCAATGAAACATAAATATAACTAATGTGTTTGTAACGATTATAACATTTCGGAAACAATAAAACAGAATTAGAGAAACATTATAATGCTTATAAATGTTTCAATACATGACATACTGTAATGCGATTATTGGTATATATGTATTGCAATAGCGAACAAGATTAATATACATACAGTAATTAAGCTATGTAAGTATTACAGTAGTGATAGTCTGTGTAAAAGTGTTTAAAACACAGATTTTGTTTGCACCATGAACACCGCACAATAGCTGGTTTATTGCAAATACAACACAAGGGTGTAGACTGCGCATCTTTGTTAAAACAAAACTCTACAGGGTTTTTAAAGCGCCCAGGTCTTTCCTCAACGTATCCACTCTTATACCACGAGTACTTGAATACGTCAAAAAATGCAAAAACATATTTGCTATATTTACCACCGCCATTGTGCGAAACTATAGGTACTGACCTACACTGCACGAAAAACGACTTCTAATGTTCTCATTTGGAATACTCGTCTTATATACCTATTTCCTAAATGCAGACGTGACCACTTAAACGTTCGTGGTTAATTACTATGCATTCGGGGATTTATTTTTATCTATATAATAATATGATTAATCACCAGATCCCTTATCGCGTTAAATTTATAATGCAAATTACCAATTATATCTGAAGTGACTGAATAATTAATTAAACTCACGTATGCGTAAATAAGTGCATATCAAATTCATCACAATAGACACGTACATATATTTATTTTGAGTTATTATTACTATTATTAATTTTCTAAATTTATTATACATCACCGTTTTCTATGTAAAAGCGATCTTTTTTTAATGAATAATGAATGAACTTATTATTTAAAAAAATGCGAGGGTATGGGGTACCCCGTCCACCGTTATTAGCTTTTTATGAAGATATCTACCTTGAGACCATGTATTATGCTGGAAATTATGTTAAGGATAAAAACTTATTTCTGTTATAATTGTTTTGAGAAAAGCGTATTTTTCCTATACCATGATCGAAAACTTCCAATTAAGAGTGAAATAATCACAATTTTGAGATTGAAGTTGAAGTAAATAACATTAATAACATTTGGATATATATTAGAAACGTTTGAACTTCATGAAGTCATTATTTGAGCCATGTTTTGGTTGATTTAGTAAATTTGGTCATTAATACTACGAATAATTCATTAGATCAAAACTTGTATAAAAGAAAAGAAATCTGATAATATTCTGTACAATGAAAACGCTATGGCGTTGCACATATTTATTTATTTTATTATTTTCATTGAATGTATATAGATTTTAGTCAAATATAACATCCTTACCATCGTGAAAAGGGAACACACAATATTTTTAACTATTCCAAAGAGAACTACGCAGCTGTATAGAACTACAAAGAAAATTATTGTTACTATAAATAGAAAAACTATAACGATCTCTAATAAAAAGTTTTTCCAAGGATCGTGTGCCATGTTAAGATAGGTTCGAAGTTTCGGTATCGTATAGGTAGAATTGTTTTATTCAAATTAAACATTAAGAGAAACTGACAATATTTCCTATTTGGGGAATGAAGCGACGCACTCAACAATTTTCTTCCCTTTCTATGCAAAAAAAACTTCAAATTTTGAACAATGGATAATTTACATTAGATGCATTTTTAAATACATTATAGATATAGAAATCCGTAAAATCTGTTATTTATAAAATATCACCGCATTTCCTATTAAAAAAAGACAGAAATTAAACCTTTTTTTCAAGAAAATACAGTGAAAATAATTACGGTAGCTGTAAATATAACATAAATAAACATTCAGAAATAACACAATCAAGCAATTAATATCGTCAACTTCTCCTCCTGTATGTATCTCTACTGTGTGCGATATGTTTTATACCTCCATAATACTTTAAGCATATCGATATAGGTAACAAACATACTTGGTAAAATACGTTACCAATTCAAGATTCAATCCGTAGGCATCGAAACCTTTCCTAACTTAACCGCTCGTATAAGCTAGCAGCGACCGTAAGCACGTTTGAAATTATGATGTTATTTTAGGGCCAAATTCTCCACTTGAAAATGCATTATAATACGTACAGATGTAAGAAAGAAGATCTATCGACGTAATTAAGAGCACTCCGGGAATAAGCCACTCCCCTAAGGAAGAAAGATTTGATATCGTCTCCCTAGGGCATGACATGAATTTTGAGACCCACTGTACATGTACACATTGCTTGGCCCTCCTTATCCCCTTATCTCCTTATCGTCAAAGATGTAAATTTTTTTTCAAAATGCATAGATCTTAAAAATTGTAGATATTTATGTATAGGAATGTTGGACTTTGTTTTTCGCTATTGAAATAAATTTAATATAAACAATATTAATCGCAAATATTACACTCGATAATAAAACTATTTATTCCCTACCAAACATTATTTCTTCAAATTTATTCATTCTGCTAAATCCTTTAATCTGTTTCTGGCAAGACGGTTGGTTATTTGAAGTTACACTATTCTAAAATTTGTTTTCCAGGTGCAGTTCAATAATTTTACAAAAACGCAAGTATTATAAAGCAGTAAAGTATAGTATTTCAAATAAATAAGTGGTAACCTTATATCTAAATCTTAAAACGAAGAAACCAATAATTAATTCAACTGTTTTAAGAAAGACAATTCACGTCACTACAAGTTTTAAATACTTAATATATTCGCAGAAAAAAAAAGTAAATAAACAAATATATACAATCTAATAAAGAATATAAATAAGATACTTGTACTTGAAAGTATTATTTCCATTAAAGTAAAAAATTACAAACTGGTTTCTTCTTGATATTTTCGAGAATTAATCTTGATTTCAATAAATACAATATCCTCTTTCACGTAATTAGATTTTAGTATTTGGGTATGTGGTACAAAAATATATTGGGATGATGATTCCTGCGGCTCTTCTGTATCCTCCTCTGCATGTTGCCGTTTAGCGGTGACGTATTTAATTATATTTTTCGGCTGCAATGAAGAAAGTAATGGTTACATATAACAAAGTACTTGTACCTAAAAGTTTGATTGAAATATATGTACGGAGGAAATTTAATAAAACTCAAACAGTGAGTAAATATTTTTCCATCAATGAAAAAAGCGTTTAATCTTAAGAATTTGTATGCACACATAACAAGGGATAATAGCAACTGCTACACCTTACATTAGCATAATCTTGTAAATCTCTAATGATAACATTTCCATCTATGTTGCATGGCCATGGCAGCATCAGATCATAATCCCCTTTTAGAACATGTAAATATGCAATCATGTGCCTTCCCTTCCATTTCTTTATGCCATTCAAGTGAACTACAAGCTGGAAACTGTACCAATAACTTTCATTACGCATTATTTTAATAGAATATATTTACTCGAATCTTATAACCATAAGGATGACTGTAAAATACGGGCTCTTCAGAAGAAAATTGTTAGATTTAGCCGTCTCCATCTTCATGGTAAAGTCGTTTATTCTCCAAACCATTCTACCTAAAGATATTTTAAAGTTTGTATGATTGAAATTAAAGCAAAATGTTTACCTGGCGTTAAATGTTCTCTAGAATTATTCGCTTCCTCTAACATTTCTACTTCCAGTTTTAACTGAAGAAAATTCTTTTTGAGTTCCTTCAGCTCTCTTTGCTGAATTTCCAATTTATCGGCATTTTCCGCAGAAATTTGAGATATTGCTCTTAAATCAAATACAAGGGTGCTATGCTTCAGTTTTTGATCATCTAGGCTAGTAGATAGACTCGTTATATTATCCTTCAAACTCTCAATTTGTTTGCCTTGATCGCTCCATAACGCACAAACAGTAGCATTTTCTTGAGTGTAGAATGCTTGAAATTTTTTTATCTCAGCCTGTAATTCATTTTGTGTTTCGCGATTATATAGCTGCTCTTTCAAAAAATTGTCCTTTTGGTTATTCAAGTTGGAATTAAGTTCTTGCAAAATCTTCATTTTTTCGTCAATTATCGATGACCATTTCTTTTCAGTCTCGGTTCTATTTTGTGCATTTTGATTCGCTTCGTAGTTTAAACTATTGAGCTGCACATCAACGTTTCTCTTCCATTCAAGCAACATTTGACTTTGGTAAAGCAATTTTTCATACTGACGGTGAATATTTTCATATGTTGCTGTTCTAACTTGTAATTGTTCCTGTCTACTTCGAATAGTATCAATATTCTTTTGTAATTGGGTAAATTCTTGTTCCATTAATATAAACTTCTTTGTGATAACTGTCAAGTTATCCTTAGGTGGCACGTTTACGTTTTCTTTGTACGGGATATTAAAATTATCGCTGTGAAGAGGTGGACTGAAATTATCTCTAGGAATATTTAAACTTGGAGGCAGGGATGTTCCATTATATGCCATATTGCTGCTACCTGAAATACCATTAATAGTAAACAAGCTTAAAATAATCAGTGCAGTTTCTTAATTTCTAAGTATCCTACCATCCTGAATAGTTGTTTTCTTAGACTTAGTAATGTAAATGTTTTTAACACAATAAATTCCTCAATTTTAAAAGAGTGATTTCCTAGGTTTTAAAAATTCCTTTTTTTTAATTTCTTATAACACTAGAACTCTTTCGTACCTCATGGTACTTTTTGGTCATTCATTGAGAACACCAAATCTTTCACAAAAAGCAAATTTTGATCAAAGGTGGTTATTTTATGTTTAAGGTAGGGCAAATTCCAAGAAAACGTCCATTCACTATTTTTATTCGTGTTATCGTAAAATCATTTCTCCTGAAAAGCCTTGCTTCGTGTTCTTTCATATTCGCTTTTCGCAAAAACAACTGAACGAATTGAATTGATACTATACACTCCTTTGTTTCCGAATTGTAACCGTGTCCTAGAACTGATTTTGACCGATATTTCGCCCTTGCTCGTATGAGACGTCTTCAGTTATGCTACTGTTGTTGCTGTTAACCTGTTTGATCTGATCAATTTGAAATCATGAGCAATAACGGTATAGCAACCATAAAGATGTTCCATACGAGCGAAGGCGGGACCCGCAAACCAAGCACAGTAAGGACAACGAGCGCCGAAATCTACGTGTTTGAATCAAGCTTATTTTGTTTTTCTACAATAGAACCGATAGTAACTAAATATTCTCTTTGGAGAATTTCTAGAAAGTAAATTTAAAAGCAAAGAAAAAGAATTGTATTGTTGTTTAAAAAAGATATGGTAATTTTTTTCCACAATTTTTGAGTTTTCATAAAGCATCGTCAAGTTCAAATATATTTTGTTCAGAAACCAAAGAGATCATTATTTATGGGAATAAGTAATAAACGATCGAATGTCCGCCTCTTAAACATTGAATAACTGTAATGCGCAAACTAGTTGAATAAACGTTTAATTCTAGTATATCAAGACAAAGATATTCCATTTATCTTATATACCAATAATTCATATATGATAAACTGCATTTCAACGTTTTATTTGGCGATATTTTATCGTTTATTATACGAAGTGTAAACTAAGATTATAATACTTATTCAATTATTTAGACTTTATATTGCAGGGTTATTAAACATTTCCGACACAGGCGTTCGATGATTTATTATACGACGGTAATAGCTATTTGACAGGGTAAATAGCTATTTACCCTGTCAAATAAATCTTTTCAAACAACTTGTATTACCAATGGTACTTAAGGTACCAATTTTAAAGTTTGATCAGGCGTGCTGCCACCAAAGCAGCCCTAGACTTTTTTTTTAAATAATACCAAAAATATCCCAAAATTGCTGGAATCTTTAATCGTAGGATGGTGTATCATCTTTATTATCAAACAAGAATCAATCATTTTACGGCCTGCTTGACGCCGTCTAACTAGTAGTGCAAATTGTTGAAAAATATTTTGTTTTCTTTTATATCTTTTATGTTTACTGATAAAAAGAAAGGGTCTAGTCAGTTAAGCATGGTGGGCACCAGATGGAACTTTTGAAAAAAAGTTATGCATATCGGTAAGTTATAAGAAGTTAATATTGGATTATTTTACCAACTTACCCCCACTGCCCCTTAAATAATTATAAAAATGCGCCCCACGCAGAACTATCTCCAAATTCGTGTTTCTCGAAAACTATTCTATTTAGGAAAATAGGGTTACCGCTATCTGTTAAACATTGAATCATATTCATTGTTTTTCTTTTTGAAAAAAAAAAATATTCTAAAAAATATCTTTTATCTTTCTATTTATTTGCATAAACAGGTCTTTAATGTTGTTTTAGTTTCGTTAAATAAAATGTAAAGCTCAATTGTGTTAAAATATACAACGCCTGTCATACGCATAAGGATCCGTAGTACAACGATGCCGGTTCAATATTAATCATCATTGATAAAGCCTGCCATCAATGCACCCTGTGATTGGTAGTAATTAAATAAATATATGACACATGTGCGTAGAACAGGCGCGTATACAGCTTTAGTTTATAGGCGGGAGGGGAGATATAATTTTAAATTAAAATTATAGTGTCGTCAATCATCATGGGAGGGGTAATTACACAAAAAAAAGGAAAAAAGAAGGATGACTGTCTTCTTTAGATGTAAGATTTTAATTTACAACTATGTTTCGTTGGCTCAAGGAGGGGGAGGGTAATTACCCCCATTATCCCCCTCTTCCCCTTGTATCACGCGCGTGGCGTAGAAATAAGACCGAAGCATATAGTATATAGTTACAAATTAATTTCGTTGATGAAATTTAATACAATTAACGGTACCATACTTAGCAGATTTTGTATATTTTTGATAAACGTTAGGTGTAATAGATAAATAAAATACATTGCGACTTGCGACATCTATCTAAAGAAAATATGTGTTTAGTACTTTGCCTCCATTACTTTTTAATCAAACAAATGAGAATTATAGTAGTATAATCGATGACAAAAGTACTGTACTATTTGGTCATCTGATGTTTAGGTACATTATCAAAAAATATAAAACAACAACGTATTATTACTAGCACAAGTAGTTGTGGTTCTTGAACGTTACACCCATTAGTTTTTAGTCTAACTTATGGAAGTTGTAATAGATACAGTTGGTGACATACTGTTATTTTTGGCGATTGTGATCTTACATTACCCCAAAATATAACTTATCATTAGTACAAATACCTAATTAAACAGGACTTACAGCTTTAATCCGCGCATATTGAATCAGATGTTGCGCTCCTTATTTTTAGGAGCTGGTGATAGCTACCTTCAGGGTACCACGAAATATAATTAAGAAAACATTAACTTACTGTTAGTAGTATTAATAATGTGTCGTAATAGGACTTTTCTGGGATCCACTGTTTCCATTACTAATCACCCTGTGAAAGCAGTAGTAGACATAATTAATGTCTTTTTGCATTTCTCTTATGTTAATTTCTAGTATGCTGCACTCATTATTTTTTAATCAAACTGACAGTAGTTATAGTAGAGACGGCAGTAACCTCGTTTTTCTAAATAGAGTATCATACCACTATTTACACAGTTAGATAAATACACAGATATTATAAATTGATCTTAAAGACTAAATCATCTTGGGATGCTCTTACTTTAGCCTTGCGATTTTTTCTAGCATTGCGTCGTCTGTTAATGAAATTACCGTGTACTTGTTTCTCTAGTGGACGGATTTTCCTTCGATGCTCAATTCTTCCTTTTTAGTAATTTCAACTTAATGAACATTTAGAGCAATTGTCTAAGTACTACTATTATAATTTTAATTTTAAAATGAACTTTAGAAAAGCAAGTTTTCAAATATACAGCGACATAATAAAAATAGTTTGTAAGAAAAAAAAATAAAGAAGGATGTGCTTGGAGCACATTTTTCTAATTGTCTCAAGAGCAATAGGGAATCAGGGGCAAGATACTTCTATATTACCTTCTTATGAGTTGCCAATGCCCATGCATAACTTTTTTCAAAAATTCCTTTTCGGTGCCTTTTCACCATGTTTATTTGGCTAGGACTTTTAAGAGGAGTAATATTCAAAAAGCATTAAGTAGCTAAATTATAGTAAAATTTTGAAAGCGAGGAAATTGACCCTTATGGTGAAATTGAAGAAGACGCTGATTATATAAATTAGGGTTGAGAACATTCTTTTTTTTTTTTATTCGAAAAAAAGTTTCAAATTACTACGGATTTACAGCGTTTTTGTTTGTGAAATTGGTATTTTTAAAGGAACGTTACAACTGTTCTGCCCAATAAAAAATTAGAGATTCTGTTTTGGGCCAATAAAAAAATAATTAGCGGTTTGACGTTCACCTATTGCACAATCTGTAGACGTTTTCGATTGTATATTGGTTTTAACCAGGTATCATTCGGTTATAACCAATAGTATTCGATTGTGTTTTTCATGACGTCACAGTTCCAACCTGGTTGAACCAATTTTAACCGGAGTCGGGACTTGGGTATTAAACGTTTTTAGCAATATATGTACCCTCTTCTTACTGTTTACAGCTGTTTGCAACGAGTGTCAATCCTAAGTTTTCATCAGTCGTAGAAAAAGTATTAAAAATGTTGTTTAAATTTATAATTAATAATATAAATGTTGAGTTTGAAGAAACTGATAGTATAGTTATAGATAATTTAATCCACGGTAAATATAAAGATATGTGTTTTACATTTATTCTCAATAAAATTTCATTTGCAGATGATAACTTTATGTATGAATTTTTTGAGGCCATTAATAGCGGCACATTAAAAAAATACGGCTTATGCGATATAGGGAACTTTTACAACTACACTATTAATTGAATAATCTTTTATGAGTGACATTTCATTAATATTATTATTTTAATTAATATCGTCAACTGGGTTACTGAATATGTGCGTATTCTAAATCAGTAAAAAAATTGAAGTTTACCAGGAAACGCAGCGATTTCTGGCTACTGAAATACGTAGCTCCTCTGACGTAGGCCAATAATTATCTTTACTTGATAGTTTTACAATACATTCTAATAGTTCATTTATTAATACACATGCTGTTGAATTTGCAACATTGAAGCGATCTGCAATAGACGCAATTGTCTCTGCTTTCGCTAAATACCAAAGCCTCATGAAGAGACTTTTTTTAATGGCACTGCCATGCATCCCCCTATATTTTTTCTTGTAAAATTTGAGTGTACTAGACGGAGTAAGCACTGAAATGTATTTCGTTCTCAGTAATTCTCTTATACATTTCGTAAAAAAAGGCTAGTGTAACATTAGTATTTCGAAAATATAAAGCCGAATGTTATAACCTACAACAGTTATAACCAAACCTGTATAACCGTTTACATTCGATCGGATAACTTGTTGTAATACCCGGTTCTTACCTATCACGTCATGGTTCGAACTCATTGGGTAACCAGCTGTGTACAATCGAAAACGTCTTGTGTCTCCGCTGTCAGTTAATGTGTCAAATTTTAAATTGCGACATTGAATTTGATTAGAATTATGTTTATAGTCCGTGTGGTTTTTAGAAAGACATTATTCCTAAAATTTACATTTGTTGGAAAAATGTTCTATAATCATAATATCAATAGATGGTAAATTTTTGCCAGTAACTATTTCAAATTCAGGATCTAATGTAAGTTTGTCTGTGTAAAATGACATATTTAATTTGTATAAATCATAAGTATAACAAGAATAGTCTTATAAAGCTTAAGTCAGCATTTTTACATCTATTTGCCTAATACTTAATAATTGCCCAAGGTATTGTAATATCACGTAATTATTAAATAATCATACCAAATGTCACTCAGAACATTAACCAAAAACCATTAAATGGTACCTGACAGTGGGCGAGCGTAAAAATCGTCAGCTATTATTGGCAAAAACAGTTGCGACGTCTTGAGACATAATTTGAAATTTGTATCTGAAATTATCCGGATATTCGGATCCACTATCTAAAATCTACTATCCGGTTCTCGGAATCGGATCCACTATCCGGTTCTCAAATCCGGATCCACTATCCGGTTTTCGGATCCGGATCTACTATCCGGTTCTCAGATCCGATTCCCAGATCCGGCTCTATTATCCGGTTTTCGGATCCGGATCCGAAAAAGGTATAAATTATCGACCAACTCAATATTCGTGTACTTACTACATATGCACACATTCACTTTTCATTACATAGGTGATCAATAAATCTTAGTGACTACTGCCCCAGATATAAGGTTTTGAATAGCGGATCCGAATCTGAGGTTTCGGATAGTAGATCCGGATCGAAGGTTCCGGATAACAGATCCGGATCTAAGGTTTCGGATAATGGATCCGGATCCAAGGCTTCGGATAGCGGATCCGGATGTCTGAATAATAATTATCCGAATCGCAGCACTACTGGAAAGCGTCTCAACACCCTTTTTTCCATATTACGATTAATAAATAATTCCTTACTTGATGAACTGGTTGGCGAGCTAGGTGCATCTGTCTCTACTCTTTTCTGCTTCATTAATCTTGGTACAGTATTATTCCTCCTGTTTACACATTCTTGCAAGTGTCTCATTTTGATATTTCTTGCTACGTATGATCCGCATTTGTACGGGCATGGTTCCAAGACAGCACCGCAAGTTGATACATGACTCTAAAATTAAATCACCTATCCGTTTACGATCTATTTGCCGCGGTTTCTCATTGTTTATTATGTTTTCTATTTCGTAAAACTACTTAAAATAAATTAAATTAATTTCATTTTTTACATACCCTTTCAGTTTCTCTCTCAATCAATTTGTTGCAAAAGTAACAAGTAAATGGCCTCAAATTTGTATTCATTTTGGCTTCTATTTCTGAAACGTGTTAATATTTTTTCTGTTGATGGTAATGTAATGTATATGGAACGCAAGGTGGATCTTATCTCATCATGAGATAAGATACCGGGAAATCGGGTAAATGATATCAGAGTTATATATACAAATTTGTTTGAAGAGTATTAATTTTCCTGTTTTCATTAAAAAATTGTTCATAATGGGTAATAATTTAGTACACTAGATATATACGGAACCTACATTTTTTTTACGATACCATTAGATACGCAATAAAATATATTAATAAAAAAACGTTCGTACCTATTGATCGAAATGAACACAAACATTCTTTGAAACACAACCTAATGACTTAAACATTACGTTACTATTTTTTGTGCAACTTTGTTTAGTAGGTAATAGTCAGTTTATCCTTATCCTAATTACTTGTTGTCTCTTAAAAAATAGTTTGCGTCATCCTTCACTATGTAACATACTTCAAATTACCGTGATATCAAAAATATAAAAACATGAGGAATAGAAAGTGTCCCACTCCTAAGTTTTCAATTTTTTTCGCAAACACCTAATTTGTTTTATCCTTGTCTATTTATTGTGTAATTATTTTGACAATAAAAAATAAAAAACGGCACGATTTGTTAGATTTAAAAACATAGTGGGTCATTACTATGCAGAAAATGGTTTTAGGTAGACATCTAATGATATCTAGGGAACAAGGCACACAAGCAGGTTTACAAAAACATAACGATTTAATAACTTTTGCTCGATGCGCTACGTTTCATTTTAATGCGGGGAAAACCCGCATCAAAATGCTGTTGTCAATTTTCTGTTTGTGCAAGAATTGTATATTTTTTTAGACCTTCTACTCTTAGAGGAGGGGCCATAGAAAATAATATAGGAAACAACAGGTACAAGAACGGATACTGTTACATTATGCGGAATTAAAAATTAATGTTTGTACCATTGATTTATACTGACTATCTGCTGCAAACATTTGAAAATGAATTAGGTATTCTCGAAAATATTTCAACCAATTTGAAACCGTCATCAGTTATTTAGTGGAAAGTGTCAGAAAATTACAAGAAATCAATAAAATTGATCTTGACATGCATTTTTAAAATAAGTGCATTTAAAAGTTTCATTACAGACTTATACGGGCTATTCCACGTAAGTGGTTCATTAAAACTTTATGATGTTCTATAGCTATATGTTGCCATTTTTTGAGTTATTTAAGTTTTCCTTTTTTTGGCCATAATCATTGCACCATTGAGAAATTAATATCTCGATTAATACTGCAAGTAGAGACTCCAAATTTGCTATGCTATGAATGTAGATATAGCTCTAAAAAACGGTACGCACACTTTGCATTCTAACATACAGGGTGTTCAAAACTGAGGAACAAAGTGATATATTTTCAAATGTAGAAAACTCCAGTATCCGTTGGGAAACAGTAAACTCACATCAAATGAAATTAATATAATCACTATCGTTAAGCTCAATGTCTTTAATCTTATCAGTAAACGCGTTATTAAATTTGTCGGGCAACCATTTAAAAAACAAGTAAGTTGGATTATTGAATATTGGAGACAATGGGTCTCGAACTCTCAAAACAATACATTGTAGGTGGCATTGAGTTTGATAGTATTAGCTTATATCTTAAGTTATCATTAACAATGTTCTTATATCCTAAGAAAGTCTTTTTGATAACGGATTTTTTTTGTTATCATTACAAAAGATCCTTGAGATAAAACGGTTTGCACCATAAAAGTAATCTCCCTTACCTAAGATGATTTTCTAAAATTTGAGTTTTACAAGAAAGTTTTGCTTTGGGGTTAATATTAAATTTCTGAAAGATGCTAGAAAACTTAGTCTATCCGAATTTTCTTTAATTCAAAGATTTCTTTATGTTCAGGGACTAACGTGATTTCTTCAGCGAAAAAAATTGATTTTGTTGATTAAATTAATTACATAAATGGGACAGAAGATATTGTTTCGAAGAAACCATTAACTAAACTTATTGTTTATAAGAAAAATATATCAAAATTAGTATACCTTCAAAAGGGCCAGAATCTGCTTTCATAAATAAACTAGAACATCTGTTAGTTAAGAATATGAATCCTACGCATCTTATAAAAGGAATAAAATTAATTTGCTAAATACAGGTTTAAAAGGTTTAAAGTATAATTTAAATTTTAGTGAAGCCTTTATTAAAAGCGCTTGTAAAATTCAAATTTTAGAAAATAAACAAAGTTATTGTCCAAATGTCAGATCTACAGCAATTAGCAGCCCTATAAAAGGCTTAATTTTTTATTTTTGTTACTGTAGAATGCTGAACATTTCTGTTCGGGCATCAATTATTAAGAGTGACTGTAGTTTTTCGAGATGTGTTATAATTTTTCTCTCACAATCCTACCAACTTAAATTTTTCCTTAAACCTTTAATAACGCAACAATTTCTAATTGATGAATGAATTCAGCGAACTTAGGCTAGTGTTTTGACGTTTACTGTGCGACTATAGAGAAAAGTTCCTAACAGTTCGTTTTCAATTTTTTTTAGAGTAGACGAGCACGGTTGTGTATTAGAATAATGTTCTACATTATTCTACATTTTAATTCTAATTAATTTTTCTTTATAATAACTTTTATTGTTGTCTAAAATAAAGCTACCATACTTTTACATAAAATTAATATTTTGAACCAAACTCGTATAGTGCTGAACAAATTAATATCTGATGATTGTATCTTAAATTTCAAATCGTGGAGAACTTGTTAAAAAGAATGAAAAACTAATAATTAACATTTTCCAATTTAAGTAAACACACTGTATATGTTGTTTAAATACACACAATTCTGATACCACATTTTTAATTAATAGAGGTAAAACACTATAACTTCTTATAATCCATGGTTATCAATGGTTGGTTGTCTTGTCTAGTTAATTTATTTTAAAGTGTAGTTTGTCGTTTGCTAGGTGTGTTATTACGTCTTATACAATTTTATTTAATTTTATAATTCCATTTTTAACATTTTTGACTAAATTTTAAACTGTTTTATAATTCGTACCTGAGGATGTTCGTAATTGGATGAAACCGATTGTCGTCAATAAAAGAATTTGTGAGAAACTGGACCATTTACTTTCATTTCTCTATTACTATAACCTCTGTTTGAAATATTTGTTTTTGGTATCTACTGTAGTAACGGAAATAAGTAGTGAAACTTCCCGTACATATGAATACAGCTATTCCGAATATGATGATGCCTTAATAAAACAGATTACAATATCTCCTATGTAATTTTCTGATAAGCCACACCCAAAATAAATAAAGTACCTAATTAAAAAAAAGACTTGTTGGCACTGGAAAAAACAAGAATTGAATTAAAAAAATTGGAAATGAACGAAATATTTGCTTCTAAGTAACAGAATTAGTAATGTTTACATTTCAAATATTCCGCATCTGCAAAACTACTTACTAGAAATCGATATCAAAAATATTTTCAGATAAGAAGGAGATAAGAAAATATCGTGCAGTATAGGTAAGACTGCGTAAAAGTATCATCTTCGAAATTGCCATATAACCAAACGATAGGTAAGATATCGATACATATTTTGTTCTTTAATCGTACGATATACTATTCGCGTATTTCTTAAATACATGTAGAGTAATATAGATTTCAAGTAACAGATATTTTCGCAAATACGCGTTAAATACGATAGTTGTTGTTAAAAATTGTTTACCGAGCACATGTTTACCAATTTAAAAAATACATACGTGTCCTCTTTCTATTACAATAAAATTTTAATATTGTAGGTTTCATGGAGAAAAAACTATTTTTGTGGTTTATATTTTACACCACGATATCGGCTATTGAACCACCATGTGAGGAAACAGATATAGAACTGTCATGTTCTGAAAGAAGACTCACCAGTGTACCAAAAGTAAAAGTTGAAAATAAAATAGAACTTCTAGACATGTCCCAAAATGATTTGGAAGATCTATACAAAGCGGATTTCATGAGATACTTGTATCTGGTAACTATATACTTAAATGACAATGCGATATCATATATAGAAGATAATACATTCGAGAATCTGATGGATTTGGAATTTATTGATTTGTCAAAAAACCTTTTGGCGGAAATCCCAGAAAATATGATAGTGCAGAATAAAAAGCTAACAATGTTGGATCTTTCAGAAAATCTTTTTCTATCACACCCCCCAATCCTGAGTTCAGACAGTTTGGAGGTGCTAGATTTATCGCAGTGTAAAATAAGTCATTTTCCAAACGCTAGTATAGAACAATTGCCCCATTTGCGACTATTGTATTTAAACTCTAACAACCTAGTCACACTAGACCATCGTATGTTTTCAATACCAAAATTATTTTACTACGTTCAAATTGATTTTAATCCTTGGGAGTGTAGTTGCAATACAGTTAAAATGATAAAGTATCTTACTGATAATAAAATGTTCGAATTAAACCAGCCAATTTCCTGTGTAAACAGTAATAAATCCCACATCCATATTTACGACAAAAACGGACCAAAAATGTGTAAAACTAAAAGGAAAGCTCATCAAGACTCTACAACTTTATCAAATTCAATTGAAATCGACGCCTATGCTGATGATATAGATTTGAAAAATACATACCTCGATGACGATGAGAAGATTATCAAAGGCATCGAGTCTTTGGAGGAAATATTAAAAAACGAAAAAATGTATTTTCTCGAATTGAAGAACGAAAAAACCGCGTTTGATTCGATAGCCGTATGGACATTGAAAGTATTTATTTTGGTAATTTTTTTCAGTGGTATTGCGTTAGGTCTTCTAATATCCACTTTAATGAGCAGACGTGTAAGAAGAGCTAAGTCAAAACTTCTTCTTAAAACAGGGTCTATGACAATATAGAGTATATATGCAAATAGGCCAGATTAGCAAATGTGAATTAATCGTAATAATCACAATACGTAAACACTTCATTGTCTATTTGCAAATGGAAATGTGCGGCTAACTTTTTCTGTTAATGTATATATATATACCACCTAGAGGAATAATTCATAATACGTTTACAAAACAGGCACAAAAGAGTGTTTTTTTTTTATAATACATTGTAATAAGTAATGACAAAGATTCATTAGATAGAAAGTAATATTACTTTTTTTGATAAGCTAATTTTTTGTAAGATATTCGATATTACCAAATGACGGTGTTAATATCTACGTATATTATCTGATGTACTTAGTTATATCCGTACTATAGTAATGACGATATCAATTCAATTATCTTTATATTTGTTCTCATAAGTCTGAAACCAAAATGATAAAAACCTGTATTTTTGTGAATAAATTAATTACAGTATAGATAGGAAGGTGTTAATGATCGCATATTAATGTATAATCTCCAATACAACATGTAAAAATATAAAAAAAGAACATAAATTAATAAAAGAGGACTAGATCAAGTTAAATTTCTGGTTTATATTTATTACAAGAGATTACACGCCGACTTCAATTGCGCTGTTTGATTAGAAGTTTTTATCACAGTTGAAATGTCTATAAGAAGCATACCAACTTTATGTAATTTTGAAGAAACTTAAGAGATAATTTATTTATACCGTCAACAATGAATGTGATTGTAGGAGAAAGATATCTATACAAAGTTAGTATAAAAAATAAATGACAGAAATATTATTTCCTTTTTTTTTCAAAATATCCTGTCAAAATATTAATTTAAGATAAAGCGTAAGTATATTTTTATTGAATAACTATTGCCAAACTTTTTTAAAAAAATTAAGTATAAACATTTTAAAATTTTAAAAATAAAACACCTTTTTTTTAAACATTTTTAAAATTTTAAAATGTTAGATTATTGCTATAAATTTGACGCGAGGGCTTTATAGTTTGATTTTCGTACTATACTGATGAAACACAATGCAAAAGGAAAACGATAAAGGTATTGTTTGTGTTTTTATATCTTTTATAGATTATTAGAACTATTTGCTTTAAAAAAAGGCTAAAAAGTAAACTCTTATTTTAAGGTGCCTGAAAGAATTTCCAACAGGCAATGAAATGTATATACGTAGCAAGAAATAAAACTAAAATGCTTTCATAAAAATAACTTAAGCTAACGAATATTCTCAAGAAAAAGAAACCAAATTAAATAAAAGGCAAACAAAAAGAAAGAAAATATTTTATTTTATAATATAATTAATTTTATAATTTTAATCTATGAACAAAAAGAGAATCCTTTTAAATACGGTATTTCGCAGTGAATTAATTGGCGAAAGATTAGTATTATTTTATTTAAAAGCAGCAAATTATTATCAGAAAAATCGATAAAGAAAAACAAAAATCCATGTGCTCGGAATTAAACATGAAAGTATCTTAATAAAGTTTGTATTACTTCTGATATTTTCCTTCCTTAGATGTAATCTCAAAAGATTTTTTAATCTTTTAATCTTAATCACTTAAAAAAGTGATGCGCCAAAAAAACAAGACCTATACTGTGACTATAGTTTAACAATAACCATTGATAAATGGTTCGAAGTTTGAATTCTAGGACGCCGTCGTGTTTTGACAAACAAACTCTTTGTTTAATTTCAATAATGTTTTTTGTCTATGTTAAACATTACTACAGTTTAATTAACTATCATATTATAATTTATTTTTATGACTTTTATAAATAAAATGAAAGTTTACATGAGTTTTAGTACACAAATGAGTTATATTTTTATTAAATTCAGCCCACATGTTTCCACTAAACGAAGTGCTGTTGTAATTAAAAAAAGATCTTTATGAAAGCTTATTTCGAATATTCTACCATTTTGAAAATAAAAACCTCTCTGCATATTGGGTTGCCTAATGCGTACCACTGTACGAATTAGACAACCCAATATGCCTATCATCAGAATGTCTACCGAACATCTAGTTTACCCGCAAATGTTTTCGTGCACCTACCTAATGCTAACAACATCAATAGTATGTACCGTGAATCGAACCGCAGCAACCGTGGTTACGGTGACCTCCGTTTTTGCGTACCGTAAATCACCTGTTCCTGAAAATTTGTAATTCACGGAACGCGGTTACTGAAAATGGTGAGTTACGGTTGCAACCGCAGTTACCAGAATTAGAAGTTGGTTTGTTGTGGTGAGTATCGTTATTACAGGTATCTACAGGTACCTAATCTGTTATGGTTATGTTGTGTTGTATATTCTGTTCCGTGAATAACCGTATTTTCAGGGAACCTGTAACTACCAGACATTAACCGAAACCACGGTAGCGGTTACTTCAAATCATTCGCGGTACATAGCCCAAATCTATGCGTTTCGAAGTGCATGAAGCCACTTGCATAACTACATAACTAGAGTAGTGGTGCTGCCACACTATTTCACTTAAATTTTGTTGACTAGAATATGTTTATATATAAAAAAATAACAGTACCATTTGGAATAAATTTGGAAAATACTAGTTTGCAATCAAAATAGACATCGTACAAAAATTATCCGTAAGAATGAACTGTCAATTTACACAATTAAGGCCCAAGAAGCCTAAGGCGGTGTTCCGAAATCCACTCACAATATTGGCGATGCGACCTCACGGTTCCGTAGTCAGTTTACATGTAAAATTCTTACGGAACAAACGCTTGCCGTCATGCCGTCAGCAACAGTAATAACTGTTTCAGCAGATTTCGGAACACATCCTTGAATTATAGAATATGGCTTTGTTCTTTTTGTCCCTTTTCTTTGGAACGTAAAACGCACAGACATGCGCCATAGAGATTTTGTGTTGTGATAAAAAGCAATACGCAAGATAGCTTTTTTTGATTCGAGCAATATTGCTTTATTACGTAGCTATTTGCATTGAAAATCTTAAATTAATTCATTGGTGGAGATGGATTTTTATACAAGACGCGTAAGCTTGGGATGAATTTAGTTGTAGTCACAAGGTAACTACTTCTGTATTTTTTAAACCCATCATTTTTGCGTCACGATCGAAATTTTGTTTCATAAAAGATTATGTTGTGTCATAAATGTTTGCGTGTTGCGTTGTACCGAAAAGGGACAAAAAGAGCAAACCTAATATTAAAATATTACAAACATTTAGGTGATAAAGCACAGACAAAACCGGAAAGAACAAAGAACTAAGTTGGCAGTTCATTTTGGGATTATTACAAATAATTACAGTACAGCGCTTTTGCTCTTCGAAACGAAAAAAGAGCATAGTTTGAGCACTTGCACGCGGTTTATTTGTCTACCCCTGTAGACGTGATTGATACAGTAAAGAATAAAACTGAGTATGACTTGAATGACATTTCCTTCGAATTCGGTACTCCGTTTGCTTAATTCGGCCAAAAGTCAATTTATACTGTTAGAGACAGTATAATTTAACCATCCCTGCTTCGGATATTAAACATAGACATTAAAAATCTAAGGTTTGTTCGCTGGTGCTACACTTTCCACACTGACTCCTACTTAAAACAGGATAAAAGATTTACTCTTTATGCATCTGAGAAAGAGACAATATGCACCAGTGTAATTGGTGTAACACCAGCGAACAAACCTCTAATTACTTCACCTGCACAAACTTCATTATTTGGGAGAGGATTCACATATTCTGTATACTCGCAATATAATGGATTACCACGTAAACTTAGGATGAGCTTTAGGCGTTGCATCGTTCAGATACACTATATATGGATACATCTTTTTGTCAGACGCGGCTGGTGCATGCGCCATCGAGGAGGCTATGTTGTAGATCGAATCTCTTCGTATAACCTTGTAATTACCTTTATAATTTTATCCACACGATATTATACGACAAATTTCGATCATATCATAGCCTGAATGAGTCATGTACCGGCCGCCGTTGCTTTTAGCACTTTAATAGATTGTTGTTTATTATTTGTTAGTATGGTTTTGAACAATTATTCTATATTACTTTTCTTCCTTGTTGTTAATTATTGATATTGTTAATTGAGAATGCAATTAATTGGGGACCTGGATGTTGCAGAATTGAATTTAGTTTAATTATGTTTGTTATAAATGTAGACATTTTGTTTCTATCGTTTTGTTTAAGTTATTTAATTCAATGGTGGAACAGACGGCAGTTTTCTTTATTGCTCATCCGAACCGCCCCTTATTATTTCAATTACAGCTACATCCAAGTCGTATACTTCACTGATTGAAATAAAGTTATTAGTCATTTATCTTCACTTTTGATTTCGAACGATAAGTCTCTTTTGGGATCAGATGTTACGCATGTATTATGGAGTAATTAAAGATATCCGTGCGAGGATAGACAAGGAGCATAGTGAGATATTGGCTGTCATTAAAAATTTTTCGAGAGAAACTCAAGAAAAAGAAGACGCACTTGGTGCTACTGCTTCGGGCCTCCGCAAAAAAAAATACCAACTTGTTTCCGTATCCAGAAGGATATCAGCATGTTCTCACATAATAGGACAATCTATTCTGCCTATCATCCTGTGCCCTGAAAGCAAACCGGTATAGCGTAAATAATACAAAGGTAATACATTGATAATTGTATTCTTTATTTAAGAAATCAGTCTTTTGCATCAGTTTTTAGCCAACAATCGATGGCAACTCGTATCACACAGACAATCACAAAAACATGCACAAGTCACAAAGTTTTCATTTTTTTATAACCGACACAAACTGTGGCTTTAGAGAATTAACATATTTTGACATTATTAAAATCAAATTGTATAGTAAAGATCAGACTAGAAAATTATAACAAAAAAATACTTTTACAGAAGATTTGTAATTTTTGACTACCTAAAATCTTTACTGTATATGCTCATGAATTTATACAATACAAAAGTTGTGACTTAGGTATGAAACGAATAAAAAAAAATAGTACAGTCTTAAACAAGTAATAATAACAAGACATAATGCTACCTTCTACACTTGAAAATGTATAGTTTATAAATATAATATATTTCAATGGGCAAACGTGTATAAAAAAAACCGAAGTTAACAAATATGTACTTATAATAAAATAAAATCGAGTAAACACAAACATTTTTCTTTCTATTAAATATAATATTATAATAAAACTCTGCCAGCAGTATAGTCTATCAACATGTAAAGCTATATATGTATTATGTATGTATGTGTATACACAGTACAATTAAAAATTCATATTTAGATATGTATAGGGAAAATTACTAAATGTTATCGTAGTAGAAAAAGGAGACATTAAATTGTAACTGATAAAATTTCCAACAATGACGAATTTTTAATAGTCTGTATATAAATACAGCTACATATACGTCACACATGCACAACACAAATTTATTTTAATTATTTTTAATTTACCACCATATTTTAGGAATCCGTATAAGAATTAACAAAGTATTAAAATAAATATTTTAAAAATATGTATATAGGCCATATAATTTCTCCACGCCCTGGATAGTTATATACAATATGGTTAAATTCAATAATTAAACAGCAAATATTTTAACCATAGTATATAGTAGATAATTCAGATTTTTAAAATAATATAAAATATCACCACTATGACCAATATAACCTCTCGTAAATGATTGTATCGGTATGTGTTGTAAACGAAATGTATACACAAAAAAATATCGTGCTGCAGTTATAGCATATTTAAAACCAGGTGGAATCATATAGGCTGCTGCTCAATATAAATGAAAAAGCATATATCCATACAGGTAATTATGATTGTTGTACTTAGTTAATCCTAGATTCAAATCTTCTGTAATTTGATAAAATTTGACTTTCGTAATTTGCAGGCGGACCTGCCGCAAAATAATAAATTAGGCATTCCTCCTGTTTTCAAATTTCGTGGGTAAATAATAGATTTAATTAACATTAAGGCCCTAAAGCATGTTCCATCATTTGTAAGCACAACGATTCCAAACTACTTTCAATGTCCACATTCTTCAACAGTGCTTTCTTATTCTTGGACTCGAGTTCGGCGTCTTGAAATCTCACATGATGACCGTTAGAGGTGTGTTGCGTTTCGCAAACTAGCATTTGCATGTTTTGCATGGGCACAACGGATTGAAATATATTATTCAAAGCTATACTTCCTACCGAATGTCTATGAGCTGCTGCGCCTGAATTTTTCTGCATATTTGGATACGAAGAACTTTTTTGGCTGTAAACTTGTTGAAGTGAGCTATCTACAGCAGGCGATAAATACGGTGATGGCATAACGTGATTTCTGGTAAAAAAATATCAAATTACAAACAATTACCTTTGCGTTGAGTATTTTTTTTTGTTAGTGATTTTTTTTTAATTTAAACGAGACTATTTCTATTATTACGCCTACAATGAACTGTACTTAACAAAAAGAAGTACTGCTAAATACAACGAGCGTTTGTTACGTTTCTAAGTAAATAATTAAAAAAAATGTATTGTCAAATGTATCATCACCATACTACCAGGAACTTTATTCCTTTTAACACGGATTTGCGGTAAAACAGACCCACGTTGAAACAAAACAAAAAAACAACGTTAAATTTATAATCATATCACGTGCATAGAGACAGCAACAATGATTGAAGGAGCTGGTTCTATAGTTGCTTCCAATTTTATTAAATTAATTTCTCACTCATATACCTAATGTATTTGTTGGAGAATATTTTGGTTACCTGTAATTAAGCACTAATTTGTGTCCTCCTTTCTTTGCATTTGTTTTTATTCAGATTAAAGAAGGGTTAACGTATATGTCGAAACAATCAGGGAACATTTTCAGCATGTTATAATTCATTAGAATAAGGTCGGAATTAGATTAGATTAGGGCTGGAGTAGTCTACGAACCCGTTTCACCACGACATTTTCAGATCTATTATGATCCTCTTTTTCCTAGAAGATGCTCCATAATTTTGCCCTCTTAATGAGGCCTATCACATTTGAGAGCGGGCTTCTTTGCGTAGCAGCTAGCTATGGGGTTCTCCACGCCCATTACTAGAAACCTCGTCCCTCGCCAGG